>OW679199.1:16495738-16602563 GCA_940337035.1 Agriotes lineatus | reverse complement strand
CTATTATTATTGTAGTGTATTGCACTAATATTTAATTAAAGTCAGCGTATGCGAGTATATGTTTATTCAATGCCGTTGCCAATTGGAATGTATGTATTTAAAGCAATCGTGCTGCGAAGGCCTGCACTCCGCGATAGCGGATTACAAAAAGCAGACTTTAGCTGCTGCCAAAATACACCACAATATCCTTCCCACAAAATTATAACAATCAGTTACAGTAATTATCTTAAGTTGTGCTTAATGTATACCTTATAACGTAACACTAAACTTAAATCTTCTACTTACACATAAGCTAACCTGTCTACTGGTTTAACTTGCCTTTTAGGCCTTTCACTCAAATTTTCACACTCTTGAGTTGCTTGTTTCTCTATCTCTATCCGGTACGTACTCCTTACTAGACACTATATCATTGTTATCGTTAACTTCACTGACAGTAGCGGCATCATTGTTACAAACAGGAATAAGAGATGACACATAAGTATCTGATAACTTTTTAATTTGATTTGTGTGTCTTTTCCATGTTCTTTGCAACTCTGGTACATCTACCAAATATGTACGCCTACCTATTTTTTTTACAATCTTTGCCTTAATAAATGTTGGCTTATTAACTACTCTATAATCTTTAACTAAAACTGCATTGCCTACATTAAATTGCACATTATCTTTCCCTCTACTGTTTACAATTTGCCTTTTTTGTTGATTTTCCACCCCCCTTCTAACTTCTTCACGTTCGATGTCATTAGAACGTTTACAATTTTGCGTAGGAGGCAACAAGGTAGAAAATCGTGTCCGTAAAGAACGTCCAAACATTAAAATAGCGGAGCTAACCCCTGTCGTACTGTGTGGAGTGTTTCTGTAATCGAATAAGAATCTACACAGCGCCAAATGATTGGTACACCCTGTACCTATTAGAAAACAGAGCCTTTTTTAAAGAACTTTTTACTGTCTTGACAGAATTCTCAGCGGCTCCATTTGATGATGGATGATACGGAGGGCTAGTAATATGATTAATATTATTTGAATCTAGAAAATTTTTAAATTCTTGAGACACTAACGATTTTCCATTATCCGATACTATAACACGCGGTAGACCAAAACGAGCAAATAAGGTTCTAAGTGCTTGAATAGTAGAGGTTGACTTAATGCTTTTCATTTCAAACACTTCTAACCACTTAGTGTAGGCATCCACGACAATTAGAAAAAAACTACTTTTCAATTCACAGAAATCGATGTGAATACGCTCCCAGGGCTCATTTGGCAGTGGCCAAGGTGAAATTACAGCTCTTGGGGGATTACTTCCATGTAAATTGCAAGCATCACAATTTTTAACCATATTTTCGATTTCGCCATCTAACTTAGGAAACCAAAAGTAACCTCGAGTTAAATTTTTCATTTTCACCACTCCCAAATGCGTAGAATGTAGTTGAGCTAAAATGTCGGCTTGTAAACTAAGCGGAATTACCAACCTGTGGTTCCACATTACACAGTCGTGTTTTACAAAAAAATCAAATCGTTTAGCAAAATATGGCTTCAACTCCACCTTATCTGTTTTTTCTGGCCAACCATTATTTATGAAAATTTTCACAGTAGTTAACACAAGGTCATTTAATGTTGCTAATTTAACATTATCAAAATTTAATTTCACATCAGAATTATGAGTAAAAAAGTAACAATAATCTACTTCTGCGAAACTTTCATCGGCAACCTTCATTTTTACTGGTAGACGTGAGAGCCAATCTGCCCTGTTATTTGAAGATTTTATGTACTCGATAGTGTAACTATATCCAGACAAAATGACTGCCCACCTTCTCAGTCTATTAGCAGCAAATTGAGGTATGGACTTGCTAGGACTGAATATAGATAAGAGAGGTTTGTGGTCGGTTACCAGAACAAAGTGTTTACCATACAAGTACTGGTTAAACTTAGTTACCCCATATATTATTGACAAACCTTCCTTTTCTATTTGAGAATAACTAGTCTCTGCTTTAGAAAGCGTTCTTGAAGCAAACGCAATTTGTTTTTCTATCCCTGACGGAAATATATGGCTTAAAACGGCACCTATGCCCACAGAACTAGCATCTACTGTTAACCTCAACTCTAATTTAGGATTAAAATGAACTAAAACGCTTGTGGATGCTAAAATATCTTTAACTGTTTTAAACGCTAAACTACAATTTTTTGTCCAATTCCATGTACTATTCAATTTTAATAAATTATATAAAGGACTTAGAATCGTAGACATATTTTTTATAAATCGACCATAATAATTTATGGTACCGAGAAATGATTTTAGCTCAGTAACATTCTTAGGCTCCGGTGCTAACTCTATAGCCTTTGATTTCTCTTTGGAGGGGTGTAAGCCTTCTTTATCAATAACAATACCTATATATTCCACTTTCTCTTGGAAAAACTTACATTTTTCTAAATTAACCTTTAAACCCGCATCTTTTAAAATAGATAAAACCTTTTTTAGCTTTTTTAAATGCTCGTCTTGATCTATTCCTGTTACCAGTATATCATCTTGAAATACTGCAATACCCGATAAGCTACTCAACACCGAATCCATAATTTTTTGAAATTTCGCAGGAGCACAAGCAACCCCAAATGTTAAACGATTATACCTAAATAGACCTTTGTGCGTAGATATGGTTAGTAGCTCCTTGCTCGCATGATCCACCTCTATTTGTTGAAAAGCTTGCGACAGGTCCAGCTTTGAAAATTTTGATCCTCCTTCAAGACTGCTAAAAAGCTCTTCAATTCTCGGCAAAGGGTACTGGTCTACTTCTACTTCTGGGTTGACCGTAATTTTGAAATCTCCACAAAGTCGAACTTGGCCGTTTTTTTTTAAAACAGGTACAACTGGGGTCGCCCACGCACTGTAGTTCACAGGAGAAATGATACCTAGAGACAATAATCTATTAATTTCATCCTCAACTTGATTTTTAATCACAAAAAATATGGGCGCCAGAAATCAGATGATTTCGAATAATATAATTAACTACAAGTAATCAGAATTTATTAAAGGCATAATAAATTGGTAATCACCAAATGTAATCTATGTAATTCGTAAAATATTTGAAAATGTTTGCTACACTATGCAGCCAAAACTAATTGAAGGTTGCCACACGCATTACCACAAAAAAACCCTTTTTGGATCGTTAAATTACTTGAAATTACAAAATAAATCTAGAGATATGTATATCGCTGTCATTCATAAAAACGTTTCTTTCTAGGTTGCTGAGAGAAAAAACGTGGGTGCTGCTTTTACAAATTAAAGTATAAAGTACACATAAAAATTCAATAGTTTTAAATTTACTGAGTGAATAAACTATTATGTTAGTGATAAATTTAGCATCCGGTATCACCAGCACAAGATTAACTTGGTAGGTACATAACCCGTCCAACCGAACCAACTGACCTTCTAGGCACCCACAAGTTTAGGGTGTAAACGCTAGTCGGGAACTGCTATCACTGGTAACCCGCATACAGTAAGGAATCAGCCTTACTCAACTTGGGTGCAAAAGCGATGCAGAAAATAGCAGGTGTTCGTTTCGAATTAGGACAGGAAACTGGATTCCAAGTTGTTAATCCCAAGTGCAATTTGAGAATTCCAGGTGTAAATAATTCCTGGTAAAAGCTAAAGAAATGCAATGAATATGAGGATAACAGAAAGAAAAACCCACATCGTACCTGAATAAAATTATCAGCTCTTGGAAACAAAATGCTTGTAAAAATTGGTTGAGCGCACGTACTTTTGACTTATTTAAAAATCAAACCTCGACCGCGCGAAACGCGTCGGTCGGGGCTAGAAGACTAATGCGGGGCCCGAAACGTTCCCTTCAAAATGCAAGTTCGCATTTCTACTGCCAGCGATAACAGATATAGCGGGTCAAAAGTGCACCGTGCTAACGATAGCAATTCAATACAGGTACAAAATGCGCTGGTTTGGAAAATTTAAGAATTCGAAATGCAACAAAGTATAATTCAAATAAAAATATACAGGTTAGGCCTGATAAATAATTTGGTAAAACGCGAAACAATTAAGCGGTGCCAAAAAAATGGTTTCAGGCTTTAAATAGCGATTATTTTAAAACGCTGTATATGTTACATTTGCCCAAAATTACACTAAAAATGCTGCGATATAATGAGCACGCTCAAAATCTTAAAGACGTTAGAAATTTCTTCGAAAAAACAACAAACAAACAATAGTATATTAAGCATTAAGAACGGTAAGGACCTTTAACCAATCGAAGACAATAATTGTTTGGAGGAGGAGCGAAGCGATGACTTCAATTATTGTCTGAGTTCGGTAATTTACTTACCGTTCTGTTTACCTTAGTAACCAGTAAACATAACTTACTGATTTGGCAACAAACGGGGTAACTAAATAAAATCGTTCTATCGTGCAAGAACAAATAAACGTGGGATATATCAAGCATGGTTGGTATTAATAATGTCCTAGTTAGAACAATACTCGTAGAAATAGTTTCGTCGTAGTGCAAACAAAAATATGATTAGTCAATAACTTTCACAAATTCAAAGCCAGAATTTACTGTACGCCTTGGGAATAGTGTACTTACTGAGGTTACTATTGATCACTGGAGGAACTATGTCAATCATGTTAGAAAAGTAATTCGAGAAACATGGGATATTATGAAAGTTTGCACTAATATTCCCCAAATAGGTACTAATGACGACGATTCATCAGACCTATTCGATTATAATTCTTCGAGTGACTTAAGTACCTAGTTCTTAACTGTACTTTTACAATAACGTTGTTTTTCAGACTGTAGCTACACCAATTAAGTTACCAAAATGTTAAAGAAGAAAATTAAGGTTATGGCCTAAATATTTGTTTAAATGAAAATAGTTAGTGAGTGAATCAGACAATCAAGTAAGTTGTAAATCAATTGACAATCATTTATTTGAAATTTGAAATGTGTGACGGATAAGAGTTTACAAGTAGTGCCAATACGATAAACTATAAACGACTTAGTGAGTAATAGCAGCAGTGCCAACTTGCCGCCGATTTGACAATGCGAATGTCATACACGTCAATTCCCTTCTGATGTCAGCTATCTGGGAGGTACACAAAGAATCATTGAAAATGAACAGGGCTATGCAACCAACATTACAGTAGTTGATTTACATTTTCTGAATGGTCTATACATGATCAGAAATATTATTTACATCGACAGTTCTATAAAATTTTTGAAAATTATAGTAGCCTTCTAAAAACATTGTTTCAAATGTGTAACATGTGTTGCATAACCCTGTTCATTTTCAATGATCGTGTGTGTATAATTTAATATAAGACAAACGTTTTTAACACTATGTTCTGTTATTTTTGACTTCACAAAAAATGAGTAATGTGAATACCTTACCTTACCTCAAACAATCATCTTGTATGACAACTCGATATACGTCAATCAATTGTCAAACTATGGATGCTGATTTGACTAGGAATTTTTGAATCTTGTACCACACAGACAGCATTGATAACCAGGGATTTCTTCGTCGGGTGCATAGTAAGAGAATAAATAATATCGCAAGTAACATGAAAAATAAATTCTCTTAAGCATCTATATTGCAACACTACATTTTATATTTGATGATTATTTATTCCACTTTTGGATATCAGTATCTATTAAAACGTTTTGCACAATTGTGTAAGTTAAGAACAAATAAACAATTCCAGACTATTTTAAACATAACAAAGTTGGTTATGTATAAATATCTCCGGCTTAATTATTTTTAGAATAATTTAAAATAATACTAAACTGCTAGCTATAAGTATTTATTTCTTGTTTTAAAATTTAATTTCAAATAATTTCACTTTTAAAATTAATTAGAACATGAAAACTCAATCATCAGGGTTAGGTTCTTTCTATCTAGTTGTCTTATTTTTGCTTGTCATATTTAGAATAAATTTCATTTGTCATATAACCTTAAATGTCACTTATCTTGACTGAAATCAAAATAATTCTATTACTTGTTATCAAATACGACCAACGTACATTATTTTCAATATGATTATGATATCTGACTTTA
Source organism: Agriotes lineatus (assembly GCA_940337035.1). Taxonomy (NCBI): domain Eukaryota; kingdom Metazoa; phylum Arthropoda; class Insecta; order Coleoptera; family Elateridae; genus Agriotes; species Agriotes lineatus. Next base: position 16,596,512 of record OW679199.1, on the reverse strand, counting down.
TCTATCCTTTATAGTAAGTAATAACTTTTTCATTTAATTATTGTAAGTAATTAATATTGTTCATCTATTTCAGTTTTATTCTAAACTAAACTATTAACCAACCTTATTGACTCTACTAATTGCACATCCAGCATCGAAGATCCCCTTTGTACAACTAGTCACCACACGAAAATGTCCTACTGCAACCAAATGTCAAACCAATTTACATCCGTCAGATCTTCCAGAAAATATCCAATTAGTTGAAGACTCCAACCTCCTATTCTGCTAGTAAACTATTTTTTTATGTTCTCCAACTAATGTTACTTCCTTTCAGGTTCCAATGTCATGACGATTCTACCTCTGCATGAAAATGACACCTCGAAACACCACCAATCACCCCGAACGTTTTCCAAGAAGATTCCTCAGTCCTTCCTCAGGCTCCTACACTTGCAGTACCATACCAGTCCAATCCTTTTCACTCCTTCCCATAAATTGTATCAGTTCCAATAAAGCAGCTCAATCCAAATCTTAATTAAATATTGTAGTTTTCTGGTTATTTCTTTATAATTAACTGTTATGCACAATCTCTTCACTGATCATGTATTTCTATCACTTCAAAATAACATTTTCATATTTTTCCACCACGTAGATTTGTTAACAGCCTTGTTATTCATATACAACCAAAATTATTCATATAAATAAGGCATAATTTCAAATTTTATTGTCTCAAAAAGGTTTTTTCAAAATTCTGTGTACAGTTTTTATAAGTTTTTTTTTTCTTCATTTTTAAAACAACTCTCCTAACTACCATATTTCATTATTGATGCTTACTATATTTAATATACATTTGAAACCTACATACTTTGTTATAAATTTAATATTTTAATTTGGTCTGTCGTATCTGATATCAGTATTAAATAATTTCTATCTTTCCAACATTTTTACTTTATACATTAAAATATATGAAATTTATTCTTTCCAATCTCATTTCTTAAAATATAATCTTTATTTAAAATGTAATTCAAATAATCTTTTCTATTCTAAACTTTTATAAAGACTGACTTCAATGATTTACCAAATTCTCTTATCATATTTTATTATCAAACTATATCCTCTCATATGATATCATGACATAATATATATTCTGTATAATATAGAAGTTTTAATAGTTTACATTCACCAAAGCGATATAGGTAATACATCAGATTCTTCCAGTTTATGGTTTTAGGTCCTTGTGCAAGACGTTCTGCAATGGGATCTGCCTGTAATATGAGAATTAAATTGTTAGAAATAATTAACTGTAATAATAGTTATTTACTATACAGTGCGAGTGTAAAGTCTGGAACTATCGAAATAGAACTTTTATCAAATGTTTTTGAAAGAAATCCTCGAACACGTCAATTTTTATTTTAAAAAATACAAATTTTACTGTAATTGTCACTTTTAGATTGTCTTTTGTTTTTGAGTTATGACGTTCGCGATAATTTTTTTAACTGGAAACCCCAAATTTTTATGATAAATTTGGACAGAGCATGAAATTCTAAGACCAAATACGCTAAAAAAGTATGATACTATATTTTGAAATTTTCGAGAAAATCGCTATTAAAGTATTAAAACAAAAATCGAATAAAAATCAAGTAGCCATGAAACAATGAGTTAGCCCTAAAATTATGACAGTTCTTCATAGTTTGTTTATCTGTTTTTGTTGTGTGCTCCTAATTAAATAAATAATGATACAATATTTGAGTGAAAAAGGACCAATTGAAATTTTAGTATTGAGGGGATCTGGTAACCGTACGATTTTCTCGAAAATTTCAAAATACAGTATCATACTTTTTTTAGAGTATTTGGTCTTAGAATTTCATGCTGTGTCCAAATTCATCATAAAAATTGAGGGTTTCCATTTAAAAAAAGTATCGCTAACGTTATAACTCAAAAACAAAAGACAATCTAAAAGTGACAATTACAGTAAAATATGTATTTTTAAAAATAAAAATTGACGTGTTCGAAGATTTCTTTCAAAAACATTTGATAAAAGTTCTATTTCGATAGTTCCAGACTTTACACTCGCACTGTATAAGTGGGTTATAGACATTATTAAAGCACTTTTTGTAAAGAATTGACCCACGAGGCCGTAGTTCGAGTTGGGGTAAGCACATAGTGCGTTAATAATGTAGTATCCCACGAATATCGTACAAAGTTTCATCTATCAACGCTAAACTTGTCTTAAAATAGCCTCACTTTGATAGAATGATAAATTAATTATGGCTACAATCGGATCAATTTTTTTTTCGATATGATAGCAATATGATCTTACGTAAGTTAGCGAATAACAACAAATTGTTTGTCGGTTTGTTTGTTTGTTATTGACAAGGTCTAAGCATGCGGGGTACTAGGTACCTTAGACACCGACTGTTTTGGTCATATGGTTAAAGTCATATTTAGAATTTTTTCTAGACTAAAGAGTTCCAACCCTAGCAAGGGATCTTTTACATGCTACACATCGTAGTAACATGGAACCCACTACTTTTCATCACTTCCGAATGATCGCATTCTGTAGATGTTTTCATCCACATTTTTTCATTTTTAAAAACCTCACCGGGACCAAGAATCGATCTCCCGACCATACGATCAGTAGCCAGGATGCTTACCACTGAACTACTAGCCCCAGGTAACAACAAATTGCACTTTTAAATATTTCGGAGGTGACACCACTATTTCGTGTTGTAATTTGTTTTAAAAATGAGCTTCCCAGGTTGTTCTTCTGAAGAACAAACGTCAGATGTGCCTTTTGATATCGAGGAAAAAGCAGAGAACGTGATATCCGGACTTCTCCTGGCAAAATCTGGAACCAAATATGAATTGGCCTTCAAACGGTATGAGCACTGAGCAGTGGTGCAATTTGAAAAACATAGAGAATATCTCTAACGAAAAAGCATTTTTTATATATTTTGAAAAGCTAAGTAACAGCTAGAAGCCCTCATCCCTTTAGAGCTATTACTCGATGCTGAAGACGGAAATATCGATTAAGAAGCGCATTGATATAAAAAAATATGTCAATCTGAGAGCTTTGCAAAAAAATTAAGCAAAAGGTTGTAAATTTAAAACGTCGAGTTCTGAGCAGGGAAGATACTGTTAGATTCTTGCACATATCAGGAAACGACAATAATGTATGCATGAAGTTTAGTCATATACAGCCTGTCATGTGATTATTTTTTGTTTTAATGTATAATAATTTTCTGGTTATTTTAGTAGTGGATGCAGAAGAGAGAAGTTAACATTTTTGAGAACAAGCAATATCATAGATGAAGGAACATGTTTTAGAGTCATAATTCCGTATACCAAAACTAATACAAGTAATTTTTATTATATAACAGTTGAAATATTGATGGTATTAATTTTGTTGGGACCGCCAGAAATTACAGCCTATTGGGATGACTATAATAGGAAGTATGTCGAAAATAATTGCAGTTCTTTTGGGGTTGCCTGATGCAAAGAAATGTACTGATTATTGTTTCCGGCGCACCTCCACTATAATTTTGGTAAATGCAAGAGCAGATCTTCGAGACATAAAAAGGCACGGTGGGTAGCGATTCTATTGCGGGAGGTTATGTACAGACTTTTGCTGAGACCAAGAAGAACAAATTGCACTCCAGATTTTGGGGAAAATAGGGTAGTTCTATCCGAAAAAGTTGTTTCCAATCGGAACCAATTCCACCTGCACAAACACACAAGTGAAAAAGGCCAGTGTTAATTTATATAGCTGTTCAAATTGTGTTCTTACTATTGAAAAATAATAATCAATAATTATCTTTTCTTCTTCATTTCAGTTGTCAATTTCATTACCTCACTATTGCTGTAATAATTTTATTACCGCACTTCGTGGGATAACAAGACATCTAAAACGAGTGCGATATGGTATCACTTATCCCACGGTAATACATAAAGTATATTCTAACACAAATTTAGAAGTCTGGGGCCACTAATATGACCTACAGTTTTTTTAATTTTATCATCATTATTTTAGAAAAATTTTTACTGCAATTGTATATTTCTATTCAACAGATGTAACGTAATTGATAATTTAATTAAAAAACCTATTTCTATATTCTAACAGAACGCAGCAAAACTTTTTATGACTGAGCTACGCTTTTATTCGTTTACAGAAAATAACTGTAAAAGATTACGAAACTGGGTGTTCTAATCAAGAAGAACTAGAAAGTAGCAGAACTAGAAGCACGAAGTAAGCTTCCCAAATATTTGTTGTATTTTCTACCTACCTGAGTGTTTTCAGGAGTGTTATAAGTATTACGCCTATTTTATCGATGATTTTATATCGAAAAAGAAGATTTGCACTAAACATTCGTTTATCCACTTTAATTTTTGTAGCTTAACACATTTGTCTATATTTTTTTGAATAAATGCTAATTAGAATTGTATATTTAGAATTATTCCCTTTTTCCTCTAATAGAACGGTATTTTGCAAGAATATTTTCAACCCATTCTTTCAAATAATACTATTATTATTCTATCGTAATACAGAAATACTACGGGTATAAGCAACACTCTCATGTTAGAGAACTCTAAACTTTGAATTTCAAAATTTACTATGTCATAAACGATTTTTTTAAATTTTGACATATAAAGTGTGCCTCTTTAAAAACTGCCTGAAGTTTTGAAATGTCACACTTTCCATAATCAGTTATGAAATGAAAATATTTTACCACTAGTAGTGAAAAATACATCAAATGACCTACTTGATTATCAATACATTGACACTCATTTGACATGACATTTATAACTTCATCGGTTTAAGGTGTAAAGAACGATTATCTTTCAAAATTAGAGAAAATCTTAGTAGTGTAGTTAGGCGGATTCTGGGCCACTTTTGACCTTGAACTTTTTCAAGGTCGCGGGCGTGGTCACGGGCCTAGCCGGGGGTCAAGGTCGTTGGTCTAGCCGGTGACGGGGTCATTGACCTCATCTAGGTCACGTACCACTTCCGGTTCCCACGATGAATTTTCGGGGCTAAAGTATAATTTTGAAATTTTACAAGATTCCCACGATGAATTTTGGAGTTAAAAGTATAATTTTTGAAACAAAAAATTTAAAAAATATGGAAAAACAAGATTCCCACGTTGAATTTGGAGGTTAAAAGTCTAATTTTGAATTATTTTTACAAGATTCCTACGCTTATCATAATTTTCCTGAGTCCGCGTCTGGGAATGCAGACTTGTCCAGACTTGCAGATGTAAATGTCTAGCCGAATGTTATTGTCTACCAATTGAACAATGAAGACATTGTTTTGAAATCTACACGACCGCTAAAAAATAATAATTGAATGAAGTCTTGGTTTGGAAAAATGTTTGCTGATGCAGTTAATGACCTCCACTATCAGATAAACCGGATGTTATTGTCTAGAGATTCAAACCTCTCCAGACTTTTATGAAAAATGTGCAAGGCTGGTAAAAATTGAACAATGAAGCCATTGTTTGAAAATCTGCACGACTGCTAAAACTAATTGAATGGAGTCTTTGTTTGGAAAATTTTTGCTGAATGTATTTAATGACCTCCATTATCAGTGTCTGGAGGAATTTGCGACGATGATCAAAATTATCTTGAAATAAATTTGTCAAGTACTGTTGTCTGTTAGACAAACAAAAAGAATTGCCAGGTGTGGGGTTCGAACCCACGCTCCACGTTTAAACAAGTCTGAACAGCATCCGGTGCACATTGAGCCGTCTGTTGATCATATTTTTAGCCACCCAGCATCTCTCAGTTATTCTATCATCTCCTTTATCTGTGTTGCAGGCTATATAAAAGTGTCCCGAGTGGTGTAGCTTGAACAAGCGTCCACGTTCTATCAGCAGAGTTAAGCAACGCTGTCTCTGGTCAGAACTTGGATGGGACTTCCACGGCTGCATCTCTCGGCGCCTCGTGGTACGGCTCTCACGGAAAAAAGTTGGTCCCGGCGGTCATACAACATCATGACAGTCGTTAGTGGGGTTGGAAGTCCTCATAACTGCACAGCGACGCCTGTAATTGGCCTAACGGCTGTTGGCTGAGTGCAAATTAAATAAATAAATAAATAAATAAATATTTGAGTGTCGCTAGATGTGAGACCTGTCGAGCAGGTCTGGGTAGCGCACAGGTCTGCGCGGGGGTTTTTGCGCATGTTTTTTTGGTAAATTCAAATTATGATCAGGTTTTTGGCGGGAAATCTGGGAATGTGCAAGGTTGCTAAAAATAAATGTATGGTTAAGAAATTTGCTTAAAATTGACTTAAAACTTACAGACATTGGTAAAATCCACGACACTGTTTGTAAGCATCGAATGTAAATATTACTTGTATTTCCAGTACTTTATTAAATACACAAAGTTTCGAAATTGGGCGATAGTTATTTATTTTTCTTTTGCTGTTGGATTTATGTGCAGAAGGACAGCATCTTTCACTTTAGCAATAAGCAAGTTCTTAAAGAAATATTATTATGTTGCAGAGATATACAGGTTACAGTTCGGAGTGTAAACTGAGTTAAAAATTTTGGATATTTCTATACCGCTATTAGCTACAGTACCATTTAATTGCATATTGTTTTCTTTTACGTAAAACCCAAATTTTAGATTTGATTGTTTTAATATAGGTTCGAAAGCACTGCTTACACAGGTAGACAGCTAGGCAGGTAGCCAGATACACAGCTAGACAGGTAGACAGGTAGACAGGTAGACAGGTAGACAGGTAGACAGGTAGACAGGTAGACAGGTAGATAGCTAGACAGGTAGACAGCTAGACAGCTAGACAGGTAGACAGGTAAACAGGTAGACAGCTAGACAGCTAGACAGCTAGACAGCTAGACAGGTAGACAGGTAGACAGGCAGTTAGGCAGTTAGGCAGACAGACAGGCAGGCAGACAAACAGACAGACACACACATTTTCTTCAAATCGTATAAATAAGAAGGAGATGGAGATTCTTAACACCATTTATTGTACAGAATGCGAGCAGTAATAGTAATAGGAGTGAGAGAGAGATGCCTGTACCAGTTAAGTATAAGTGTCCAAAATGTAAAGGGGGAACCGATCAAGAAGGACGAAAATGTATTGCTTGCACACTGCACAAATACATGAAAGAAAATAGTGGTGGTAAACATTATCCTCAATCATATTTCAGGAAATTCTAGCGAATAACTGAACTCAGCCTGATGGTAGCTATCGTCATGAATTTCATTCGTTTATATACATCTAACAATTCTGGTATCTATTATTTGATAAGAAACTGTTAGTGTATGAACTGGTTTGAATCTGTCAGTCTGTGTAACTGGCTGTCTACTTGTCTGCCTGTCTAGCTGTCCACCTGTCTACCTGTTTACCTGTCTAGCTGTCTACCTGTCTAGCTGTCTACCCGTCTACCTGTCTAGCTGTTTACCTGTCTACCTGTCTACATGTCTACCTGTCTAGCTGTCTACCTGTCTATCAATCTACCAGTCTACCTGTCTACCGCTTACATACTTGTGACAATAATGAAAACGAATGTAGCAACAGAACTTATTAAAACTAAAAATATTATAAGACAGAAAGTTCGAGCTCTTAAGAAGGATAACTTGGTGCAACAACAGCTCCTCGGTAAATCTTTAAAACCTGTTACAGAACAAATGCAAATTGTTGCAAAAGAGATAAATAAAAAGAAAATCCCCCATCACAATTCAAGCCTTTCAAATTGAAAAAGAAAGAGAAAGTTAAATACAATTATGAGAATGATAAATATAATCTTCAATATATCAATATTTCAAATCCTCCAAAACTAGAATTATTTACACCAAAACCAGCTGATGAAGTATTGTGTGAATCCGCCGAAGATGATCCTAATACGACTATATTAAGCAAACTTCAGCCGCAAGCTATAAGTTCTTTTTTAGCACAGTATGACGAACTTCCTAGGAAATATGTAAGCAATTATCTTATCGAAGGACCAAATCTAGAAAGGTATGGAATTAGATATGATTTTGATAAAAACCAATTTTATTTTGGTGGAGATGAGCTAGATATAAAGGGTTCAGATATAATCGTAAAAAATGTGTGCTATGAAGGTACACCTGGTTTGTAGCAATTACTATTTAAAAACTATCCTCAAATAACTCTAACGCCGACAGATAGAGCAAATTATAATGATATCATAAACAGAACAAACGCGGCGCATAGAAATTTTGATAAAAATGAGCAGAAGGTAATTTGTAAAATTTGGCCCGTCATCACCAACCTCGCCATCATCGATATCATTAAGGACTACAAAACGTACTGGTAAAGGTATGCACCAAATCTGTGGTGAAAAGGCAAAAGGGTATAAGTCAAAAATGATCATTTTACAGGAACATCAAAAAACTATTTGGCTAGAGATTTGAGAACAACATTTAATTTTTTTGCTGGTAATCAAAAGAATCAAGTCGATTTATTGACTACAGCTTGCTTTGCAATTGATTCTAAAACTATTTTTACTAGAAAATAAATAAATACGGAACCTATACCCCATCGCATTTTCTTTTATTCATTTCATGAAATAGCAAAAGGGTATTTCCCGGAATATGTATTTTCTGATAAATAATAACTTTGATAAAACAGCATATGTAGACATAAACTAAACAAGAATATGTGGTTTCGAATTCGAATAATGTGAGGTTGTGTGTAAACTTACCGGTTAAGTTCTTGCTACAGCATTTCTGCAAAACTTTGTACGCACGAGAGCGTGTGTCCATTTTGGCACTTATTCGGTAAACTACACTATAATAACTAATAATAACACTGGAAAACTGGACCCCTAAAACACGCTATTGCACCTGCATGGAAATGCACTCGTAGTATAAGTTATTTGTTTCAAAAAAAAAGAAACGGAAAGTTATGAAATGGCAAAAGGGTATAAGTTAACATATGCTGTTTTGGCGTTGCAGATAACTTTACGAAAAGCTTTGACTCGGAGCATTAGTATACATGTATCTATTTGCCATTGGCTAAATTTGTTTTTTATCAATTTTTAGTGAATTTTCAGGGAATAACTAGTACATATCCCATTTATAAATCTTGCTGTAACAATGCGGTTATGGTATGTAGACTTATATCCTCTTGTATTTAGATGGCCGATATTGCTCTGGACACGGGGCATCAATAAAATCAAAAATTACATAAGTCGACTTATATCCTTATGTCTTTTTGCCACAGAAATGTATAAACAAGTTCGCAATAAACCGTTAGATTATGTTTACTGGGATGATCCGAACGAGTTAGTCGATCGATTAAAGTTACTGTATGCCTCTCAAGCGTCTGGCCACACAAATCATATAAATGAAACTGTTAGTATAATAGAAGAGTTAAAAGAGGCAGGAATAGTTGAATAAAGCCAGTTCGACAATGTCGGATACAGCACGAGGACACCCCAGACAGAGATGACAACAACACCTCTACCACAATAATTTACAGGTGCATAATATATTTGTAATAATTTTATACAAGTGCATTAGACAAATAAAATACAATTATATTTGCAATTGTCGTAGTAATAATTTTGAAAGCGCTAAATTAAGACCTGCTTCAGTATTAATTTCCAACTTCTCTCTTCTTACTTCGTTAATAGTATGCCTGTCTGCTTGCCTGCCTGCCTGCCTGCTTGCATGTTTACGTGTCTAGCTGTATGCCTGTCTACCTGTCTAGCTGTCTACCTGTCTAGCTGTCTAGCTGTTTACCTGTCTACCTGTCTAGCTGTCTATCTGCCTACCTGTCTAGCTGTCTACTTGTCTACCTGTTTAAGCAGTGCTTTCGAACCTATATTAAAACAATCAAATCTAAAATTTGGGTTTTACGTAAAAGAAAACAATATGCAATTAAATGGTACTGTTGCTAATAGCGGTATAGAAATATCCAAAATGTTTAACTCAGTTTATACTCCGAACTGAAACCTGTAAATCTCTACAGCATAATAATATTTCTTTAGAAACTTGCTTATTGCTAAAGTGAGGGATGCTGTCCTTCTGCACATAAATCCAACAGCAAAGAAAAAATAAATAACTATCGCCCACTTTGTGTATTTAATAAAGTACTGGAAATACACATAATATTTACATTCGATGCTTACAAACAGTGTCATGGATTTTACCAATGTCTGTAAGTTTTAAGTCAATTTTAAGCAAATTTCTTAACCATACATTTATTTTTAGCAACCTTGTACATTCCCAGATTTCCCGCCAAAAACCTGATCATAATTTGAATCTACCGTCAAAACCTACGCAGAATTTGAGTTTACCGCCGAAATGATTTGTAGAATTTGAATTTCCCCCCAAAACCTGAGCATAATTTAAATTTACCACCAAAGCCTGCGCAGAAACCCCCGCGCAGACCTGCGCAAAAACCCCCGCGCAGACCTACTCGACAGGTCTGACATCTGGCGACACTCAAATATAGCCTGCAACACTGATAAATGAGATAATAGGATAACTTATAAAAACTGAAAGATGCTGGGTGGCTAAAAATATGATCAACAGACGACTCAATGTGCACCGGATGCTCTTCAAACTTGTTTAAACCGGGAGCGTAAGTTCGAACCCCACACCTGGCAATTCTTTTTGTTTGTCTAACAGAGAACAGTACTTGACAAATTTATTTCAAGATAATTTTGCAGATCGTTGTCGCAAATTCCTCCAGACACTGATAATGGAGGTGATTAAATACATTCAGCAAAAATTTTCCAAACAAAAACTCCATTCAATTAGTTTTAGCAGTCGTGCAGATTTTCAAACAATGACTTCATTGTTCAATTTTTACCAGCCTTGCACATTTTTCATACAAGTCTGGAGAGGTTTGAATCTCTAGACAATAACATCCGGCTTATCTGATAATGGAGGTCATTAACTGCATCAGCAAAAAATTTTACAAACAAAGACTTCATTCAATTATTATTTTTTCGTCGTGTATATTTTAAAACAATGGCTTCATTGTTCAATTGGTAGACAATAACATTCGGATAGACATCTACATCTGCAAGTCTGGACAAGTTTGCATGCCCAGACGCTGACTCAGAAAAATTCTGATAAGCGTAGGAATATTATAAAAAAAATTCAAAATTAGACCTTTAACCTCAAAATTCATCGTGGGAATCTTGTGAAATTTCAATATTAGACTTTTAGCTTCAAAATTTATAGTGGGAATCTTGTAAAAATTTCAAAATTAGACTTTTAGCCCCAAAATGCATCGTGGAATCTTGTTTTTCCATATTTTTGGAATCTTTTGTTTCAAAAATTAGACTTTTAGCTCCAAAATTCATTGTGGGAATCTTATAAAATTCCAAAATTTGATTTTTAGCCCCAAATATGCATCTTGGGAACCGGAAGTGGGACGTGATCTAGGTAAGCTCAATGACCCCGCCCCCCCGGCTAAACCAACGACCTTGACCATTAGCTAGGCCCGTGACCATGCTCCTGACCTTGAAAAATTTTAAGGTCAAAAGTGGCACAGAACCCGCCTAGCGACACTACTAATCTTCTAGAAAACAAGTTAGGAAATGCGATTTTGTGCTACTTATGTCACTTTGCTGCATCTCCTTGCGCTTGTCCAGCAAAACCCCACGCGTTACGCAAAATGACGCATTTCCTAACGGGATTTATAAATCTTTATAGAGTCGATATTTTGATTGTAAAGTAGGTTCAAAAATTAATCTCATCTAGTATGGCTATGAAAGAACAAATTGCTGCCTTTAAGACTGGCTCCAATATATTTTATTTTTAGGGTAGATTTAAGATTAGGTGTCTATTCGACCGGCGCAAGTTTATTTGTTGGACAATTACATTACTTTTACCTGCAAATTAATTTATTTCAATCTGCGGTAGTCGTTAACCCCTAACAAGGGAACTCTTCCTCAGTTTCGACGGGCAAGGCTAGCCACCTATCCGGCCTAAGGGTAAAGAAAGCTCACAGAACCACTTCGTGGTTAAAACACGCCAATGGCCTATAATAAGAGGCAGAAGAAGAAGAAGAAGTATTGTAATAACATGGATAAAAAGAATATTTAAAAATAAAATTTTACAGTTTGAATTAAATATATGTATGTAAGCCAATTTTAAAGGCGTAGGTTTGCACTTCCACAGCCATACTAGATGAGATTAATTTTTGATCATAATATACATGTTAAACATGTCAACTGAGTTAAAATTAAAAATATATAATTAAAACAAATTGATACCATTATAAGTTGTCGATGATTAGCAATGTTGACCAAACAACACCAAACTTGTAGACCGAACAAATAACGCAACGACTGGGGCTTTTATAGAAGGGCGGCAGACGGTATAAGGTCACTAAATACATAAAGGTACCGCCACCCCATTCCAAGATTTCCAAGATTTTATTCCCCCAAATTAAAAAGGACAGAACATTGTAGGAAAATGAGAGTGAGAGGGAGACAATTGATAGCTTTAACCCAAATTAAAAGAGACAAAAGATATATGTTTGCACCTTTATGATTTAGTAACCTTAAGACGGTACTTTTTTGAGCGACCTCTTGTGACTATTGTGTGTATTGTAAGTACAGAAACCATCATTACTACTGTATGAACTTATTATAACACATTTAACATTCCTACTTTAAAGCTTTTTCATAACACCTACTTTTTTATTTGTTAATAACAGAACTGTCAATCTGACTGAAGCGTTCCCCGTACCAGCCATGGCTGTTATACATTTAACAGCTTACAGACATACAAGAATTATATAAAATATGGATCATGTTTCCATCTATAAGCCTTGGTCTCAAAATAATGGAAATAGGTTGGCACTAAATGCAAGAAATTGTCAAGTGTAAATGCCAGCCTTAGGGCCGGTTGCAGAAAGCAATGTTAAGTCAGGTGTTAGCTAACATCTCGTCAAAGTGAACAAAATCGCATCAAATGTTGTTTACTAATGTATTAGTTACCATAAGCATTTGAGATTTGATTCGTTTTTGTTCACTTTGACGCGATGTTAGCTAACACCAGACTTAACATTGCTTTCTGCAACCGGCCCTTAAGAAATAACAGAACAGTGTCAGTATTGCCAAACGTATTTTTTTTCCATAGGTGACTCTGATAAGACCCGTTACAAATTTTATTTAACTTTTTCAATTAAATTTAAATTTATGTAGGTGTTATGAGAAATATTTAACAACATAAGGCCGTTAGAAAGCATCTAAAAAATGAGGATCAATTTGTGGCCGATGCCGTCAGGCAGAGGCTAATAAATATATCAGAGTTAATAACTATTCTTGTCAACTGATCTTACTTACTGAGGTATAGACTTGCCCACTGGATAACGGTGTTTGTCGTAAGCTTAAACCGATAAAATTGTATTGATTAAAAATGACGGCTTGATCTAAGTAGGTAGAACTTCCTGAAATTTTGTATAGGGCCATAATTTCTCATTATGAATAACTTTATTTTAGTAAAATTTTGCCGTATTATAAACAAAAAGAGTAGTTTACCTGAAAAGAAAATTCAATTTATTTTCTTCTTCCTTTTATTATAGACTAGTGGTTTAATTTAAGTTCGTATATATTCCTGGAATTTTGTATAGGGCCATAATTTATCCTTCTGAACAACTTTTCTGGTAACATGTTGCCGTATCATGAACCGAATGGGTAGTTTACTTGAAAAGAAAATAGTTGTTGGTTCACTGTCAAGGCCGCATTGTTTTTTCAACTGAAAATATTCTTAAAATTATCTTTAGACCAATAATAATAATATTTATTCATGTAAATTCGCATTACATGCATTTACATCGGTCAAAACAAGTCGTAACATTAGACAACACATTATAGAAATACATGCCAGATACATATTAAAATTGTGCAGAAGTTAAAAAATCATCAACATTGTAATATGCCGCATTCAATAAATGTTTTTTTATTACAGCTTTGTATTTTTGTAAAGGCATTTGTCTAATAGAGGTGGGAATTTTGTAATACAGTTTTAAAGCTAGGTAAACCAACGGCTGCCATTGCGTCCTGATCGTTATTATATCTAGTAGTATAATTATGGCAATCCGATTGCTTACAATAATCTTTTTCATTGTTTTTTACATATAACAAACATTCCAATATTAAAACACAAGGTAGAGTTAAAATTTTCAGTTTTATAAATAACGGTCTACAGTGTTCTCTATAGTTTTCACGAGCCATTAATCGTACTGCAGCTTTTTGTAACACAAACACACGTTCCACGTGGGCACTGGCACCCCACAAGGTTATTCCATATTGCAGAACACTGTGAAAACTTGAAAAATAAAAGTTTCTTGCTGCTGAGAAAGTTGTTACTTGCACTAATTTTCTTATCTGGTAAAGTGTAGTAGCTAATTTTGTTGTCGTCTGTTGCACATGCGATTGCCACTGGAGATTGTTGTCTATATGAAAACCAAGACATTTTAGCACCTTTTTGTCTCTTCTACACCTCACGTCAAACACTACGCTTTGAGTTTTTCTTGTATTAAGCTTCAGTCCATTTGAAGTGAACCATTCTTGGGTGACAACTGAGTTTCGAGCAGTTGTGTCCTTTGCCGTGTTAATTATAGTAGTATCATCCGCACGACCTAATCCCACAATCTTAAAATAAAATTTTAAAATTTTTAGTCCATCTCACCTCTTGTAACATCAATCCTGGTAGACACTGTATATGTAACAATAAAACACTAGTGGATCCTGTGGTTTGAATCTGATCACAATTCGTTAAAAACCCCTAAGCACACAAACATTGAAGAATCGCTAAATACGTATTTCGACAGCTATGCTGTCATTTTCAATAGCCTTAGAGGGATACTCAACACTGCAAAGTTAGGCGAAGATACGCTCACTAAACCATCCGTGAAAGTCAGCACACCCGCGCATTCTAAAGCTATTTATACTGTCTGGTACGAAGCTCGTGCTTTAAGCGGCCAATCAGGTGTCAACTTTAATAGACCATCAAGATTAGAGTGGGGTCCCCAGCCTTTGTTCAGAAGTTTATTATCTTGTTTTTTAAAAATGGTTAAAATTTCAAAAGAACTTAGCTGTTTTGTTGAAATTAACGCCTTTACAATTTTTAGGTCAGTTTCCGTAATATTATGACCCGTTTCGTAAATATGTTAAGCAATACTATATTTTTAGAAACTTTTGAATCTAAAATGATGTATATGTTCTTTAAGCTTAGTACCAAAATTACGACGTGTTTGTTCAATATATTTAGAATCACAATGGCATTTAATTTCGAAAACTCCAACTTTCTGTTAAGTTTGAAGTTTGTCTTTTAGATTTCCAATAAATTTCGAATATTGCAATCTTTGCAAATTTTTCCTAGGCCCTTTGTAGCCGGGTGAAACAGAATTTTGATGTACTTTTCTTTGGGTTCTTGACCGAACGAGAAAAACCTGAATAATGGACCAGGTAAAACCACCGAATCGATCAGAAAAGACTATGAACTTATTAAGGAATTGCGTAACAAAGTATGTTTTTACCTAAAGGTTGACAAAGGTAATCAGATTGTTATTTTGGATAAGCACGACTACTTTGATAGAGCTACACTGCTTAACAGTGGACCCTACAATGAATTGAAAAAGGATATAACCTGACTCTTTCTAATCCAAAAATGCCAAAAATGTATTGTTTACAAAGATACATAAATCAGGGGAAATGGGGAGACCTGTTGTTTATTAACTTTCTAACTTACCTCGTATATAAATGATTAACAAATACATTTAGAAACTTGCTAAAACCTCAAAATAATGTTTGGGTCAAAAATAAGTTTGAATTTATACATAAAATTGAAGATTTGGAACTTGATAGCAGCGCGATTCTCGTTTCCTTTGATGTGCGTTCTTTGTTTCCAAGCATACCAGTCCTCAAACCCTGACATATCTGCGAGAATTACTTACTGATAATAATTTGAATTCAAACAAAATTGACGAGTTTGTTAAATTAACTACCCCTTGCGTGTCCCAGAATTGCTTTCAAATAGAAGGAAAATTCTATGAACAGCAAGAAGGAATAGCAATAGGAAACAGCCTTTCTCCTTTCGTTGCCAACCTTTTTATGTCAAAGTTGACGACATTTGTTCTGTTTTTGATTTATCTAAATGTATCACTTATAATTTCGTGTTAAATTCTAAATTCCCTAGCATAAAATTTACATATGAAGTGAAAAAGGTAGGACAACTACCATTTCTGGTTACATTAGTAATAAGAGATAAAAATAAGTTGGAATTAGATGTTTATAGAAAATAAACCATTATTAACGGATCTATTTTAGCGGATTCAAATGATTGTTTTCAGCACAAAATGGCTGCTCTAAATTTCTTAGTGCATAGACTAATAACCTTTCCCTTAAACAAAGATCGGTACAACACCAAACTTCAAAGCATAAGAAACATCGACAATTTGATTAAGAAACAAAAAACAAAATTGCACGTTCAAAATTCCACAACTCTGGTCAGCCTTAGAAGTCAAGGGCCTAGTGAAAAGTACATCAAAATTCTGTTTCACGAGGCTTTGTAGCCTAGAGGAAATTTGTAAAGATTCAGGCTATACAGTTGTTTATAGTTCAAACAACAATATCCGAAATTTCTTTTGGAATCCAAAAGACAAACTTAAGACTACAGAAATATAGAATTTACGAAATTAAATGTTTCCATTGTGATTCTAAATATATTGGGCAAACACTTCGTAATTTTAGTACTAGGTTTAAAGGGAATGCAGCTCATTTTAGATTCAGCAGATTCGAAAAATTTAGTTTTGCCCAACATATTTACGAAACAGGTCATAGTATTAGGGAAACTGATCTAAAAATTGTAAAGGCATTAACTTCAATAAAACAGCTAAATTATTTTGAAAATTTGACAATGTTTAAGAAACAAGATAATACATTTTTTAACAAAAGCTGGGGAACCATTCGCCACTCTGATCTTTACGCTCTATTGAAGTTAACACCTGACTGGCCGCTTAGAGCACGCCCTCCGTGTCAGGCAGTATAAATAGATTCAGCTTGCGCGGGAGTGCTGACTTTCATGGGTGATTTGGTGAAGAGCATATCTTGGGCCAACTTTATAGTTTAGTTTCTCTCCACGGCTATTCAAAATGACAGCTTAGCTGTCGAAATACGTATTTACCGATTGTTAAATATTTGTGTCGTTAGGGGTTTTTAACGAATTGTGATTATACGTAACAAGCTTAATGACTTAAACTGGCTCAGCATGATTAACAGAAGATCTTTGCATGTTGCTTGTTTATTTCATAAGATAATCTCAAGCAAAACACTTCCATACCGTAGAACGGGGATATATGAACCACCGCGGGTTATATGAAACGCTGGCGTCTCTTTTTAAACTTCCTGCCGTATTTTCGTAAGTTGGCAACACAACCTGTACAGAAAATTTTTACAGATACCTAAGAGCAACATATTGTGTTTTAGGAATCGTTGGAGGGTGTATCTATGTAAGTATCTTTCTTATAACAGTTACTATGGTAGAAACATTTTTGCTTTTTAATAAACTACCTAAAAAACCTCCGTGTAGCTCAGATACCTACTAGTTATGATGGTTGAGTACTGTAATGGAATTAATATTTGTACATAACCTCATTAAAAAATATACACAAAAATATATGGAAATTTTATTATACCTGCATCAGAATCGCCGTTTAAAGCACGCCTGAGCGTGCGAATACAGGCGATTAAAGCTCGCCGAGCTTTAAAGGTTGTCAAGAAAACGACTGAATGCAACAACGGACATGGACGCGACAACAACGTAAATAATTCTCGTAACTATAGTAGCAATATTATTATGCCCTCTCGATTTATCACCACAAAAATTATTTCTAAGTTTTTAGTGCGTAATTTATTTCCAGTATTGGAGGTATAATAAAAAATAGCGTAAAGTATTCGTGGATAACTGGTTTTTAAAACACTTGCTCTATTTCGAGCACTCCGGCTACGCCGTCGTGCTCGAAAACTCGCGCGTGTTTTAAAGACCTTGTTATCCACTCATACTTTAGTATACTAATTTAAAAAGCTGATAAACTGAAAAAACTAAAAAATCGCATTTTTTAGGGTTATATGAAACAATGCCACACAAACGAAATTATGACAAACAAAAAATGGAAGATGCCTTGGCCAGCGTTCTAAACGACAACATGTCCTTTCAGTAAGCTGCTGATCGGCATGGTGTCCCAAAATTCTAATTCTAAGTTTTTTTATTACTTTAAAACGTTGTGTTTTATTTTTGTTACAGAATTGTTTGTTTTTTTGTTTATTACACATAATGTTTACTTTATAACAATTTTTTGTTACTTCGATACAGTGCAAATAAAGTTGTTTCATTTTATATTCCTAGTGTCTTTATTTATACGTGTTTATTTGGTTGAAACATGTTGGATGGCAGTCGTTTTTTTTTATTTTGGAAAACAAGGTTTCATAAAGGTAATACTATAAGCCTATTTGAAACAAACCATTTAAAGTACATGATTTCTATTAAAACCTTTAGTCGTTTCATATATCCCCATTTGTCGGGTTATATGAAATGGTTTTCTATAAAAAAAAATTATCGAAATTTTTATTAGTCTATTTTTCATGAAAATCTATTTATCTTAGTAAAGACTTCCTGTTTCCAAATTTGCGTGCTGGTAACTTATATATTAAACGTAAAATGACCGAAAATGTAAAAAAATCGTTTCATATATCCCCGTTCTACGGTACCTTTAGAATAAAATTAGATTGTCATCTGATATTAACAATTTTAATCTAAGAAAGAAGTAGTTACTTGTCATGCCAAAGCACAAAAGTTTAAAATTTCTCGGTTTTTGTTATAATCCTGCAACAACTTACAAGTCACTTTCAAAATATCGTAAATATTTATCGTTTGATAATTTAAAATTTAGCCACTACCAATTCTCGATGAACAGACAGTGGTAAACCAGTGTTTCGCTTTTCTTGTTATTTTTTGTAATTATTATTTACTAATTTATCTTTTTGGGGTTGAGTTGTAGAACAGTCCGTCAGATACTGACATAGCTAAACTTCACGCTTTTGTACACAGTATACCTTTTTATTAATATAAATATTTACTGTTTATGGTGCCAAATAAAACACTTATTGTTACTTTCAAAAAGCAAAAGAATGGTATACAAACATTATC
Organism: Agriotes lineatus; assembly: GCA_940337035.1. Lineage (NCBI taxonomy): Eukaryota > Metazoa > Arthropoda > Insecta > Coleoptera > Elateridae > Agriotes > Agriotes lineatus. The sequence goes on along the minus strand of OW679199.1, from coordinate 16,577,375 downwards.
GAGAATTTCGTACTTCCAATTTAAATACATTTCGATTCCACTAAGTTACTATTAAAAATACATGTTTTGCAACCCTTGGAAAACATGCTATTTATTGTTTGAAATGCATTTTTGCAAACAAACTTTACATCTTCTTCGTTCCTATTCGGTCCTCAAAGGATCATAGGGCGTCCGTTGGACGTTTCATTGACATAAACGTAGCGCACAAGGTTGTCAGCCTTGCACTACAAACTTTACATAAAAACTATTATTTAAAATTCTGGTTTTATTTTTTTATCGTTTTCATACAAGTTGAAAGCAGCGACACTACTACTAAAAATACAAAAAAGGTGCAAAAATAGGGTCAGTCATGTCCACGCAGGTTTGGCATCAGGATGGGGCTAGAACAAAATAGTAACGTTAGTTATCTTATTCTGAAATCAAAAAACACTTATGTGGCTTTATGATAATGCAGTAAATAAAAGATTTCAAAACTGTATAAAGAGTGATCTCCAAGCCAGATGAAATCTGCTGTTCTAACGACATAGATAATGCAACCAGTGACGCAAACAACCGACGTGTACACTGTACAGCGTGTGATATCAGGGAGGCGGCAATATTACATTTAACCCAATAATCTTACCCAACCAACAGACGAAAAATAGAACTCTATTGACCTTTGAATTATTGTTTCGGTGAAGATATTCTAGGGAATAGCAGTTGACGATCCCGAGAACATCGTCAATGGTGGTGCCTCAAGCTATAGTAAGGAATAGTTACTGTCTATTCGTCAGCCTGCACAGCAAGCGTAGCGAAAATACATTAACAGGTGCAGATTTTAATAGTTATTTACGATATAAGCGCGATATAGACATAAGCATTGTGAATAATTGCCCCACGAAGTAGTAAGCCGAGTTGGGGTAAGCACATAGCGCGTTAATAATGTAGTATACCACGAATATCGTACAAAGTTTTATCTATTAACGCCAACATTGTTTTAAACTAGCCTCACCATGCTAGAATAATAAATTAATTAAGGTGACAAGAGAATCCAATTTGTTTCGGTATGATAGCAACGCTAGTGATCTATGATCGTATCTTAGTTACCGAATAACGACAAATTGAAATTCTAAACATTTCGGAGTAGAAACCATTGCTTTCTGTTATAATTTGCTTTAAAAATGAGCTTCCCAGGTTGTTCTACTGAAGAAAGAACGTCAGATATGTCCTTTGATATATAGGAAAAAGCAGAGAACATGATATCCGGACTTGTCCTGGCTAAATCTGAAGCCAAATATGAATTCGCTTTCAAAATATATGAGCAATGGTGCAATTAGAAAAACATAACGGATATCACTAACGAAAAAGCGTTACTTGTATATTCTGAAGAGCTAAGTAACAGCCAGAAGCCCTCATCCCTTTAGTGCTAGTACTCTATGCTGAAGACGAAAATATTGATTAAGAAGCGCATGGATATAAAAAAATGTAAATTTGACAGCTTTCCTGATAAATAAAGAAAAAGGTTATACACCTAAAAAGTGAAGAGTTCTGAGGAGGGAAGATACTGTTAGATTCTTGCAGATAGCAGAGAACCAGATATATTTACGCATGAAGGTTAATCATATACAGCGTGTCATGTGTTTTTTCTTCATTTTAACGCATAATACTTTTCAAGTTGTTTTAAACAGATCTTCCACTACCTATTTCTTTTTGTTATGAACAAATCCATCTTCTTGCTATTTTCTGAACCATCTGCGAACGGCCAGTCGATATGGTGCATCCCCTCTGCCATTGATGTCCTCAAAGTCCATCCGAAACGCACATTGTACTGCAGTAATTCATCTCAACCTTGCACATCGCTCGACCACAAAAATTCTTGCTTACAAAATCCAGCGATCTATTTTTATTGACACATCAAATGTAGAGTCTATTGCACGTTTGATCTTTAAGATTATTGCATCCTGTCCAAACTTATAACGTTTTAAAAATGGTAACATCATTCTGCCGAACCCTGTATTTATAATAAATAATTATATTTTTCTGGGTTTGTGGGTTGTCAATTTAATTACCTTATTAGTGCGGTAATAATTTTATTACCGCACTCACTGAGATAACAAGACTAGTAAACATCTAAAACGGGTGCGATATGGTATCACTTATACCATGGTGATAGATAAAATAACTAAAAAAACTATTTATAAGAGCTATCTCAAACAGAGTAATATACCTTAAAATACATATAACAGAACTACACAATACACAAATTGTTTAGTATAATATGCTCCAACCTCTACATATGACGATGAAATGATGGAAGGTTCCTAAGAAGAAGTCACAACACCAATACATCAAGATCATTGCCAATACACTTTAGAAATTAAAGCCTACACACCAAAATTAAAAGGTACTAATTATTCAATAAAATCGAATGAGTCAACAATAGAAAAAATTTTGGTAACCGAAAGATATTAAATAGATCACCAGTTGATTACTTTTACAGTTTCTTTTATAAAAAAGCCAATAAGGTATAAAGCTAACTCACAGACAAAGGGCGATATAGATTAAATCTTGCCATCATAAAAAAATAGTAAGGCGTAACACTCTAGCTTGCAAGTGGCATCGAGAAAATAGAGATGGACAGGTCCCTTTTTTCGCCGAAAAAGTAGCAGGTGGAATAAACAAATACAAGAATTGAGGCCATAGTAAGGAAAACAATAAGGAGGCAGACCACAAACGAGATGCGTCGACGACTTAAAAATAGCGCAGGATCACGAAGCACGGAACAGAATTCTTAAAAGAAAGAAAGGAAGAAACTACCACGTAGTAGGATAAATGTTCGTCTTTCTAGCGTTTGACCAGCACAGATGCAGGCTCCGCCGCTTTGCATGCCCATCTCTATTTTATTCCACCAGAGGCGTCTTCGGGGGCGCTACTGGAGTGTCGCATGTTTTGTTTAAGCCCGTCCAGCCCCCACTTCTTCGGCCTTCCATGTGGGCGTCCTCCTTGGTAGCTGAGACGCAACGAAGTGCTCTCCACAAAATCTTCTTCATTTCTGATCATGTGCGTGAATCATCGACTCATCTTTCGCATCTTGAGGCAAAGCCCACCCTCCTCCTGACATCTTCGATGTTGACCTGACCCCATCTCGTCAGGCCAAGGCGCGTGGAAAAGCAGATCTTGCTTTGACATAGCTGACCAATACTCTGCCCCATAGAGCATCACTGGGCGAACATTCGACAGTAGCACAGAGTTCCGAAGACCTATTGCCACTTTACCCAGGCGGTACTAACTTGTGCTTAGGCGTCGGGAAAAGTATCACTGTCGCTACTAATAATCTAGCTGAGATACTTGAACTGGATGACTTTCTTCAGGTCTTCGCCATCAATGTTGATTTCCGTCCGTCTGAAACCCACAGCCCCAGTATTTTCGATGTGTAGCCACATGCCGTATTTAAGCAACGAATCTTGTATTGTTGCGTTACATCTTGGAGCTGCTGGCACAATTCTTCCTCCAGAAATACGTCGTCGGCGTAGAGAAGCACCCTGAGTGGAGGTGTGGATCTCATCTATGTGAAAAACGAACAGAAGAGGTAGAAGTAAGAGGGCCGATCATTCGTGTACGCCGACAGCAACGCCGAAAGACGACGATGTTCCAACTGGGCATTGTACCACGCTGATGACGTTGCTTAAAGCACCTAGATTCACTGAACGTAGGCCTCAGCACATTTGGCCAGATATAGAATTTTCAACATGATTCAGAGCAGGGCATGGCCACACATATTTGTAAGAGTTGTTACCGTCAACCTGACAGTAAAAGGGACAAGCAAAGGCAACCGACTTCTCAGGCGGAGCTGCTTGTGGGTAAAATAAAAGACTCAAATCTTTATCTGTAAAAAAATTATGGGCGCCAAGTAGCAGTAACCCACCACTTTGCTAATCCAATGGTACACTACAGAAGGCGCTACTAACCAAACCTGAAAATTAAAGGCAACGACAAGGGCAAAAATAAAACTCGCAAACGTAGATAACGAGTCAATATAATTTATCTCAACAAAAGCGCTCGGCGGTAAATACATAAACAAATTTCAATAGCGGCAAAACCAGGTTAAGATATCACATTTTAAATCACAATAGTATAAATATTAGTAAGGATCGTCATCGTAATTATATCAGTAATCAATAACTGTCTAGATGTTTAATACCAATAAATATTGTAGCAAGAAGTACAAATTGACTTGTTTTATTTAGAAAATTGCCTACAATCGCGGCTAAATTTATTACTATTTAAAATTAGGGTAGCGGGTTGAATGTGACCCCAAATCCTCAAATGAAACAAACTGTTAGTTGACATTCATATTTATATTCAAAATGTCCTATTGACGCAAGATCTTGTTTCAGATAGGGCGCTATATAGCCCGGAAATCGTGTGGTAATTTATGTGAAATTCATAATTAATACTTTAAGACGTTAGGTAAAGCGGGTTCATTACTGAAATATCTTACAAGTACGAGATTGTCTTAGCTCAACTCAACCGAACTATGCGGTCATTCACTTGACGTTAATCCAAATTTAAATGAGGTTTATGCAATTTAACTTCACTAATCTACGAATTGAATGGTAATATTCACTTGGATGGCATGTGAGACTCATCCAAGTTATGTGTTTACATTTAAACTGTGCTACACAGGTGAGTTTCTAGGTTTACGCTAATAGCTCAAATAATTTAATAGGGAAACCTAATGTTTGTCGAATTAGATATTATCTGGTATGTGCCAAATACATTAAAAGTCCTAATACACATTCGGGAAAATGTACATAAGGGAGTTCTAATTTGTAGGTTAAACTCGAGGCACTTATAATGCGACGCAGGCCGAACAATTATAAAAGAGACCTTGGGCAGCTAAATAGCAGCTCGTGGACATGTAGCAAGCCCTGTCGAAGACGTCACGGAATCCACAGGTGGCCTGTGCAGGGGCTGTCTATATGTAGATATCGTATGGGGGCTTCGAATAGCTTTAGGCGGAGCGGATTGGTCTCAAGCTAACTACAGGATCGGAACCTTCTAACACACGAGTCTTAAGCACGGAGGTCGCAAGAAGCCCAAAGGTACCATAGGTTCACAAAGAGGTCGAATTTGGCGTACGGGGAAAAATGGAGCCAAAATTAATTGCACACAATAGAACCAAGGCGTAAGGCACAAAAAGAAGTTTAGGAATACCTCTTTGATGTTCGGCTCCCAGCTTTGCCGAAATGTAACCATGCGTTCGACGCAAGTGAATTCTGGGCAGTGTCGAATTTGCGAAATTCTCATAAATTTTCCTCAACGGGACGTCATTCAAATATTCCAACCAAAACGGAATCAAAAACAGGTTTTCTCAAAGAAGGATGCTAGCGAAAAAACTAGAATATGGTACGTATTACATACGTCGTTCACTTAGCAACCTTTCTGCGTCAAGACATGAAGACAAATGGACGAAATGACTCCAAAATTTTGATAAAGGGAGAAAATGCTGAGTATGCAACCAAAGTAGCACGAGCATCAAGTGATACCTAAACTGAAGCAAATTAATTAAGAATATTTTCATCTATCGAAACCCAAAAATAGACTGATAGCTCAATTAGAACGTGGGCAAAAATTTAGCTTTAATTAAAATAGGGCAAATAATTACAGAAGTACCTATTTAAAAGTGACTTTTGGCTCATGATAGAGTGTAGATAGAAATTTAGTTAAAAACCAGGTTTTGGTTACAAATGAAGTTAGCAAGGTACCAACTCACAACTAAAATTTCCACTTATTTTCAAAAATGTGTCATTAAACTCACGCAAGCAACCATGAATCACTTGCTTAGTTTCTAGTTTTTTGGTACTTTAAAGGTACATCTTTCAAAACCTTGTAATGACTTCTGCAGTGTTTAAACAACTTTAAGGTTCGGTTAGTACATCGTAAACAATATTAAAAGCCACAGTCTGTTCTGAGTCATGTTGAAGAAAGACTGTAATAGGTCTCCTTTGCTTCTTTGGGAGTGTGGAATTCTTCGTACAACTGGTCGCAGTACACAGATTTTGCCACAGCTACTACTCACTTCTCCTTTGATTTGAGGGTCTCGTATCGTTGATAGTCCACCACAGTGCGGGATTAATACCACACTTGTCGACTCTCTACACTTCTTTATTCCACCACCAGGTTTGCTAATCGATAAGCCGTTACCCAGGCTTTGTTTTCCCGAGCACGCCATGCGCCACTTCGTGAATCTAGCTGACTACGTCGTTCCAAATGGCTGCCATTGGCTGCTTCAGGTCCACTTCGAGTCATCCAAAAGTGTTCTTCAACTGTGCCTTGTACTGCGGGAGCCGCCATCACCTGATTAGCTGCAATCGGGTTGCCTACACTTTCGGACTTTCGTTGAAGTCTAACTGGAATATCATGATGAGGAGATGATTTGAGTGTCAATGTTGCCCACAGGGACCACCTTGACATTAATCATCAGATTCAAGGTGCGCCACCTGAATAACAAGTAGTCTATCTGGGTAGACCATCCGCCGTTACTGTAGATAATAATATGTGTCGCATTCTTCTTGAAGAAGGTGTTGGTTCTTGACGTTCTTGGGGTACAGAGCGCACTATGAGACAACACGTAATAACATTTCGTCTGAGTCAATCTTAATGTCCATGAGCCGTTCGGAAATTCGGACGACTTCAACTCTTTCAGTCGCCGTACCAATTGTTTATTGTATCAAATCGCAGTCGTACTTTGGCCCACTCCGTCCATGAGCGGTTAACTTTTTCACGAGCGGCGTTTACAGCAGATTCTCTAGCCAATTGATCCAAAGCTTGATTAAACATTGAATATTGAGTAAAAGGATCCATTAGTGAATTGAATGTTGATGCCCTGGAAATGATCGATGAAGCTTCACCTGTCGTTGCAAACCGCCGTTAGCCAACTTCCTGATGATCGTTGTTACCAGTCGGAACCGTTCCATCTTGCAGGGCAGTAGTCAATATTATTAGGTTTCAAAAACTTGTAAGGACACCTAAACCGCCGAGGGTGACCCTCAAAAAGCTGTAAAATAAGAAAGTTGTTTGAACCAGGAAACAATCAAAATATTTAAAACGGAAATAGAACGGAAAGAAATATAGACAAAAAGAAGAAATGAAAACGGCTTATTGGAGACCGGAGCGATGCACTAAGAAAAGAGGAAACGATTCTGAAAAAGAACTGAATGACATTCAATATAGTTGATCTGATAGACCACAAGAGAAATTGTAGAAACATTAATACCAATAACAAAGTTAAAAAATAACCGAGGACAATAAATTAAGGAAGGGTCTAAATAGACACAACAACAACTTTCAAAAATACAATTAAAGGGATTATTATCGAAGAGGAAGAAAGGCATATGCCCAAAGAAAAACAATCTTGACAAATTACGCTCACCACCTTTTTACAGGAGCAACAACAATATTACACCAATAGAATCGGAAGATTGTTTAGAAGACCCAGTAAAAAATATCAAGAGCAGAAAGACACCTGGTCCAATTGAAATAGCAGGTGAACAATTAAAGATAATTTTTAACGAACACCTGGAGAAGTTCAGGAGGTTACTCAACAGAATTTATCGACAAGGTGTATTCTCTAAAGAATGGCGGAAGTTGCGGTTGTACTGAAGAACTTTCAAAATATATTCGACAACAAGAATCGCAAAGAATCTCATTAGACCTAACCTTGTTCCCTGTTTACTAACAGATAAGTAAAACGCATTGTCTAATAAATTACTTACAAGCGATATATTGTCATCTGGCCAGGAAGCTAAGATACTGGTATCGTGGGAGGGGGTTTTGGGATTGTTTCGTATGTAATTCTTTCTTGAAAATGCACCAGAATCTGTAATCAGTAGTGAAATATTCAGTAATTCATAAATTGCACACATACCAAAACAAATAACAAATGCATATATTGTTAGAAAACTTACCATTAACAGCACGGTGCAACATTGAAGCCCCATTCCGAGAAAATGGACTTTGGTGGTCAGCTCGAAATAGTAGCCAGAAAAAACGGCCAGTGCGTTAATGTTGGCAACGGAAACAACACTCATAGCAAACATCTGATGTTCTCGGTTCTCTGTGGCTACACATACACATCCTAACGCAAAGTATACCATCATGTGAATAACATACAGAAAAACGTTTCCGTAAAAAAAGTACGTAATTTCTAGGTCGTGCCAATATAGCTTGTTGGTTAGTTGTTCTGTAAGGTTGTTCGCAAGAAAAATATTTTGCATTTCCTTGCACCACAAAAACAGCAACACTGTCCCTAGGGAGGCTACCGCTAGAAATAAAAGAAATAATTAACAGTAACTGGAAACAAATTGATAAATTTAATTTATTTTAAAATTGGCCTAGACAAGACTAACGTTTTAGTTAACTATCTGCTATAATATGTAATAATAACTTAAAAAAGCTAACATAAAACTTCAGAGAATGGAATATTTAAGCCAAGAAAAGAATATGAAAATAAACTTGTAGTAACATTGAATCGGCTAAAGAGTAAAAAGTACAAAAGCCAATTGATTTGGAAGCCCTACTGGAAGCAGCAGAAAATATATGCGGAATAAAGCTAATAAACTAAAACACACAAAGAAAGCGAAAAAGATGGAGAAATGACAAAGTTAAAAGTCAACGCAATATCAAGAATTCCAAAGGGCACAGATGAAGACGAAGCAAGAACAGATATCAAGTAGTCTAAGGACTCTTCCTGGAAGGAATTTGGACAAACGAAATACTCAGAAAAAGTAGTAAAAATACTGAAGGAGACTCGTGCAAACCAGGCATATGTTAAAAGAGAGGAGTACTGGAAACCACAACAAACGAAGTGCTAAAAGCACAGCTGAAATAAATTAATGAAAAGACGTGAAAATAAAGAAGAAAATGAGCTAGAATGGGAGTCCTGAGAACTGCAAGAGGAAAATTGTGATAGGGACAACTACTATACCATAACTAATAGGAAACCGAGGAAGATCATAGCATCTCCCTGCTAAGGAAAGAAGCAGAGAGCATTAATAAATTATTAAGAAAGATATTACAACAGTCATGGGAAGGAAACATAATACCTATATACAAAAAGGAACAGAGTAAGACTTTTACTGGGCAATGATATGCCTGTCATCAGTTATATCCAAAATATACTTTTAAATCAGATGAAAAAAGTATATGCTTAAAAATGTAAGACACATTAGAAAAAGAACAAAAGGTCTAGCGGCCAGGAAAACAGACGTAAGACCACATACAGGAAGTTTATTATAACACGCAATATGTATATGCGTTTATTTTAAAATGCAATATGGAAACGTTATTGAGTATGTAAAAACATAATATATTCTACGGAGGAAGGAATTTTGTTAATCAAATGGTATAACGACTTCAGTTTACAGCAAGTATATGGGTTATTACATGCCTTGTTGTTCTTTCTGATACTTCTTTTTCAGTAAAATTATGGGTCACATATTGCATTTTAAAATAAACGCATTTACACATGGCGTGGCGTACCCTTAGAAACCAATAGTAACAATCAAGTCCTCATGGAAACGGGAATACCACACTGCGCATTATAATAAATTCACTGTATATACATTAAGAACTACAATCGAAAAACCTCTAGACAAAAAGTGTTTTTAGTTTTACTGGGTTTCAAAACACCATTTCACCTAATACTCAGGAAATTTAAATAAAAACTACTGCAACGTATACAAACTAACCCAAAACGAATAATTCGAATAATTTCAAGCTTAAAGGGCAACTATCGCAAAATATTAAGATGTATAATGGGGCCAAAAAGGGCGATAGCATGAGCGCATTGTTGTAAAGTGTATTTAAGAAAAGTAGTTGGGACAACGAGAAGACAGAATCAGTACCAAAGCAATAGCCAGTGGATGTTGGAAAGATAATCACGAGAGGAGAGCGAAAGAAAGAAGAGCAAAGAAGAAGACCTTCTAGAAAGCAGCAAAGAAGAGTAGAATGAATATTGAAAAGGTTAGAATGTTAGCGAAATAGAGAGGCGACTGTAAAACATGGGTAGATGACGCAACACTTTAAGGGATAAATAAGAAAAAAGAAAGACGAACATGTGTGTAACTGTGCGTGTTGACTAAACTAGAGAACGTGCTGTAAGACTAAATACATGAAATTTGTGAAAGAAACTACGTTTAATATATTGTACGAGGGAAGGGGAAACAATTTTACAGTTTTTTGTCTTGGTGTGCCTTGAGAAACATTTTGATATCTGTCATTTTGTATGTTGTTGTCTGTCAGTTTGAAAGCTTCATCCGGATTCACAAAAAATTTCGGATTTTATTGTAGATTCAATAAAGTGTGTTGCAGTAGTTATTAGAAATGAAAAAAAAACAATTTTGACATTTTACTGAAATAACTCAAAGGTTAAAAACAGTTTACAAGGATACTTCGTCGTCAGAATCCACTATCTGTCGATGGGTAAATGAATTTAAGCCTGACAGAGAGAGCCTAGAGATGATGTAAGAAGTGGAAAATCTGCAACGACACAGAACCCTGAAATGGTTGAGAAAGTGGGGAAGTTAGTTTTGGAAGATAGGCGAATTACTGTTAAAACGATAGCTAAGACTGTGAAGATTGACGAGAAATCGGTTAGATGGATATTGCATGACATTTTGCATATGAATAATGTTTCAGCTAGATAGGTGCCACAAATGTGGACACCTTTGCACCAACAAGATCGATTGAACATTTGTCGCGAGCTTTTGGAACGTGCCAATGTGAATTCTGATCTTTTTTAACCGAATTGTCACTATGGATGAAAGTCGGGTCCATCAATATTACCCTACCACCAAACAAGCCAGTACGAAGTGGCGGCATTCCAACTCTCCTCCTCCAAAGGAGTTCAGGGTGATGCTCGCAGTCTTTTGGAATTTTCGCAGCGTCTTGCTTATAAACTTTCTCGACAGTGGTCATACCATCAATGGGGAATATGCTTTGAATTTACCACAATACAATACCAACAATTTATATGCAAACACAATTCGAAACCTACTAGATGTAATTCTTTTTAAGACACCCGGTGCATATTATGTATCGATTGTCAAAAAAACCAATTTAATTCAAGTGATTATAGTATTTCCAATCTAAACAAATCTCACCTGCACATGTTACGAACAAGTTTTTTTCCTTGATGGCGGCGTACTTGGTTGCCAGCATCTGCAATAAATTTTAAATTTTTAGAATATGTCTTATTATAAACAAGTGCTTTTTTAAATAAAAAATATAGAAAGGAAAATTGCAAACTTTGCCCTCATCAACACTTATTAATGTAGAACTAAGACCATCTCCACACCAAAATAAAGACAACATTAACTATACACACCCTGGATCACAATTCCCAAACTGCGGTATACGTACCACTACCGGGCTTCATAACTCAGTGGTTAAGCATTCTGGCTACTGATCTAAAGGGCGAGAGTTCGATATCCCATCACGGTGAGGTTTTTAAAAATACAGAAACGCGGATGAAAACCTCTACAGAATACCATTCATTTGGAAGTGATGTAAAGCCGTGGGTCCCATGTTACTACGATGTGTAGCATGTAAAGAACCTTGCTAGGGTTGGAACTCCTTAGTCTTGGCAAAATTGTAAGTAGGACATACTTGCTTGACATCAATCTCCTCGCAGCAAATACTAATTCAAATATTAAATGCGTACCACTGGTGGTACGCGGAACCGGTTTGGGTAGTACGCAATCATATTCCAAAACGTTGAGTATCAATAAGAAAATGGTTTTACTGGGGCCTATGTGGTATTCTAATAAAACATCAATGTGATACGTAAATCGAAAAGTTTTCAAAACCGCTGGCCTAGATCATTGGCAAGTAGAAATAAATGCAACCAAACTGAAACTTCGACGCAAGAGATATTATAAAATAAGAAACATTCCAAGATACAAACCCTAAAACTAAGATTGATGCAATTAAAAGGAAATTAAATATATAAGAACTAACAGATAAAAAAATAAATAAAGCAAAATAACAATCTGACACCATGAGCTCTAACAAACGACCATATTCATTCAGAACTACGAAAGCTGAAGAGCAACAACTTTCTTTGCCGTTTCGCATAGGTGGAGATTTTAATTGACACAATACTCAGTGGAGCTGTAAAAATGCCAATAATAAAGTGATATAACTGATATGCAAACAGTTTTTCAAGCATGGATTTAAAGCTTTCAGATTCCAAAATAACTTTAAAACTAAGCCAATACTGACACTGCCCAGTTTGTACATGAGTCAATAAAAATTATATAACGGAAACGAACAATACCCAAAATTGGAAGCTAAACACTTCGAAAGCAAATCAAGCTCAGAAAGTTACGGTTCTGATTTTTAGCCCTTAAACATGAAATAAAAAATTAGAACTGCCCATCCAAAAACTAAAAATGAATTTTACACTAGATCTTTAACTAGATAATCCAGTCTCGAGTAATAATATTCCCTGATCGATGATAAAGACTGCTAGCGATCGGATGGAAATAGAACCAAACTCCTCAGCTATATATGGAGAAACAGTGCGTTTTCTCAACCTAGAAAAAATGTATTATAGTACCAATACTAAAACTAAACAGGCCCAAAATCGCACTGTTCTTTTTAACATAGAATTTCGGCTTAGACCGCATAGTCGTTGCGGATAAACACCTAGCATTCTCTGGCTTAATGGTCCTGGCACCTTGTGAACTAGAGCAAGGACCCACGCAATGGCCATGCTCTTTGGTGACTCGTGTTGTTTGACTACCTTGAGAAGAAGGATATTTAGGCAGATTTGGCCTTGTTGCTGTTCATGCAAGCATATTGACTAATGTTTTGCTGATTGTGTACTTATGTTTCGCCAGACCTTGCAGCTTGCATCATCAGAGTGAAAGTTGCACTAAGAACTTAAGGTGGGTGTGGAGCTATTTAGTACTCTGTGCCAGCTGCTCGGAGCGACGTAACGCTCATTGGTCGTTCAATTACAGCGTACGCCGTGGGGCGTGGCCGTATGCCGCACAGTGGTTGTACTGCTCTAGATCGTGTATCACAGGAGTCTACGTTTTACTAAGCTTAAACCACCTTCTCTGTTTATATTATTTGGATGTTTTTCTATTTATATGGGTTTACGTATCACTCATGGGAACTAGTGAGGTATTCTGGCGAGGGCACACCTTAGAATTTTAGAACGCCAGAGTACTTGCCAGAATACCTCACTACTACACCACGAGTGGTACTTCAAGCCATAGAAATAGAAAAAAATATTCAAATAATATAAACACAGAAGACGGTCTTAAGTTTGGACTCCTATGATACACAATCTAAAGCAGTACAACCACTGTGCGTCATAAGGCTACGCCCCCCCAGATTACGCTGCAATTAAACGACCAATTAGCGTTACGTCACTCCGAGCGACTGGCGGAGAGGACTATAAGTAGCTTTACACCTACCTTCAGTTTTTAGTGCAACTTTCACTCTAATGATGCAAGCTGCAAGGTCTTGCGAAACGCAATATGGGTGCACAATCAGCAACAAGGCCAAACCTGCCTAAATTTCCTCGTTCTCAACGTACTCAAACAACACGAGCCACCAAAGAGCATGGCCATCTCGTGGATCCTTGCTCGAGTTCACAAGGTGCAGGGCACATTAAACCAGATAATGCTGGGCGTTTCTCTACAAAGACTACGCGGTCTAAGCCGAAATTCTGTGTTAACAAAAATAATTCGTGTATTCGCTAAAACCGCAAACAATATTCTTATCGCACTACATGTTTTACATTGGTTTTTTCTAAATTCTTAGAGAGAATAAAAAATAACAGACTCAAATGCGACCTTGAAGAATTAGATTTATGGTAATCAAACCGATTTCCATCAAAGCCGTTCTACTTTTGACTGCATTATTAAGATCCTGTCCAATCTTCTCCACATGGGTTCTGGGAAAAGAATGCTGAACTTAATAAAAAAGCTTCGGATATGACGGAAAGTTCAGAATCGGCCTGGAGAACACATTTTCAGACGAAAGAAAGTGCAGTCAGTTCAGGAAAGTGTATAAAGCAAGTATAGTAAAAGGGAAAACAGGAACCAGACTAAGAACTAGTCGGCACGACGAAGCAAGGGAAACAACAGAGAAAAAAGGCCACAAAATAGTAAAATACAGGAAAGGACGTGCAAGGCAAAAACAAGAAATACTATGAAGCGCACCAACAAGGGAGGATTCAACTACCTCAATCATCTCACACCAGGAAGGGTCGACAGGAATAAAGATTAACTAAGCAAGTACGTACAGGGACATTATTTATAAAAATCCTATACAAGTTTTAATTTATATGACACTTATTCAAAGGACTTACAAGAAAAAATCTTGCAGATATGTAGCTCTTATTACATATTATGTGCTACCCATATTTGTATACTCTTAACGTTTCCTAATAGTTTCCTATTTGGAAAAGTCTGGATAATTTAGATTGTTTGTACCCAACTTCGTATATTACGCAAGTTTTCAGAAATCTTACAGGCTCTAGTTTCAAAGTGTGTCAATTTTCTGCCACAACATTATTTTCATGCAACTATTAATATTGTCATATTTGCTACAAACTTTTTGAACCTCAGTTTATAAACTAAATAAACCTTTAAGTGCCGTAGATAATACTGATAAACTCTAATCGTTAACAACTGTCACAATAAAAGATATAAGAAGGTATGCTATAGTGTTTAAACTTTTATATTTATCCAATATTCAATTTTAGAAAAGAATCAAAGCTGCCTGGCTGCCTCGACGACTCAACTCTTCTGTCGTGGATTATTTGTAACATAACACACGTGCGTGCCATACAAAAATTTATCTAACATCTCAAGAAATACCAAACAGGAACATAATTTTTGCATTGACCAGTTAACTGAAAGTGAGCTAAAGTATTTATCAGGCGGGGAAGCGAAATCAACTGAAATAGGTATAATTATAAGGTCACACTCGTAATAAGTAGGTTTTAGATAAAGGAATAAGATTTTGTTTGTTTAGCCTAACTTTATAAGTACTTACATCTCTTTGGGGCCAATTAAAGTAATTGTCAAAAATTTCGTTAAGAAATTGGCCTTTTTTAGAAAATTTTTATGTATAGTGCTCGGGTTATTCCTTGGAATAAAATAGATACAATTTGATAGTAAGGGCCCGATGTAGAAAAATATTTTTAGTAGGTAGCGACTATAAAATCTGATGAATGTACGCAATCAGCCACCTATAAGCTAATCCTCCTTTTTCTGAACATACATTTTTATAATTTTTGTGTAATTACAATGCTTCTACACATTCGCATATGCAAAATTATAAATAAGTGTAATATCCATATTAAAATGAGACACATAAATCATACAACATATATTAGTTGGAAAATTGAAATTGTAAAGTGACAGTAACCTAAAATGATCTACCTTATAAAACTTGAAATAAACAGTATGATAGCATACCTTGACAATGGGAACCATTGATATTGTATGCAACAAAGCAGCCACTACTTCACCGACACCTACTGGCTTAAACTGTTGAGTGAACAAACGCTTCGGTTTGAGCTTTTATAAGTATGGAAAAGGCAGGCAGTTCAACAGCAGCGCCATCACCTGCAACTAAAGCATTGGTGTAGATAATTTTTTTAAGACATAATTAGTATTAGTATTGATTTAGTATCCTCTTTTTGTTAAACTTTATAAATTGTTTTCACAATTTGACATGAAATATACTTTATATCCCACAGCCGTGACTCAACTATAACTACTAGTCGTTTATTGTTCTCCCCGCAGAGAATTTAAGCAGCCCATTTTACACTTTGCCCTTTTTTAGACCCTATGTTTAAATTATTCTTGTCCTAAACCATTCGTATCTATTACGACCGCTAACTATTTAGCATAAGAATTTACGGCAATTGATCTTCTGAATGAACTCAGGGCTCATCGTTGATTGGGATTTTCATTCCCCCACGACGCACAGTAGTCGAATCGACCGATCTAGCCGGAATAAATTATTTTGACGTTGGCACGAAAACTTTGAGTGTTTATAATGTTGAATAAATGATTATAGGACCATTTAATGCAATACAATATTAACACGATCCAGTATTGGCCCCGTTTCGGCTAGCATCAAACCATCATCAGTAACACTGCTTACATTAGACGGAGTTTTGTCTCACTGATTAATTTAATATGATTTTCTAACTGTTTCAATCAGGTTTGACAACAGAACACATTGTTTTTTTACACTGTTTAATCATTTAGTCGTTTTCACACTATGTGGAGCCCGTACGTGTGTTCCATATTTTGTGAAAAAAATATTAGCAGATATATTTTATGTTGTTTTAATTTTATATTAAATTCAACTAAAAGTAATTGTTTCTACAGCTATATTTAATAGAATTATATGCTTAAACTACGGACAATGGTCCATGTTCTTTATACAAACCAAATTGAAAGCATTTTTCATATAATAAGCTATAGCAGATTTTTTCTGCAAGCATCACTAAAATGTGGCATTATACTGCTCGATTGATGATACTAAACTGTCACTCCATTGTCATGTCATCTAAAACACTTGATCTGCCGCTCGTCAGCGGCAGATAAAGTTATTATCTGCCGCTAACGAGACAAAGTAATTTTTTGTGTATCTTGTTCACAACGCTGTAAATAATTCTTGAAGAAAAAATACTATATGTTATTCGGAGCAAAATAGTATATTATGTTGGAGCAAAAGTTATACTTTATGTGGCGAGGCTGGACGGTTTATCTGCCGAGCTTGCGAGGCAGATAAGTACAGCCGAGCGACATAAACATACTTTTGTTCCGAATAACATATAGTATTTTTTCTTCAAACGTTTTTATAACAAATAATTTACAATTTTGTGAACAAAATTTGAAGAAAATTACTTGATCTCGTCAGCGGCAGATAATATTATCTGCCGCTGATGAGCAGCAGATAAAGTGTTTTAGATGCCATGGCAATGAAGTGACCGTTTAGCATCATCAATCCAGCAGTATAATGGCACATTTTACTGCCGTTTGAAGAGAAATACCTTTATGTGGCTCGGCTGTACTTATCTGCCCCGCAAGCTCTTCAGATAAACCGTCCAGCCACGCCACATAAAGTGTAACTTTTGCTCCTAATAACATAATATACTATTTTTCTCAAAACTTCTGGGGCATACGTTATCTCCTTTCTACACACACATTGTATTTTAATTTACACAATTATATCAGGTTATTTTAGCATCGATAGCACCTCCTCAGACAGTGCAGTTCTGTTTTTCTTTGGTAGGGGTCTTAATGATTCTAAAATAGGATCAGATGATATAAGCATATAATTGAACAAGTCCGTATTAGTATAAGTATAATCTTGATGACTTTCGCGTGTGATATTCCCGGATATTGCGGTAGTCGTTATTGGGTGTTTTTTCACAAACGTTAAGATTAAACCGGTTTTTAACAATGTCAATCGATGTGCTCCTGGATTCTGCTGACTGAAATAAGCGCAGACACCGATCGCGTCGACGAGCTCTTTGCGCGTAATCGATAATTAGTCCGGTTGAGGCCCGCCCGCAAAAAAATCATAAATACGCTATAGGCAAGTAAAGGCAAATTTGTATTATCTTATACCGGGTGTCCATTCTCAAAGTCGAACATAGGCAATTAACATTAGTGTATTCCCTCGTTCTTCATTGAAATAATTCATTTTTCTGTAGATAATTTTAACAAACGTTGACAGAAAATACCTGATTTACGCCAAATAATTACCAATTTTTTTGACAAATGCTATCGAACTTGAAAAGCAAGGTATGGCATATTAAAGAATTTCCAAGTTTTAAATTAATATTTTACAATAAAAATCGCATCTTGAATATTATTAGTGGTATCATTTGAGGCGTAATAATTTTATCTTTCCATTGATACCATTACCTTCCCTGTCAGTTGAATTGGCGAGCAGGAATCGGCAAAAACGTTCAATACAATGTTAATCGCCTATGTTCGACTTTGAGAACGGACACCCGGTATATATTTGTAAAAGTCCTGACTCACTCACTCACTCATCAACGCCCAGCTCAAACCCTTGGACCTAGAAAGCTGAAATTTTCCACAGAGGTTCTCTTTATGATGTATACAAGGAATAACGAAGGGTATTTCGAAATTCAACCCCTAAAGGGGTAAAATTTGTATAGAGAAATAATATTAAATAGACATTTCGACTTGAAACTTCGTAGGAGTACTCCTAAAAACAAATAAGCAAACACATATTTTGTGATTTTCCGAAAATCAACCCCTTAGGGGGTGAAATGGGGTAAATAAACCTAAAATACGATATGGGTGTCGTTATTGAGGTTTTTTGGGACGTTGATTGCGAAAATGGCATTTATTTTTAAGTCCAAGACGGTGGACATGACATAAGGGAAGTTACTGGACGAGACGGGACGGGACGTACTGGACGGAACGGGATATAACTGGACGGAATGGGACCGGACTGGGCGGGGCGGAAAGGGACGGGACGGAACGGCACGGGACGGTACGGGGCCGGGCGGGACCGGACTGGGCGGGGCGGAAAGGGACAGGACTGGACGGAAGGGGAAGGGACGGGGCAGGACGGGACGGGAAGGGACGAGACGGGACGGGGCAGGACGGGACAAGACATAAAGGGAAGGGACGGGGTGGGATGGAAGGGTAGGGGACGAGACGGGACAGGACGGGAAGGGAAGGGACGGGACGAGACGGGACGGGACTGGACGGAATGGGACTGAACGGGAAAGGAAGGGACGGGACGGGAAGGGACGAGACGTGACGGGGCGGAAAGGGAAGGGATGGGATGGAAGGGGAGGGGACGGGACGGGATGAGACGGTACGAAGACGGGGACGGGGATAGGATGGGATGGGATGGGATGACAGAAAATGATTGGTCATTATTTAATACACAAATAACGAACCTCGCGAGAACGAAGTCGCGGGTAACAGCTAGTAGAATCATAAACTAAATAAATCCATCTATTTATAGACGTGTAAAACATCGATGCACTTTTATGCACTCTATAAGATATTTCTAAGTGAATATTAACAATAAAAAAAATTAAACAACAAGCTAAATGTATTTTTTTTTTAACATATAAACAGGCATCAGTATTAAATCCACCATATTTATAATGTAAGTTCATACTTTCGTTTTTAATTTCCATTATTATGTAGTTTTCTACTTTGCACAAACACTTGTCACCATACGTCTAAAGAATCAGCACGTGGTACGCATAATGGCGTCCTAAAACATCGTGCAGCAGGCGAACTTAAGACAGCCCTCTCGCGCTTACAGACCGAGACGACAAACCGTTATATGAGGTATTGTTGGGGTGTTCATAATAAACATATTTGCATACATTTCATATTATTTACTTGAACTTTAATTCAGGCATTTATTCCGGCTAGATCGGTCAATTCGACTACTGTGCGACGTCTCTTCCAATTCTCCAGAGCAACTTCTAGGTAAATATTAAATAGTAAAGGCTATAGGTTGTATTTTGTATTTTCTGTTCTCTTCTATACCTTAACTTTTTTATGTTTTTCCCCACCCATTTTCTAACCTGTTTTCATAAAGTTTTCTAGTGCGCAGTTGGTGTAACACATGCAATTTCTATATATCGGATAGTAGGTACAATATATTTCTGCTGGTTCGATGAATTCGCTTAATTCGTGTGAATTTTATATGGAAATATGTTTCCCCTCTTTTAACCCGCGTGGTTTTATCACTGACGTCGGTTTAGTTATAATGTCATTCAAAATATATTTGGTTCTAGTGAGGGTCGTTCCCTAGTTCTTAAGTGAGTAGTTTTATGATAGTAATGAATATTAATAATTTTAAATTGATTTTTTCACATCGTTCTATTAGGTTTAGTCCAAAGTCATCGACCAAATTTTCACCATATCTCCATAGCAACAAAAAATAATTTAAAGCAACCGAAAGATACGGTTTTCATGCAAATCGAATTAAATTACCACAAAATTGAAGAAGAAATGCTGGAAAAAAACATTATTAGAAGGGAAAAACAAATAATTAAATCGCCACCAAAGAGGTAAACAAGAAATAATAAAAACAAATCGCGCATTCAGCTAAAAAGGTGTAACAGATGCCCCAAAAGTTTTGGAATCAAATTAAAACGTTAACTCCCGCATCAAATTTATCTAAGGCACACTAAGGGCCGGTTGCAGAAAGCAATGTTAAGTCTGGTGTTAGCTAACATCGCGTCAAAGTGAACAAAATCGCATCAAATTTTGTTTACTAATGTATTAGTTACCATAAGCATTTGAGATTTGATTCGTTTTTGTTCACTTTGACGCGATGTTAGCTAACACCAGACTTAACATTGCTTTCTGCAACCGGCCCATAATGTGCTAGAAATTTGAATTGTGCTAGTTCCCGTTACAGTCTTCACTCACATATCCATAGCTTTTACATTTTTGATAAGGCGATACGCCACGCAGCAGTTCCTTTTCCGAGCCCTCTGGATATGGCCCGATAACGAGGCGGTCGAAGAGTATAAAAAAGAATTCACAGCTAGTTAACGACACTTGAGACTTGAACCTGAACCTGATCCTGACTACCAACAATAGGTCCAGGCCCTGGGGCTTAGAGCTTCTTTTCTGGCCTTGCTAGCGCCGATGGATTCGGACCTATCTTGCTAGACAATTTTGTGACCTAGTTAGCACCGGTGGATTGGCCCCATCTTGCTAGAAAGTGCGTTTAATGTCTGCGCCAGCTGATTCCCCCATGTCACTATTATCATAACCTTTTAATAAATTTAATCTAAAACACAACTTATCTACATACTAGGAGAAACTTCCAGGCCGCCGGCATAATCCAGGTACCTGGACATTTGGTCCACCTGCCGTGAATCCGAACCGACTGAAATTTTCCAGCGCTCACCGGCGATCCGAGCTGTCAATGGCGGACTTTTGCGTAAGGTAAAAATTTCCAATTTATATTATTCCGACTGCTCAAAACTTGTTCACAAAGGGCGTACCACGTCCAACAAGACTTTATGCACTTGCCGTATACACCACAGACACTGCAAAACACATTTTTTCATTGAATTTGTCCTCCATAAACTATAAATCACAAACGCCATCTTTGCCGGCTCAAATATTATATGTTTTAGATCTCTTCGTTCCAGTACGTCAGAGCTACAGCGAACTAATACGTCAAAGGAATTTTATTTTATAATATTTACGTACATACTATTTTCATTAATTAAGAATGAGGTTGTGTATACTTACACACATTATACCCTTTATTTATACACTGTGTTATTCCTGTGTTTTATACATTTGAGTAGAACGGATCCTGGGAATCCGAACTTTACTCGAGGCAACCCGTTTTATACAAAATTTAGCAAATTATGGTCAAATTTAAATAAGCACCCTTCGCAGGGATTTGAAATTAGATTTGAAAATTTCGGAACAAGCCATCATTATAAAGTCTCGTGTTAAAAATTATTACAGCTGTTTATATTATTTCATTTGTAGAAAAACTTTTTTTCAGCTAATTGTTTAAAATTTAATATAAATGTATAAAGTGAGAAAAGTAAAAATATATTTCGACTTATAAAAGTCTTTTTCAGTTTACATCTTATCTATTTACTCAAAATTATTCCTTTTAAAAATTAGTCCTTGTTATTTTATTTAAAAACTTATATTCGAAAATTAGCGGTTATCACTTAATCAACCATTATCAATGTTTACTTTTTATGTTCAAGGAGTTTAGAAATACTAGATTTTTAATTTACTTGCACAATTAGTAAATTAACAATTTCCATCTTGTTGTAGTTTAATATTTTTGAAATTGTTATGTAGAAAAATGTTGACATCCTTCAGCGAAATTTAATTGAGAAATTGGAGTTTGGGTTTCTTTTTAAATTATTAATGCAGTTATGTAATAGTCCTTGTTATTTTATTAAATTCAAATTAGCTGTTAGTACTTCATGGACTATTTAAATGCTTACTTCCTTTGTTCACAGCGTTCAGAAAAATAAGATTTATAATTTACTGGCATAGTTGTTAAAGGAAAATCATTACAGTTTTGTTGTCTAATATTTTAAATGTTATGTTAAGACTCGTTGAATTCCTCAGCATAATAATGGAAAAATTGGTTTTGGGTCTCTTATTAATTACGAAAACATTAAAAATTATCTTATTGTTAAATTATTAATATTTTATTTTTGACTGGCTATACTCGTTTGGTCGAGGTGCCGCCGTTTTATACACATTTTATATCCCAAGTCTGGAGTTCAAATCCCAGATCGATGCCTGGCGGGCGGCCTACCCAGTCGCTTTAAATAATTGGGTACATGCGTTCGAAAGAACAAGGGGTAATAATGCGGTTGTCCAATGCGTGGTGCTCACCACATCACCACGTGTCATGAATTTGACACGCGACAGCCGGGTCTGAGAGCGAGGATACGGAAGCTCTAACCTTCCGCCTTGCAGGCCAAGCTCCTTCATGGGGTGTTAGTGCCTCTCCATTATTATTATTATAATTTTTAAAAGGAATAATTTTGACTAAATAGATAAGATGTAAACTGAAAAAGACTTTTATTAAGTCGAAATATATTTTTACTTTTCTCACTTTATACATTTATATTAAATTTTAAACAATTAGCTGAAAAAAAGTTTTTCTAAAAATGAAATTATAAAGTATTGCCACAACTTTAGAGAGACATGACATTTCTGAATTCACAATGGACAAATGTCATTTTTCAGTAACTGTCAGTAGTAGTTGTGAATTAAAAATCGACATACTTCTCCACATTCATGGAAGGACTTGACTTTTGAGACATCTGTTATTGCGAAATATTAAAATTATCGTTCAACATAATAGAAGCCAAAGTTTACGTTGGCTAACAAGGCATTTAATGTAGTTACTAGTGTTTCAGTAATAACATATGAAAGTATACAAGCAAATGTGCTTTGTGAATATAAATAACCACTTGAGCAGCTAAACTGACATGTTAATTTTTATTTCAACGTACTTAGGAATGGTCTCAATTTCAATTTGAAAATGTATCATTATATTAACCCCTTCTTTCCACTAAGTTACGCCCCTGATCAGCCTGAAAGCTATGGTTAATTATAGGCTCTACAACTATTTAAATTTGGTGCACTACCCGAAAGGACATTTGTTCTGTATCAAATTATAAATCTTTTCGCACAGGAACCTATCTAAATGCATAGGGCAATAGTAAGGGAAAGTGTCACACCCACTTTATTAGGGAGAACTAGCTTTCTTTGTGGTATACAAGTTTTTCATTTATTGTGTGTACTGAAAATTGTTCGTACATTAAGGAATCATTCAAAGATTAAACCTAAAAGGTTCAAAATCCACAGTGCTACGTGTCTCAAGTGGGCGGTTTATTTAGTATTTTCTTATCAACGCCAACTGCATTTATCATAGTTTCTTCTTACGCCTACGCAGAAATGTGGTTTTTATACTTTACAATAGCTTCATATTATACATAGGAATTCACAGTAATCGTCGTTTGAAAATATATACAAGCCGTGTGTCCGATAGTTATTTTTGTGACTAATGTAATTAGTGCAATGTTATTTTGCCTACAAATAATATCAACGCTTTAATTAGTCAGTTTTAAAATCAAATTAGATCACTTCTACTCCTAATACATTATAAAAGTGTTACTTAAAGTGAGAAAAAAAAATTGATGAAAGTATGAATTTTTGTATACATTTTCCACGGCGAATATAATCTTGCAGTTTTGGCTTAAATTATAATTGGTAATTCTAAATGATTTAAATTAATATTTTTTAAATTTTCCTGTGAAAAACAATGCTATAAAAGAAAACACACGTGAAATGGCAATAGCTGCAATATATTGCCCGCCCAGGCATAATAATAATCAAACTGACTTTAACGAGTTCTCCAAAAAACACTACGAAGGCATTTACTGGTTATAGGTGACTTAACATTAAAAACACGAGTACACTTTGGGGCTTAAGAACTACTACAGTCAAAAGCAGGGAGCTATTAAAACAGTTAGAAACAACAACTTAAGTTATTTAACAATAAAGCTAGGTACATATTACCCAACTGATCCTAACAAAAAAATCTGACCGATTACATGTCCGCATAGTAAAGGGATTTGATGCAAAAAAAACGACACCATGAAAGACTACCCGCAAACTAAAGCAACATTAGCAGCAAATATCACTAAGAAGAAAAAATGCTAATACCTGCACGAGAACCAATCAGCAAAAGAACCACGATATTCGCAGAACGTCTAACCACAGCCTTAAAGCCTAAACCGTCCCAGAAATCAGAGCAAAGGAAGAAATAAACAAACAGTTACATATCCCATATCAGATGGCCATCTCACTAAATAGAATCAGTCAGAGAGGGGTAGAACAGTAGTACATCATGATATTTATTAAAAATAATATGCTGATTATGATATCATCTCCCACAAAAAACTAAGAGAATTATCCGAAAAAGGCTTCATGGTACTAACATCTACTTTCAATGCAATATTACGCTTGAATATTTTCCCTATCAATGAAAATTCGCACTTAAGCTTTGCTATTGAAACCAGAAAAAAACCAAAATATATCATGACACAGAGGCCCATCAGTCTACTACAAATTCTATCACAACCATTAACACCCACAATTGATGAAAATTAGCTCATAGCTACACAGCTATTTGGGTTTAAAAAGTCAGGAAAGCTCTAAACAAGTCCACCGAGTTGTAAATCAAGCACTGTCTCATTCGATGTGTTGTGTACAAAACCATATATCACCAACATTTCTAGTAAACTATCAAGACGCTTGCACTGATTCCATTGCTATCAATTGCTACATATGCTGATACATATTACCATCATATCAAAGCCATTGTTTCCTCCAACATACTACAAGCATTGAAGGGTGGCTACGACGTTGGAGAATAAAATCAAACGAAACCAATTGCGTACGCATTATATACATTTTAAATCACAGAAAGTGACCCTGTATAGTTAATTTAACCGAAAATACCATAAAATGAAGTATTCAAATACCTACTTCACTTCATCTGGATGAAAGGTTCACACGATGCACGCATATTTTACCAAAAGAAAACAACTTGATATGAAATTCAAGTAAATGTGTTGACTACTTAGTAGAAAATCAGGACTATCAACTCAGAATAAACTATTAATAATTAGTAGGTATACACAGCAATATTAAAACTCATATGGAATGCCACTCTAGAGATCTGTTTTTATACCGCTTCACAATAAAGGTTCTATTAAAATGTGCGGCAACTACAGATTACTGTCATTGTTACCTCATGGCAACAAAATAATGCTCTATATTGTCCAAGATTGTCTCCAGTCCTATATCTCTTGACAAATATCAGCAGAAGAAGCGGATTGCGTAAAGGGACGTGGATCAAATCCTGAATCTACTTCAACTTATAGAAAAATCCAAAGAATATTACGTACTACTGCATCGATGTTTCGTAGATTTCCGTAAAGCGTTGACATTGTCAATTGGGGCAAAATGTGAACAACTCTTCAAGAACTGGGCTTGCAGAGTTTTTGTCATTCGCAAACTCTATGAAGATAATTCTGCTGTAGTTAAAATTAACAATATAAGGTTTCGTGATGGTGCTATTAGAAAGGGATGTGTGTTGTTGCCTATGATGTTTAATATATACGGTGAATATACCGGGTGGAAAAAAAATGTCTCCAAGTTGGGCACCGTATAGCTCCCCTGCGAAATCAGCTAATGACGTGAATCTCGGGATTATTGTCTAAGAAGCATTGTAAGATATGGATGCCAAGTCTTACACAAGTTTGTTGAAAAAATACGAGAACAGGAAACTTAACAGGATTGGTTTTAGGATATGCCTTTTACACGAAACCGTATGTAATAGCTGCTGAATAGCCACCAAATTCACGTGATGTAAATCCATTGCACTACTGTATCTGGGACGCACTTCAAGAACTGGTTTATTTTCAGAGTAGAACACCATTTGCAACACTGAATGAATTAAGGGCAAATATCGAATCATCTTCGGACGAAACATCTTTAGATTTAATTAGAAAATCAATATTGCAATTTAAGAAAACGTTGGGAACAATGCGTATGCAAAATCGAAAGCCAATACGGCATATTTTTAAACAAGCTGAAGTAGCTTCTATACCTGGATTTAAACTACTTAATTAAGTACGCTTGCAAAGCATTTTTTTAATGTAATTTTTAGAAATATACTGTTTGAGGCTTTCGCGGTTACTCGAATTATTCGTCTTACCATACAATTTTGGCTTAGACCTCGTAGTATTTGTGGATGAACACCAAGCATTGTCTGGCTTAATATGCCTTGCACCTTGTGAATTCGATCAAGGAACCGCGCGATGGCCATGCTCTTTGGTGGCTTGAGAACCAGGATACTTAGGCAGATATGGCCTTGTTGCTGTTTGTGCATCCATATCCACTAACGTTTCGCAAGACCTTGCAGCTAGTATAATCAGAGTGCAAGGACCTCGGTAGGCGAGCGGCGATTGCCGTTGCAGCCGAGGTCACAGTGAAAATTGCGATCGTTCGGGCCGGAGCGGTTGAGCGTTCAACTCCCGGCACGGGCGGTCTAGATTTTCATTTAATTAAGACTTAGGTTTAAGTGACGCCCGCGCCTCCTGAAGTAATGCGCTAGCGGTTTCGGGGGGCAACGGTAGCCGGTAGGAGAAAATAAAAAAAGTATAATCAGAGTGAAAGTCGCACTAAGAACTGAAGGTAGAAAAGGGTAAAAAGGTTCAGGGTCATTTTTTGGTGTGGAGCTGTACCAGGCGCGCGGAGTAGCGTAAAGCTGGTTGGTCGTTCGGATTACGCTGCACTTGAAAGACCAATCAACGTCACGTAACTCCGCAAGCCTTACACAGAGAACTAAAAATAGCCCCCCACCGACCTTCAGTTCTTAGTGCGACTTTCACTCTGATGATGCAAGCTGCAAGGTCTTGCAAAACGTTAGTGAATATGGATGCACAAACAGCAACAAAGCCAAATCTGCCTAAATATCCTCGTTCTCAAGGTAGTCAACAACACGAGCCACCAAAGAGCATGGTCATCGAGCGGTTTCTTGCTCGAGTTCACAAGGTGCAAGGCACATTAAGCCACAGAATGCTGGATATTTATCCACAAATACTACGCGGTCTAAGCCGAAATTCTATGTAAAGGAGAATAATTTTTAGAAAGTTATAATTTTATTTTTTAAAGAAAAGATTTAAATTTTGTATACATAATTCTTCATTCTTCCTTTACTATCTCTGAAAATCTCAAACATGAGAAAAACCGGAATGGGGGCGCTTCCCGCGGTGGAACAAAAATCTGTAACTTAAGATTCGCCGACGACACTAACCTGGTGGCATCAAGTCAAATCGAGCTGCTACAGCTTCTGGAAAGATTCGCCTAAGCATTAATCACGACAAAGCCAAAATTGTGGTTGTAGATCGCAAAAACCAAAACCATAGAATTCATAGAATCGGCCAGTGTGAGGTAGTTAGCAAAATAGTATATCTTGGAGCACTGATTAATAACTCGGACATCAGCGAAATAGAAATCTGTCGTGGTATTCAACACACCGAGTGTCCTCGCATGCTACTACCCCGCGCTCTAATGTTCTAGACCGCATGTCTAACGAAAAAGTTTTTCGACATATATGTCAAGACAAGTAACTATTGCTAAATATTAAACAAGAAAAACATCATACTTAGATCATGTATTCCGCAATACCAAATATTATCTCCTAAAAGGTATGTAAGTTACACGTTTAAGGTAATTTCAATTCCCCCAACTGGAGGCGGGCTGATATAGGGACTTTGCGTCCCTCTGCAGCCAAGAATGGGAGTTATAGGATGTGTGAGAGAAAGCAGGGGGTGGATAATGAAAGAAATGTCAGGAAAGGTGGAGAAGTACTGCCTCAGCATTTGACTCAGAGAAAGTACTCTGTTGACTCAGTAAAACCTCCTAAAAACCTGAATCAGAGCAGATAGTAGCGGGAATCGAACCCATGACCTCCCGAATGCTAAGTAGACGTGCTAACCACTAAACTAGCCTCGGTTCTCTGAAAACGTGGTATGGGACTAAGAAAACACTCCTGGCTGAAAAACATCAGGGAGTGGACCGACTTGGATGCCCATTCTTTATTTAGAGCAGCAAAACCATGATCGTTTAAAACATTCAATAAATGGAGATGAAACCTTAAGAAGAAGATTATTGGCATTCTCTGCATAGACCAGCCTTTTATGTGCCCTCCAACGGCAATTATCTAATGGAATTAAGTCGGGAGATCGTGCTGGCCAAGCGTATGGCCCCTTTGATTTGGTGATTTGGATATGTCTGATCGAGGCAATGAGATGAAAATACAGAGATGCTCCGTCGTGCTTGACTTGACTGCTTTTAAAAGAATTGGTAGTTGGTTTTATAGAAAATTGTAGTACACAACATCCGCAAGACGACCATTAAAAACAGTTTTAGCCAAATCGAAGAAAGACCATATGTCCTAAACAGTTATAGTTTCGACTAATGTCAATTCTGTCCTATTTTTTCGATTCAAGTGCTGTAGTAGATGAAGAACTGTCTATACAATCTTATTTATTTCTGTTTTCTGTATTTGCTAAATTATCTTTCATAATATCAATGTAATTGTCAGCAAGGCGCTTTAAGCATGAACAAGCTAGAAAACTTACGTTTCAGCTTACGACAAACACCGTTGTTCAGTGGGCGAGTTCATATCTTAGTAAGTAAGGTCCACAAACAAGAAAAGCTTTGAAGCAGGATGATAGACAGTATTCTATATTGTCAAAATTTACCGGAAATGTAACACCTGTTAAAATAAATGCAGACAGTAATAATAATGGTCTTTGCACTTACAATTATTTTACACACCATAGCCACAAGAGGTCGCTCGTGTAAGTACCGTCTGCGGTCCTTCTATAAAAGCCGCGACACCATTATTGGTTCAGTCTACAAGTTTAGTGTTGTTGGTTCAACATTGCCAATCAGCGACAACTCATAATGGTATCAATTTTTTATAATTATTTGTTTTTAATGTTAACTCCGTTGGCATTTTTGACATTTACCATCAAAATATCTCCTTTAAATAATTTATGTTATAGTAAATTCCGAAATTTAACGTTTAGGGTTATCTAGCATGACACTGGTTTATTTTTGCTTAGTATTCCTATTTTAGAATAATTTTTAGTCTTCGTTGCTTGCTTTTTACGTACTTAATTCTAACAATTTAATTCTCATATTACAGACTAATTCCATCGCAGAACGTTTTGCACAAGGAACTAAATGCGCCATACACTGGAAGAATCTGATGTATTTCGTCTGTCGCCTTGGTGAGTATTTATTTGTATATAACAGAAACTTTTTTCGGCTTATTCTTATTCGTAATTATTTAAAAAATAATTATGCAAAAAGTATTTCGCAATAAACCAATTTTCCCACATTAAAATTATTTTTTAAACAAAGTAGCATTGTTTATTTGTTTTATTAATTTATAAAACTGTAAAAAAAGTTATATCCAGAGAGTGTATTGCTCCTGCTATTTGCAATATTTATTCGTTTACTAATTTGTTACTCATATTTTAGTCCATAATTATTACAATAAAATTATTTATAATGTTAGAACTCGATGATTTACTAGCCTAGTTTGGGGACCGCAATTAATGGCACAATAATATCTGTACAGATTCTACGTAACGAGAAATATATTTGTTAAATTTGCGTTTACTTTGACGTTTAACACTTTATGTTTTGCTACACAGCATTGTATAAAATAATATATAAATGATAATGTTCTACAAAACATCATAATTAATACTAGATAGAGAAAAGCATGATTTTTACTCTATGTAAGTTTGTAGCTCGAAGGCGAAAAAATGAATAGACCTGAACTAATCTAATGATATTTGCCTTCTTCTTCTAAACATATTTAAATTTTTATTCCTTTAAAAACATTTTGTAATAGTTGAGATGAACTGTTTCTTGACATTTTTCTTCAAGTCTTAGTTTGTTTAAATCATTAGCCTTAATCTTAGAGATAGTGTTTTTTAAATAGGATCCCAAAAATAGTCATAGCACAAGAGTAAGGGGGCAGGGCGTGACAGTATTTCTACTAATGACCTGTGATTCAAAATTTGAACGTAAAAAATCAATTTATTGTATCTGCAGCTGCATGAGCTGTTACAGAAACCATACTATAACTTCTGGGAATTAATATAGCCATTAACGTGAAACTAAGCTTCGTTCATAAAAAAAGCGTAAATTTAACTGCTGATCATTGTGATTAACCAAAAACCAACGACAAAATTTAAATATTTTTTAATAATCCTTTCTTAAAAGCTCCTGGGCGGATATAAATCAGTAATGATGCAGATGTGAACATTGCATCAATATTTTGTGGCATGTTAAATCGTCAACATGCTGGCATAGATATCTAATTGATGTTTTTGGAACCTCGTCAATTCGTTCTCTAACATTTTCAATTAAAGCAGGCGTTTTCTTTTTTGCCCTACCAGGCCCACACTTCCAGTTTTTCGAAATGGTTGACAAAATTCTTCACCATTTAATAACATTTCCGACAGGCAATTTTTTCATAGGCTACCTAAATGGAATAGGTTTATTCGTTGTTAATTTGAAAATTGTTGAGAAAGTAAAATTCAACGAATTCTCTTTGAGATACCTACGTATATTAAATACATTTTTACAGTTTCTCACATTTCTACAAAAAACTAATTATTAGTAGACGTTATAAACATCTCCTGAACCTAGTAAAAACTTTTCATTCTATAGCTCACTGAGAATCATGTTTTTGTTTTTTTTTAAATCTCATGATATGTTTTTATTATGAGAGCCATGACACCTCCACACATGATTGCTGACATATAAAAAAATTGCGAAAATAAATAATAAATATGTAATAAGCTTCCCTTCGAACTTGAACCTTCCACATTTTAATCAAGAAGTACAGTCCTGTGAAAATAAATCTGGGACAGTGTTTTTTTCACATGCAGATTCAGTTAAGAATTGAAGAATATCTCCATGGATTTCCTGCTTTCAGAAAGAGTTACATTAAACTTTAACAGGTACTGAAACCCGTAACGCTCTCTGATAAGAGGAAATCCATGGTATATTCTTCAAATTCTTAACTGAATCTGCATGGGAAAAAAACACTGTCCCAGATTTATTTGCACACGACTGTACATTTTAATTATTTTCTTAACAGTGGTTAGTCATTTTTTATTTAGACATCGGAGATATGACAGCATGGTAAATTAATCTTAGCACTCAATGATTTGTAAAAACCATGATGTGTATGCTGTAATTGTGAGTTAGATTCAATCTGCACTATGGACATCTTTTATCATTGAAAATATAAAATATTATTTTAAAACTATAGTATTGCTTTCGGTGTATTAAGTTACACCAGGAACAGATTACTGTATTATTAATTAGTCGCCTACACATCTTCCATTGTGTACGAATGACTAAGAGCTAAATGTATATTTTGAATAACTCATCTATCACTCAGTAAACAAAACTCCAAAACTATCAGTTAAAAAAACAGAATCATTTATATCCGCAGTCATTACTGGAATTTGGAAAAGCTAGACGTTTTTGCATGCAGTTCGAGTAGAAATTCTGAATTAAAATATTTGGTTTTATTATTTAGAAGATAAAATAGCAAACCTTTCCCAAATTATTGTGTGAAGTTGTAAGCGTAAGGCAGAAATATCTCGTAAAATATTGTTGCTAGTTTGTAATCAAGTAGATGTATATATAGAAGTTGTTAGTTAGGTTTTAAATGAGACATAACAATGAGTCTTAAGTCCGCTTAATCGGTGTTTATTAAACTATTTCCATCTGTATAAAATTAATCAGCATTGTAAGGCAATCTGAATCATAATTTCAAAACAATATTACAAGACCTAAATACACTTTTACCTTTGAAAAATAATTCCAATCGAGCAGGTTTGGATTGATTCGAAGTTATTCATTTCTTTGAAATGCAATTATATAAATGCGAGCCCTGCGCCACAAATGTACAATCTTCCTACTTCAAAGTTACTTTTTTACCATGTGGATCGATTTTATAACGTAGATTGTTGAAAGAAATAACAATATTTTAATAAACAACAAATTACAAGTAGTAAATGAATCTATAAAAAATAAACGTATGTAATCAAGTAATTAAATTTATCACTGTGACGTTTTCTTTTCGTTTTATTCTTTTATCTGGCGTTTAATAAATTCAATATTTCAGCTGGAGATTTTTGTAAAAGTAGTTTCATTTTACGCCACAGAGATTGCATCGGTGACAAGTTCAGACTTTTAGAACACCACATGGTGGTTGGACGATACACAATCCTGTTGGAAAGTGTATTCACCATATTTCCTTTGAATGCTACGTGGTATTGATGGCAAAAGTGAATCTCGAATGATGCCTGTGCCAATTATGATATCTAAAATACTCACTCCTTGAGCCAACCTGCAACCCAAAATCATTGAAGAAGGAGTAAATTTAACTTTTTTTACCAATCAGTCACAGTTGTAGATTTCAGCCCCATTGCTAACAACTTTCTTTGTAGTATCACTCGAATCTAGCTCGCTCCAGATGACTGAATCCCAATGATAGTTAAATTTTGGTATTCTTTTGCTGGTTTTAAGCGATTTTGCTTTTTAAAATTGGCTAACAGTGGCGTTTAATTGGCCTTTAATAGTTTAAATTTAAAAAAAAAAACACAAAATAAAATAAAACACTCACGCAGTGTGACCTTGTAAACTTTGTATCTTATAAATCGTGCAACTCCTCTACGTATTATATTGTGACACCAAATGTTTTCCAGTTTCATTCGTCCATATTTCATTTATCTCATTAAATGTAAATCTGCTGTTTTTTAACGATTTGTTTGAGTATATCACGATCTTCAACTTAAATAACCAACAATTCGTACAATTTAAATCGGAAAATGCTCCGATGTTATCGAATATCAAAATTTGTAAGAAAGATCAAATGTAAAAGGTGAGCTCTCAAAATTGTACCTTTATTATACGCAGACTCTTTGATAAAATATAATTTATCACAGCAACAACAAGATATAAATTTGTTGCAATTATAGTGGCGTTTATTTTAATATGTATACGCACTCAAATAAAACATCTATACACAGGGAGCTGCGTGAAAAACGACCAGAGTCAGACCGTTATTTGTTATTCGATTTTTAAAATTCAAACATCCAATAAAATGGTTCAAATTCCGGTATAATCTGACAGAAAACAAAATTTTTTAGATTGATATTCCTCTCAGCAACTGATTTTTCTGAACACAATGATGTTCGAATATCGTAGTTTCCTTCATTTATAGAAAAGGAAAAAAGTAAAAGTTACGAAATTTGTACACATTTTAGTTGCATCAAATCACCCATGAGATGCAATAAAATAGGCTGAGTACGACATGATGTTCAAAAATGGACGCGTCTTTCCTATAATATCAGAAAGCGGAAAACATGAGACCTGACTGGGAAAAGTTCTTCACGGTAGACATGTTCACGATCTAAATGAACCTCATGTCGATAAGCACGCATCGAACGCATGGGTGGCTGAAGGTGACTTGTTTCCCGAAACAAACGATTTTTTGTTAGCCATACAAGACCAAGTAATTAACACAAAAAACTACAGAAAACATATAATCAAAGATGGGACAGGTTATGATAAATCTAGAATATGCAAGTCCTACTATGAAACTATACAACACACTATATCAAGCTACCATAAGATAACATAGACGGCTTTCATCACAATTGCCCAAATGTAGATATCACAGTAAATACATCTAATCTACAAGCAGCGTCTAAAGAAATTAAATTACACCGATCTATTAATAGCAATCTCCCAGATGTGGCAACTTACCACGTTTGCATAGCATTCGGGAGATCGTGGGTTCGATTCCCGTGGCCGTCTGCTCTGATTAAGGTTTTTGGGTGGTCGTCCTCAGTCAACAGAGTACCTTCTATGAGGTGAATGTCGGGGCAGCACTTATCCACTTTTCCTGACCTCTCTTCCATTCTCCATCCCTCCACTCTCGCACTAGCTGAAAAGGGACGCAAGGTCCCTATATCAGCCCACTTCTAGTTGGAGGAATTGAAATGACTTTAAACTTTTTTTTGTTGCAACTTAACAATGCTTACGTAATACTCATTGTACCGTCGGCTACCGAAGCCGTTCCTCTAGCCCTAGCCCCTTAAAAACGAAAGGTTCTATACATTCTTGAATAAAGCAGCAATTCTTAACACTTGCAAGGCCATAAGAAATCTTTTAACATCTATAACTAGTAGATACAAATAATATACTCAATTTTACATGTTCTACAAAATCTGTAAAACTGTAAAAGAACATTTACAGGGTATTTGTAACAGTAATTCATTAAAAGGGCTAGATTAAAGTTTCTAGAAGCCATTTAAATAGATATTAATTAGAATTGAAAAATATTTCTCCAAAAAGCGTCTTGCATAAAAAACGTAAACATTATGCAAACATACTTACTTACTTACTTACTCCTTGGCGCTACGGTCCGTAAAGGTCCATGGCCTCCCAGGGGGGGTTTCTTGACTGACTTTTTACAAGGTGCGGACGTCACTCGCACCTCAACCTTTGACGTAAATGTCATAGGGTGGGTAGTTTACTTTTACTCTTCGCTATTCTTGATCTTGGCTACGATCTTTCTCCACTCTTTTCTATCTGCAGCCTTCTGCTTCTATTGGGAGACCCCTGCTGTTCTTAAATCCTTTTCTGCTTCTTCCTTCCACCTTAGTCTCGGCCTGCCCTTACTTCTTCTACCTTCTGGCTTGCCTTCCAATATCTTCTTTGGTCCACGTGTTTGTTGCATCCGCTCGATATGACCTAGCCATCTTATCCGCATACTTTTAATGTCATTGGATATGCTTGCTTCCCTATACCTTTCCCTGATTTCGCTATTCATTAACACACGCCACTCGCCATTCTCGTTCACCGGCCCGTATATTTTTCTTAATATTTTGCGCTCCCACGTGTCCAGCTGTTTGCGCTCTTTCTGTGTCAAGCACCACGATTCCGCACCATAGGTCACTACCGGTTTTATCACTGTTCTATACACTTTAATTTTATTTTTAATCGATAACACTTTTGAATTAATTATATCCCTTAACCCAAAGTAACATCTATTACCCGCCGAAATTCTAGCCTTGAGTTCCTCTTCTACTTCGCTTCTTTCATTAATAATAGATCCTAGGTATTTAAAGTTGTCAACCCGTTCATATCGGCTTTCATTTATTGCGAAATCCTCAATATTTTTGTATCTATTAGTATTTTTCGTATTAATCATATATTTTGATTTGGCTACGTTGATTTTTAGCCCTTGCCTACCTGCCGCTTCTTCTAGGTATTTAACAACTTCTTCCAGGTCTCTAGTTGTTCTACTTAAAACATCAATATCGTCGGCGTATGCTAGAATTTGGCACTGTCTATTATATATTGTGCCCCCTGGGTTAATGGGAACGTTTCTAATTATTCTTTCCAGTGCAAAATTGAACAGTGTCGTTGACATTGCGTCTCCTTGCCTCAGTCCATTCCTAATCATGATACTTTCTGTCAGCTGCCCTTGTATTTTGACTTTTGCCTTCGTATCCAACAAACACATTTTGACCAGTCGTATTATCTTTCTAGGTATTCCAAACTCGTCTAATCCCTGGAGCAGTTCCGATCTAATTATGGTGTCATAGGCTTGTCAGAAATCTATAGTTGGAATGTACATTCCAACTATAGATGCAAACATACTACTTTTCGGTAAATAATAAAAATCTAATGAACTAATTAACATTTTATATTATTCTTCCCAATTATAAATTTTTAAAGTGCATTTTTAATATTAAGTCTTGATATGTGAAGTTTTAAAAATGAAAAATTAAATTTTAGCTAAAGTTGAAAAAATGAGGGGTTTCTGGCCTTGAGATTGTTCAATTAGCTAAAAATAACACATTCTACCAAAATCTCATTGAAATCTTACTTAATTTCCGAAAAATAGCACTTTTCGGATTTTGACAATTTAAATCCATGTTCTAAATAAGTAAAAAATACTCGGGGCTAAATAGGTTCCTAGACAAGCACAAATAACTGACGTATAAAGTTTTTTTTGAAAAATTAAATATAAAAAATATTCCCATGGCGGACACTGTATATGTTGAGTTTTATGACATTTAGATGAAAATAATATTAAATACGAGACGTGATCACGTTTAGAGTTTTCTTAATGGAATTACAAGGCACGTGTATATAAAGTACTACTGCTTTGATACATGAAGAACAAAACCGGCATAAGCACAAATACTTCAAGAATGTACAGCGACGCCTATAATTGTCCTAACGGTTGTTGGCTGAGTACCAAAATAATATTTAAAAAAATAAAATAAAAAAGAACATACTAGTACTCGTACATTATAAAACTAATTCAGGGCACATTACTATTCAATTGAAAAATGTTCAAGACACAAGGAAGAGATCAAAAAGATCAAATGCCATAAGTAGAAAAACCAGAAATAAAAAGTCTGGATATGAAAAACGGCTATAATGTGCTTCATTTAGTCCTACGGTGAATAATTCGGAGATATTAGTGACTCAATGAATGCCACACATCGCTGGATTCATGTAACTGCACCGTATGGTGCTATCCAGAAATTATCCACAACTAAGACTTGGAAACAATGTATAGCAAGATTTTTGATGAAATATATACAGGGTGTTTCAAAACTGCACAGAATAAATATAAGGGCGTTATTCTGCAGCAAACAAGAAGAAGCTCTAATAAACATATGTCGTCAAATCATTCAAAAACATTCTTGATCAAAGAATTCAAGATAGCAACTCGTTTTTAAACGTTTAGATTTAGTAGGCGGGTATTTTGTTTTCATTAGCTGTTTGTTTTACTTACTGTCAGAGTTATTATGAGTGACTCAGAAGGAATAGATTATTTTGAACAGTTACTATAAATTTTACTTAAGAACTAGAAAAGGAAGTATACTGTTTGAGCATTTCACGGTTTCTCGAATTATTCTTCTTAACATAGAATTTCGGCTTAGACCGCGTAGTATTTGTAGATGAACATCCAGCATTCTCTGGGTTAATGTGCCTTGCAGCATGTGAACTCGAGCATAAACCAGCGCGATGGCCATGCTCTTTGGTGGCTCGTGTTGTTTGAGTATCTTGAGAACGAGGATACGTAGGCAGATTTGGCCTTGTTGCTGTTTGTGCATCCATATTCACTAACGTTTCGCAAGACCCTGCAGCTTGCATCATCAGAGTGAAAGTCGCACTAAGAACTGACGGTCGGTGTGAAGCTATTTATATTTCTCGGTGCCAGGCGCGCGGAGTGGCGTAAAGCTGATTGGTCGTTCGAGTGCAACGTAATCCGTAGGGCTTGGCCGTATGACGCACAGCGGTTGTAAAGCTTTAGATCGTGTATCACAGGAGTCTACGTTTTAATAAGTTTAAAATTAGATGATTTTGAGGCTTTCACGGCCATTGTCATTAAGTAACAAACGACTTCCGGGATTGGACCGTGTCATGATTGATTTTTTACTAGCCCCCAAAAGCATTCCTACGGAAGAGATTATTAGTTCGATAGAATCTTCTGTAAGAACGCTTCCTAAAGACGTTGCCGATCTTAACCGCTTCGAAACTGTCAGGTGTTTACGTTCATCTAAAGCACCTAAAAGTAACATTACAAAAGACGAAAGGAATGGTCTCAAAACCTTACGTTCCAATTCCGACATCTCAATTTTGTCAGCTGATAGAGGTAATGCTACGGTAGTTATGGATCGAACAGAGTACATCACTAAGGTTAAGTCTTTACTCCAAGATTCTTCTTATGCCCTACTTCCTCGCGACCCAACTTCTAAAATCGAACGGGAAGTCACTTCTCTCATAAAATCTTCAGATCTGTCCACTGATATTCAACGGAGGTTGATTCCTCGCGCTTCAAAGCCTCCTCGGCTCTATGGTCTTCCCAAAATCCATAAACAAGACATTCCCCTCAGGCCCCTTGTCAGTACCATAGAGTCCCCTACTTACTCATTAGCTAAATACCTAACCACTATCCTCAGAAAGTTCACTGGTAAGTCTCCCTCGTATGTTCGCAATTCAGCCCATTTCGTTAAAATTATATCGAAAATAAGCGTTGAACCTGAGGATTTACTTGTGAGTTTCGATGTCACTTTCCTTTTTACCAAAGTTCCTATTCCCGATTCTATAGTCATAATCCAACAGTTGTTATCAGAGCATGGGGAGAGGTCTTCAAGTCTACCTGCCCTGATTGAAAAATGCCTCTCTTCCACTTATTTCCTATTTCAAGGTCAGTTCTTTAAACAAATCTCTGGTGCGGCCATGGGTTCTCCTCCTTCACCTGTCGTTGCCAATATCTTCATGGAAGCTTTCGAAACCGTAGCTCTGGAATCTTCAGAATTGAAACCTAAGGTTTGGTTCCGATACGTTGACGATACCTTTATTATTTGGCCACATGGTAAAGACACGTTACCCGTCTTCTTAAATTATCTCAATAGTCAACATCCAGACATTAACTTTACCATGGAGATCGAAAGTAACGCTTTCCTTCCTTTCTTAGATGTACAGGTCTCTCGCCAACCCGGTGGCAAACTTGGTCATTCTGTATATCGCAAACCCACTCACACTGATCGCTATCTACATACCGATTCCCACCATAATCCTTTACAAAAACTTTCCGTTATCAATTCGCTTGTACACCGGGCTGTTTCCATATCCCAACCCGATAATATCCACGCTGAATGAAATCACATTCGGAAAGCTCTTAGGAATAACGGTTACCGTGCTAGGGATATACAGTCTGCCATCAATTGCCATCTGTATCCACGGCCATCCAAACCTCCAAAACCCGATCCTCCTGCAGCAATAGTCTTTCTTCCCTATATCCACCAAGTCACCGACCGCATAGGAAAGTTTCTTCGAAAACAAAACATTAAAACAGTATTTAAACCCCCGAGCAAAATCTCACAGGTTCTTCCTTCATCTAAAGATAAATTAAACACTATGTCATCTAAAGGTGTTTATAGAGTCCCTTGCTCTTGTAATGCTGTATACATTGGTGAAACAGGTCGTTCAGTGAAAACTCGCATCTCTGAGCACCAGCGGTGTCTCAAGTCAGGTCTCGTTTCATCATCGGCCATCGCCGAACACCAACGCGATACTGGTCATAAGATCCTTTTTGATAAAACTTCCATCATCTGCAAATCCCTATTCTTCTTTAGCAGAAAGATTCGCGAAGCCATTGAGATTTGCAAACACCCTAATAATCTCAATCGGGACGAAGGCTTTCCCCTTCCTTCTATGTGGAAAGTGCTAATTCCTAAGCCCCGCTCTCCGCCACTGAACCGCGACGGCATTTTCTGAATCGCGACGGCGCTTGCCTATAAATTTTCGTCTTTCTTCTTCCGATAGTCAGTCGAGTTTCGCGTCTGACGTGGTTCACACGTTGAGTTACCGTGCTCTTCTGCTTTTTTCCTCCTGATGAAGCCCCTTACGAAAGTGGGCGAAACGTTGAGTTCTTCGATCTCAATCATGACACGGTCCAATCCCGGAAGTCGTTTGTTACTTAAAGTTGAAAATTATTTTCGCTGTTTATATTGTTTGGATGATTTTCGATTTCTATGGCTTCCCGTATCACTCGGGGGAAGTAGTGAGGTATTTTGGCAAGTACTCTGGCGTGCTCAAATTCTAAAGTGTGCCCATTTGTAAACGTATGCTCAGCTACGGCTGATTTTGTGATGCGCTTGTGTTTGCAATCGCTTTTATGTTATTGAAGTCTTATGCAACTTGAGCGGCAAGAACAATGAATGCGATATACACCAGCGGTTTTTAAACTTGGAATTTTGTCTTTTACTGATCTGAAGCGGTTACCCAAAGTTTCCTTGCTCGTGAACACAGTTTTGATGTTGCATCGTTTCAGAACACGTACTATCTTATCAGTCGGGCCTTTAACGTAAGGTAGAAATGCTAAGGCTTCCAGAGAAGTTGATTCTTCTTTAGCCTTTTGTGTCAGCGTCTTGTCTAGAGCTTTTCGTATGGTGGTAGTTGTGTATCTGTTCTTTTGTAAAGAGTCAAACAGATGTAGCTTTTCTCTCTCTAGATTTTCTGCGTCTGAGATACGAACGGTTTTTGTTGCCAAAGTCTGGAGAACTGTTGCTTTTTGCATTAGATGTTGGTGTGAGTTAGCATTTAGATATCTGCCCGTTTTTGTTTTCTTTCTATACACTGCATGTCCTAAACTACCATCTGATTTACGTTTTTTGCTCGAGTTCACAAGGTGCAAGGCACATTAAGCCAGAGCATGCTGGGTGTTCATCTACAAATACTACGCGGTTACGCCGGCTGCATTTCGTCACGAATACGGGACTTATTAACTGTTTGCCGTAAATTTGAAACCCATCTTCTTAGTGTGTTTGGAGAGGAAACCGTATTATGACGTCTGAAATTATATTGGCACTGAGATAGTCTCTGAACATCAGTTATCAACTTATTACCATTAAGATAAGCTTGCCCACTGCTCCATAATTACCAACTGCCAACTATATTAAAAATGACACAACTTAACGATTTTAACAAAACAGAGAAAAATATCGTATGAGCAAGCTAGAAAAATTTCTCGTGAATTTTTCCCAACTTGTATGGCGAACTCTATATTTAGAATCCCCCGTAAGCAAATATGATGTCGGCAAAATTGCAACAAAGTAGGCCAAACCGTAATTAAACAACAGTGGGACAAGGACAGAGGAAGGATGGAAAAGAAGGACGAATAAGGAAATACAGGAATTATACAAGGAACCCAGGATATCGGTATACGGCAAATCACAGAGAATTAGGTGGTTGGGACACGTGCAAAGGTTACAGGGGGAGAGAATGCCCAAAATGGTCTTATATAGAAAGCCAATAGGGAAAAGAAGAAGAAAAGACCACGAGAGAGATGGCTGGAACAGACGCAAGAGGACCTTAATACGATTGGAGTTACAGACTGGAGGGTAAAAGCCGCAAATAGAAAAGAATGGAAAGACATTATAAATACCAAGGTCTGTAGAGCAATTTAATATATATTTAATCTTTATTTCAAAATTAAGAAATTCAACGCGTTGCATTTTGAAAAAAAGCACCACGTAAATGGTTTCAAATGTAAATTTTAATTTAAACAATTATGGTACCGCATTTATGGAACGACGTGGCCGTCAACAAAAAATCAATTTTTAAAAGGCTTGATGTACTTTTTTGACGCAGGACTCTTATATACTACAAGGTGTTTTTAAAATGTCTGTACAAAAAACCTACACGCAAACTGATTTAACAAACTTGTTTACATCTAGAACTTCTTCATTTCAACAGTATGACACTTCAAAGTTCTTAAAAATGTATTCTTGTATTAATAATAATAAAACGCTAGGGGCGCTTTGTTTTAAAGTAACCTTGTATAATAACCGTTTCCAAACATTAATTTCAACCATTTTCACTTTCAGTTGCTGCTTCTGTGGGGATATTGCTGGTGCTCGGCTTGTACTA
Organism: Agriotes lineatus; assembly: GCA_940337035.1. Lineage (NCBI taxonomy): Eukaryota > Metazoa > Arthropoda > Insecta > Coleoptera > Elateridae > Agriotes > Agriotes lineatus. The sequence goes on along the minus strand of OW679199.1, from coordinate 16,535,685 downwards.
CACCATGATTGAAAATATTGTGGTTCACGTGCGTCTTTCTACCCATTTGGCTGAACGCACCCTCGAGGAGGAAATGGCAGCGATGGAATTGCCATACTCTACGATCTTTTATATCTACGCATACGCATTGTACATGTCTCTGTATTTATTCGTACTTTGCTTCATTAAAACTGAGAGGATGAAAGTGATTCTCATTGTGGGAATGGTCATGCTTTTCGTTTTCAATCTGCTGTTCGTCTTCTACGACAACAAATACGGATTGAACATGCAGATCCTCGCCATGGCTGTCGCCCATCAACTTTACACAGTAGCAGTTATGGTAATACTTATTTACGTTATAAGTCCGGGAAATTATTTTACCAACATATGACGTACAGTGTTTTTTTCATACTGTATCGTGTTTCTTAATTGTCCGACGAAAACTTACTGCCTTGGCTTTGTTGTTTGAAAATAATCTTGTCGTCGTAATAAAATTGTGATAGTAACCAGTTTCTTTTGTTGACATTGTTTGTCACATAATAATATATTATGTTAGTAGGAGTAAAAGTGATACTTTGTGTGGCGAGTACCGGACGCATTTGGCTGAGCGTAAGTGAGTCAGACAAGTCCGGGCGTTTAGAATAACTCCATTGTCGCACCCGAATGACGTCATTTGAGTGTTAGAATAAGTCGCTAAGGAGTGACATCATTTGGGTGCTAGAATAACTCCATTCTAGCACCTCATAACCTCAAAATAGAAAACATTTTTATTTTTTAATTTATAAAATGGTATAAAGCGGCAAAATAGAAAAAATAGTATAAAACACTCGTTGCAGAAGGTCCTTCAAGCACTCATTTGTTCCTCAACTCGCCGCTACGTGGATCGTTTCGGAATTTCAAATTCGTGCTTGAATAGATGCCTTCTGCAACTTGTATTTTAATATACTATTACTTTCCTCATAAACGTGACAACTTAGGTGTGTGGCTTGACAGACAAGGTAAATGCAAATATCTGCGTTTAGCGAACGAAAACTCCTCCTTTTTTATAAAAGTAACTTGCACATTTCGGCAGTGATAACCATAGCAACAAAAACTAAAACCATTTCCATTGGTTGAAATCAAATAGACACTCCCATTTTGCGATATGATCATGACCTCTTCAACTTTTCCCGACTTCATCGATTAAACTGTCATTTTATATTTAGAAAAAACGCTTCCAAAGCAGTAGAATAAAAAATTATGTATGTAAATCACACGAAATCGGACTTTTAGACTCACCTTATTTATGTGCCTCGCTCGTTGCGCTTGCTTGACCATAAACTGCAGCTCGTCTAAAAAAAGCCCTGTATTTCGTATTTGTAACATAAATAGCTATTTATAGCTTAGTAAATTTTGAAGTAATCTATGAAATACTTAACGTTTGCTGATGTTTATAAATTATTAAATAGAAATTATGTCTGATAGATTTTTATGATTTTTAAAGGCAATGTTCATTATGAGAACTGCGGAAATAACAATAGTAATTAAATACTAGCAGTTATTTTATTTTGAATGTTATTATCATAGATTCAAAATTATAATAGTTACGATTATTGAATACATCTGCCAAAAGACTCGATTCAACTTCACTTGAGTAGGTACTTTCAACGAATTCCCCACCACTTGTATATGTAATGTTTCTTATATAACATGTTTGACCACCTCTCTGTAATTACATTATATTACTGGTATAAAATTTATCGATAATGATTTGTGCAGTCACTCAAAATATATGGGTTTGTTGGATTTTTCTTTAAACTACAGTATTTTAAATATTAATTTACGCACTTTTAGAACAACAAATATTGTCTTGTTTTCAATTAAACGTGTAATAAATTAAAATTAACAAGTATAACTTAGGCTTTTTACTGGACCCTAAGAGTATCCAACATCTAGTATATTGCTTGACACTGAAAGCCGACTACTTGATTTGATTTCTAAGGACGTTCGTATTTTAATAATTCGAATTTTGGGGTGCAGTGAATGTAATAAGTTAATAAGTATTATGTCTCTTCCAGATGAACGTTTATTTGGATACAATTCCACCGATAAACAACTGGCTGACAGTCGAAATAACTCTTCCAAGGGCTGCAAAGTGCCAAGTTTAATTAAATTTGTAGGAGCAAACTCCTGTAATAAAAGGTAATTTACAATTTATTTGTGACTAGTTTTGTTGTACTGCTATTGAAAAGTACTAAATTTATATTTTCTGTTTCAGATATTAATTAACTAGAAAATGATAGGGATTTAGATTTTTAATATTGTATTTTTTACGACTATAAGTTGTTAGAATTAGATTTCATTCAACAGTATTACCATTAACTCTGTTTTGTAAAACACATTTTTATGTTAAATAAATTCATAAAGATGTAAATACCTCTAAATCGTTTTATTGTGCTTGCATTGTATTATAATGCCTAATCGGCATTTTTAAAAATCTGGTGTGATACACGCACACAACTTTCTTTTATAGTGATCTTATAATTAGTCAAAAACTTTATTTTTAATTTTTAAGGTTCTGTCAAAAATCTTCAAAAATTACATATTCTACAAAACTGTACAAAATAGAAAGTAGAAAAAGGGTCATGGGCCTCACCTAGCTCACGTGCCACTTCCGGGAATTTTTGGGCTAAATGTCGAATTTTGAAATTTTCACAAGACTTATCAAAATTTTCTCAGGCTCGACAGGATGTGACTCATCGTCTAGGAATGCAGACATGTCCATTCTTGCAGGATGTTGTTATCAGTAAATAGAACGATGACATCCATTGTTTGAGAAATCTGCACGACATTGGACAATGAAGCCATTGTTGTCTGGAGATTAAAATGTGCAAAGCTGGTAAATAGAACAATGACATCCATTGTTTTACAATCAGCACGATAATTGGACAATGAAGCCATTGTTGTCTGGAGATTAAAATGTGCAAAGCTGGTAAATAGAACAATGACATCCATTGTTTTAAAATCAGCACGATAATTGGACAATGAAGCCATTGTTGTCTGGAGGAATTTTTGCTGATCTCCATTATCAGATAAACAGGATGCTATTGTCTGAAGCTTTAGACTTGTCCAGACATTTTTGAGAAATGTGCAAAGCTGTTAAAAATTGAACAAAGGAACCCATTGTTTGAGAAAAATCTGCACGACTGCTAAATTGAATGAAGCCTTGGCCTGAATTTTTTGCTGATGCAGTTAATGGCCTCCATTATCAGCTGCGATGATGAATAAATAGACCGGCTCGGCTGCCTGCAAGAGTTAGTATTACAACCGCACGCGCGCGAACATGTCTGCAAAAGAGAGCGTTACCGAATTAAGTTCAAATTCAAGAAAAACCATCAGAGACGCGATAGCGATTGTAAAATATAGTGATGAGGCTGAGACATTGATTAAACATGTAAATAAAACCATTTTAATTGTTAGTCGATTTATCCGTAAGCATAGTTTTAAAAATGAAAATCCATTCAGGCTAGAGGCAGATTTAAGTTTATTAAAGGGTCAACGGCAATTATTGAGAAATTTAAAGGCAAAATTAGCAAAGAAGGGGGCGGGTGTAGGGAGTGGTCAGCAGCAGCAAAAGAACAAGTTGGTATGGGAAGATGTAGAATCGTGTTTTAATAGTCGAATAGGAACAGGTATGATTGTAAATTTAGGCTACAAGGAACCACAAGAATTTCTTGCAAAAGCATACAGAAGTTTCTCAATAAAAGTGAAACAAATTACTAAAAATAACTTAATGCTTAAAGCTAATGTAATATTTAGTGCATATTTTATAAAACCTAGTAGTGGCGAGATAGATTTAAAAACGTTTGCTACTAAAAATGAAAAAATTGATTCTGGTACCAATTTAAAAGAGTGGTATGAGACTAATGTTGAGAATAAGCTGTTGACGAAATTAGAAGATTTTCAAGAACGTGATTCAGGTTGGAGTTTGCTTGAGATATTACAATTAAAAGTAAATTTAAATCATTACACACCATTAACAGTAGGTAAATATATTGAGTTACCTAAAGATATTAAAAATAAAAAGGCCGTGATTAACGTAAAAAATGATGATGAATATTGTTTTTTGTGGTCTTCTTGCAAAACGCAAATAATTATCAAGCAGTAATTACAGATATTAAAACTATAGTTAAAAAAGGATTTTCAACAACTAATCAAGGTGCTCAGCTGCGAATTAATCTCACCGATGCAGACGACTATCGCCTGCTAACCAAATATTATGACGACAATAAAGGCACAATCGAATATTATACATTTCGTAGTCCAGATAGCACAAAATTTTCGGTAATTATGAGGAATGTACCAATATCGGTAACAACACAAGAAATTTTAGACGAGCTATCTCTTAAGCAATTCCCAGTACTGCACGTGACCAGACTGTTAAAGAACAAACAACCAATACCCATTTGCGCAATAGAACTCACCAAAACGGACAAAGCTAAAGAAATTTTTCAACTCACCAAACTAAATCACTGCATAATTAAAATTGAACCTAGACACAACAGCAAAGAAACACATCAATGCACCAACTTCCAACGCCTAGGACATACTAAAAACTATTGCCATCTTTCAGCACGCTGTGTCAAGTGCACTGGATTGCATCATTACTCTAAATGCACTAAACAACGAACAGAAAAACCTCAATGCGTAAACTGCCAAGGTCAACATCCCGCTAATTATAGAGGATGTAGTTATTATACTAAATCAAATAAGAAAATCATAACTACTCCATGCACAAATTCAGCCCAAAACCCAAAAGTATATAACTTTGTAACTCCTGGAACTACATACGCCCATGTCGCATCCGAACAACCATCTTTCAACTCACAACATCCCATACCTAATACCTCACAACCATCCTCCTTCCTTGACCTAATCCAAGCAATTTGGAATATGCTAACCCCATTCCATGAGCTAATTAAAACGCTCATATTCTCACTTATTCCCACATTATTCAATGGACCATAATCAACCAAATATTTTTTCAAATCTCACCATCGTAAACTATAATGCCGATGGTATATCAAAACAAAGAGCATTAATCATAGCCTTTTTTGCGAGACATAAAGTCGACATATTAGTCGTCACCGAAACACATCTTGCTAAAGATGAACAGTTTAAAATACCACAGTATAACATATTCCGTCAAGACCGAGAGACTTATTTGGCATCAGGAGGTGTCGCCATAATTATCAAAAGCATCTTATCCGCTCATCATTGCGAAATTCAAGGAATAACTAACCTCGAAACAGTAGCCATTCAGCTAGAGCTTAATAATAACAGAAAGGTTAATATCATAGCAGTATATAAACAACCTATACGACGGCTTTTGGAGGCAGATATAGCAGCACTCTTTCGCAGCAACTCCCCCACACTTGCGATTGGCGACTTCAACTCAAAAAACACCATATGGGGATGCCAGAGGAGCAATCCCAGCGGAAATAAACTATACACCTATATATCAAATCACGCAGTTCAGATATCCGCTCCCACTGAACCAACCCACTATCCGTACCGAAGAGATCACCGCCCTGATGTACTTGATATATGTCTACTTAAATACTTCTCATTCCCAATATCACAAAGGGTCGTATCAGAATTAGACTCAAATCATCTACCTATTGTAATAACCTTCAACAGAACTCCCATGTCCAAAAACTCATTTCCTCGACTAATCCAGGGTTTCGTCGATTGGAAACAATTTCAACAAGTATTAAACACAACAATAGTATGCCCAACTCGTATAGAATCAACAAATGACATAGACATGGCAATAGGAACATTAAATTCAGCAATAACGAATGCTGTATCCCAAGCCACCACCATACACACTAAACGCAAAGTAGACCACTTAACTCCACCCACATACATCTTGACACTAATCACCAACAAAAATCGACTTAGGCGCATATGGATAAGAACTAGAGACCCTCTTATTAAACAGCAACTGAATCGCGCAACTCGGGAAGTTAAGCTTGCCTTAGAAACCCATCGAATTAACAGCTACAAACAGTACATCTCTGAACTTCAACCCCGAGATCCCTTAATGTGGCAAGCCACAAAACGAATATTGAAGCAACAACCACCAGCCTCTACCATACACATCAACAATCAAGTATACGCAACGGACTCTGAAAAATGCACTATCTTCGCTGATCACTTAGAAAGCACATTTACCACCGGGATCCCAGAAAGAAACGAAGATTTTGCAAGAGTAATATCTACAGAATTAAGCACTAATTTTCCTAACCCGGGATTGATTGATCCAACTACTCCAGCAGAATTGACACTGCACATCAACAAACTTCAAGTCAAAAAATCTCCCGGACACGATCTTATACCGAATATCGTCATCAAACACTTTCCCAACAAAGTGATTGCCTATCTCACAACTCTATTCAACGCTTGCTTGAGGATAGGATATTTCCCAGATACTTGGAAACACGCACATATTTTACTTTTCCCAAAACCTGACAAGAACCACAAAAACCCAGTAAACCATCGACCAATAAGCCTTCTGTCCACACTTTCAAAACTTTTGAGAAAATTATACACGCTCGTCTCACCAAATTCTTAACCAAACGAAAAATACTTCCAACTTTCCAATATGGCTTTCGCAAGAAATACTCAACCGTGCATCAGCTATCGCGGTTGTCAGAACTAATAGAAAACGGATTTGAGCAAAAAAAGCATACTGTGGCTGTATTCCTAGATGTTGCCCAGGCATTTGACCGAGTCTGGCATAATGGGTTACTTTATAAAATGCTTAAATGCAAGGTACCTGATTACTTATTATGTATTATCAAGTCTTTTCTCACAAATCGCTCATTTGCTATCAGAATAAATTCTACCTTATCGGAAAATAAGACTGCCACAGCCGGAGTCCCACAGGGATCAATACTGGGCCCTACATTACTTAACATATTTGTCCACGATCTACCCGATCCCCCGAATGCAACAGTTGCAATGTATGCTGATGATACAGCCTTACTCTCTCAACACAACGACATCCTCCAAGCTACTCAACAACTACAAGATAGCGTTAACGTGATCACCGAGTGGTTCAATAAATGGTGCATAAAGCTCAATGTAACCAAAACAGAGGCAAAAATATTCACTTTACGTCGACCTAATAATCCGCCGAACATCTTAATAGACAACCAAATGATAGAGTGGAACCCTGCAGATAGTGCGATCAAATTCCTTGGCGTTTACCTTGACAAAAAACTCTCATGGGCCATACACATCAATAAAAAGCTAAATCAGAGCTATACCAGACTAGCAATGCTATATCCCATCATTAATAGAAAGTCCCCGCTGAAACAAAAATGCGGAATATTGTTATACCAATCCATACTTAGACCAATACTCACTTACGCCTGTCAAGTGTGGGGAGCAGCATCAAAAACACATCTGAGAAAACTTCAAATATTTCAAAATAAGGTAATTCGCATACTCTTCAATGCTCCATGGTTTATGCGCAACGCACAACTTCATCGAAAAGCACATATCCCCACCATCGAGGATTATATTAGGACTCTCTCCAAAAAATATTTCCACAGCATCTCCCAATGCGAAGGTGCCAAAAACTTCCACACGGGCAACAAACATGTCCATACAAGACTGAAACGCAAACTCCCACAGGACATTTATCTAAGCAGTGAAAGTGAATAAAACTCAATAAACATACAGCACAACAGTGAAGTGCATCATAAATACTTAAATGCTATTGCGGCATGTATTCCAATAGCGAGTATATTCACTATGTACATAACTATTAAACAAAAAGCCATGCATAGCGATAAATTGCTGATCTGGCTAAACCAATAATAAAAAAAAATTCTGTTGGATAAGAAACTTATCTAGATTGGTTACAGCTCAAATGCATAAGAAAAAATCTCAAACTTTAGTATGTGATACGTGTTTAAATCATTTCGTAACTAAAGAATCATATTTAAATCACATTAGAAATTGTAATAGTGTAAATGAAGCTAAAATTACAATGCCCGAAGAAGGTACAACAATAGAATTTAAAGACTATAAATATCAGGAAAAAGTACCATTTTCAATCTACGCAGACGTGGAGTGTGTTTTAGAGAAAGAACAGAACGTTGTTTCCGAAAATGCGGGGGTTTATCAAAAACATGTTCCATTTAGTATTGGATATTATTTAAAATGTTCATATGACGATAGTTTATCTCGATTTAATATATATCGTGGTGCCGACTGTATGGAATGGTTTGTAAAAGAATTACAATCTATAGCATATCAAGTAAATAATATACTGACAAATATACAGCCTGTGGATATTAGCCAGCAGGAAAACGAATCGTTTCAAAAATCGGTATGCTGTTACATTTGTAAACAACCTTTCGCTGATAAGGACGTGCGTGTACGTGATCACAATCATCAGACAGGTGAGTATAGAGGTAGTGCTCATCAATACTGTAATCTTAACTATAAAGATGCACATTATATTCCCGTTCTCTTTCATAATCTCAGCGGTTATGATGCACATTTTATTATAAAACCATTGGCAAAACTGATTATGGGAGATATTAAATTGTTGCCTATAAATAAGGAAAAATTTATATCATTTACAAAACATGTGGATGGTACAAATATTGATTTTAGATTTTTAGACTCATTTCGATTTATGGCTAGCAGTTTAGAACAATTGTCATTAAATTTACCGAACAATTTAAAAACTATTACAAGCAAATTTTGCAAGAGCGAAGAAGAATTTGAATTATTACTACGTAAGGGTATCTTTCCATACGACTACCTAGACAATTTTGAAAAGTTGAATGATAAAAGTCTTCCTGACAAAACACAATTTTTTAGTCAGCTGCATGGAACAGCTATTTCAGATGAAAATTATGAACATGCACTGCGTGTTTGGAACACATTTAATATGCAAACTCTAGGCCAGTATGCTGATATGTACCTTACAGTTGATGTTCTACTCTTAGCAGATGTGTTTGAGAATTTTAGAGAAAATTGTATGAAAACGTATGGATTGGATGCTCTACACTTTTACACAGCACCAGGATTGGCATTTCAGACAATGTTAAAAACTACTAAAGTTAAACTTGAGCTGCTGACAGATGTAGATCAACTGTTGTTCATAGAGAGGGGTATTAGAGGAGGGTTAGCACAGTGTTCGAATCGATACGCTAAAGCTAATAATCGATATATGGGCAAAAAATATGTAGAAGCCGATCTTGAATCGTATATACTGTATTTAGATATTAATAACATGTACGGAGCCGGGATATCTAAATATCTACCGTATGGAGGGTTTGAATGGGTAAATGATTTAGACATTCCTGATATTGATCATTTAAATACTCCGGAAAATTCTGAAACAGGTTATATTTATGAAGTCGATTTAGAATACCCTCAACATTTATTTGAACTTCACAAAGATTTGCCTCTATGTCCTGACCATTATACACCGCCAACATCTAAACATTCAAAATTGACAACCACATTATTTAAAAAAGAAAACTACGTAATACATTACCGCAATCTTCAGCAAGCTGTAAGTTTAGGGCTGAAAATTGTAAAAATTCATAGAATATTAAAATTTAAGCAATCAGCTTGGCTTAAACCGTACATAGATTTAAATACAAAATTAAGACAAGCCGCCAAAAATAATTTTGAAAGAGATTTTTATAAACTTATGAATAACGCTGTATTTGGAAAAACTATGGAAAATGTTAGAAAATACAAAACAATAAAATTAATTTCTAAATGGGAAGGTAGGTACGGAGCCAGTGCATATATATCAAAACCAAATTTTCACAGCTGTACTATTTTAGATAAAGACTTGGTACTTATATAATTAAATCAGTTGGAAATAGTTTTTAATAAGCCAATATACGTTGGATTTTCAATCCTAGATATTTAAAAAATTTTAATATACGATTTTCATTATAATTATATTAAACAAAAGATGGGTAATCAAGCAAAACTGCTGTACACAGACACTGATAGTCTCATATATCACTTTACCCTTCCAAATATATACGATTTTATACGAGAAGATATTCACAAATTTGATACAAGCGATTATCCTCCGAACAATCCATATAACCTTCCACAAGTTAATAAAAAAGTAATAGGTCTAATGAAAGACGATATGAGTGGTAAAATAATTACCGAATTTGTTGGTCTACGTGCAAAATTGTATGCTTTCAAAACATTAGAAAATGCTGAGAATGGAGAATTTAAAATGTCAAAGAAAGCTAAAGGTATTACCAGAGCTGCTTTGAATAGAATTACATTTGACGATTACAAAGACTGCCTGTTTAATAACGAAACAGTATTTTACAATCAGAGAACAATTAGATAAAAAACTCACAACGTATTTTCTTTAAAACGAAGAAAAAAGGCTTTAGACCCACATGATGACAAAAGAATAGTAAACTGTATGTATACTGACACTTTGCCTTGGGGGTACTGCCCACCAAGCACATTATAAACACCAGCTTCCTCTCTCTCACGCTTCGAGCGATGACGTCATTTCTCACAGTTGGAGAGAAAGCAGCATGTGCTATAACGACAAAGATAAAAGTATAAGATATTTCAGTCGGCAAAATGTCGCCGTCAAATTCAAATATACTGTGGTTGAACAAAGATCTGTATGTTAAAAATAAAGAAATCTATAATTTCCATTTACGTAATGCTATAGGACGGAACGACTTGCAAACTTTGAAGTTTATATTACACAAAATTGGTATTGCTATACCGAGTAAAACTCTTATTTGGACTACGCACTTTAAAAGTGTTGAAACCGCTATCGTAAATGAAATTTTAAAACTATGTTAGCTGCCTTTAATGTTATTAGGGAAATTATTAACGAAGTAAGAAGAGGAGAGTTAAAAATTAATACTGAAACAGATCTTAATTTATCCTTTCAAAATTATCGTTACAGAGCATTACTTCCTACGAGCAGCATTTTCTTATTGAAACAATATCATCTGGCTCTCGAATCGAATTTGCAACTGTCGAGCAACAGCAATATCCATATTTTCTTCACGATGTAGTCTTTGAGGCTGCTTATTATGCCCACAGCAAGTTTATAGAAGACGTATTCTAATATTTAAATACTAACCATATAACTTATATATTTCAGCTTAGCGTTGTTCACCCCCACACAGATATTTTTAAATGGCTTGAAGAAAATATCAGAAAAGCGCAAAATGGTGAAGCTGTTGGTTGGAGAAGCGGTCCATGTTCCGGTCCCTGACCTTCAACAACACCTCAAGACTATACCGATACTTACACATTGTTAAGTTCTGTTTCCCTGATGTATAAATAATATGTATAATCATTAAATAAAGAATATATTTAAGTGTACATTTATTCTCCCTCTCCTTGTCAAGTTATGCTTTGCTTATGGGTAAATAGGGTGTATATATATATTAATGAAATAAAACACATATTAAAAATAAAAAGTATTTTATTTTAATCTTTGATAATTACATGTATAAGTTTATTACCTAACTTAATTTCTATCTTTATGGGATTTAAATCTAAAGGCAGTGTTGGTTCAGGAAGTGTAAAACTATATGTTGCTTGAAACGAAGGTGGTGGTGGTGATGGGGGTGATGGTGGTGGTGGTGGTGACACCTGTTCCAGTTCGGGTTGCTGTAGTGGTGTGCACCCCTCAAAATTTTGTGTTGGGCTTAACCACCCCTGAATGTTGGCACAATTTATACAGCTGCAGCCCTCCACCTTTGTTATGTTAGACGACCAGGAGTATGGTTGTCCCATTGGAGGAGGTGGAGGAGGAGGAGACTCCATATTTTCTTTAGTCTCACTCCAGAGTATAACCTCCTACTCTTGGCTCCACGGATCGTCAGCCCATGAGTCAAAACCCCAACTATGATTTGAGAAGCAGTTTTTGGTAAAGGCTTTCGACATCATTGTTATCGTAAAACTAATATTTCTATGATTGGTATTCTTATATATAATATTTCCCCTACCTTACACCGGCTGCAGGAAGTGTTTGCGTAAGCTATAACAGGTCTGGACAAGTCTGAACATGTCTGAACAAGTAGACAGCAGCTGCGATAACTGCGATTAATGGTTTTGATTATACCACTTGTGCAAAATGTAAACATTTTGTATGGCACATTGAACCCGTGTACCAATATGATGAGAACAAAAATTAATATAATTATACAAGGTCTTTAATTGTTTTATATTGTAACGTTTGCCTGCAGATCAAATTTGTATTTCCGAATATTAATATAATATTTAAATTTGATCCTTGTCCGACCTCACGTTATCGTAATTTCCGTAATGTCAATGCACGAGGCGATAAGCAGAGCGCAGTGACCGACGTCACGTAAGTACAAAAGTGCGTCGCGCGCTGTTTCTCCCCACTTTGAGAAGCGCTCGAAGTCGCATAAAACGAATTGCGGAGCTGATTCCGAGGCAGATTTTCCCAGAGAGCCACAGAGATCCGAATCTACTTCCCCAGCGAAGACTTCCATCCCAGTTCCAGTTCCCAGTCCCACCTGCCCGTATCCTTGTTCCCGCCGAAATGAAGAGGTTCTCCCGGAACCATTTATTTTCCCTGAAAGCCGAATCCCGACTTGTTACCGTTATTTAATTATCCCAGGCTTTAGCTGATTTGGTGGCAAAGACTTTGCATCCTTATCGTTAAAGCTATTAATAATTAAAACCTGAAACTTGGTTGAATTGGTGGCCAATTTTTGGCATCCTCTTCACTAGTAACATTACTAATTATCCCAGGCTTTAGCTGATTTGGTGGCAAGACTTTGCATCCTTATCGTTAAATCTATTAATAATTAAAACCTGAAACTTGGTTGAATTGGTGGCTAATTTTTTTGGCATCCTCTTCACTAAAGTTAATTGTTAATATTTCCCGAGTCCGATCGAGTGGAACAACTCCACGAGATGCTCTACCCGACCGCCCAGACTTCTATTTAACCAGCCCTAAGAGGAAGCTCTCATATTCCTCGCCAATAACTGTCACTAGGTCCGAGCTTTAGTTCGAAAACATTGAAATTCGATTCCCCCGGCTAACAGCCCAAATTCCAGCTAATAATATAGGCGATTACGTGACTTGCTATTAATTACTTTGAATACAGAATCAGTTACCTACCTCAAAGTTTTCCACGGCGTTGTAAGCAACCGCACCACCTGGGGAACCATCTTCAGAGGGCGTAAGTACGTGGAAGTTGATTCACACGGACCGAACTTGTAGCTCGCGAAGCCCGACCCGGATCTCCGTGGAAACATACACCGAAGCCTAGGCGATAATCGTAGCTGCCCGTGTAGGTGAGAAAATGCATTATTTGTATTAATTTGGCTTCTGTATTCACAGTAAAAACGTAAAACAACACGAGACGCTTGACAGCCGCTGTCCACAGACACGGACTTTCTCGAGGCGAACTCCGAAGGCGCGAGGCGGCACCCGAACGAGTTTAAAAATTCAAACACACAACCCTGTCAAGTAGGCCTTCCTGTGTTCCGACCGTGTGAGGCTGGTTGCCGACGTGCCAGGGACGCAACGTCCGTTATTCAAGAAGATTGTTTATTTGCCAATAATATTCATTTCATTTATTTGTTGTAAACATAGATCAGTAGAATAAACATTTTAAAAGTCTGTTGTTGATATTTATGCTACGCTGTGATACATATCTGAAAGAACCAAATAATTCTCCGACTTATTTTGAGCTATCCGAGGTGTAAGATTGTAAATAAGCTCTATGAGAGGGCTAGCATTACAATATTTGGGCAAGCTGGTAAATCGACAAATTTTACATTATCAGTTTGTTCTCCAATCAACATTTTTTTAAACCATCTTCTTTTATCTAACCCTTTGAGAAATATGGAATCACCGCTTTGTATGACCTCTCCTATGTACAGAGACAATTTTTCGTAGGGTATTGTGTCATGCTGATTATTATTGCTCCATTCTAATCCGTGCAAATTAGTTGTAAGCCAAATCACTTGCTCTTTTAGAGAATTTGAAAGGTGTTCGTACGGTATCGGCGGTTCTACTATCCGGTGGATTGTAACATATGTATCACTATCATATACAGCTATTTCTTTGCAAATAAAGTTGCTATTTTTATATTGAAAACCTTGAATATCTATAAATTTCATCGCTAATGTCGGAAGAACAACCAATCTGCAACTAGTCGAACTAGTATCTAACTAACAATTTTTATGTCACTGGTAAAAGAATTATATTTCACTTTTCAATCGAATAAAATCAATGCGTAAGCTGAAGTGTTTTTCGGTATATCAGTATTGGTTTCGAATTCAAGTCGAATATCTACAGCACCGCCTTTTAATGACTTATTTTGTCTAGAACAATCTATTACGACTAGTGGAGCTATACTTTTGAATTGTGCAGGCGTAAGAACAGGCTGATTGTCATGTTCGTAGTAAGATGATTGAAAACCTGCAAACATTTCATACAGTTGCGCATATCGATTTCTGGCAAATTCCAGATTTAAATTATCATAGGGATATCTTTCGGAATTGAGGTAAAGTGTAATATTTCTTAAATCGCAAGAATCAAATTGAGCCATAATTTTTTCGGTCTGTTTGGAAGCCTACAATAATGTGACGTGGAGTTTCTACTTGACTAACATTTTTTATAGCCCAAGTGTGTAGTTTTGTCTGTTGTAATTCAGGATACTCGTGCAATTCCCAACTTCTAAAATTGATTTCCAACTGACTACTTTGCTCAATGTATTTTAATAATTTTAAACGATTTACATCGGCCACCGAAATGTGTGGTACTCTCCAATACACTTTTGTTAATTCTACTTTAAGTTTTTCATCGACCGTATTAATAACAGCATTTAAATCTTGATTGCTTCTAATAAGTACTAATTCTTGTCGAACGTTTAGTAAAATTTATCTAAAGTCTTCAAAAACTCCCATCAACATTTCGCAGGGGACAAATATCTGAAAATTACCTTTTGAATCGACCAATCCGTCAATAGATGTTTTGGTAGGCGTCCAACCTGCATTCTCCAAACGAATACTTTGAGTCGAATTATATGACACGTAGGCTTTCATAGTTGCAGTCATGCCGACATTTCTTACACGATCAACCACTACACCATTAAGTTCATATCTAATTTCATCTAGTAGGTGAGATATGCCTAAATTTGCAAATGATCCCGTTGCAGTAGCTTTACTATCTGCATCCTTTAACAATTTACCTTCGAAACATATAACACTGTTGCACGGTAAAGTGTACACATCTTGATGTAAAATAGGTATTCGTATTTCATCGTTATTATTAAATGTTGTAGAAGAATAGGGTTGATGCGTATGTTTCTCCGCATAGACAATCGAGTTATCTTGAAAAGCTGTTTCAGTAACGTTTAGTATTTCAGAAGTCGTCATTTTTATTTGATGCAAAACAACGCTCTTAATATTACAGAATATTAAAATTTTTCGAATATTAACAGTAAAATTTAATTTAATAACAGTCCAGATTTTTTTTCTTTTTGATTTCCCCCTCGCCGTCACTTCTAGTAGCAGTTAGCTTCAAACCTAAAGATTTTAGAAACAGTTTATTGGCAGATGTTAATCTATCGACTGCAGGCAGCCTACTGATGTTCGAAACAAACTGATCATCCCTAATATATGTTTGCTGCGGCTGCTGCTGAGAGTTGTATCTAACCACCATTTTGTTTCTTGAGATGCAACCTTACCGTGATGGTTTCTCCGCAGAAATTGACCAATTTACCGTTTTGATCCAGTATTTGTATGACAATGTTATCAATAATTCTCGTATTGATTGGTAGATATATAACGTTAGAGGGATTTTCTACAATCTTAAATCCTGGCGGATCTGTAGAGAAAAATTGATGAACTCTGTGTACAGCATTGCCGTTGTGATAAGTACCAGTTACGATATTGCAATCAATACATATAGTATTAACTTTAAATATATCTACAGGATTATCGGAAATATATCTACCATAAGCTTTCAATTTCTTAGGTTTGAAACCTAATAACTGTCCAATACTATCTTTAGTAGTAAAATCGATTGCTAAGGATGATTTAATTTCACTCCTGAGCGTGTTATTATTAGGCTTAATATGTAGCACAGGTTCTGCTTGGTGCTGCACAAATTTTTTTTCTAGTACATCATTAGCACTACCCGCTTGATGAGAGGGTGGCTTAGACTTTGTTACACTCAGCTCATGTCTAATATATTGACTTATATCGGCAACTTCATATAAACCGTGAGGTATTTCAATTAGAGCTTGTTTACCATCAATATCAGTATAATGAAATTTATTATTACTCGAATCAATATTAGGTATAGTATTATAAGCTTCAAAACTGATTAATCCTATAACGTATTCAGATTCCGGATCCAGATGTATGGATGGATACTCAGCTGTGAGAACAGATTCATTTCCAGACAAGGTAAACGTCCAGGACATGTTTAACAGTAGACGGTTTAACTAGAACTGAAACAAAACATCTGGAGACCTGTGCTTCATACAGGTTCTGCTTGGTGCTTCACAATATTTTTTTCTAGTACATCATTACCACAACAATAGGTTTTATTTTTCTTTTTACATCCTTATTCAGTATACATTGCAATTGTTTATTTAAGATAGGTTCTAACAATAGAGACATTTTATCTATTCTATTCTTAAACCTCATCCTGTCGAGTGCACACAACTGCCAGTAATTGTATGGAAGTTCATCGTCCTCCTCTTCTTCTTCTTTCTGACGAATTTCGACAATCGGGTAAAAGTGAACCTGCTTGCTGCTGCTGTTTTTATTCCTGACGTTCTTTGTCATATCTCTTTTCAATTTCTCCAGATTTTCAGTAAAGCGGTTGAACTGCATTCGATATTTATAGTATCGTTGCTGCTTCATAATGCGAATATGTACAACTCAGACTTCCCATACTATAAGTACATCCTCAGACGATGACGTCATCCTCCCACATCTGCAAGTCTTGACAAGTCTGGACAGGTCTGGACAGGTCTTTTTTCGCAGTAAACTGGTAGGAAGCTAACACATGGCGTCGTGCAAAAATTGTAAACATAAATGCCCGCAATTTACAGAATTATAAGTTTGAAATGCCTGGTGATTATATTTAATAGGATGACAGCTGCCATTTTTGCCACTTGTCAAATATTTCACAATTTCTATTGGAGGTTTTAAGTCTCCAAAACTGTCAAAGTAAATTGCATCTTTCCCCCGTTTTATGTAAGCCACCCAATGTGTACCAAGGTTGGTTTTATCTTCTAAATTTACAATACCGCATTCGCTATTTCGAACCTGTTTTGGTAAATCATCTTTCATAAAAATGCCGCGAAAGTTGGGAATTTTTAAACGTTTAGCGTATGATTGTAAATCGATATTTGACAAGGCCCGGTTTGGCAGCTGCATTACAAGTTTTTTGTCGTGAACAATCCGTATCCTTTTTTATAAGGTTTTAGATATAACCCCTTATCTAAAGCTATTGCTTCCATCGTTTTATTATGTCTTTCAGACTCTGCTAATTGTTTTTTTGCCTACTAGACATCTTTAACCACCTTTGCAATTCCTGCAGCTCCACCGCTAAGAGCTCCTAACGCGCTAAGTCCTGCAAAGATTGGAATCAAGTGTAACATTCCTCCTATTTTTGGCACACGTATTACTCGAGGAGTTTTAATAATCTTGTTTCTCTTTATTTTATTAATTGCCTTAACAGCAATATTTGTAGCATCGCTTAAGTCTCGCAGCAGTCCTCCTACTAATTCAGTTCGTGCTTTTTTCACTACCTGATTGAAAGTAAGCGTATCTCCAGGTGTCCTCTTTCTCTTTTTACCAGTTTTCTTTTTAGCTCCCAACCCCATTTTTACTTTTGCCTTCATAGCTGCAGCTACTCCTGCAGCCAAGACACGTTCACCTAAGCTAGCGTCTGAAGCTCTAATACGTCCAATAGCATTTTTAGCTAAAATTCTGTCAGCTTTATGTCGTTCCTCCATATTATCAGAATGTTTTGCATAAGCCAAATCGTGCTCACGACATGCTTGATCTAATTTGTTAATTCCGGGATCTCCTCGTGCGATTCTTTTCTCAAGTTTTGTGCCAGGCCCGCAATATTGATATCCTGGTATGTGCAATTCGAAAGGCAATTTATTAATGAGCGTATTGAGTACACCAGCACCTCGTCGGCGATGGACTGGTTTGTTATTTCGACGTCAAACCATTTTATAGAAATGAGAACTGATCGATTAGGACCTTAATATATATATATATAGATGTGCATAGCAGTTTTAGTATGAGTTTCCAAGTAGACGTCATGAGGGTAGTTAAACTAAAAACTAGTTTGCCAATAAAAAATCATGATAATCATACTGCATCTCTAAGCAAGAAACACGGACCGTTGTTACCTTCCACGATACGATGTCTTATTCTAGGCACATCGAATTGTGGTAAAACAAACATCATTATATCGCTAATAAAAGATGTTAATGGAGTACGATTTGAAAATATTTATATATATTCAAAATCGCTGTTTCAAGCAAAGTTTGAATATCTAAGTAAGTTGTTTCAATTAATTCATGAGGTAGGTTACTATACATACAACGATGGTGTAAACATTGTACCACCCGACCAAGCTAAATAAACAGCATTTTTATTTTTGATGACATTGCTTGCGACAAACAGGACGTTATGAGAGAATATTTTAGCATGAGTCGACATAAAAATATAGACTGTTTCTATCTTTGTCAAACATATGCATGTATTCCTAAACATCTTATTCGCGATAATGCTAACATGCTGGTGCTGTTTAAGCAGGACGATATGAATTTACAGAAGGTCTACCGAGATCATGTTAATACCGACATGACTTACGAAAAATTTAAAGAAATGTGCGCATATTGCTGGAATAGTCATAAACACGGATTTTTGGTAATAGACAAAGATAGTGATTTAAATAATGGACGCTATCGTTATAAATTTGATTCGTATAATAATAATCTTTGTTTATTAGCAAATAGCTAGCAAATAAATACGTAATATATTCACACAAGAACTAAGAAAAACTTAACCTACAGTACAATAGAACTTTTAATATAGGTAACACACGCTTTTTTAAATTTAACAAGGTTATCACAGTTTTTTACATGCTCAGGTAACTCATTATATTGCTTTAGGCCTTTATAGTACAAGGAATTTTTGTCTACGTTAGAACTAACTTTCGATAAGTAAAAGTTATCTCTTGAACGGGTGTTATGCTCATGCACATCTCTAGCAAATTTACAGTTACTAAGCAGATGCTCGGGTAACCTATTATTTAACATCTTAAATATAAATACCATGGTATTATATGTAACAGTCTGTCTTACACTTAACAAATTAGTAGCATTTAGCATATCAGTTCTTCTAGTATACCTGTTACAGCCTAAAATTATACTCAGAGCTTTATTTTGTTTTTTCTGAAGTGTATCTAATTGTGTGACATTCATCAGGAATAACAATGAAGAACAAACATAGAAATGGGGAGCAATAATTGTTTTATATACTGTTAATTTTGCCCATTTACTTAAATTTTTTGACATACGTCCCAGTACATTTACCTTTTTTGCTATTTTATTAGTGATATATTTAAAATGTTCAGAAAATGACAAAGTATCATCTAATATACAACCTAGATATTTAAATTGAGCTACTCTCTCGATATTTTTATTATCAATTTTCACAACATTATCTGAACTAAAATCCAACGTACAATTTTTATTTTTTATTATCATCATTTTTGTTTTTTCAAGATTAAGTTGTAGTGAATTATTATTTAACCATTCTAATAGATTTTTTAATTCATTATTTAGAATATCTATTATTTCATCCACCTTATCTCCCATTACATAAATTATTGTATCATCAGCAAACAACTGTACTTTACATTTACTAATTACTCTTACAATGTCATTAATATATAATATAAAAAGCGTCGGACCGAGCACCGTCCCTTGAGGCACGCCGTATTCTGTTCCTTCCCTAGATGATACATCTCCATACCTTGTCATTTGACTTCTGCCAT
This sequence comes from Agriotes lineatus, assembly GCA_940337035.1. Taxonomy (NCBI): domain Eukaryota; kingdom Metazoa; phylum Arthropoda; class Insecta; order Coleoptera; family Elateridae; genus Agriotes; species Agriotes lineatus. The sequence goes on along the minus strand of OW679199.1, from coordinate 16,515,599 downwards.
GTATATATATATATATACATTTAACAATTCTGATATCTATTATTTGATAGAAAGTTGTTGATGTGTGAACTAGTTTGAATCTGTCAGTCTGTCTAACTGTCTAGCTGACTGTCTACCTGTTTACCTGTCTAACTGTCTATCTGTCTACCTGTCTAGCTGTCTATCTGTCTACCTGTCTAGCTGTCTACCTGTCTACCTATCTAGCTGTCTACCTGTCTACCAGTCTACCTGTCTACCTGTCTACCTGTCTACCTGTCTAGCTGTCTACCTGTCTACCTGTCTACCTGTCTACCTGTCTACATGTCTAGCTGTCTACCTGTCTAGCTGTCTACCTGTCTACCTGTCTACCTGTCTACCTGTCTACCTGTCTTGCTGTCTACCGCTTATATACTTGTACCAATAATGAAAACGAATGTAGCGACAGAACTTATTAAAACTAAAAATATTATAAGACAGAAAGTTCGAGCTCTTAAGGAGGTAAAGTTGATGGAACAACAGCTTCTCGGTAAATTTTTTAAACCTGTTACCGAACAAATGCAAAGTGTTGCAAAAGTAATAAATAAAAAAGAGAATCTCCCATCTTCAAAACTAGAATTATTTACACCAAAACCTGCTGATGAAGTATTGTGTGAATCCACCGAAGATGATTCTAATACGACTATAACAAACAAATTTCAGCCGCAAGCTATCAGTTCTTTCTTAGAACAGTATGATAAACTTCCTAGGAAATATGTAAGCAATTATCTTATAGAAAGACTAAATCTAGGTAGGTATGGAATTAGATATGATTTTGATAAAAACCAATTTTATTTTGGTGGAGATGAGCTAGATATAAAGGGCTCTGATATAACTGTAAAAAATGTTCGCTATGAAGGTACGCCTGGTTTGTACGAATTACTATTTAAAAACGATCCTCAAATAACTCCAACGTCGACAGATAGAGCAAATTATAATGATATCATAAACAGAACAGGTGCGGCGCATAGAAATTTTGATAAAAATGTGCAGAAGGTAGGTTTCAACCAAACGAAATACAAGAAATTTATAAAATCTGACTCATCATCATCATCACCCTCGTCTTCATCAGCTAAAAAGCGTTCTGGTAAAGGTATGCAACAAATGTATAAACAAGTTAGCAATAAACCGATGGATTATGTTTACTGGGATGATCCGAACGAGTTAGTCGATCGATTAAAGTTACTGTATGCCTCTCAAGCATCCTGTCACACAAATCATAGAAATGAAATTGTTAGTATAATAGAAGAGTTAAAAGAGGCGGGAATCATTGAATAAAGTCAGTTCGACAATGTCGAGAGATAAGTTCGGTCGTCACATTCAGCACAGAAATCTACACTTTTACGATGACTATGATAATTTTAATCTCCAACATAAACGATTAGCCAATCTTGCACAACCTCTATTTCAAGAGGATGCTGTCAACAAGACTCTCCTTAAAAAAGAACTTAATAATATTATTTACCGACTTTCCGAACACCAAAACTCTGCTAGTACAAATATAGAAATAGCAAATGAAATTATTGCAGACATTCAGGCTGAAATTGATCAACTTTACTTTTCTCTAAAACTAACTAAACCTCCACCTAAACCTTCAGTTAGTGAAACTGTTTCATTTAGAAAGGTTCAAAATTACCCAGAAGAAAATAAACAGTTCGATTAAGGCCCAAATAGTAGACGAGTTGCATAAGCCTGCAGGAATAAATTTTCGACGGCGTCGTGTAATAGTAAAAGGATGGGATGATCTTCATCAAGCCGATTTAGTAGAAATGATACCATACTCTAAAGTAAATAAAGGTTATCGATATATTTTAGTAATTATAGATGTATTTTCAAAATATGTTTGGCTAGAGCCTATAAAAACCAAAACCTCCAAGGAAGTTACTAGTGCAACTGAAAAAATACCATCTGAAAGCGATAGAATTCCGAAGAACTTGCAGACAGATCAGGGTAAAGAGTTTTTCAATAAAGATTTTCAAACACTAATGAATAAATATAAAATTAACCATTTCTCAACATTTAGCTCAAAAAAAGCGTGTCGTTGAAAGAGTAAATCGTACACTTAAATCTATTATGTGGAAGATGTTTAGTTTGCAAGGTTCATACAAATGGCTTTCTCTATTATCTCAAGTCAGTCACACCTACAATCATAAAAGACATAGTACAATTGGTAAAAGACCGGTTGATGTGAATAAGAGTAATGAGAAAGAAATTCTCAATCAAGCCTATAATCATATAAAAATGACAGATTTAAGTAATGTAAAATTTAAGGTTGGCGATCCTGTGCGAATTAGCAAATATCGAACAATATTCGATAAAGGATATACGCCCAACTGGACTAATGAAATATTCACAATCGATCAAGTTCAATTAACTAATCCTATTACCTATCTAATAAAAGATGCTTCCAATCGGTCTATTCAAGGATGTTTCTACGATCTTGAGCTTCAAAAAGTTAAATATCCAGACATACATCTCGTTGAACGTGTAATAAAACGAAAACGTAACAAAGTATTTGTAAAATGGCTTGGATTTTCAAATCAGCACAATAGCTGGATTGATGCTAAAAATATTGCCTAAATTACCACGTTGTGATGACTCATCACTTAATTTTCATCGGTGCTATATAAACCTGATGTGCTGTAGTATTTCTATCATTTTCCTGTACGCGCTCTTTCCAAAAACATGGCAGATTTCAACCAGAAACTTTGCAACTTAAATCAGGTTAAAGAGTGGGGAAATGTACGAGATTTGAAGATTGACGAAAAATATCTAATAATAAATGTGTATCGGTGTCCGACTAAATACGGCAATAAAGTGGCGGTAGAATTGGACAACTTCAGATTCATTCTACCAGCACGCTACGATTGCCTAACAGACGCAGACCTACAACAATTAGGAAAACGTCGCTACTATATCATCTCGGGTGGCAAGTGTGGGACCAGCACGAAACTTGTCTTTGAGGAGATCGTCCAGACAGAGATGACATCTGTAGCACAATAATTAGCTGATGTATAGTTGTAATAATTTTATACATGTACGTTTTAGACAAAATAAAATACAAGTATATTTACATTGTTGTTTTATTACACCATTGTGCTCATAAAATTGGTTACAGGAATATTCCAGGTTGGTCAGTGATGCATAATATATATGTAATAATTTTATTCATCAACAAAAATTTCTGAACAAAGGCTCCATTCAATTTAGCGGTTGCGCAGATTTTTCTCAAACAATAGGTTTCTTTGTTCAATTTTTAACAGCTTTGCACATTTCTCAAACATGTCTGGACAAGTCTAAAGCTTCAGACAATAACATCCTGTTTTTTCTGATAATGGAGATCAGCAAAAATTCCTCCAGACAACAATGGCTTCATTGTTCAATTATCGTGCTGATTTTAAAACAATGGATGTCATTGTTTCATTGGGTAACCACTAGGCTGTAACGAAATTTAACGTGTGGGGTATAATCCAAAGAAATTTCGTTGGTCATTCAGATACAAACCAACTTTGCATGTAAAACACTTTCATTTTATCCTGTGGTAATCGTTTCGTTTGCTGTAGGGGGCACAACGTAATGAGGTGCTCCTTTCAGGCACCTTTTTTTCTAATGGCACTAGAATTTTGTAGCTGTTATGGGATTTGGGTTGGGGTTTTCTTCCTCTCTTATAGAGGCATTCGTTGCCCCAACTAAATCAGTAATTACCCTAAGTCGGAATTCTCTCAGCGTAATGGTAGAGGGCAATCCTTGTTTGAATATAATAAATGGATTTACTTGTGCTGCTTCCAGAAAGTAAAAAAATCATGATCCACCATTTGTGGGATTTTCTATGAATTTTATAAAGTGATTTGGGCATGTCATATGATAGTTTTACTCTTTTACCATCTCTGAACATGCAATTTCTTTTTTTGACCCATCCCTTTGTTTTCTAAAAACCGTGCTTATTTGGGATGGATCATAAAAATTGTCTAAAAACAAAACACTTTTATTGTCCCTGTATTTGAGGATCACGATACTCTCAGTTAATACGCGGTACTCAACATCTCCTCGGTTGAACTGTTTACCATCCCGCAAATTCACTGGCATGTTTATTCGGCCTTTCCCCAAGCACATGCAGCATTTAGTAATAACTCCTGCCACATATTGCCGGAATCGAATAAATTATCGGAAAAAACTTTATGGTGCTTGCCAAAAAGAGCTTTTGTAAGATTTGAACAACTCGTTTCTTAAGATTTACTTCTATGGTGTCCTGAATTTTACCGGTGTATACCTGTAATTCACACATATAACCCGTTCTGTCTGCCCTCGCCCAAACCTTATATCCACGTTTTATCGGATTTAGCAGCATATATTGCCGAATACAGCTTCTCCCTTTGAACCTGATCATCGACTCACCGAGCGATTGATGTTTACTAGGTCTAAACGATGCTAAATATGTTTCACCCGGCCGATCAAGTAAAGGTCTTATTTTGTGTAGTTTATCAAAATTATCATCATTTCTAGTAGGCTGTACACTATTGTCATGCACGTGAAGGTGAGACAAGTACCATGAAAATCTTTCACGTGACATTCAATCATTCATTCATTCATAATAATAATCGATGACCTCTTGTACCCGAAGGTGTCGAGGTATATATCCTTTAGCGGTTAGTTTCCCTCTATGAATTTACGCAACTCCTTTCTGTTTCTGGCCAATTGCTTCGCTGCGGTCCATGTTTTTCCTCTTTTCTCTAAGATGTCGCTCACACTGTTGTTCCACACTTTCCTTGGTCGTCCCCTTCGGTTCCTCCCAATTTTCCTTGCCTCCCATATATTCTTTACCTGCCTGTTCTCCTTCATTCTTGTCATATGCCCCTACCATTTCAGTTTCTTCTCTTCTATTTCGGTATTCAATGATTTTACTTTTAGTTCATGTCTGATATCGTCATTTCTTCTTTTGTCCATTCTTCTCACTTCTAGTACTTTTCTCAAATATCTCATTTCGCCGGCCTGTAATCGTTTCCTTTGGCTTTCGTTCAGGACCCAGTTTTCAGCCCCGTACGTTAGGATTGGTAGGTACACTGTTTGATACACAGCCATTTTTGTTTTTATTGTTATCTCCTTTCTATTCAGAAAGTTTTTATATAGTGCATAATATACTCTGGTTGCTGTATTTATTCTGGCGCCAATCTCATCTTCTTGTGTTCCTTTATGATTTAGCATTATTCCTAAATACTTGTACCCATCTACTTGTCCTATTCTACTTCCATCTATGTCTATATTTATATTTATCTTATTGTTTGTTACTGCCATCACTTTTGTTTTCTCCGTGTTTATTACGAGATTATATTTCTTTAGCTCTGTAGTCCAAATTTTTATGTTATATTCTAGTTCTCTTTCTGTTTTTGCTATTAGTACTATGTCGTCTGCAAAAACGCATGCTTCGACCTTCACTGTTTGCATATTTCTGTACCCTACATTGTACTTTTTTGTTTTTTCCCAGCATTTCTTAATCACTTTATCCATAACACTTATAAATAGTAGTGGGCTTAATACCCCTCCCTGTCTCACTCCGTCATTGTTTCTAAATGTTCCTGTAGTTCTATTTCCCGTTCGTACTTGGTTCAGCGTATTTTCATATAGGCTTCGTATTACCACTATTAGCTCCTCTTCTACATTCTTATTCTTTAGACTTTGCCAAATTCCTGTCCTGCTCACCATATCGAATGCTTTTTTCATGTCTAAGAATGCTAGAAGTATTTGCTCATTTTTGGCTAGCGCTTTTTCTGTTACTTGTTGCAGTGTGAAATTATGATCTTATACTCTATGCGCTGGTCTAAATCCACTTTGGGCGTCTGCTAGTTTTGGTTCCAACCTCCGTCTTAATTTATTTTCCAATATTATTTCATAAACTTTCAATCCTGCACATAGTAGTGATATTCCCCTGTAGTTTTCACAGTTCTTCGAGTCGCCTTTTTTATATATCGGTAGGATTTATTTATTTATTTACAATTTTTCGAGTTGCACACAGGACGTACCCAGTTAAGCAACTTCAATTAGCAAATGAGAACAGGAAAAAAGATTTAACAACCCAAGAGAAAGAAAATTATATGATGGGATCAAAAGTTTAACAAAAAAAAAAACAACATAACAATCATAGTTCAGTAGTTTGTAAAAAATAAGTATAACAGGTGTTCCGCCCCGATCACTCAACCGCAAGTCAAGAATTGTCAACTGACCATGTCTTAGTTAAAAATATGACTTACATTTAACTTGCGATCGGGCCCTCGCAGCCGCACGGGAGCGAGAGAATACCAATCATCTGCTAGTGCACCTTATATGTTTCTTAATTGTAATGCATTAAATACATGGTTTTGACTTGCTTCTTAATGGCTGGTAGTTCGTCTTTAAAAACATCTATCTCATCATTGAGCAAATTCAATGTACGAGACATTCTGTTTAGTGGTGAATTTAAGCTGAAATTTGTTCTTGAATAACACTGCTGAAAAAGTGAGTTATTTCTTAAATTGGACTTGGAATATGTACATTTACCAGATTTAACAAAGACGGGGAATCTATTTGTGATTTTAAAATTTTACAAAAAATTATAACATCAGATAACGATCTTCTGTCTTTTAGAGTAAGAAGATTAAAATATTTACAGGAAGACAAATAAGTAGTACACGTATTGGGGCTCTTTCTTGTTAAATAGGTTATAAAATGCATTTGAATTTTTTCGAGTCTATTAATATATATTGCACAATGCGGGTTCCAGATAGAACTACAATAGCTCAGATTTGAGTGAACATACGCATTGTACAGCATAACAATAGCTTTGGAATTGGTAAAAAATGTAGTTGTTCTGATTATAAAACCAAGTAATTTATTAGCTTTTCTGCAAATAACATCGATATGTGTGTCAAACAACATTTTTGTATCTAAAGTCATTCCTAAGTCTTTCACAGATTCTGTTTTTGAGAGTATATTGAGTCCGATAGTATAGGGAAAAGAAACACGATTTATGTTTCTAGTAAAGGATATCTGACAACATTTAGAATAATTTAAAGTTAATTTATTAGTAATGCAATAGCTGTCAAGTTTTTGAAGATCTGAATTAAGCTTTTCGCAGTCAGCTTGATTTTTTATCTGAAGAAATATCTTTAAATCATCGGCGTATAATAAAATTTCGCTATATTTAAAACAAAGATTAATATCATTAATATATAATATAAATAGCAATGGTCCGAGATGCGAACCTTGTGGAACGCCAGAAGAAGTTTGAAAAATTTTTGAAAGATAGCCATTAACTGAGACTGCCTGCGAACGATTCCTAATATAGGAGCATAACCACCTCAGAAGAACACCATGTATACCGGCCCCAGACAGTTTTTTAATCAAAATATTATGATTTATTTTATCACACGCCTTACTGAAGTCGGTATACACGGAATCCACGTGACAGCGGGCCTTCATAGATTTCAGAATGTAGTTGGAATATAGTAATAGATTTGACTCAGTTGATCTATTCTTAAAAAATCCGTGTTGCTGAGGGATAATTATGTTACATAAAAGAGAATAAAGGTGGTCGTATATTATTGTTTCAAAAAGTTTCGGTATGGCAGAAAGCTTAGAAATTGGCCTATAATTGGCAACTAATGACGGGCCACCAGATTTAAATAATGGAACAACAATTGCTTTTTTCCAATATGTCGGGAATACACCTGTAGCAAGCGACTTTTTAAATAAAATAGAAAGCGGGTATGTTATACCCCTACGGCAACGTTTTAGAAGGAGTGGAGGAATATTATCAATTCCAGCGCCCTTTTTTACATTTATAGCTCGAAGCCGATTATAAAGACCACAAGAATTAATCAGACTATCAGCAAAGTTGTAATCTTGTATGGAAGGTATAGGGTTATCATTCGCATTATTTCCTCCAGGTTGCGGGTCCACTTCATACACAGATTTAAAAAATGACGAAAACAACTCTGTTATGAGTGGACCATCAGAAGCAATCGATTGATTGTAAGACAGAGTACTAGGAAAGTTGGATTTATGAGTTTTTCTGGATTTAAAAAATTGCCAAAAGAGTTTTGGGTTTAGGGTAATGTTTTGCTCGGTTTGGTTAAGATATCTTTTGTAGTCTTTATTTATAAGAAATTTACTTCGGCCTCGAAGTAAACTAAAAGTTAAATAATCTAGTGGGTTATTATAACGTTTCCAACGTTTGTGATACTTCTTTTTTTCATTGATAACCTTAATTGTAGAATGACAGTACCAATGTGGGAATTTATTATTATTTTTTCTTTTTATGCGGGGTACACGTGATTCAAGAATGTCGTTTAATTTAGAGTGAAATGCTTGTACTGCAGAATTTACATCCGAATCACTTAAAATAGAGTCCCAATCCGTTGACGTAAGATCATTATCGATTTGTATGAAATTTGCCTTAGAGTAATTAAACTTACTAGAGCTACGTGTTTTTTTCAGTGTATTATCAATTTTAAATTCCAACGTAAACTCTATTGGGGGGTGGTGTAAGTCCTCTGGTACTAAAGAAAACTGACTTCTCAGCACTGTTATTTTGTTATTTATGTTAGTAAGAATCAAGTCAAGTACCCTATTATTGTGATTTAAATAAGAATTATATTGAGCGAGTCCAGAAAACGTAATCACATCAACAAAATTTACAGATCTCGGATCTGTATAATTTGCTGGCGTTAAAAATAGAACATTAGCATTTTGTACCCAAGTAATACTTGGTAAATTAAAATCGTCACATATTAGCACCGATACATCCGGATTTTCGCTCAATATTTCATTTAATTTTAATTTCATTTGTTGCTATATTCCATTCTTTCGGTATCCTTTTAGTTTCCCAGGCCATGTTTAATATTTCTAATAGTTCTTTCCTCCCGTTTGATCCAAGGTACTTTAGCAGTTCCGCATCTAGTTGGTCACATCCGGCTGCTTTTCCTATTTTTAGCTTACATAGTGCTTCTTCCAATTCTTCCAGTTCTATATTATTCTCTTCCTTTTCTTTTTCATTTGTATTTTTATAGTTACTTCCACTTTCGTATTCTGATGTACTTTCGCTATTTAATAGCTCTGTAAAATATTCTTGCCATCTTTCCATTATTTTCCCTTCATCTGTTATAATATTTCCATGCTGGTCCTTTATTTGTTTGAGTGCTATTCCATTCTGTTTTCTCATACTTCTTAAGGTTCTATAAAATAGTTTTTTGTTTTCTTCACTGTTTTCTTGCATTTTCCTACCAAATTCCTCCCAAGATTTGGTTTTTGCCTCTTTAATCATTACTTTAACTTTATTTATTTGCATTTTGTAGCTTTCATATATTTGTTGTTTTCTACTTTGTAGGTACTTTTTCCATAATTTTTTCTTTTCCTTAACTTCTTTCTTAATATTTTCACTCCACCAGCTTGTTTGTTTCTTATTTTTTCTGCTTCTACTGTATCCGCATACTTTTCTTGCTATTTTTAGTAATGTTTCTTTAAATCTTTCCCATTTATCTTCCAGATTTGTTATTTGTTCATAATTGTTATATTTATCTATTTCTTTTTCTGTCTCTTCTACATATTCATACCTGATTTGTGGGTCTCGTAGCTTAAAGCTCTTAATTTTTTCTGTTATATCACTACTTTTATTTTCTTCTATATTCTTTATTATGTTGTTCGATTTAATTTTAGCCTCTAGTAGATAGTGGTCCGTACCTGCTTCATAGCTTCTTTTAACTCTGACGTCTTTTATTTCCTTTTTATAGTTTCTAGATGTTATTATATAGTCTATTATTGAGCGTTCATTGCGTGTGTGTACTTCTATTGTTATTTTATGTATCCATTTGTGTTCATGAAATGTATTGTTTATGATCAAATCGTTGTCGATGCAGAATTGTAATAGTCTTCTTCCGTTCTTGTTTATGGTGTTTTCTCCGTGCTTTCCTATTACTCCCTGCCATTTCTTATGTTCATTCCCCACTCTTGCATTATATTAGTCTCTAAGTAATATCAAAGTACCTTCGCAATTTTCAATTGTTTGTTGTAGTTGCGTCCAGAATTGGTTCTTTACTTCTATCTTGTCGGATTCTCCTGGTGCATAGTTTATTATCATTGTTATTATGTTATTTCTTTCAATTTCTATTATTACTTTTAATATTCTATCATTTATATGTTCCCATTTACTTAGTTTTCCTACTTTGTCCTTTGGGATTAGGCATGCTACTCCCGATTGGGCCCATTCCTTTTCGTCTACTCCTCCATATATTAATAGGTTTCCGTCTCCTATCCACTGCGTGCCGCAGCCTTTTTTCTTAGTCTCGGTGATAGCTACTGCTGTAAAATCTTGCTTTTCAAATTGTTCTACTAGCTCCATTTCTTTACCACTAATTCCTCTAATATTCCATGTTCCTAGCTTCCACTCCCTATTCCTTTGCTGTGGTTGTGTATAGTAATTCTGTTTTACGTGACATAAGGGAATTTATATAAAAATCCCTCAGCTGCACTTGAAACAATAAAGAAGTCGACCTGCGATTGACTAATTAAAATAATCGATGGTAGTAAAAAATCGCGGGTCAACTTCTTTATTGTTTCACGGGCGACCAACGCTATGGGGCTCGATTTTGGTAGTAACATAAGCTGTGCTAACCTGGATAGCTTTAATTATCAATATTTAATTTTGTACTTATTTTCCTTTTCACTTCCTTGGCCAAATTTTTACTTCTTATGCAATTTTGTAATTTTCACATCTTGTTGTAGTGCACGTATTTATATTTGACTTTCTTTTCTTTTCCTTTCTTTACTTATCGTTTCGTTCGGTTTGTATTGACTATTCTTCCCTTATCTTTCTTGACGAATGATCGGTTTAGCGGTATGTTTATAGGTAGTGTGATGGACTTTGTTGAAAGGGTATGCTTTGGTGAGTGAGGTTTCTAAATGGTTTCTTTGATTGGTTGCGTGTGTGCTTTGGTAGTGTGGTATGTTTGGTTTTTCCTTATCTTTCCTTTGGTTGCTTATCGGTGGGTCGAGGACCTGCGTGAATTACGTGTGCGGTTTGGTGTAGTTTACTCCATTTTTGGGAACCTTTAGGTACTTGCCTCACCGTACTTGAGTTTACTCAGGGTCTCGATGGGTTGTTTCCGGGTTGTTCTTTTTTTCGGCTATTTAGCTATGCTTTATGCATTTCCTTTTGGATGCGAGGTTCTTGTTGGCTGCGTCCGATGTGAGGCAGTCCTTGTTTTAGGCCCCTGTTCGGTGTAAACAAGGCGTCTATATTTTTTCTGTGTCCGATGTGGTGCAGGTTTTTCTTCTGTCAGACGTGACAAAAGATATTTTTTAGTCGGTTTTGATGCGCTATTGCATCTTGTTACTCATTGTTCTATGCAATTTTTTGCGTCTTTTTACGCATCTGTTTGAGTGCGGATTTTTCCTTTGCGATTGAAGGCGGTTTGCTTTCCTTGTGTTTCCTCTTCTTTAAGCGTGTCCATGCCTCCGTAAACCCGGGTCACGGCATGGAATAGTAGACCTAGCCAGTCGAAGCTTGGATGAGTGGGTGTGGCAGCGTGAGTTTTTCCGAACTCTGGTTTTTTGGTTCATTTTCTTTTCTTTCCTTTTCGCTTTTCCTTGTGTCCTGTTTTTTCTTCTGGTTTTAAAAGTTGCTGTAGGGTATGTTCCCTATGGATTTTGGATTTTAGTGCTTTTCACTTTCCTTCTTCTTGCCATTAATTCCGTCTCATTTGAGGATTTTTTCCAAAGAGCTTTCCTTATTTGGATTTGGACTATTGTATCATAGTATATGGTAACCGTGGAAACACCTACAGTGTCCCTTTTAAAAACTTGTTTTCTTAGTGCTTTTGCCTTTTTGTTTCTTGCTAGGGTGGTTGGTTGGGCATGAAGGGAAGGTCACTGTTTGGGAACGTCATTATCTAGTTCTTCCCCTTTGTAATGTATTGGGTGGTTGGTTGGGCAGCCGGGAAGGTCATCTTGTTCTCTCTCTAGCCATGTTTTGGATGGTTAGTTGGGCACTTTAGGGAGCACTTTCATCTTGCTTTCCTTCTAAGCAACGCTAGCAGTTGGGGTCGTTTCTCCTCATATTTTGGGATTTTTTTAAGAGTGCTTTCCCCATCCGTGCTTGTGTTCGCTTAGGACTTTAATGGATTTGATTTTCAAGTTGTTTTTCATGGCTTGTTAGCTATGTTGTTTTTTATTTGATTTTATACTTGTTTGGGGTTTTTTATTTTATTGTTATTTGGGTTGGTTTCTTCGGCCTTGTGGAGATTTCTGGGGGTTGGGGCGAGCGATTGTGTTGCCATCCGACTCAGTGAGGGAGCCACATTCAGTCCGTCACCGGCGCGCCTTTTCCATCTTGCTGCGACGACTGGCTGAATGCCCGAGCAGGGTTTGGTGGTTGTGCGGTCGTTCCCTCCAGCTTCTGGGGTCTCTACGTAAATTCGGGGCGGGTATGGTTTTTAGGATGTTTTCCTGGGTTTTCACCCGAATCTTTTTTCGCAGTACTTACTGTGTTTCATTTTTGAAGATAATTTTTCCCTCTCATACCTTTTTTATATTGGGTTACATTAGATTTAGAGTGAGTAATGATGATGCGGTGCGAGTTTTTCCGATGTTTGTGAGTTCCGGATGTTTGTAGTACGGTGGATTGTGTCCTATGTGATGCAGTCGATTTTGCTGTGTTTAGCAGTTTTTTACGGTTCTGTCAGGTTTAGACAGAACGTCTATTTCTATGGTGGTATCCTATGTGGTGCCACAGTTATTTTTAAGCCGATTTATTAGGGTTGGTTCTCTTGGCTCATTTTTTCGAAAGAGGATTTTTCTATGGCGTTTCGCGTTTGGTGTTGGCATTATCGAACTCATTCTCCAATTCTTTGGTTTCCTACATTTTTTAATGTTTTCATACTTTAAACTTTTTTATTTCTTTTGACCGTGGGGAGTGAAACAATTTTTTGGCTTCGGCTAATTGTTTCGCCAGTTACCAATTTATTTCAGGCCTAACCTGTATATTTTAATTTTAATTATAAATCCTTCGCATTTCGAATTCTTACATTTTCCAAAGCAGCTTATTTTGTACCTGGATCGAGTTCCTTTGGTTTGCGCGATGCCCTTTTTGACCCTCGCTATCTCTTATCACAGGTCGTTGTAGTGCGAGGTTTCTTTTCAAAACGAATTTTTCGTCCGAGGCACTTGAAGTTGTCACCTGAGGCCGCCGTCACCGGCGCGGCTAAGGTTTATTTGTTTAAGTCAAATTACGTGCGTTCCATTAATTTAATGAGCAGTGTGTTTCCTAGGGCTGACAATGATCAGGTACGATGGCGCTTTTCTGTCTTATTATCTCCATAGTAATTATATTTCTTCTTGGCTCTTTATTAACAGTTTCATCCTCGAGTTTATCTCGGAGGTCAAGTTGTTAGCCTTATCGCATTTTCGACACTTGCTGGCGTTCTGCGTATTTGCTGCCATTTGAGGTTGCTTCCGCTGCAATCACCGGTGCATCTACGGCGATTTCGACAATGTGTGTAGCACTTCACGTGCAGCATATGTTTCGAGGTTAATTAGTGCTACTCCGCGATTAAATATCAACTTATCTCCATTACCAGGAATTCACATCTGTGCATTTTAAACCCGTCAGTATTTGGAATTTAAATTCATACTTTTTGCAATGATTAACAAGTTATGTTCAATTTCATACATGCTCTTGTTTTTACATTTAAATTCTTATGCCTATATTTAATTATGCTTAGTATCTAAAGCTACAATTTTGATGTGTATTGACCTTCTGCAAAAGGTACAGTCACGTTTTTTTTATTTCAATAGCCTAAACAGAAGGAATTATTAAATGAATGAAGTATGCATAGCCCATGAATAATTTGAATTCACAGTTATGACAATAACCCGAAAGGGGTTTTTTTTTTATTTTATGCGTGTCGCAACCTTCAGTTAACCTACACAACTTTGTTATCACATTATTTGCATTTTAATTATCCTAATTAACATATTACTGACACTTTAAGACTTTTTATTACTTACTAATTAAACGCTAGTCACTTGCAGTTTATTTCCTCTTATTATTTGAAATCTTTTGATTTCTGGCGCCCATTTCCTTTCCTTTTTTGAAGACATTTCAGGGTACACAGCTGATGATTTGAACCTACGATCCAAGGCAGCCAAAATTTGAGTTAGCTTAGCTATCGCGGTAAGTAAAGAGTTTTCAGAACTGCCGTGGTGTATAAACTATAGGGGGATTGATCTGCGATTTTTACTACCATCGATCAATTTTAGTAATTAATCGCAGGTCGGCTTCTTTATTGTTTCACTCTTTGGTCCACCAATAATCACGGTAACTTGGCAATAGCTTTATGGCCATTAGAAAATCTATTCCTTTTCGCAGATGGTTCCCATTTTTCAAATTAATTACTTTTAAGTTCGAAATTAATAATAATTGAATACGATCTCCTGTAATATTAACCTAAAACTGAGATGTAGTGCTGCATAATTGACAATAGGAAAATTTGGTGTTTAGGAACATTTTTGTTGGTTTTGTTTGTTTGCTTCTAGATGTTTTGTACAGATTTTTAAAGACACCTTGTATACATATTTATACAGGGTGATTCGTTAGCTTACCAACAAACTTTGAAAGATGAAAGCTCATGTAATTTTAAGCAAATCAGTTTATATAAACGTATGTCCTATATCAATTAGAAGAAATTAGAAGACTTTAAAGTTTTTCATTAAAAAACTTCTTCAACTCTAACTCTAAGAAAGCAGGCTAATAAAACTGTAACTGAAATCAAGGAGGTACTTTGACGTTTTTTGTTAGTTTCGTATTTCCTAACCATTTGCAATATTAATACATAATTATAGCACTGCTGAATACGATTATTGAATTATTTTTGTTTATGGTTTTTGCAATGCAAACACTCGACAGGCAATACGAGAATATCGTGATAGATATCCACAGCGACATCTTCCATACCACACAGTATTCACAGAATATTTTCGACGATTACGAGAAACAGGAAGTTCTGCCCCAGCAAGAGCTATTCGACCACATGAAATTAATGTAGCAGACGAAGTAGCCGTAATTGATGCAGTCGTCGATAATTAAATAACGCTGCTAATGAAATCAGAGACTTCAATATTCTAGTTAGAAACTCTAGGTAGCTTTGTTATTACTTCATATTTTTTAATTCCCTAAAGCAAAAACCTTCAAGTAATCTCATTTCTAAACTAGTTAGTATTAGATGTACAAATAAAAACTTTGAAAGTTTCTAATTCCTTAACTAATCGATATGGGACATATGTTTACGTAAAGTTTTTTCTTAAAATTACATAACTTTTCATATCTCAACGTTTGTTGGTGAGCTAAAAAATCACTCTGTATACAAGGTGTCAGACATTGATAGTTCAAACTGTGCACCATGGGATAAAGCATCAAAAGGCAATTGAAATCACTTAACAAAATTACTCCTAATATCAATCTTTGAATATTATGAGCATTTTAATATTAATACATCAGGCAACACTGCAGCCCGCAAGCTACTGTTTATATCAAGGTAATATATCCATTACGTATCTATAATAGCCTGCTTGTTTATTAATTAAATACAGCTTGAAAATCTAGCAAATTTGATTAAATTAAACAATCTGCAACAGTTTTACAAGAATTGCTCCATATGAGAACCATTATTAGCCCACACGTTTCGCAGCGTAATAAAATACTACAGCTTACGTTCTGAAGCATACTTTTAGTGATTAAACCGAATGCCTCTTCTGTTTTGGAGAATATTGAGATCTTCAGCAGGTGTTCTGTATACATGATCTTTTGATTTTGATAAAGCTCCACAAGAATAAGTGTAATGAGGTCAAATCAGATGACCATGCAACAGCACCACCTCTACCAATCCATCGTCTTCCAAACTCCTGCTTTAACCCTGCAGACCCCAGTGGCCAGGGGTCCCATCAAGCTGGTACTATATTATTCTTCTAGTTGCTAATGGCAAATCCATCAATGTCATGTAGAGTGTTGTGCAAAAACTGTACATAATTTTCAGCAGCTAGACCTTGTAGCAGGAAAAATGGTCCAGTAACCCTGCTATTCAGAATTCCTGTCCATCCATTTAAGCTAAAATGCTGTTTTATGGTAACATTCTCGGATCACGTGATGCTCTTCAGTGGCCCACAGATAATTATTCCGTACATTAGAAATTCCATTTCTTGTGAATGTCGATTCGTTTGTCCACATGATGTTTTGTATCAAAATTGGCTTCCTCCTGTACTTTATTCATCAACCGCCGGCACAATTCAATTGTTAATAGAAGATCTGCGGGTAATCAGTTTTGAACTTTCTGCTTATTATAGGGGTGCAACCGTTCACCTTCCAATATACGGTGTACTGTATCGTGACTAATACACGATGTGCAATACCCCGTGTGGTATGTCAGGTTCATCACGTACCATGTCAAGAAGTTCTTCTTCAGTCTGGGGTGTCGAACTCTACCAGGGTATCCACCGGCAAGAGCTAGTTTAGGGATAACGAAGTCTTCTATCTAGTCTAATGAAGTTCTAAGGTGACTGAGATGTCGGCTTTGAGGATAACGCTCTGCATTGCTATTTCCGTGACATTCTCCGAAGATAATATGCATGTCGGCGTATTCTGAGAAACTGAATCTCATTGCAAAAAATCAACGGCTAACTAATACAACAAATAACGATCTAAACTGATCTGTGATTAATGCATCAAATGTGTACTTGAACAACTCAAAATGATAAGCCACTTTAATAATAATCTTCTTTGTTGCCATATTTTCAAAATTAGTATTGAAATATTCAAAGTAAAGAACTGCAACATTTCTTTTAGGCCTACAAACATCTACAATTATTAAAAATACTAGTGAAGTTTCTGGAATAGGTATAGAAATTAACTGAATAATTTCTGTTCGCAGAAAAACACTCATTTTCCACTTTGAACTTTTAAAAGAAGCACTTAATAGCAAAATTATATTAAGGTGTTTTGCTTCATTTTTTATGAGGAACGCAATGGTGCAGTGCTTGAACTATCAATGCATGACACCGTATATCTAAAGCTACATACTTTAATAATCTCATCCACATAATTCTTAAATGGTTGGAAACTATTTAATGGGAATAGAGTGTGGTAATGAACACACGTTAAAAATGGTCTCATTTAAACGCATATATCCTCAGATACTACTCAAAATCTTGTTAAGGATTTTAAGGAAACCTCTGACATTTTATTAAAAATATATTGATTAGGACTACCTGGATCGTAATATTTCTTTAAAAAGTTGCGTTTCTAAGAAGTGAATAACTTCGAATCAGTCCAAACGTGCTCGACAGAAATTATTTTTCCAAGACAAAAGTGTATTTACGTCTCGTAGTACTGTTTTGAAATTATGATTCAGATTTCCTTTCATTGCTGATTAATTTTTATAACAGATGGCATTCGCTCAATAAGTCAATAAGCGGACTAAGACTCATTGTTCGGTCTCATTTAAAAACAAACAAACAATTTACACTTATACATCCGCTTGGTTACGTCATATTTGTGCCTTATGTTTACAGCTTCACACAATAGTTTGAAGAAAAGGTTGCTATTCTACTTTATGATTACTAAAACCAATTATTTTAGCTTTTGAAAATTCGAGTCATAACTGCGAATATAAATGATTCTGTCTTGTGAACTGATAGTGATGCTCCTTGTAACTAAATTGTACGGTTGACTAAATTTTTAATTTTGAAATATGTATTATGTTGTTATGTTTGGTTCACATGCTTGGTGATTTTTCATTGTCTTATTTGTCATTCTTTTTCTTACTGCGGGGATCCCCCTAGCAGAGTTCATCTGATTGCCTTCGCTTCCATGGAATTAATTAACGTTGATAAAAAAATGCAAATTAGCTTTGGAAATAAAACACTACTATTATTAATAAGGTTGTGGAGATAGATAGCCAAAAAGTTTATTGTAGTAGGTATAAAAAATCTGATTGTCCCTTAAGGTCCAAACGTCATACATGTGAAGGTTGATAAAATATTTTACGTTTCGCCACTTTAGATGGCTTCATCAGAAATTATTGACAAGTGTTATAACAAAATGGCTTCCATAAAAGTTTATAATAATTGATAACAGAAATTTGCAAATGACTAATTAAAGCCACATTGCAAGTATACAATTTCTCACGAGCTTATAATGGCATTTCGCTCACGTGTGATATACGACGTTTTATCTTACAGTAGCAATTCTTGTGCCCAAATAGTTTGCGCAGTCAGAATATGTCCCGAAATAAATTTATAATTAGTCGCCTATGATTTGTGATATACGTTTGACAGTACTGAAGTGTATTGGCAGTACTGAAGTGTATTGTCAGTCTATGTCAAATTCGAGGTTCGTAGGTTAGGTTTTGTTTGTTATTTGACACAGACTGACGCAAAACTTAACCTGAAAATTACGAATTTGACATAACTTGACAGTGCTACCAACAATGCAGTAGTACAAATAATGAAAACTCACTTGTGAATAAAACTTCATTTTAGTCACTGAAAACAGTTGTATAATGTATGGTAATAGGCGCTATTGTAAGATAATAGTATATTATACATCAAGGTAGCGAAGCGCAGTATTATAACCTGAGCGCATATTAGATACTGAGCGCGCAGCGCGAATTATCTAAAGCGCGAAGGTTATAAGACGATTCGCTACCGTGGTGTATATACTATTTTT
Organism: Agriotes lineatus; assembly: GCA_940337035.1. Classification (NCBI taxonomy): domain Eukaryota; kingdom Metazoa; phylum Arthropoda; class Insecta; order Coleoptera; family Elateridae; genus Agriotes; species Agriotes lineatus. The sequence goes on along the minus strand of OW679199.1, from coordinate 16,496,839 downwards.
TGCACTACCAAACAGCTTAATACCTAAATTCCCAAAAAAATTTCGAAAATATTTTAACTGTCAACCTGACAATACAGCTCTTTAAAACGTCAAAATTAAAATAGTCATATTTGGTAACTTAGCAATTTATTAGTTACCACGGTGAAAATTGTTTATTTTACTTTCTCTCCCTTGGTGGAGAAAATCAACTTCACGACCTAAAAATAGGCCAATAAGGATGCGTTCTGAGACTAGTAGTGCAAAAAAATTAATATTTTTAATTGATATTGTCATTCTGACATAATTAAGTTGTATTTCTTACCGAATCAATATGTTCGGTAGAAATAGCTAAGTTCAGTATCTACAGATCTATAAACTTATTCTGGAGTGCTCACGGCACACCTAATACTAAAAAGAATATTATAAGAACTATATGTTATCACATCAATGGTATTCGTAACATAAACACTCCTGCTAAGTATTACAGAATAATTTACAATAATGCGTTATTTATGATAATACTTGTTTCTCGTCTGCATTATTAAGGTTATTAAATAAAAAAATAGTATATACACGGCAAGATAGAAAGCCAGTGATCTTTCTTGGTGTATAATCTGCTATTAATTATAATGTTTAGTAGAACATGTGCATTTATATACAACAAAAGAGGTGTAAAAACTTAAAGTGAATACAAATTTAACAAATCTAGTTCTTGTTTTGATTTAGATGTACCTAATCTTAACAATTATTACAAAGCAAATCTGTTTTATTAAATTGTATGTAAAATCTGTACAGATATTCTTGTTTGATTAATTGCGGAGATCCAATTTGAATTGTGACATAAATAATCTTGCTACTCGTATAACTATTATAGGCTTAAGTTTACATAACAAATTACTACTTTCATAAAGAAATTCACAATAATTAACTTGACATTTGAAATGTTTGACAGCTAAGAGCTTGCAAGTATCACCAACACGATAAAATAAAAATTACATAGTGCGAAATAGCAATGATTCCAACATACAGCTGATTTGACCATGTGGATGTCATGTGTCAAATTAGTTCTGATGTCAACTATCTGTGATTCAAATGACCTTTTCAATATAGTTTTAATATAAG
>OW679199.1:16244015-16495638 GCA_940337035.1 Agriotes lineatus | reverse complement strand
AGCAAAAACAACAAAAAATTCTGGAGAAGCAGATACAATCAAGAGCTATACTGGCTCTACAAAAAAAGCAGATGACTGGTTGGAAGACCATGAGCCCGATGGGTGAATTGCAGAGCGTTGGTAGGATGGACTGAGAGCAGACGTATTCCAATGCAAAAAACATTTATAAATTTAAAAAACAAGAGAAGTTCGAGAAAACAAAAGTTACAAATCGTATTGCGACTAATGAAGATAACAAAGCTGCAGTAATTGAAATAATAAATGAAAATCCCCACGTTAGTTAGATACAAGTGGCAAGAAACCTTCAAATTAGCAATGGATCTGGAAAATACGAAAACCGGAAACAATTACAACCTACGAATACGGTTTTTGTAGTTTTTTTAAAGAAATACATTAAACTACAACCGTAACTTTCTATCACATATTTTATTTGGTGATAATGCAACGTTTTTAAATAACGGTTATTATGTGAACAAAGTAATGAAAGGCGGTTTGAACATCATTTACATAATTTTAGTTGTTGTACATGTTACTTTTTAATTCTTGTCTTGTTTACGAATAAAAAACATAGTGAACGTAACACACCACCACAAAACACCCACTGAACCGACACAAAATTTATGTTACTTTTTAAATTCATAGTACACTGTGGTTAAATAATAATCAACGGATAAACTTTTTCCTTGATAGCTCAGTGGTTAAGCATTGCGAATACCGATCTAAGCGTCGCGAGTTCGATTCTCGGTTCCGGTTACTTTTTAAAAAAATAAAAAATGGGGATGAAAACATCTACAGAATGCCATCATTCGGAAGTGATGTAAAACCGTGGGTCCCATGTTACTACGATGTATAGCATGTAAAAGATCCTTTGCTAGAGTTGGAACTTCTAAGTCTCAAAAAAATTCTAAGTAGGATTTTGACCATATGACCATAGCAGTCGGTGTCTAAGGTACCTGGTACTCTGCGTGTCTAGACTTAGTAAGATATGTTGCCCACTTGTAAACTTTCAGGGGGAAAGAAATGATAAAATGGGTGCTCTGTATAATCAGTTCACTCTTTTTTTTGCAAATTAGTTGGTAATGGAAAATTCTAATTTGTGCTTATAAATTGATCTTATAAGTAAGGTTACGTTGCCAAAACATGTTTAGGTTACAATGCTCGACAGATACAATGCTCGACAGATACAATGTTCTCACATCTACCGTAAAGTGGGGCGACTTTGATTTCTTGAGGCTGGGTACTTTTCCGCCCATCCCACTTATTTTTCAACCTTGCCGTCTGAGCTTATCTTCAGTGAACAGTCAAATCTAAAGGAATTAGCATCGTTCCTGCCTAAATTTGGAAATTTACAGTGTTTTGATGCCTTTCCAGACAAGCAGCTATTTTGAGCAAAACTGTGACCTGAATAACTTCCAAGTACCCCAAGATAAGAGTTATTACCACCATACATTTTGTGTATAATGCATGAAAGAGTCATTATTTCTTTACACATTACTTCGTATCAGTAAAGTTTAAATCTAACGGTTTATTAAAAAATCACGAATATGTCTCACGAGGTGAGTTTAATATCACCGGTCAGGCTATATCAGTACACGTACTCAGGAACTGTAATCTGAGTACTTTTAGTTTACTCGGTACTCAATCCATGAATACATTTTTTTAATGTACTTGTTCAAATAAATACTGTGTTAAGAAGCGGTGACTGATAACTGACCCTTGCACTGTATCTAATCACATGGCAGAATTTTTGTCAAATGTTACACAAAGTAAACTTAAGCAACATTTTGCCGATGTATCTGAACGTTGTACAGTTGGTAACAGTATTAATAAATCGATGAAATTTAAATTACTTTAAAATCTTTAAAGAATAAATATTCTGCCAGTACAGACGGTATCCCGGCTTTATCAGCAAAATGGGCTATTGAATATATTGTTGAACCGTTATGTTATATTGCTAATCTAAGCTGTACAGCAGGTAGCTTCCCTAATGTATTTAAGAAAGGATCTATAAAAAAGATGACCCATTAAACTGTCAGAATTACAGACCTATAGCATTAGTAAGCGTCTTTTCCAAAGTTTTAGAAACAAATTATGCTAAGTAGGCTAGTGGGCTACCTTGAAACAAATAATCTACTGATAAATAACCAACATGGTTTCCGAAAAAGCTGTTCTGTGGAAACGGCAAATATCAATTTCGTACAATTTGTCTATGATAGCTTAGATGAAGCTCTTCATGTAGCAACACAGTCCTCATTTATTCAAGATAAATTATGTAATTTGGGTATACGTTGTGTTGCTCTAAATTGGATCATGTCTTTTATTACTAATCGCACTTTCGTAGAAGCCTTCTGAAATGCATGCCACTTCCCTCGGTGTTCCTCAGGGCTCGGTGCTAGGACCAATAATTTTTATTTTATTCGTAAACGATATGCCAATCTTAATGAAAAAAAGTAATCTAATAATGTATGCTGACGATACGTCAGTGACGAGAAACTCCAGGGAAGGATTGCTATTGTTTATAATGCATTTACTAGGTGGTGTGAAAGAAACATGGTCATAATGAATGCACTGAAAACTGAATATATGTATTTCAGCTTAAGAAAATGTGTACCTGTCCATTTAACACTGGATAGTAGCAATATCGTAATAGTATTCAAAAATAATGTAACCTTTTTAGATACCATAATCGACCACAATCTAAAATGGGACAGTCATATTGACATGGTATGTAAAAAACTATCCAAGGCTTTCTTTGCTGTAATGCAGTTGAAACCAGTAATGGACAGAAATACATGTCATTTAATGTAATGCTTTGGGGTAGAAGATCCGAAGCCAAAAGAGTATTTCTACATCAAAAAAATCTTATTAGGCTTGTTTTTGGCTTAGGGCCACGGGACTCGTGTATGATAGATCTCATATTGATCAGTTTTCAAAGAATAACTACATAAATCCATATCCCACCCGAGATGGGGAAAAATTACGGTGTATGCAGCACAACACTGCACTCTACGAAAAGTCACCATACTTTGTAGGTGTTAAATTATACAATCTATTACCAAAGCTTATTATATTGAGTACATCATTCATTAGCTTTAAGAGTAAACTAACACCTTTGTGCTTTAGTACGGTATGCGAGTTATAATCCATTGTGCAGGGACGGCATCTTTGTGTTTTACCGTGTGTTGCTCTTCCCTCTAAAGAGAATAAATATCAAAAATATAAAATGTTTCGAAAAAATATATGCCAAATTGTCCTAAAGATTTGATACAATCAAGCTCCATGAGAAGATTATCTGCTGGCCAAAATAATCAAAAGAAACAGCGTTTCATCCATACTAGGGATGTCGGCGGGTACCCGGGTAGACCCGGGTAATAGTCGACCCGGGTATATTTTCAAGACCCGGGTACCCGACTAGTAAATTATGTAATTTCTAGAAAGTCGGCCTTTTTCGGAGATGATGAAAACTGAAAAACAATAGGAATAAGCTCTAGAAAAACATAACCATGCAGTAATAACCAGACTTACCCCATCCCATACCACATAATGTTTCTTGTTTCATATAATAAATCCATTTCAAGGAAATATTCAACCTGTCAGTAGTGTGTACCATTAAATCGCGTCAGTATGGGATGAAGTAACATAAACATCCTCTGTGTGATTTTAATGCTGCTAGGAATTTCGAATAAAAAGTCAGGTACTTGAATTTGATAGCACTTGGAAGAGTGAAAATATTTACAAATAACAGACGACTTGCAGTTTGAATTGGGAAGTAGGTACTATTTCAATGCAGTTCAGTTTAAAACTCGCGGCGTAAATAAAGAAATTGTAGCTACCTCAGATGTTCCAATTTACGCAAATATTTTTGTTATATATTTCGGGTACCCGAGGGTACCCGGGTACTGTTTTCGGGTACCCGGGTTTGATTTTAGACCGGGTACGACATCCCTAATCCATACCGTCCGAATTTGGTACTTAAAGAAACAATTGAACATCACGGGTGAACTTTTTGTCTTATTGTATACTTTTTTTTAATGGAACACCCTATAGTCTGTTCACTAAACATAAAAACACAAAGTGGCCTTTGATTTCTAAAATTTCATGAGTGTACTGCCAAAATGCATCTTTTGTCTAGTAATGTACTTACAAAAAGTTACTAAAACAAATAGGTTAAGAATGTGACATTTAATTAACATCTGTCATAACTACTTTTAAGGATGTTAAACAAATACTGTGTTGGGTACTATTGATGTATCATTTATTAATAAGTATTTTTATTACATTTTATAAAAGTTCAGGCAAGAATTTCCAGAATAGTATGTACTTTGACCTGAATTAATGATATTCATTAATTGTCATTTTTAAATTCAAAGTCACTTTTATGCAGGTATGGAAACCTTTGCAAAACAAAATACAGAATCCCTAACAGAAAAATTTTACATATATGCCAACTTCAAAAAAATTTATATGTTTTTGTGTTTACTGAATGGCCTATATATAGTATGTGTTTATTGGATAGCGCTTAAAATTCTCTTTTCAAAAATATATAAGTTGCTTATAATTACTTCATCCATTGTTGAAATATCCGCTATTAAAGAATCAAAATATTACTAATTTACTATATGAAATGAATCACAGTAACAATTGAAATAATCAACACCCTATATATTATGTGATTATTGGATAGCGCTTAAAATTCTCTTTTCAAAAATATTTAAGTTGCCTATAATTACTTCATTCATTGTTGAAATATCCGCTATTAAAGAATCAAAATATTACTAATTTACTATATGAAATGAATCACATCAACAATTGAAATAATCAACACCCTATATATTATGTGTTTATTGGATAGCGCTTAAATTTTGTTTTTTCAAAAATATATAAGTTGCCTATAATTACTTCATCCATTGTTGAAATATCCGCTATTAAAGAATCTAAATATTACTAATTTACTATATGAAATGAATCACAGTAACAATTGAAATAATCAACACCCTATATATTACCTGTATATTGGGTAGCGCTTAAAATTCTTTTCAAAAATATATAAGTTGCCTATAATTACTTCATCCATTGTTGAAATATCCGCTATTAAAGAATCAAAATATTACTAATTTACTATATGAAATGAATCACAATAACAATTGAAATAATCAACCTTTAATAGCGGATATTTCAACAATGGATGAAGTAATTATAGGCAACTTATATATTTTTGAAAAGAGAATTTTAAGCGCTATCCAGTAAACAGGGGTGTTACATTAAAATAAGTATACAATAAGTCAAAAAGTTGACCCGTGATGCTCAATTGTTTCTTTAAGTAGCAAATATGAACGGTGTGGATTACAATTTTTATCTGGACATATACAGTGTGTCCCCGGATTGAGTTCACTATAGGTATAATTGACAAAAAATTTGACAATTTTATTTTAATGTTTTGGGATTCCGCCCTGCTTGGTCTGAAGAAAATTTTAAGAATATTTACAGTTTTTGAAAACACAAGTTGGCCTTGACAGTGAAGCAAAAACTATTTTCTTTTCAGGTAAACTACCCTTTCTGTTCACGATACGGCAAAATTTTACCAAGAAAAGTTGTTCAGTATGATAAATTATGGCCCTATAAAAAATTTCAGGAAGATCTACCTACTTAAATTAAACCGTTACAATTGTACGTACTACCTATTAATTAAAAATTACGGTTTGATTTAAGTAAGTAGAACTTCCTGAAATTTTGTATGGGGCCATAATTTCCCATTCTGAACAACTCTTCTTAGTAAAATTTTGCCGTATTATAAACAAAAAGGGTAGTTTACCTGAAAAGAAAATACAATAGTGTGTCCCAGGATTGATGTTACAAGAAGTGAAATGGACTAAAAATTTTTGAATTTTATTTTAAGGTTCTAGGGGTTCTGCTTGGTTTGAAAAGAATCTTAAGAATATTTTCAGTTTTTGACAAACAAGTAGGCCTTGGTAGGGAAGCGAAAACTATTTTATTTTCAGGTAAACTACCCTTTTTGTTCATGATACGGCAAAATTTTATTAGGAAAAGTTGTTTAGAATGATAAATTACAGCCCTATGCAAAATTTCAGAAAGATCTGTTGACTTAGAAAACACCGTTATTTTTTAGATAATTGTATTTTATTTTCAGGTAAACTACTTTTTTTGTTTATGATACGAAAAAATTGTATTAAGAAAAGTTGTTTAGAATGATAGTTTATGGCCCTATACAAAATTTCAGAAAGATCTGTCGACTTAGATGAAACCGTAATTTTTAATAAATGCAATTTGTTTAATCTAAAAAAAACGGTTTAATCTAAGTCGACAGATCTTTTTGAAAATTGGTACAGGGCCATAATTTTTCATTCTGAACAACTTTTCTTAATAAAATTTTGCCGTATCATGAACAAAAAGGATAGTTTACCTGAAAATTAAATACAATTATCTAAAATTATAACGGTTTTTTCTAAGTCGACAGATGTTTTTGAAATTTTGTATAGGGTCATAAACTGTCATTCTAAACAACTTTTCTTAACAAAATTTTGCCGTATCATGAACAAAAAGGGTAGTTTACCTAAATAGAAAATAGTTGTTTCACATTTTTCATGGCCGACTTAATTTCTAAAAATTAAAACTCTGCTTAAAATTGTTTTCAGACCAAGCAGCGCGGGATCCCAAAACACTAAAATAAAATTGTAAAATTTTTTGTCGATTATACCTATAGTGAACTCAATCCGGGGACACACTGTATACAGGGTGTCTCAAAATTGACGCCCGTGCTTTTGGGACTTGATTCAGGGGGCTAAAACAAATCAAAAATTAAGAGTGAAAAATTTTCCGATTGTCCCTCGTTATAGAGTTACTGATAAAAAACAAAAATTTAACATTTCAACTTTAAACTTTATTAAAAACGAATAATATTAAAAACAAGATATTTTCCACATCTGTTGTCACAAAATGTGTTCAAATAGATTGCCTCCTACGTCAGGGCAAACATTCACGCAATTTATCATGGAAACACGAACGCTGTGTAGCATATTATCGTCTACTGACACCACTGCAGCGTGAATACGGGCTACCACATCTTCAGGATTCAGAACTGGTTCGCAGTAAACTTGTTCTTTCAAATAGCCCCAGAAATAGTAATCTAACGGATTCAGATCCAGTGATCTAGGAGGCCATGGTATGGGTCCATCTCTTCCAATCCACCTCTAAAGGATTTTTTCATTCAGGATATTTTTCACTTGTATTCCATAATGTGCCGGTGCACCATCATGTTGGAACCAACAATTTAATCTAGCTGCTAATGGAACTTCATCGAGCAATTTTGAGACACCCTGTATACAAAATCAAGAATCATATTATAGGGTGTTGAAAAAGAAGGTCGGATATTTTACCCACCTATAGATCTCATCAATGCAAACAAAAATGTCCTGATAAACATGGGTACGGAAACGCTTCGATTCCGAGATACAGGGTGTTATAAGTTTTTTAAAATTAGTTTTTTTTATGTTATTTAAAAACGCTTTGAGCGATTTTAATGAAATTTTTAATTTGTTTACTTTATGAGGTATCTTTTGGATCTATTACAACTGATGTAGTAATTCCAAGGGCGTGCCCAGGGGGCATATCAATTAGGTTTTTTCATAAAAAAATAAGGCCCACGAGATTTTTTGCAATTTTTAAATTTTTTAATAATACAACTTTTTTGTCTCCTGCGATTTTTTCAGATCTCGCTTCGTTTTCAAGAAAAAATTAAAGCCCATATTTTTGCATGTCTCTGAACCTGTTAAGACAAAAGACAAAAAGTAACACGCTTCAATATCTAAAAACCCCATAGCCGATTTTAGTGAAACTTTGAAGGTTTACTGGTGGTATTAATGATCATGTTTTGGCACACTTAGATTTAAATTATTTATTCCAGGGGCGGCTGTTTTTTTTTAAACTTTAACACTTTGTATCTCAGAAATCAAGCATTTCCGGACCCATCTTTATTAGGACTTTTTTGTTTGTATTGATGAGATCTATAAGTGGATATCCGACCTTTTTTTTCAACACCCTGTATAGGAAGACATAAAACAGATAAGGATTAAAAGAGGAATTAGACAAGGGGACATAATATCAACCAAACTTTTTATCCTGGACCTGAAGGAGTTTTGAAAAAAAATGGAATGAAGAAATGTAGGAATTAACATCAACGTTGAAAGAGTCAACCACCTTAGGTTTGCCGACGATATAGTTCTGGTTTCAGACAACAAAGCTCTCGCAAAAATGGTTATAGAACTAAAAGAATAAGAAAACATAGGACTAAGAATTATTATTAACAACACGAAAGTAATGAGCTCCAAGATACACAAATAACAATCAATGTCAATGAATATGTATATCTTGAACGAAAAATAGAATAGGAAATGCAAACAAAGACATAGAAGTAGAACGAAGTAGAAGATTAGGATGAACTGCGTTTGGTGAACTAGCACATATACTCAAAAATAGCAAAATACCTTAATGAATTAGAGCAAAAGTTTTTGATCAGTGCGTGCTGCCTTTGCTGAGTATGGAGCTCAGACATGGACCCAAACAAATAATAAATCAGTTGAAAATGACCCAGGGACCCAACAACGATAGAGAGGCCTACGATGGGAACATCATTAAGAGACAGAAAGCGAAGCATATAAAAGATGTCCGATGGAATGCCAAGATTTTGCGATGGAGACCATGGGACGGAAGAAGAGGAGAGAGGTCAAACACAAAGTATACGACGAAATAAAAAGAGTGGCAGGACTAAAATGAATAAGAAATGCACAAGACAGATGGAATTGGAACAGCAGCACAGCTAAGTATGTAAAATCAGGTACACAAACCACAAACAAATGTACGTATTAGTGAAATAATAATGCTTGGACATCTGTTTTTGTATAACAGCCTTGTGACCAAATACATTATTATTATTATTATTACTTTTATTTGATGCATTTACGTGTACTCGAGTACATATCCCTTTACTTGAATACATTTTCGGATACTCGAATACATTTTCGGATACTTGAATACATTTTCGGATACTCGAATACATTTTCGGATACTCGAATACATTTTCGGGTACTAGAATACATTTTCGGATACTCGAATACATTTTCGGCTACTCGAATACATTTTCGGATACTCGAATACATTTTCGGATACTCGAATACATTTTCGGGTACTCCAGTACATTGCACTGCGCAATAAGTACCTACATTTTTATCCAATTTCAGACATGTGGCTGCCAGTCGCGATAAAAAGCTTAACTGCAGTTTTGTAACCCTTGCAGTCATGCAGTGTTCACTGTTCAGGTTTCCTGTTATTTCGTTAGTTGATTGTTTAATAAGTGACTTGACTACAGTGATTACCGATTAGTGAGTGAGATATTAAAAGTAATAGGTAGGTACACATGGATACGCCAGAGAACCAAGGTGATAGACATTATAAACAGAGTCACAAAGGTGAAGTGGGATTTTGCGGGTCATGTCGCAAGGCTAACGGACAATAGATGGAATGCGAAAATCATACGATGGAGATCATGGGCAGGCAAAAGAACAAGAGGAAGACCAAACACACCCTGGTATGATGATATTATGAAGATTGCAGGGCTAAGATGGACGGAGGCAGCACAAAACCGGGAAAACTGGAGAGCCATAGTATTCCTCTGTACTTGGTACTCTGTACTTGTATAGGTATTCGAATACTTTTATTCTGTACTTGTACTCAGTACTCGATTACATTTTAAATAAAGTATTTGTACTCCATACTCAAGTACTTTTTATCTGTACTCTGAACAGCTCTGGGATATATTCATATATATCAAAATCGCCCCGTGGTCCTGTAAAAACTAATAATGTCTTGTCCATATGGGCATTACCTACTTATTATTTTGCTAATTTGGCTTGTTTTTTTTTTTTAAATGGTGCGAAAGTGTCAAAGAACACCAGGATCGAGAACTTACAAAGATTATACAGATGATCGATTGAATGAGGCTGTTTAAAAAATAGCAGACAACGAACTTTCGATCAAGGCAGCATCAGAGCGATATAAGATTCCATATGGGACTTTACATAACAAATTCCATGGTAAACACGAGATAGCAACCGGTGGTCAGCCAGTTTTTACAAATTTCGAAGAAAAAGATATTCTTCTGTCAGCTTTAAAGTGTTCCGATTGTGGATTCCCTCTTGATCTCGTAGAAATAACGATGCTTGCAAAGAAATATCTTTATAGGAAAGGAAGAAACGTAAAGCAATTTCAAATTAATCTACATGGAAAAGACTGGGCTCTAAATTTATTGCGTCATCATAAAGATCAAGTCTCACGTGTTTTCAGAACTGTTAACAAAGCCCAAGCCAGTTTTAGAAGAAAATTTTACCATGTATTTCGATAACTTGGGTGAAATTTTGAACGTTCCCCCAAGTATAATATATTCAATTATGACGAAACTAATGTTGGTGGAAGCAAAAAATTTGTTTATACACGTGGAGTCAAGTACCCCGAAACAAAGATTTTAAAATCAACTATGATTTGTGATCAGCTGAGAATATTCTGCTACCACAATACCTGATCTACAAAAGTGAACATCTCTACAATAAATGGAAAGGGGGCGGAATCGGCGGATATCATTGCTGCACCAAGCCATGTTGTGCACTGGGATGCCGATTCAATAGAACTTAACATGATTGGATGGACGCTCTTGACGTTTGAAGATTGGTTCTGTACATCATTTCTTCCACATGTCGAGCGATTGGAAGGTCGAAGCCTCTCATTTTAATGAACAGGTTCTGGTTTTGTATTAGGAACACAATCTACCATTTGTCTGTCTAAGGAAGTGTTTCCGTCATTACTTAAATCTGGAATAGAGAAAATGAACACTATACAGGCTCAAAGTAAGCATAAGCTTGGTGATGGAAAAGCAGATGTTTTTAAGCAACTGGAATAAGCCCTTTCAAGCCAAACAACATTTTAAATAAAATTCCAGTTTTCAATCATAACCCAAAACAAGAAATCAATGATTCATTAACTACTTGTTGCGGGAAAAGAGATATGGAACAAGTGATAATATGGAAAGAGGAAAACGCAAAAAACAAAGAGTAACTGTTACACCGGAGAAAAGCGTATCAACAAGACATAGTTCTGCAGAGAAGAACAGTGAATTAGAAGAGGAAACTGGTGCAACAAAAGAAGATAGTGGAGGCGAGAGTTAAGAAGATGAAGTAGAATACATAGCCCCAAGTAAAGATTTGTTAACACCAGGAACCTTCATCCTTGCCAAATACGCTTCCGGGAGCAGAAATTGTACAGCTTGTTTGCAACATCTTAACTCTTTTCTCAGTCGACGAATTTGACACGGTTGGTTGCAAGTCTAGTAATATAGAAAAAACCACATTTAAATTTGTACAGAAAGATCTAAGCACCTTATACTGATGTAATAGCTATTCTGCCTAACCCTACTGAGATGTGTGAACATGAATATGCCATTCTAAATTACCTACTAAAAATTATCTATTATATATGTTACCGGAAATGTATGTAATCCGTCATTATGTAGAATTCCTAGGAAATGTATATAATGCCTAAAATCGTCAGGAAATGTGTGAAATAAATTTTATTATACACATTTCCTAGGAATTGTGTACATTTCCTAAACTAGAATCGGAAATGTGTTAAATTCGGGATGTTATGTCAGTAGGTTAGGTTAAGTTAGGTTAGGTTAGGTTAGGTTACTAGCACTGAAAAATCGTCTCACTGCTAAGGAAAACTTCAGTTCATCTGTATTTTATTTTTCATTCATTCACAAATTCTACAGTATAATGTTGATTTTCATACATTTTCTAGTACCATTTAGGAATTCCATACAATGCCTAGGAAATACATACATTTCCTAGGAAATGTATGTATTAAAAAACCTTTGACTAATTATTTTACACATTTCCTAAATTGGCTCGGCATTATATACATTTCCTAGGAATTGTATACAATTCCTAGGTTTCATACATTTCCTGTAACATATACATTCACTGTTCTTATGTTTAATGTTTATTGTCCAATAAATATTTACGTTTATGCTCTAAACACATTATTTTCTCTAATTTATCCCTATCAATCAATGTCGCCCCATTAAATACAATTCGCTATAAAAAAGAACCTAGGAGTAAAATTGCCAAGAGGGCAAGATTGAGTTATTACATCCCAACTCTTATAGTTTGGTACAATTTCAGAGGTCGTATCAAAGTCACCACACTTGGAGTATGAGCTTGATAGGGCCTTCTTTATTTTTTTTTAAATTTCTATCTGAAAAGTGTAAACGGTTCTTATTATATTCTCACATCATATCCCATTTCTTAAATATTTGAAATGTTAGATACATTTTTTATGAAGAAAAACAATTTGAAAACTATAAATTTCGCCCCATTTTACGATAAGGTAACTGAATCTTCTGGTAGCGGTGTGTTCCTAATTTTGCCAGTAACTCTGAAATTTGTCAAAAGGTAGAGTTGCACAGTTCAGTAGCTCGAGACATGTGCTTGAAAACCTGTGTATGTGGTTATTGCTGTTTTATAGTACTAGTACCGTAACATATTAATATCATTGTATGACTATATAAAAATCACTATTCCTATTCCGATAATTCTCCAGTCCCACTAGGGGCCGGTTGCAGAAAGCAATGTTAAGTCTGGTGTTAGCTAACATAGCGTCAAAGTGAACAAAATCGCATCAAATTTTGTTTACTAATGTATTAGTTACCATAAAGATTTGAGATTTGATTCGTTTTTGTTCACTTTGACGCGACGTTAGCTAACACCAGACTTAACATTGCTTTCTGCAACCGGCCCTAGATGTTCCAGATTAATTATTCAAATTAAGAAAAGTTATTGAAGCCGTTGAGGAACAATTACACAATATTCCTTGCGAGTAACATTTATCTTGAACACATTATCTTGGTCACCGGTGGTAGAAGGTTGGTTAATGCAGTAAATCCAATTACTAACAATTTTGTTTGTTCTAAGATGTTCAAATTCTATGCCTCAATCTGCTGCATAATAAATTTATAGAATGAAAGTGTGCTAAAAAATGCAAATATGATGACCCTATTCAATTTCATAGCAAAAATTGTACGTTCTGCTGGGATGGAGAAGAACAAAAACAATGAAGACCATATCATTACATACTTCACGGCTACATAAATCTAAAAGATCTAGATGTCACACCCCAAACGATGACTGTAGGAACAACAAGTAGATCATGGCCCATAATAGATTAAAAAAAAAAACAACTGAAGGTGTAATAGCAATGTCAGAAAATTACCAAAGTAAGATTATGTTTCCTAAGCAGCACTTACAGATACAGGGTGATTCACTAGCCTTTTTACAAACTTCGGCAACGCAGTCGATTTAATTCCATGAAAAAAATTGCATATAAACATAGGTCCTATTGTTCTTTGTTCAGAAGTTATAGCGATTTCAAAGTTTTTATATTTAAAAAATGTAGTAGCCATGACTTAACATGATAAAAGCTAGTAACCATCAGTTACATGACAACCTGTAAATAATAGTGGTTTGTTTATGTCAAAACATTATATCACGATTTGTAGAAAAACGATGGTACCAAATTTTAGGCAAATTTTAGTAGCGAATTTCAATCCTTATGACGTTATGATGCATTTCCGGATCTATGTTTATATGAAATTTCTTAAATTTAATTTCCGTTGCTAAAGTTTGTAAAGAGGCTAGTGAATCGCCCTGTATATTTGTTGAAAATTAAAATTTAAAATAATTATTACTCAACATTAACTCATATATTGCTGTTTAGTTACAAAACGTCTATAATTATTTGTATGTTTTTACTTGGCAACTAGAATCACTTCACATTTTTACTGCAAATGCTACCATAACCTAAGAAATTAAGATAAGGTAAGGTAATCGAAGAAGTTTCCTAAGGCAATTCCAATAGTCTTGATATTTAATAATTATGTTTTGTGTTTTATTTTAATAACTAGCTTAACCCGTGGGCACCATGTGCCCATATGAAATAAAAATAAGTTACAATTTACCGATTTATATTTGAACCATCTCTGTTTTTAAATTCTCAATTTAGTCAAAATTTAGGGGACTATGACCCATTGCTTTTTAAGATTCTTATTTGCGCTTCAGTTCTAACACAACAATATCCGTTATTAAATTATACATTCTATCTTAATTTACAATTTTGTAATGGTGAATTAATTTATAGAAAACTATCATTAGTTACATTAGTTTGCTGGTCTCACACTAGATGGCATAAGTGTGTGCAACTAACTTCAGAGCGTTCCGGATATACAGATAGATAAGACAGATCTACGTGTTTATATATTAATATTTATAATTACTTAAAAAAAAAAATCCCGAATTAGCAGTTTAGAATGCTCATTTGATATTCTACAGTATTGTAAACATTAAATACTTCTTTCTCTTTCTCATATCCCCTTGTGCCTTTATGGTGTCGTGTAACTTTAAACATGAAGTGTTAAATTTAATATTGCTTAAAATACAATTATTATGTACCATTTTATTAGCAAAATTATGTATTTAAAAATTTAAAATAGCGAACCTGGACAGAAAAGTTAGTTTGTATTTGACTTTCCATTAAACTTATCGTGTTATTCTGATTTTCTTCCGATTATATATCAGAAATCACAACCACAACACCTCTGATCCCGGTAGCCATGGAATTAGCTACATATAAATGTTGGTTAATATTACATTTCAATTATAATAATAAATTATAGGAATCTGTGATCATTTTGACAATTAGGAATGTCAGTTGTGATTCAAATATAATTGGAATTCGAACACGATTGAGTATAAAGCAAAAAATCGGCTTGAACTTGGAACACTTTGATTTTACCAGAAATTATATTCTGTATAATTCTTCAGTATTACAATGATGAAAATTCGATTCGGTCATTTTAGTGACGTTTATAAAAACTCTCCCCAGGTTCTTTTAATTTAGTATTTATACGTGCTGTGACTCATACGAATTTGTTTACCTCTGCAGCTAGAGAAAAATTAAATAATCACTGTGGTTGTTATAATTGATGAACTTCAGGCTTTCAAAATTTGTGAAATCACTTTCTGAAATATTAGAATATCACAAATCCAACGACAGCAAAATTTTAAACACATGACTAGCAACTAAAACTGAAACAAAATGTGAGCTTTCCGTAAGGTCAATAAAATAGATCGGATTCAAAAGTCACACACAATTTAAATATAAAAATATCGATTATCTGGTTTGCAGAATAACTGTGCTAACAACTGGTATTACCATATGCAAATAAGTTCACTGATAATGGGGGAAGATGGCAATAAATTTAGTTTTTTATTGTTTTGTTGTACGAAGTAAAGTTTATTTACGTCTGTCATTATCTGTGTACTTCCTCCTTGTCGTTACATCACGTAATCGAGAGTCTCTACCTGTAGTTCAAATTTTTTTGCCTGTTACTCAACGTTGCAAATTAAATATTTTGATATCAAACATTTATAACAAAAAATGAATAAATTTACTGCTGTTTACACCCTGTACATATTAATTTTGATACTAAAATTTAAAAATTGGTAAGCTTAGTAATGCAACCAAATCATACTTTTGTTGTTGGCAAGTTGGAACTGTTACCTTATAAATAATGAAATATATAAATAGCATCTTAAATAAACTATTATTATTCAAATCACAACGAGCAAAGTTTGCTACAAAACTTTTCCACGATATTTATGTCATATAATCCTATAGGTACATCTGAATCAGTACTTTGCAAGCTTAGTCTTTGGCATGGCATTAAATTACTGTACACACTAACTGGCCTAATTTGTCGAGAAGCAATCTGAGTGACAGCCAACAATCAAGCGTCCGCTTGAATCCTATTATACACTTCGTTTATTTTCTGATAATGAAACTTAGCGATGTGCTTTCGCAGGCTTTCCGAATTTTTGTAAAGCTGCGAGCACATAATACAGGCAAAGGGTCCTGCGTCCTCGCCGTGAATATTTTTCTCGTGCGTCCGGAGGTGATCTCGCCTCGAAAACCGCTTAGTGCATTTCTCGCACTTGTACGGGTGTTTGTTGAATTGCCCTTCAGATTTTCCTAAATGTAATGGAGAATTAATAATGTGTTAATGGTGGTGAGCATGCGGGTATTCTTACTTCATAGCAATCCAAGTGCAGCGTTGCATAAGTTAGTAAACAATAAAACACGGCTTCTTTCGTATTATTATATTAAAAAAATACACAAAGCAATCAGAACTATAACTATGTTAAGGTATTAACTTAACCAGAGTACTTTTACTTAATGTACGAAACATTTGGTTTAAACAATGGTAGCTGGTATTTCACAGCAGTTTGTAGTTTAAATGCTTGCTACCATATAAAACTAAGCAAGAAGTGTTGCTTGCAATAACAGAACATGTAGCACAAATATTATATTCTTACTTTTAAAAATGTTAAAAAGCCACTGTTAAAATTTGTACTTTTGAGTAGAAGTAAAAAGTTGCTAATTCTACGTTTTATTTTTTTCTGGTAGCAAGTTTGGCTTTACAATAAAAGTACTCTAATAAAACAGTTTCCTATCTATTTCACAATTGTACATAATCAGTCTTGAGATGTTAAAAAAATACATTAACAATAATTAGTTTACATAACATACAAACAAGTCAATTCATATTTACAGTACGTTGCATTTGTAAAATTTGTTTTTGCATTTGACACACACGGAAGAGAAACAGATATCAATCCCTTGTTCAACTATACTATAAAAATTATCGCATCCCTACAGATGGTCTATTGGGAATGGTTATTTTCTATTGAAATTCTTCATAAAAAAGAACAAGACAAACCCATAGACTTCCAATAAATTCTAGTATAGTTTATTTTAACAATTTTTGTATATGAAGAGTTCTTGTCACTAGAAGAGATACATCATGTTACAATATGAGCGCTTAGTATTTAAAAAAATCTGTAAAAGGTTTTACCCAGAACTTCCCTCGTCGACATTGTGACACTATATAATTTTAAAAATCAAATTAAGTTAAAAGTAAAAATATCTTCACTACATTTTCTAATAAAAAAAAGCGTTATCGGTGGTAGAATTCGAATGGCAGGCGGACCGCGTATTCAGCCCCAATGTTTTATGGGATATCGCAAGGGACTGGGCTATTTCTACCTGCGCCACGAAGCACCGACCTTTCAAGTTTCTACATCACAGCTATATTTAGTAATGCGCTAATTTGTGCCTCCTTTTTGTATCGTAAAACATTTATTCTGTATCTATTGGCTCCCATTTTTGATGAGAATTAAGCCTGCACTATGTACAAATTATTACTTTATCTATTCCTAACTTAAATAAAAAATAAACAAACATTTATTTTTTAAGGTGCTCAGCCTGTATATATGTTTGAAATTTTCTCGGTTTCATGCGAGGTAGATATATAATATGTATGCAAAATATCATCTTCCTCCGACAAATAGTTTTTGAGTTATACCGCCGACAGACAGACAGACAGACAGACAGACAGGTAGATAGACAGCCAGACAAACAGACAGACAGACAAACAGTACAAACTTGTGAGCTATTTATTTTTAAACAGGGCCGACGTAAAAAAGTATCAATAAAAATGCCACAGACATACTTTTTTAAATCAGTAGGTACATTTTGCATATTTGAATTCTTCACATCTTCAGTAATATCGTATGTGTACAACGTGGTCCACGAAACTTGGAGCTCCATACTTCTGGAGAGTATCACCCAACATACACATATCATGGCAACACAGATATTTAATATTACGTAAAAGACACATTGATCAGATATATTGTTCCCTAAACTTTCCTACTCATTTAATAAAACTGACGGAACTTGCCGCAGTGTATAAAGTACAGTTGCAGCAAAAAAAAAAGGGACAATTACGTCTATTTTCGCGATTATTCCACCTTTCGTCACTGCATTTATATCCGCCATAATTACTTTGGTGTGTTATTTCTAATTTGGAATTGTTTAGCAGATGTCAAATATTCAATATTGTAATATGACATATTAATAAAACAAATTAAAGCAGGAAGAATTAGACAACAATCTGTTAAAGAGTTGTCCCATTTTTTATTGGCCGCAACTGTACAACAACAAATTTGTGTTGCGTGCTAGTCATTTATGTAACTAAATAATCCCCTCCTGTATTTATACATTATTCCTAACGCTTTACCCACCTTCCTTCCATAGCAATCCATTCGTTTTTCTTCGGGAGGCCTTTTGAAATACTGATAAATAGAACTTCCCACTGCAGAATATGGTGAAAAAGTGATCCTTCGGAGTGAATCAATCCTTAAGATTTGCAAACAATCAAGAATCACTGGCAGCAAGATTTAGCAAATATGGAGGGTCAAAAAGAGTTTCAATTCCGCCCTCTGCCCTTCCACACTAAAATTAATTTTTTAAAGCACGTCAACTTCAACACTGTAAGGTTTGTAAACTTAAATGAATAATGACAAGCTTTGACTAAAGATAAAATAGTTGTACATATACCTTGCCTACTTTACGAAGTACAATCAAATGGTACGCAGATTTGATATGTAAAGTACGTTTTTTTTCTATAATAACTGTCAAAGTTGGTAGATATGTGATTAAAATGCTAGTAAATTTTTATACCTCGTGTTGGTAGAACTTTTTCAAAATTATGGTTGTGTCAATTTTGAATGTCAAAGTTTCTTAATTTGAACTCTTGACAAATTTCTTTTTTTTAACATGGAACCATCATCATCATCATCATCAATAAAATCGGATAAAAAAAGAAAACCAAGAAATATTTTAAATGTAAAAATGAAGCAAGCGACATTAAATTATGACATATCTGTCAAAATGGCAATAACTTGTTTAGTGGAAAAAGAGAACTAAAAATCTATGTAGCAACATTATTAAAACTAGAGACCCTGCAGGAATGCAACTTATCCCCTAGAAAGTTGACCTTGAATATTACAGAAAAAAAATGTACTTTACCTCGTATAATGAAGTTCTTCGACGGCGCATGTTACCAACAGCAATAAAATGGTTAAAAATAAAGATGGGTGCTCCATGCCACATTATTAATAGTTTTGAACCCTACTGAAAACGTTGGGGTAGTTTTAAAACAAAGACAAAAGATTTGATGGTATCAACATAAAATAAAAATATTATAAAATTAAATAAACAGTATCAAAATGGTGTAAAAAGGTGCATTTAATTTATATACTAAAGGCAATACAACACCAGGTAGCTATGCAGCCTGCGTAATTCTGCAAAAAATTATCAATTTTTTTATTTGATGCTTAGTTTTCACAAATAAGTGGTTCTACCTTACCGTCTTTAGTACCAGAAATAAAGACATCAATATAACAAATTATGAAAAACATTAAAGCAACAATTAGAACAAATTAAGAGATTATCTTTTTAAAAAATTGTTGGAGAAGTTTTATACTTACAGCTATTATAGCAACAATACCAGTCGTAAGTTTATGTAATTACCAAAATTTCCGTCATTTACTTCGTTCGTTTAGTCAACGAGATGCTGCAAAAGAAATTTCTATATGAAAAACCTAGCATAACCAGATGAATATCAGTGCCTACATAGACAACGCATTAATGCTGAGCAAAACTTTGCAAAATATCGCAGGATTTCAAATCCACACAAACACCACAAGCAATCTGTTTACAATATGCCCAAGATGGATATGGGAAATCAGTAGGGATGGTTGTCAATTCTCGGACCTACTCTTTTGAACCTAGTTCGTTTGCCGGAGTAGGTGCACCTGGTTCGGCGTCCGTTAAAGAGTAGGTTGCCTGATCCGGCGTTCCTTCAACGAATCGAACCGCTGTGCACCTAATCCGAACTGTGCCAGCGCGCGGAGCGGCGGACCTGTAAACGGAATGCCGGACTCTTGCACCTAGGAGTGATCCGTCGTTCCTTCAATGAATCGAACCGTTTTGCACCTAAGCCAAACTGCTTCAGCGCTAAGGAGCGCGGAGCGGCGGAACTGTGGGACGGAATGCCGGACTCTCGCACCTACGAAGTGGATCGGATCGCTCCTCTTTCTCGGACTGCAAGGACGTCGAATTTGAAATCGGAATGGAAATGAATCGACGCGTTTTGCGCTTTGCAATTGTTCGTAACTAACTAGGAACTGCATAATCTACGCAAGGAATTTCAGATTCGGATTCGGAATTGCGGGATCGTTATGGGTATGCCTCGTGTGTTGTGCCAAAATCATAGACATTTACGGTATAAATATAAAAAAGGGAAAACATCTCATATTTTTAAATTGTAATAGACATATTTAATTGTAATAGTTGCCCTGCTAATGCAACCAAAGAAATCTTCTACAATTGAAATAGACGTGCCAGCAATAACTTTCGACCGGAGTGGTCGGATTCAAATCAAAATCACGTCCTCTACATTAACATTTGAGTCATAACATGCGACTGTAGGTGCAGGATCGTCCGAGATCCGACTCCGACCGCTCCAGCGTTTGGCGAGACCTGCAATTTCTCGGTGACCGCGAGCGGAACTGAACCTAGTTTCTTGCACCTAGTTCGGAGTCGGAGTCGGATCATGTGCACCTGATCCTTTAGCGGAACAGGTTTTACCATCCCTAGAAATCAGTCTCTCTATACAATCTTTTCAAAAATCGCAAACATTTCCCGAGTTCCCAAGAATTTTTGAAAAGGTTGCCTAAACCGAATATATAACAACGAAAAAGTGGCGACCTAACTCACATCATAATAATGAAAAATAGCTGGTAATTCAAGGCATTCCCTTTATAAATAACTTGATTTTAATAATAATAATAATAATAAGTTTATTGTACTGTACAGTATTCGTCAACAAAATAATTTATACAGCGTTTGTTTAATCATGTATAGTGCTAATCTGTTTCAATTATTTTACAGGTTACCTAGCATAATATAATAGCCAATCCTCTAACAGTGTTGCCAAATTTACATTTTTTCATTTATTCTGAATGGGTAAGCTAGGCGCCATACATTTTTCACTCAGAATTAATTAGGCTACATGGCTACCTTGTGTTTTATTGCCATTTCTGGGACACCATGTTGTAATACAATCAATAACTGTAGTGTTTAATAAAGTTCTTTTTGTTCATTTACAATTAAAAATTATTTAAGGTACAATTCTTATGCAATTATGCTTGTCCCTAATGATATGGCCAGGTACTGTAACTCATCACATTGTTGGTATTCAAACTTAAGCTGACAAAATGAACTGTCACTTGTTTTAATGTCATAAAGGCACAGCAACTCAATATTTTTATTGGATATCTGTGTTGCCACAAAATGTTGGGTTGCAGTCCCAAATATTAAGATACTCCAAGTTTCGTAGCCCACCCTGTATATATATGTTGATATAAGAAAATCTCAAAAAGGGTATGGAAGTTGTTATAGACCACACTAATTATATTCAACATTTCAGTTGAAGTAACTGACAAGAACGAATGCATAACTGCCAGAATATACCTGAAGTAGTCTTGCACGCACTCGTTTGCGTTTGTTTTCAATTTCTCCATGGCCTTTTGACCAAGTGTAAGTTAAGGAAAAACTGCATGTTTTACATCATTTAGTTTAAATTCTTTGTATACAATACACAGAGTTTATAATTTCACATGGATGGGTATAACTAACAACACTGTCCCTTATAAATGGGAATTGACGTTAAAGACCAGGACATTAACGTGAATGACTTATTCATGTCTTTTACTGTAATATAACGTATTCTCTACCTCCCTATGTACCTATGTGTGGCTAAAGTCACTAGATCAACACACTAAGTGTAAGGTACCGCCATTCCAATCCCTGCGTGCAATAGAGAAGACACTAGTTTTTAGAGATTTTCCTTTTGGTGTAATGGCACTGCTGTAAAGTCAAATTATTGTTAGATAGTGTTTTTTATCCCCAGTTTGAGAAAATTGTGCAAACATTTTCTGCACCATTAAACTACCGCCATGTGAGAATAACTAGTCACCATCGACAGCTTTCATTCTCTCAAGGATTTTTAGTGGTTGCGTCCTTCGGCGGCTAAAAATTGAATAACTGACAGATTTTCTATGGTAAACGCCATTTCCGAGCTCTATAAAAATGTACACAAAGACGCAATCACAAAGAAATTTGACAGACACCTCACTAACACACCAATAAATAACTTCATTAACTGTATTGAAACCATGATGATGAATTTATTCACACCTACACGATCGTAATTCTATTTAACAATCCTGGTAGTATTATCTATGAAACCATCAAATATTAAAAAATTTGTGAATTTGAAAATATTCAAAAACAAACATTAAAAAACATTACAAAAGCACAAAAAACACCTGCACTTTTGCTGATATAAAACTATTATTCATATAAATGTTCTATAGAAATATTGTCAGTTACTTTAGAGCAGTAAAAAATTCACCTGCACGGATGTCGTCAGATATCGCTATATATCTCTGTCGAATCAATATAATTTTCTCTATTTCTAGGGACAGTTATACCTACTAATAAAATGTCTGCCTTTTTTTAAACAAGGTAACTGTTTTTCATGGAAACTCAACATCTCAATGTAACTCAGTATCCCTTCTAGTCACAAGGTTTCAAAATTCAAATTCTGCAAAAATCTATATCCACAATAACTCAAAACAAAACTTTCAAAAATGTGATTACTTATTCACTAGCAGCGGACTGCAACTACAATTAACATACACTCTGCTACTACACATTAATTTCAACTACGATACAGCCATCAATCGATTATAAGCTATAAAGCACGAAACCAATGGTTAGTAGCTAGTCACACATAACCGACATTCAAAAACGACCACAATTGATTTAAAATTCGTGGTCCATCCAGTTTAGAGCCCCCTTTATTGCAAAGCGAACAGCCTTGAAAATATTGCACCGTTAGGATCACAAAAAATAGGTAGTTGCGTTCAGCAAAAGTTTTGCTTTTCGAAACAGCTCCGCCTCATGTTATGCCGTTGCGTCTTTAGCTGCCTGTGAATTGTAATAAGATGCGTGGTGAGGCTGTTAGCGGTTTTGAACAGCTTATGGCAAATGTCGCATGGAAGCTGCTGCGTGGGATAGTGCACGTCATACATATGTCTTCGAATGCTGCTTTTGCGCATAAATTTTCCACACGTGTGACACGTTGCTGTAAATATTAGTCTGTCAACTAGGAGATTAGTACTTATAGCACGTTATGACTGAATGCATTCTACTTACCATGCAAACAAAAAACATGAAACAACACCAAAAACTAGTTAACAAAACCAAGACATACGCAAAGTAACTAGAACTGAAATTAACACGACACTTTGTAAATACAAGCAGCAACTAAATATAAACAGTGAGTTTTCGATACTTCCAACGATGCTATATGCATTAAATGCTTTTTAATAAACCAATGGAAAAATATACAGAACACAATGTACAATAACAGTCTGAATGCTTAAAACTCATTTTATATTTACTTCTCACAAAAATTTTACTTTTAAGCTTGTTTTTAGTTCAACTCAGAAGTGTCTCTCCATGTACAGTGAGTCAACAATGCTAAATTCAGTCAGACTAACTGAATAGAATAACCAAGGCACAGTAAAAGGATACCTGATTAGGACTTGCTTTATTTATTTATTTTGTACTCAGCCAACAACCGTTAGGCCAATTATAGGCGTCGCTGTACATTTTATGGGGACTTCCAACCCCACTAACGACTGTCATGATGTTATTATGACATCCGGAACCAACTATTTCCGTGGCAGCCATACCACGAGATGCCGGGAGAAACAGCCGTGGAACTCCCATCCAAGTTCCGACCAGATAGAGCATTGCTTAACTGTGCTGATCGTACATGAACGCTTGTTCAAGCTACACCACCCGTGACCTAACTGACAGCTTCAAATTTTCTCAAAAACTACGACAACCCAGTCCAATCTACATTTTTAAATATTTTCCGCATTAGAATGTGCAACACTGCCCTAATTTAACCACGTTTGCATCCTCAACATTGAATAACTTCTATATAAACAAAGTTATAAGAGTTAAGCTTTTAGATTAAAAACCAATATTTCACGATTAAAGCTACATTTCGTAATTATAATCGAAACTTTTATGATTACAGACAAAAAACTTACGATTGAAGTTGAAATTTCGCCTTAATGCCGAACCTAACAGAATACAACCCTTCCAGCTTAAACTCTTAAACTCGAATGTCTCAGATTAATAATGGAAGGGAAAAAGTCCAAATTTCAAGATTACAGTCCAAACTTTTATGTTAGGTACAAAATAATAGTTCTACATTAGCTGAAATTTTGTAATTAAAATACGACTTTCAAGAGATTAAAAAGATCAAGATTAAAGTCGAACTTTCCTCAGTTAAAGTGAACCTTGCAGAACACGCACCAAAATTTCAAAATCAAAGTTGAAATTTCCGGATTCAAGTTCAAACTTTTAGATAACATAATAATTGTTATTCTAGATTAATGGTGAAATGTTGACAGTAAAGTCAAAATTCTGTCAATTAAGTCAAAACTCTCAAGTAAGATTTAAAAAATCAAAGTTAAATTCGAAAATTCCAAATTAAAGCAGTCTTGCAGAATACAAACAAAAATTTCAAAATCCAATAAAAGTTCATTTTAGGATTAAATTCAAATATTACAAATTAATAACCAAAATTTCAAGAACACAGTCAAATTTTCAAATAACAGATTAAAAAAAGTTAAATGTTCCACATTACAGCCACGCTTTGTAAAATACAGACAAAAATTTCAAGATCAAACACATCATTTTGGGATTAAAACAGAAAACTTCAAATTAATAACCAAAATATCAACATCAAAGTGGAAACGTTCAATTAAGATTTTTTTTTAATCAAAATAATAAAGCCCAGGTTTCCAATGTACAAATAAAATGTTCAAAATCAAAGCCAAAAAAGTTGAGATTAAATTAGAAAATTTCTGATTAATAACAAAAATATCAAGTCAAAGTCGAAACTTCCAAGTTAAAGATTTCAACAATTCAAGATTAAAATCGAAATGTCCACATTAAAGCCAAACTAGAAACCAATTTCGGGGTTAATTTTTAAAATTTCAGATTAGTAATAAACATTTTAAGATCCAAGGGAAAACTTTCAAGTAAAAGGTTAAATAAAATTAAATCAAATTCGAAAATTCCACAGTAAAGCCGAGACTTGCAGAATAGAAATAAAATTTTCAATATCAAAGCCGTGCAAAATTTCAAGATCGAAGGCACCACGTGAAGTACAAGATTAAGATCAAAATTAAATTTGAAAATTCCACATTAAAGTAGAGTATTGTAGAATGTTTAAGAAAAATCAAAATCAACGCCGAAACTTTTGAGATTAAATTGCAAAATTTCAAGATTTAAGTCACTACTACAAATAAAAGATTAAAAGATCAAAATTAAATTTGAAAATTCCACATTAAAGTAGAGTATTGTAGAATGTTTAAAAAAAATCAAAATCAACGCCGAAACTTTTGAGATTAAATTGCAAAATTTCAAGATTTATGTCACTACTACAAATAAAAGATTAAAACATCAAAAATAAATTAAAAAATTCCACATTGAAGCCGAGTCTTGTAGAACACTAAGAAACGTTTCAAAATTAAAAGCCGAAATTTGAGATTACATTACAAAATTTCAAGATCCAAGTCACTAGTACCAATAACAGATTAAAAGACCAAAATTAAATTCAAAAATTCCAAATTACAGCAGTGTCTTGTAGAACACTAAGAAAAGTTGCAAAATCAAAGGCCGAAATTTGAGATTAAATTACAAAATTTCAAGATTCAGGTGACTACAAATAAGATTAAAAAATCAAAATTAAATTCAAAAATTCCATATTAAAGCCGAGTCTTGTAGAACACTAAGAAACGTTTCAAAATCAAAAACCGAAATTTGAGATTAAATTACAAAATTTCAAGATTCAAGTCACTACTATAAATACTAGCCTTCGTCGATTATCAGAAGGCTTTTGACAGCATCGAAAATTGGGCCATACTAGATTCTCTAGCCAACGCAAGAATTGATCATAGATACACAGCTCTCATTAAAAACATCTATAAGAACGCTACGTTAACTGTACGGTTACATGATGACACAGAAAAGGTGAATATTCATCGAGGTGTAAGGCAGGGAGACCCGATTTCTCCAAAGCTTTTTAACACGGCTTTAGAGGACATATTTAAAAAACTCAATTGGAGCAAGAAAGGAATAAACATTTCTGGAGCAACGCTTAATCATCTGCGTTTTGCCGATGACGTCGTTATAATTGCAGAATCCCCGGAAGAGCTACAAACAATGTTGACTGAACTAAGTGATGTTTCTAGAGAACGAGGCTTAGAAATAAATATAAGCAAAACAAAAGTTATGACAAACGAAGTTCAGGATAACGCTCAAATAACGCTTAACGACACAGATGTAGAGAAGGTGGAAAAATATGTTTACCTTGGACAGGAAATCAGGATGGGGAAAGATAACTTAAAAGCTGAACTAAATAGACGTGTTAGACTGGGATGGATGGCGTACGGAAAATTGGGTTACATAATGAAGATGAATATTCCACAAAAACTAAAAGCCAAGACCTTTAACGAATGCATACTTCCTGTGCTATTGTACGGAACAGAAACCTGGGCCTTCAACAAATCAATTGTCAGGAAAATGGCTGTCACACAAAGAGCTATGGAACGCAAAATGGTGGGAGTAACTATAAAAGACAAAAAGAGAAATACATGGCTACGTAGCGTATCAAAAGTGGACGACATAGTGGAGCGAATGGCGAAGCAGAAGTGGGAATGGGCAGGCCATGTAGCAAGATCACAGGATAGATGGACAAAAATTTTACTCAATTGGAGACCATGGGGGCAGAGAAGACCAACTGGAAGACCTCAAACGCGTTGGTCGGATGATATAAAGAAAACGAGTGGTTTCAACTGGCAGAACATAGCGCAGAATAGATCGAGGTGGAATGATGTTAAGGAGGCCTATGTCCACAAATGGACTGAGGAAGGCTGAGAAGAAGAAGAAGACTATAAATAAAAGATTAAAAAATCAAAATTAAATTTAAAAATTCCACATTCAAGCCGAGTCTTGTCGAACACTAAGAAACGTTTCAAAATCAAAAGCCGAAATTTGAGATTACATTACAAAATTTCAAGATCCAAGTCACTACTAGCAATAAAAGATTAAAAGATCAAAATTAAATTCAAAAATTCCACATTAAAGCCGAGTCTTGTAGAACACTAAGAAAAGTTTCAAAATCAAAAGCCGAAATTTGAGATTACATTACAAAATTTCAAGATCCGAGTCACTACTAGCAATAAAAGATTAAAAGATCAAAATTAAATTCAACAATTCCAAATTAAAGCAGTGTCTTGTAGAACACTACGAAACAATTTCAAAATCAAAAGCCGAAATTTGAGATTAAATTACAAAATTTCAAGATCCAAGTCACTACTAGCAACAAAAGATTAAAAGATCAAAATTAAATTCAAAAATTCCAAATTAAAGCAGTCTTGTAGAACACTAAGAAAAGTTTCAAAACCAAAAGCCGAAATTTCAGATTAAATTACAAAATTTCAAGATTCAAATCACTACTACAAATAAAAGATTAAAAGATCAAAATTAAATTCGAAAATTCCACATTAAAGCAGAGTCTTGTAGAACACTAAGAAAAGTTTCAAAATCAAAAGCCAAAATTAAGTTTGGAATTTCCGAATCAAAACTGAGCCTGTCAGAGCATCATAACAATGTCAAAATCAAAAACAAAATTTTAAGAATAAAGTAGACTATTCAATTCACCTGTCATCTGTCAAAAAGTAACCAATGAAAATCCAGAATTCTGACGTTTCTTGACCAATCAAAAAAATATCAGTGGATATATCTTCCTAGAAGGTATTCAAGTGACTATTTTTAACAAATGCTACTTTTATTAGAAAAAGTCAATATTAGTGTTCTGTTACTATAGAAATTGCGTAGTTTGTTGCTAGATTTACTGAAAACTAATTTGAAAAAGGAGTTTGGTTCATTAAATAGTCCCTCGAATACCATTCTTAGTCAAAGTTAAGTAGATTATTTTTGCGGTGGTATCACTACTCATGTCCATTGCGCTTTGGATTAGGACTCGTGCTATCGCACTCGTCCTAATCGTACCAAAGCGCAATAGACATTCGTGACACCACCGCAAAAATAGTCGACATAACTTTGACTACTCATGGTATTATAAGTGAAAATTTCAGATTAATATCAATAATTTCAAGATCTAAGCCGCTACTAGATGTAAAAGATAAAAAAATCCAAAATATCAAATTAGATAATTCCACGTTAAAGCTGAAACTTGCAGAATACAAACACAATTTCAAACTTAAAACCGAAATTTTACTATTAAATTGCAAAATTTCAAGATCCAAGTCACTGCTTGAAGTAATATGTCAAAATTAAATTAAAAAATTCCTTACTAAAGCTGGAATACTAAGAAAATATGCAAAATCAAAAGCAGAAAACAAATTTGAAAATTCCACATCAAAATCGAGCCTTCCAGAACACAATAAAAAATTTCAAAATAAAGACATAAATTTTAAGATTAAAGTAAAAATTTTAAAAACATCGAAACTTCCAAAATGAAAGATTTCAATAAATCAAGATTTGAAATCGATATTTTGATATTAAAGCCAAACCAGAAATAAATTTCGGGGTTAATTTTTAAAATTTCAGATTAGTAACAAAAATTTTAAGATCCAAGGGAAAACTTTCCAGTA
The DNA here is from genome assembly GCA_940337035.1 of Agriotes lineatus. Taxonomy (NCBI): domain Eukaryota; kingdom Metazoa; phylum Arthropoda; class Insecta; order Coleoptera; family Elateridae; genus Agriotes; species Agriotes lineatus. The sequence continues at coordinate 16,466,785 of OW679199.1, read as the reverse complement.
AAAGATTTAAAAAAATTAAATCAAATTCCAAAATTCCACAGTAAAGCCGAGACTTGTAGAATAGAAATAAAATTTTCAATGTCAAAGCCAAAATTTTGAGATTAAATTGTACAAGTTCAAGATAGGAGGCACCACGTGAAGTACAAGATTAAGAAGATCAAAATTAAATTTGAAAATTCCACATTAAAGTAGAGTATTGTAGAATGTTTAAAAAAAATCAAAATCAACGCCAAAACTTTTGAGATTAAATTGCAAAATTTGAAGATTCAAGTCACTACTACAAATAAAAGATTAAAAGATCAAAATTAAATTCAAAAATTCCACATTAAAGCCGAGTCTTGTAGAACACTAAGAAAAGTTTCAAAATCAAAAGCCAAAATTCGAGATTAAATTACAAAATTTCAAGCTCCAAGTCACTACTACAAATAAAAGATTAATAAGGGCCGGTTGCAGAAAGCAATGTTAAGTCTGGTGTTAGCTAACGTCGTGTCAAAGTGAACAAAATCGCATCAAATTTTGTTTACTAATGTATTAGTTACCATAAGCATTTGAGATTTGATTCGTTTTTGTTCACTTTGACGTCGCGTTAGCTAACACCAGATTCAGATTTAACGTTGCTTTCTGCAACCGGCCCTAAAAGATCAAAATTAAATTCAAAAATTCCACATTGAAGCCGAGTCTTGTAGAACACTAAGAAAACTTTCAAAATCAAAAGCCGAAATTTGAGATTAAATTACAAAATTTCAAGATCCAAGTGATTACTACAAATAAAAGATTAAAAGATCAAAATTAAATTCAAAAATTCCATATTAAAGCCGTGTTTTCTAAAATACTAACATTTTCAAAATCACAAGCCGAAATTTTGAGATTAAATTGCAAAATTTCAGCTGAATAACAAAAAATGTCAAGATCAAAGTTGAAAAAGTCAAGATTTAAACAACTCAAAATTAAGTTTGGAATTTCCGAATCAAAACCGAGCCTGCCGGAGCACCATAAATGTGTCAAAATCAAAATCAAAATGTTAAGAATAAAGTAGAAAATTTCAGATTAATATCAATAATTTCACGATCTAAGCCGCTACTAGATGTAAAAGATAAAAAACCCAAAATATCAAATTAGAAAATTCCACATCAAAGCTGAGACTTGCAGAATACAAACACAATTTCAAAATTAAAACCGAAATTTGCGATTAAATTGCAAAATTTCAAGATCCAAGTCACTGCTTGAAGTAAAATGTCAAAATTAAATTAAAAAATTCCTTACTAAAGCTGAAATACAAAGTAACTATGCAAAATCAAAGCAGACATTTGAGATTATTTTACAAAATTTAAAGTTAGATAACACAAACTTCAAGATTTAGAAAATCAAAATTAAATTTGAAAATTCCACATCAAAATCGAGCCTTCCAGAATACAATATAAAAATTCAAAATCAAAACAAAAATTTTAAGATTAAAGTACAAAATTTTAGATTAATGTAAAAATTTTAAAAACATCGAAACTTCCAAAGTGAAATATTTGAACAAATCAAGATTTGAAATCGACATTTTGATATTAAAGCCAAACCAGAAATAAATTTCGCGATTACAGTAGGAAATTTCTAATTAACAACAAAAAATTTCAAGATCAAAGTCGAAACTTTCAAGTAAAAGATTTCAAAAATCAACATTAAATTCAAAAATTGCACATTATAGCTGAGTCTTACAGAATATAAACAATTTCATATTCAAATCTATTTTAAAATTAAATTATGAAATTTCAGCTTAGTAATAACAATACGGGATACAAAGTTGGAGTGCGCCTTTTGTGCTTGCGCAGCAACCATTGTGTGAGGTATGTCACGGTGATGTGAAAAATTAAAAAATTAAAATTTAATTCGAAAACTTCACACTAAAGCCGAGTCTTGTCAATCACTAAGAAATTGTTCAAAACCAAAGTTGACATTACAAAACTTGAGGTTAACAAAAATTTCAAGAACAAAGTCGAAACCTTCAAGATTTAACGAAATCAAATTTACACTCAACATTCCACATCAAAACAGCCTTCTAGAACACAAAAAAAATTTAAAATTTAAAATTATAAGTTACAGTAAGTAGAAAATTTTAGATCAATGTCAAAAATCTTAAGAACAACTTCCAAGTGAAGATTTCATCAAATAATTTATTAAAGTCGAAATTTTCATATTAAATCCAAACCAGAAATCAATTTTGCCATTAAATTAGCAAATTTCAGATTAATAACAACAATTTCAAGATCAAAGACGAAACTTTCAAGTAAAAGATAAAAAAGTCAAAATTAAATTCTAAAATTTCACATTAAAGCCAAGCCTTGCAGAATACAAACAAAAATTTCAAATCCAATAGTTCAAAGAAGACATTTCAGAATTAAATTTAAATATTACAAATTAATAATAAACATTTCAAGATCACAATTTTTCAAATATGAGATTAAAAAAACTAAAATTAAATTCAAATGGTACACATTACAGTTCAGCTTTGTGGAATACAGACAAAAAACTTCGAGATCAAACAACATTTTGAGATTAAAACAAAACTTCAAATTAATAACCAAAATATCAACATCAAAGTAGAAACGTTCAACTAAGATTTTTTTAAATAAAAAGAAAGCCCAGCTTTCTGGTGTACAAATAAAATGTTCAAAATAAAAGCCAAAAAGTTGAGATTAAATTAGAAACTTCCAAGTAAAAGATTTCAACAATTCAAGATTAAAGTTAAAATTTTCATATTAAAGCCAAACCAGAAATAAATTTGACGATTAAATTAGGACATTTCTGATTAACAACAAAAAATTTCAAGATCAAAGATAAAGCTTTCAAGTAAAGATTTAAAAAATCAACATTAAATTCGAAAATGACACATTACAGCCGAGCTTTACAGAATACAAACAATTTCAAATTCAAAACTGACATTTTGAGATTAAATTAGAAAATTTCAGATTAGTAACAATAATTTTAAGATCAACGCCAAGACTGTCAAGGAAAAGATTTAAAAAAATCAAAATTAAATACGAAAATTTCAAATTAAGTCGAGCCTTGCAAAATATAAATAATAATTTCAAAATAAAATCTGACATTCGAGATTAAATTCAAAGAAAATTTCAGAAAGTCAAAACTTTTAGTAAAAGATTAAAAAAATTAATTCAAAAATTTCACATTAAAGCCAAACCTTACAGAATACAAACAACAATTGTAAATTCAAACCCGAAATTTTGAGAATAAATTTCAAATTTCAAGTTCAACGTCGAGGCTATCAAAGAAAGAATTTTAAAAAAATCAAAATTACATTTGAAAATTCCTCATCAAAGACGAGCTTTGCAGAATACAAATAAAACTTTTAAAATCAAAGCAGAAATTTTGAGAATTTTAAAATATTCAGTTAAACAACAAAAATTTCAAGATGAAAGTTGAAACTTTTAAGTAAAAGATTTAAAAAAATTAAATTCAATTATGCCACGTTACAGTCATATGTTGCACAATACAAATAAACATTTCAAAATACAATAAACTTTATGATTAAAATATAAAATTTCAAATTAATAAACAAATGTCAAGATCAAAGTCGAAACTTTCAAGTAAAAGATTTTAAAAAATCAAAATTAAATTTGATCATTCCACGTTAAACGCCAAGCCTTGCAGAATAAAAACAAAAATTTCAAACTAAAAACTAAAATTTTGATACTAAAGTAGAAAATTTCAAATTAATAACCAAAATGTCAAGATCAAAGTCGAAACTCAAGTAAAATATTTTTAAAAATGAAGATTAAAGTTGAAATGTTCACATTCAAGCCAAACCTTGCAACATATAAATTAAATTTCATAACCAAATTCAAAATTTCGACATTAAATTCGAAAATATCAGATTAACCACAAACATTTTAAATAAATAATTAAAATGGAAACTTTTAAAATATCCACATTAAAACCGAACCTTGCGCAATACAAATAAAACTGTCAAGGTTATAGAAGTAATTTTGAGATTAATTTTTCTGGAGATTTAAAACTCTACTGCCGGTACCGCCAGTGCTTTACATGGTTGAAAAAATAACTGAACTAATACCCAATAGAGCTGTGAAAGAATTTAGACAGTGAAGAAGAAGCGTAACGACTTCATTTGGCAACACTTGAGAGAAGAAAGGAGAAGGAAGGTAGTAACCAGATGGGAACGTCAAAATCTCATAAAAGAAAATAAAGCTTTTAAGGGTTCTTATACCAATGAGTAATACGTCCCTGCAGCTCTTAAAAACAAAATAACGAAGTAATTGATATAAAAATACTGAACACCTTTATCCTAATATTTTTCATTAAGAAAAATAAATCAGCATTAAAGAACTATCAAGTAAAAAGTACGTTTTTTTTTCTATAATAACTGTCAAAGTGTTACAATGTTGGTAGATATGTGATTAAAACGCTAGTAAATTTTTATACCTCGTGTTGGTAGAACTTTTTCAAAATTGTGGTTATGTGTCAATTTTGAATGTCAAAGTTTCTTAATTTGAACTCTTGGCAAATTTCTTTTTTTAACATGGAATCATCATCATCATCAATAAAATCGGATAAAAAAGAAAACCAAGAAATATTTTAAATGCAAAAATGAAGCAAGCGATATTAAATTATGACATATCTGTCAAAATGACAATCATTTTTTTAGTGAAAGAAAAGGGCTAAAAGTCTATGTACTAACATTATTAAAACTAGGGACCCTGCAGGAATGCAACTTCTCCCCTAGAAAGTTGACCTTGAAAATTATTATAGAAAAAAAATGTACTATATATGACGGTAATTTTGTATTAGTATTTATTTAAATTGTGCTCTCTGTATATATTTGTCTACCTAATCAAATTCTCTTCACTATCAAAATTATTGAAGTATTTTACACTATTGACTCATCTTGTACAACTTCACTTTAGGGACCATAAAAAAAACTGCATTTTGCAGCAATATAGTAATTAACTCTTAACATAAAAGTCATTTAAACATTCAGGCTGTTACGTGAATTTTTAATGATAAACGTTAAGCATGCAATGAAGCAAAGAGCTTACCGTGATCTTGGGAAGCCGAGTCCTGTGAAGTAGATACATTCACACTATTAGATTCCAGCAGATGCTTGATAACCTCCCTATTTGAGGCAGCATCTTCGTTCTCAGATCCATAGGAGGTGGCTTCCACCTTGAGGCTGGGCGTTTCGATGAACTCCGAATCTTCTTCACTAGCCTGATTAGGGGTGGAACTCCTTTCAATTTTATCACTTTGCTTTGAACTTTGTTTGCTGGAGTTTACTTCGGATTTTGGGCGTTTCGCATTGCCGAGTGAATTTTTGGATGGCCTCTTTACGTTGCTCACGGGTGCTGCTGGCAAGGGTGGTGGAGACGGAAGTTGTGGGGTGGAATAGTGTGAGATTAGTGAAGAATCGGAAGATTCTATTAATTGACTAAATTGTTGCATATCTTGTTCGAGTTCGTTATCACATATTGAATCCAGCTTCTCGTCCTTTTTGGAAGATGTATCGCTCTGAAAAAAAGTCAAATTGTTGTACTAATTATAAATAATGCAAATACAGATAGAACACTAAATTTGAATCTTTATCACGTATTTACCTACTTACCGAATCATCCCCAGTTAACCCCTTCACTTGTAATAACTCAGCAGTTCTCAAAAACGCCGACAAATTGTCTCTAAGCACATTCACTTCACCTAAGTACATGAACTCTAAAATGTCTTTTAAATTGCCATACGTAACGTCCCTTAATATTATCACTGGATGCTTGCAGGGGTTCATCTTGAACAACTGTTTGAACATGGGGCTGCAGATGGAGAGAACTATCTTGTGCGCCTGCAGGAACTGCCCTTCCACAGCCAGGGTGACATCGACCATGTCATTTGCTTGCAGCAAGTCATGGAAGCCGGAGGTGAGGTTGGAATGGAAATTGTTCCAACGAAGGGAGAACTGCTCGGTTGTAGCCATCCTTCTAAAAATAACTTACTGTAAATTTTTTATTTGATGACGCCATGATTTACCAAATAACCTTACAATTACGAATTCGTCGTCCTGGTTGTTTCTCTCCGGAAGCCCTAAACGTGCACTACAAGAGATTTCAACAACAGTCACTTAAAAACAACTTCGAAAAAGGCGACATTTTACTTTATAAACACAGTGAATCAACAAGGTAACCCTAATTAAGCATTTCCGGGATTACTCCGGGTATGATACATGCGTGATTGATGCTAAATCCTACAACATACGAAACCGAAATTTGACTGAAAAATCAAGGCTGCCACCAATTAGTCAACTGATATTTTTCAAATTTTGGCGGCAGAAAATTCAAACTAAATTTGCTTCTCTAATGTTTACAATAAACACTCTATATTTGTCTTCGGTATTATCTAACAGATAACAACTAAATTTCATCTATCATTAGTCATCGTTTTTGATAACTATGTAAAACATTTAGTGGATTTACACAATCCAAGCTTTTCATTTACAATCAGAAAACTTATTTTTGTAGTCGCTTTATCATATCAAAGAACACAAATTATGGGAAATATGTTTACGCAATATAATCTCTTAATCGTTTAAAAAATACATTTCTCGTTGGTAAAATATAGCATAGCAAACACGCATGAAAAAATTAGATAGTTAAATTCATATTAGACTATATTATTTAATGTAGGTACCTTTAATTAAAAACATCGTAGGTACTAATAGATCAGTCGTAGTTATCAATTACCTAGAAATTAAAGCATGAAAACAATCTACCCACATGATTTTATTTATATTGCGAATGTCGTGTTTCGATAAGGAAATTACTGACAAGTTTATTTTTATCTGTGATTAGAGTCAAAACTATTTCGATAAGAAATAAAACTACAAAGATAAACTCAATTTACATCGATCTGTATATGAGGTTGCCTATAGCAAAATACATCAACAAATTCGAGCTGCGAAGAATTTAACTGCAAGCAAAAATATATTTAAAAGACTCCTTACTGCATGAATGAATTGGTTTAAAGGAAGAATATTAATGAAATTATATACTTTAAAATGATAGTAGGTACTTAGTTACTTTTGTAATTTACAGTACATATTTATTACAAAAATATTGGCGTCGGTTCTTTCGTTCAAAATGTTCTGGTACAAGATTTAAAAAAAGCGTTGTTAAGAATTCGGAAGACAAATCTGCTTACAAAATATTTCTAAAAGTTCCTATCAACTGGACTAAGCAAGTAGGTACCTATATTCTAAATTCTAAACTTGAAGCCACTACATTTTGTTCTATGGTCTCACCATTTATGCTCTTTGGTATCACTTACAAACATAGGCGGATCGAGAGACTTCGTAAGGGGGGTGGAGGGGGGGGGGTCAACTAATTTTTGTAGATTGAACAGTAAGGCTACCTAAACTAATAGTTAGTTTATAGATATTTAGAATAAGGGATAAAAATTAAAAATTGATTTATCATATTTGATTTTTTTTCGATTTCAACAAATAAACGACACAAGTTAAATTTAACACTATACTTAGAAAAAGGAATATTAAACCGCTATTTTACCTACATAGGAACATAGGCTATACAAAAATAACAAAACAGTAAACTTTAGACTATTTAAAAGAAGAAACAATAAACCGTTTTAGCTATGCTAAAATAAAATTAAACCAAAGATATGCTCTTTGGTTAAACTTTATATAGGGCCTGGCAACGTTGGGGGGAGAGGGTGAAATATATTTCTGAGAGTTACATAAATATTGTTTATAAAATATTGTGTATATAAAAGTTGTAAGTATGAAGGTGGTGCACATTACTAAAATAGTTTTGATTGTACAGGGTGGCTCTGGATTCTGGATTAAAAATGGAGGGTGAGTTACCTCACACGCACTTAGGCCGCATTAGGTGGGCCCATTGTGCTACCTCCCAGCAGCTCTCCAAGTTGGGTATCACTCAAGCCATCCAATCTTTTGAATGTACTTAAGGACGACCGCAACTGGAATGTTGCTAATTCTGGCCATATCGGGCCAGAAGTCCCCCAACATGGATCCTCTGACTCTTGCGAGAGCTGGACAGTGACACAGAACGTGTTCTGCTGTCTCGTCATCCTCGTTGCATCCGCGACAGTTTGGGCTGTCCACCAGTCTCATCCTGTGCATATGTTGGTTTAGAGTGCAGTGTCCAGATAGGATACCCACGACTAGTCGAAGGTTCCTTCGGGACAGTTGCAAGCAATATTTGGCTGTCTTTGGCGAGGGCGCTGTAATAGCAGCCCGTGCTTGACGACAGCTTTGCATGTTAACCCATCTTCGTATGAAGCTGTTTAAGGTTTCTTGATATAGCATAGAGCTTAATATTGTCAGGGATATGGGGATTACGGGTTCTGGCCCCCAGAGAGGTTGTCCGGAAGCCAGTCTCGCAGTCTCATCAGCCTCCTCATTGCCGTAGTTACCGTCATGTCCTTTCACCCATACAAGAGAAACAACATTATTTTTTGAGATATCTTCGAGAGCTTCACGGCACTGCAGTACCACACCTGAGGTAATTGTGCAACTGCCCAGGGCTAGTAAAGCGGCTCTACTGTCACTGAAGATACCAATACATTGATTCTCAATTTTCCTTTCAAGAATTGCTTTTGCACCATGCATTATTCCAATTACTTCCGCTTGGAAGACAGTGGCCATTTTGCCTAGTGGTATGCTTTGGCGGAGGTTCAGATCGTCAGAGAAAACTCCGGCACCTGTTCCGTGCTTTGTTTTAGATCCATCAGTAAAGATGGATATATCTATATGCTGGGTAAACCCGGCATTTTCATAAACGTTAAATTGTCTATTGAAGGCATATTGCAGAGGGAGGTAGTCCACCATGGCGTCCAGAAGAGGGATCTTGTCGACGGCCTCATTCAGAATGCGGGTATGCCTGCCTCCCTTGCCTGCTGTGTGCCACAGCCCCTTGTAGCGCAGCCTCAAGGCGGCCCTTACGGCTACTTCCTCCACAAAAAGATCAAGTGGTGGAAGGCATAAGATCACCTCTAAAGCGGCTGTAGGGGTTGAGCGTATAGCACCTGTAGAACTAAGACAGGCAAGACGTTGCACATGTCCTAGTTTACTTGCTGCCGTAGCCTGTCTGACCCTGGGCCACCAGACAAGTGCTCCATAACATAGCATGGGCCTAATCACGGCAGTATACAGCCACAAGGTAATTCGGGGAGAGAGTCCCCAGGATTTACCTAAAGTGCGGCGACACTGCCAGAATGCCATGCATGCTTTTTCAGTTTTAACTTTTAAATGTTTCTCCCAATTCAGCTGTCTGTCAAAAATAACTCCCAAGTATTTGACATTGTCTGAAAAGCTGAGAGAAGTGTTGAATAGGAGAGGACTACGTAAAGGTCCCACCTTCATTTTTTTTGTGAAAAGTACCATTTCTGTCTTCGAAGGATTGACAGAGAGTGACTGTTCATTACACCATGTTTCTGTTATTCGAAGAGCTGTCTGCATCAAGTTACAGAGCGTGCCCTCGAACTTGCCAGTAATGAGGATTACGATGTCATTCGCATATCCAGTAGTATAGAATCCAGCATCATTGAGTGTGCTTAGAAGGCTGTCTACCACTGTATTCCACAGTAGTGGAGACAGAACCCCCCCTTGCGGACAGCCCTTCGTCACAACACCTCTAATGGAGTTGCCTCCTATATTAAATTGTACTGCTCTCATCGTAAGCATGCGTTTTATCCACTCACAGAGAGTGGGTGCCACACCATGCCTGCGTAAGGCAGAGTTAATGCTCTCAAATGAAGCCTTGTCAAAGGCTCCTTCAATATCAATGAAGACTCCCAGAGTGGACATTTTATTGTCTAGCGATCTCTCAATGCGGTTCACTACAGCATGTAGCGCCGATTCAGTAGATCTCCCTGAGATATAGGCGTGTTGGTTCAGGTGCAATGGGTGTAAAGCCAGCATCCTTTCCCGTATTTCTCTGTCGCAAAGTCTCTCAAGCGTCTTTAGTAAGAAGGATGTGAGACTAATGGGACGATACGATTTGGCCTGGGTATAATCCGTACGCCCTGGTTTAGGTATAAAAACTACCTTCACTTCTCTCCAGCTCTCCGGTATATATCGAAAAGCGATACACGCCCGGTAGATGCGCACCAGGTGAACAAGCATCAGGTCCAGTCCCCACTGTAGTAGGGCTGGAAAGATACCGTCCACTCCTGGCGACTTGAAGGGGAGAAAGGAGTTTATAGCCCAGGTTACCTTGTCACCCCGTACGACCTGGTTTGCCACATTCCAATCCTCCTCTGAGGGAGGTGGAATGTTGGGTCTTGGCTATACATTGTCAGGGGTGACAATACAGCCTGGAAAATGTGTTTGAATTAGCACTTCCGCTACCTGATCAATCTTTTCTGGGAAAACCGAATCCGCCAGATGAGCTTCCAGATCTGTCTTGTAAGATAGTCTGTCAGTCCGCCTAGGGTTTCGATATTGTTTTGGTTGAGCTATAGTTCCAGATAATTTGAAACAAAGCCATCTGTGGTCTGACATAGACACAACAGGTGATACCTGCCAGCCCACAATATTATTGGAAATATCTGAAGAGGCCAGAGTGATATCAATCACGGTCTGGCTACGCGTTGTGACAAAAGTTGGTTCACATCCACGGTTCAGTATTTCTAAGTTTGTACTTATTAGGTACTCAAGTAAAAACCTACCTCGGGTGTTAATGCCACTGCTACCCCACGAGACGTGGTGAGCATTTGCATCACAGCCAATAATTAAGTTTTTGTTGTTCCTCTCACAGTAGTTCACCAATTCGATCAACTCCGCGCTAGGTGGAGGGTCAATTGAGTCACTGGGGAGGTATACCGATGCGAAAATTACATCTTCCTTCCCTTCGTTTATACTACAGCTCATCTGTATCGCCGTAATATCACGCGTACAGAGGTGTGGCAAAGCAAAGGCTTGTAAATGCTTGGGACAGTAGATGCACGTCCTTGGTTTCTCATGGGTGCTATCTGTAAAAACAGTGCCATTACGGTTAATTAATCCACAGATCTTTGATTTTACAATCCAAGGCTCTTGTATTAATGCAACAGTGTCCTGCTGGCTGTCGAGCTGTCTGCGTAGAGTAACAGCAGCCTCTCGACAGTGTTGCAGGTTAATTTGTATAATGTTTAGTCCAGGTTGGGTGGACATGAGGTCGACAATAAATTATTCGACCTCGGTGTCCGACCCGGACCCTAGAAGCATACTCATCAGCTCCCTCTCCTCCTCAAGAGTATCCATGGGGGTGGGGGGTTGTGAAGCTTCTCCTTCGGATGGCTGCTGCGGTAGCAGCGGCTCTCCTACTGGCGGTGGAGGGGTATCCGAGGACGCACCCTGGTCTGCAACAACAAGGGGTTTAGGGGCATCCGTAGACGCACCCTGCCCTGGGGGGTTGGAGTCTGGAGGTGCATCTCCAGGCCTCTGAATTTTTAATTTTAAAGTTGTAAACTGATAGTGCAGTTTACTACCTTTACTTTTGACTGCTGTTTCAGCCTCTTGGTTTAGCCCAAAAACTAGGAGTCTGCCAACGGGCTCTTCCTTTTCGGCTGTGTGGAAGAGGGGCCAGTCCCGAACACCTATCCCGGGGTTCTGCACTGCCAGGCGGCGAGTAACAGTCTCCGTAGATTCAGGTTTCCCTGGAATCCACAGAGCTGCCTTCGCCAGCCTGGGCAGCCGATCCACCTGGACGACATTGAGACGGGCGCCCTCCCATAAAGTGGGCAGGTTTGACACTGCTTCTGTTAGCCACTTCAGGGTCTGGTCATCCTCGCAGGTGATTCTAAGAATCTCTCCGGAGTACTGCCAGCCCTTAAAAGTGGGTGCAATTTGGCCTTCAGCTAGGGCGAACATATGGTTGTCCAGAGCCACCAGCAATTGGGCTTTTATTAGGTCCGCTTGGACCTGGGTGATCTTACCGAGTGGGGTCCTTAGATCCACGATGGTCACGCGGAGGTGCCTCGTAAGGGCCTCTTTGTAACCACCTGTCCTTTCGGTTACCTTTTGGTCTGGCTTGACCTTCTTTTTCGGATTAGAGGTGGAGGGCGTGCTTCCATCCGATCTAATCCTTTTACTTGTGGAGGGTGTAGGCCTACCGGAACCAACCGCCTTGGGGCTAGCTCTGGGAGCCAGTCCCTTGGTAGTGGTTGAGGAGGGCCCACGTCCCTTCCCACTTCTATCCTTCATTTTGCCTGAACCTGCCACCTTAGGGTTAGCTTCAGGAGCCAGCCTTTGGGTGGAGGTAGAGGCAGTAGCGCCGGAGTTCTCTGCGGTTAAGCGAGCCTTCCTCCTGCGCTTCTGTTCGGCACCAGAGATCCTCTTCAGGGTGGCTCAAAAAGTTTTGCATTGACATACTAATAATTCTATATCAAGATGTATGGGTTTAATGACAGTTGTTTGGAAGATACCTATCAACGATTTTATGCAAAAATGGTGAATTTCAGGAGGCTGCTGTAAGCAACAGAAAACAATTGAATGAAAAAAACGTTACCAAAAAAGATGCTTTTCGTGAACTATACCTACCTTTCCAGTGAAAAATGGTGGTTCTGGGTATTACTGATATACATGGTGCTGAACATTAGCAAATTTAGTAATTTCTGTTTTTTTTTCAAATGGAAGGCCCTGTATGAATTTTTGAAAACCGCCTTTAATGAGCTTTTTTTATATGATTCTTCATACCTCTAAACTCAACTGTTCTTAATTTAAAAAACCTATTTAAGCCACTTAACATGCTTCAGTTTAAGAAAACCGACAAAAAACTCCTTCTTTTATATACGAATAGACAAGGCAAGTATATTTATCCAAATAACTAATATTAAAATGTATTTTAATTATTTTCACATGTATTTTTTTCTAGCAGCGAAATAGGTACGTTTTTCCGGGAACGTATGGGTTCTCCAATAATTCCTTTTTCTTTAAATTAGAAAGACTCTCAAGAAGCTATCAGTGCTGTTAAAATAATCTCTGATGTCGTTTGATAAACTTTCAATCTCCCCATTATTAGCGGGAATAGAAGTGGATGCAGTTTCTGTAGAATTTGTTGACAAATAATCTACTTTCTCTGGATTTTGAATTTATACCGTCTTATTCTGATTAACATGAGGGGCAGTAGTTTTTGGTTTTTGTATAAAGGCATCTAATGTTTTTTGTTTTTTAGAAAGTGGCGTCATTCTAAAAAATTAAACAAAACAAAGATAATAAATTTGAATTTATAAAACCAGTTAGGAAATGCCTTATTTTGTGTAACGCTTGGGATCTCGGTATAAATATCAATTACTTGAAAATCAAATATGTACGTTTTCGCTTTCACGCGAAATGTTATAAAATGAGCATTGTCTTACATACGAGTATTTAACTCTAAAATTGAAATTTTGCAGGCTTTGGATATTTTAAACTTTGACTAACTAGCTATACAATATAAAACAAACAATGAAAACATTATGTATATTATTAGCAACATTTACAAAATACGCCTATAGCTATGCAGCAGGTGCAGTTCATTGTTTTATCTAGTGGAGACTAGTATACACTAGACAGGTCACAGAACTGACATCGACGAGCGACGAAAACCTCACCAACTCTGGGGGTGAGGGCAAATTTGCGCCTATTGGAATTAAAAATAAATGAAGAATGTTGAAAAAGCATTCGGCAAATTCAAATTTAAATTACGAGCGGATGCTGTAAGTGTGCGTTTTGTTTATAATTAAAACAAAGTAGTCAACTGTTTATCCAATTACATTTTTAACAGGCTCAAGGGGTTGTCAATTGACCCCATTGGATCAGCCAGTGCATACAAATAGAAAAAATTGAAATAATAACATAAGTATAAATTGAAACTGTATTTGTAAAAAACTGGTCTCCTATAATTATTGTAAATACATTGGCGTAACTAGGATTTTTGGCTGGGGAGGGCCAGGCCCCCAACCAACCATCGTCAATACCTATGTATACCTATGAAGACAGATATTTACGTACATGCATAACCTTTTCGCATAAATTTATTTGCTTGTTCTTTGATGCCGTTATACGAGGGCAGTCACGTAAATTTCTGCAGTCTAATAAAACAATGTTCAGTAACCAAAATTTGTTTTTATTATTTTCTCAAAGTATTCCCCCTTAAACTCAACATTTACGCATTCGGTAAAACCAATTTGCAAAACATAAATTCCACATTTTTTGAGTCACTTGAGAAACAAGATTTTTGAAGCTTTCCACAGCATCTTCGGGAGTTACAAATCTTACACCACGCATTTTATCGTTTAATGGAGGAACTAGAAAGTAATCGGAAGGTGCTAGATCGGAACTGAATGGGGGATAAGTTAGCAATTTTAACTCGAAAATCTCTAAAAATTATTTTATTTGATGTGCGGTATGACTAGAAGCATTTTCATGGTGCAGAACGATCTCACCCCTTGGGCGCCATAAGCCGAGATTTTTGAATAACGTCTGGCAGGCATATAGTTGTGTACCATCCTGCAGTAACCCTACGTTTATTTTTAAGCACGACAGTTGGGATAAGTCCTGATTTTGAATAGAAACAAGCAATGATTTTCTTACCAACTCTTCAAAATCGCTTCACTCTAACTGGATTAGGATTTGTTGGAAACACCCATTGTGCTGACTGCCGCTTAGAATCAGATTCAAATGCATTTATCCAGCTTTCGTATTATGTAAACTGCTTTAGATCTACCTTCATCATATTTCTTATACTATTCCACATGCTGTTTTCTGTGTGTCTGTTAAACTGTGTGGTATCCACCCAAGACAGACTTTTCTTACACCCAAATGAGTATGTAAAATCTTGTGTATTGCAGTCATGCCAATGTCCAAGATGCTTTTAATAATTGTGTAAGTGACTCGATTGTCCTACTGAAGCATTCTTCTCACAGCGTCTACGTTCTTATCAGTAACTGTTGAAATTTGTTTTCCCAAAAATCGTCGCTGACTGAAACTCGTTCAAATTTAAATTCATTAAACCAGAAATATGCGCCTGGCCACCAAAATCAGCACGAAGTCATTTCTTTCAGAGAAAGGGAACTTTTAAAGTCATAGTAAATCATGGCTCTAAAATTTTCGCCCCTTATGTTCATTTTTGATGCACTACACTTATTTCAAAACTAACTGTATAGTAACTAAATTTGAACTGTTAAACTAGAAAACCACAAACAGTTGTTTATAGCAAGTTCCATTTCGATGGTACACTTGATATATTGGTTTGCAGAAATTATGGGTGCTACATACTCTCGTAATACTACGTGTCTAAGGAGTATATCAATAAATTATTTTTCGGTTCATAAACAACAATAGATTACCTCTTGCAACTCAATGAGGTTGACGATAAAAAATATTATTCCAGGAGAAACATCACTTGGTTTCCATTTGCACGTTTTTGAGCCACTATTTATTTTTTTCTCCGCCTCGAAGCAAATACTTTCTGAAAACATCAGTATCCTTTTAATTGTTATTGTGATATCTTTTTATTCTATCTTGGGCTAGCAACTGTGGAAATGCAAGCACCACAAAATGCTCTTTGCGGTACATGAAACACTATTCAACATAAAATTCTGAATCGTACTCTTTAAAGCTATAAACTTAACTCTTTCGGCAAGGCAAACATCTAAATAGCAAGTCATCTTAAGTCTGAACTGGACGATCCCATAATAGGCAGCTAGCTGTATGTGCCCAGTGAGTAGTTACCGATGCACTCAAGTTTTCAACTCATTTACTTACCCACATATGAAATAATTGCAATTTTATTTTTCTCTGAACATAAGTTGATCCTTTATTTGTTTAAACTTAAGAGAAACTAACAAAAATTGTGTAAATTTAACTAAAAAAAATATTCAGACGAAAGCAGTGTTTTCCAAGTAATTATTAGCTAACTAATAACGTTTTCTCTTGTATATTATTATTTAGTAGAGTCATCCGTCCAACATATGGTATTTATACTATAATGTTTGTTTGGTATTTAGCTTTTAATCATATTAGTTTAGTTTATTTCATTAGTAATTCTTGATACACGTAAATAGCTGTACATAAATTTAGTGTAGTTTGTAATTCTACCTAGCGGTAAGTTTACCCACTATTGGTGGAACGTCAAGTTATGGGGCTTACTGTCCCCTCTCCTGCCACCCCTAAATCTTGGGTCGGTGGCCCACATTGAAAGGAGATGAACCTAAGACGAGTTGGTGAACGGTCGGTCAACTGATCCCGTTTTTTGTTGTTTTGTGTAATCGCTCGTGTTTATCGTTTTGTGCTCCTGGAGTCACGGGTCAATCGACGTGCCACTTCCACATGTGAGCCTTCCTGTATATATCCATCAAGGTAAGTCCCTATAAAAACTTCTACTTTGCGTGGGTAATATCGAGTCCTATGCTCTCCGTTTAGGTAGAATTAATTTAGATATTAATTGCCCTGGAGACAGATACATTTCTGGTCCTTCGAGCCGGATCTAATCAATTGAGATTATCCGTTTTTTGTGTAGTAGAAACGCGTGAAATTTGTCGAATTTTCCAAATTTTGATATCGTTTATTTTCCAAATTCAAAGCTCCAGCGCAGGTACAGCTATTTACGAGTTATTATTGATTTAACGTTATTGATTCTTGTATATTGCGTATGTCGTTACGTTTCGCCGTCCCACATATTAATTTTATGCCTAATTTGGTCCGCATCTTTGCATCCATTGTCGTTCGTTCTCGGAATTTCCTAGTTTTGTTGCGCCGGGCATATGGTCAACAAGTGACCATCGTAGAACGGTTGGGTTTTATTGCTTTTGCTTTTATTGCTGTGGTACTGCAGGCGGCTGTCGATCCTCAAAGTTTTGGATTTTGGATATAGCCCTTTGTCGCAGTTTCCGCCGCCGCTTACCAATAAATCATGGCGAATCAGCTTAAAATGAATTTGGCACTCCGCAGTACTTTAATTAATCAATTATTGGAAATCCGTGACCTAGCTTCTTCATCTCAGGAAGAAACCGCGTTACGTCCGTTATTCAAACGGCGACTTGACAGGGCAAAGTCGATTTATGATGAATTTCAACCCTTGCATCGCGCTATTATTCAAAATATATCCACTCAAGCTAATCCGGACCTAGCATCCGAAGAGGCCATTAGGAAACAATTTGATGATGCCTTTAATAGTATTGAAGCTATTTATTTTTCTTTGTTTCCTGATAATGAATCGTCCCCGAGTTTTAGCAATCCTAATGACAATTCTTCGAATCGTAGCTTCAATCATTCTAATAATATTCGTTTGCCGAAACTGGAACTCCCGATTTATTCCGGCGAGTATAGTCAATGGACCGGTTTTATCGAATTATTTCGAAGTGCAATACATACTAGATCTGATTTGTCTGACATTCAAAAACTGCAATACCTTTTGAGTTGTTTACAAAATGAGCCATTAAATCTTATTAAGTCGTTGCCTTTGTCAGGAGATAATTATAAAATCGCGTACGATACACTCGTCGACCGCTACGATGATAAGCGTAGATTAGCTAATCACTATTGGACATCAATTAATAATTTTCCAAAATTAAAAGCAGAATCCTCGAAAGACCTGCGAAAACTCTTTGACCACGTTAAAGAGAATCGTTTGGCCCTTAAGGCTCTAAACATTGCTAATTCGTTAGAGGACTTTATGTGGTTTAGCATCCTTTTAGATAAGCTTGATACAGATACGCGAAAATTATTTGAATCGGAGATTAGGTCTAAGGCATCGGACATTCCAACGCTAAAACAATTAGAAGATTTTATTGAAAGTCAATGTCGCGTCTTGGAAAGTGTTGATAACTCAGCCAACAAAGGGTTCAAACACCTGTTTGCAAAGCCGTCTACTAAATCGGCGTTCTTAGTAAATAAATCCTCGAATAATAAACTTACTTCAGGTAGCGAAAACACTTCGAAATGTCTGATTTGTCAATTGGCACATACAGTTTATACGTGCCCTGTGTTTGCGGCAAAAACGCCACACGAGCGATTTGAAATGGTCAAATCGCATCGTCTTTGTTTGAATTGTTTGCGCTTTAACCATATGAGTAATTCTTGTCCATCAAAATCAGTATGTAGAAACTGTCGCAATAAACACCACACGATGCTCCATTTTCCGGCAAGATCCCAAAGTTCGGCGAATGCTGAGGTCGGTGTAACTGTTCCACCCCCCGAGGTGCAAACGAGCCTAACCGCTTGTGCGAGCGTATTGTCGTGCGAATCGGTTTTACTTTCTACGGCTATTGTGGAAATTCAAGACGCTCTCGGTAATTTTCAGAAGTTGCGCTGTCTCATTGATAATTGTTCACAGGGTAGCTTTATCACGCAAAAGGGTTTAAGGCGCTTGGGACTAACACTTACACCATTTAAAACCGTTATTCAGGGTATTGGTTCAGAAACCTCTGAAAAGGCCTTGCTTTCTGCAGGTTTTGCAACATGTTGTCTTCGTCCTTGTTACAGCAATAAGCCGGTGCCTGTATTTAGCATAAAGGCCCATGTAATCCCTCAAATTGCCGGGAATATACCTGCGAGTTCCATCGACCCTTCTAAATGGAATCATATTTCTGGCTTAGTATTAGCTGATCCCGAATTTTATCGGGCCCGTCAAGTAGACTTATTGCTAGGTGCCGATATATATGCACACGTGATTAAACCTGGCGCAATTTTGAGTACGTCCCAAAATGAACCCGCAGCACTTAACACGGTCTTCGGTTGGGTTGTTAATGGATGCGTTGGTCCCGCGTCGAACGCAGTTGCTAAAGCTTATCTGACATCGGTCGAAATTCCAACCCTCGATGACACATTGAAAGCGTTTTGGCGAACAGAAGAACCCCCGCAGATATCTACGGTCGACGCCGCGGATGCCATTTGCGAGTCGTTATATTCATCTACGGTATCCCGTGATAGTACTGGTCGATATGTCGTTTCGTTGCCGTTCAAGGTGCAAAATCCAAAATTTCCCAATTCGCGCGATATCGCCTTAAGGCGGCTGCAATTGCTCGAAAATCGCCTTATGCACAATCCTTCTTTGAGAAGGGAATACGTCAACTTTATGGACGAATACATTAATACAGGGCATATGGTCCTCGCATCGGCGGATCCTCGTCCCGATAAATGTTATTACATTCCACATCATTGTGTGACGAATTCAAAGTTCCGTGTAGTTTTTGATGCCAGCTCGAGAGCTTCAAATGGCTTATCGCTAAATGACACATTGTATTCTGGGCCAAAGTTGCAGCAAGACATAGTCTCTGTGTTATTAAACTTTCGCGCTCATAATGTAGTAATAACTAGCGACATTAAGCACATGTTTCGCCAAATAATCGTCTCGACTACAGACTGTGATTTTCAACGTATTCTATGGCGCTCTTCCATAGATCAGCCTATAAAAGAATATATCTTGAATAGGGTCGCATATGGAGTTACTTCATCGCCGTTTCTTGCAATTAGAACCCTTATTCAATTAGCTGATGACGAGCAACACCGGTTTCCCCAAGCATCTTCTGTCATTCGAAGAGATATCTATGTCGACGATATTGCCACTGGATGTTCCTCCGTGGCTGAGGCCTTAATCCTACAGGATCAACTGATAAAATTGTTGCGTTGTGGCGGATTTGAATTAAGGAAATGGGCTAGTAATTCTCCAGCGTTAACCAACCACCTAGACCCCACGCATCTGGTAGAGAATATGGTATCTTTCGATTCCGGTGAACCTTGCTCCCCTTTGAAGATCCTTGGCTTACAATGGTCCCCATCAAGTGACAGTTTTAGATTCAAGGTTGAACCTATTGATCGTCCCTGTTCCAAAAGGCACATCCTATCGGAAGTCGCAAGGGTCTTCGATCCCATCGGTTTCTTAGCGCCGTTAACGTTCTTTTCGAAGCGGCTTATACAACACTTATGGTGTCTAGGATTAGGATGGGATGAATTGCCTCCCTCGGAAATAATTGATCGTTGGGAATTATATAAGTCGCAATTAGCGGACATAGCTCACATCAAAATTCATCGCCAATTAATTCCTGCGAATTATGTCAACTGTGAGTTGCACGGGTTTTCTGACAGTTCAGAGGCCGGTTTCTCCGCGATAGTGTACCTTAGATTTGTAATCGGTCCGAATGAATCAGTAGTGAGGTTTATGATGGCTAAAACCAAAGTTGCCCCCTTACAACGGCGACCAATTCCTCAATTGGAATTATGTGGGGCGCAATTGCTAGCCAAACTAATTTCTTTTATTTGCTCGTCCTACTCGTCGTTTGTTAGCTTCGCCGCAATTTATGCGTGGACTGATTCTACGATAGTTTTAGCTTGGCTTCATTCGTCTCCGCATCGGTGGAAAACATTTGTTAGCAATCGCGTTAGCTACATTCAAGAACGCGTACCAGCAACTTCTTGGCGCCATGTTCCTTCCGCTGATAATCCCGCGGATTGCGCATCCAGGGGACTTCTTCCTCGGGAATTGCTGAACCACCCCTTATGGTGGAGCGGCCCTTCTTGGCTTTCAAAAAATTCTGACGAATGGCCTACCCTAAAAGATCAAAACTCCTTGGACATGGAATCAGTTTTACGCGAAGAACGCAAACTTGTGTTGATGGCAACAACCGTGAACGATGAGCCATTTGATCCATTTAATTGCGATCAATTATTGTCTCGATTTTCATCGTTACGGAAAATAAAAAGGATCATTTCCTATTGCATGCGGTTCGTGCACAACTGCCGCAACGCTACTACACGGCGATTCGGGTCCATCACTGTAGGTGAACAACAAAGGGCCCTCAATCTATTAATTAAACATGTTCAGCACATATCGTTTCGTGATGATATTCGAAGATTGACTTTAAATCAACAATGCTCCAAGCCAATTAGAACACTCGCTCCATTTCTTGATTGCGAAGGAATTGTCAGGGTGGGCGGTCGTTTAGCTCATGCTAATATTTCCTATGGCAGTAAACACCCTTTTCTATTGCCCTCCCAGTAACCATCACCGATCTCGGATAGAAAAATGCATGGCCTTTTTGGTGGGCGGAATGTTTGGTATTTAGCTTTTAATCATATTAGTTTAGTTTATTTCATTAGTAATTCTTGATACACGTAAATAGCTGTACATAAATTTAGTGTAGTTTGTAATTCTACCTAGCGGTAAGTTTACCCACTATTGGTGGAACGTCAAGTTATGGGGCTTACTGTCCCCTCTCCTGCCACCCCTAAATCTTGGGTCGGTGGCCCACATTGAAAGGAGATGAACCTAAGACGAGTTGGTGAACGGTCGGTCAACTGATCCCGTTTTTTGTTGTTTTGTGTAATCGCTCGTGTTTATCGTTTTGTGCTCCTGGAGTCACGGGTCAATCGACGTGCCACTTCCACATGTGAGCCTTCCTGTATATATCCATCAAGGTAAGTCCCTATAAAAACTTCTACTTTGCGTGGGTATTATCGAGTCCTATGCTCTCCGTTTAGGTAGAATTAATTTAGATATTAATTGCCCTGGAGACAGATACAATGTTTTTAAGCCAAAAAGGGTAATAAAACCAGAAAATGTAAGAATGTGTGAGGGTCGATAATCAACCCCTTAGTATAAATGGGTTAAGAAAAAAAGAAGATTTTTAAATTTATTTAACCTCTATTTTTCTGGGGTGGGCCAGACTGCACTCTGGGGAGGGCCTGGCCCCCTTGGCCCCCCCGCTAGTTACGCAAATGTGTAAATAGTATCAAATTGTAACAATGTAACAACATAATATCATCTAAAATCAGTGCCAAATGCACTACAGTCAGATCACTTTAACATAGGTATAATTTAAAAAAAAATACAGTGAAGTACACAGATCGATTTTAAAATGTACCTTAATACAACCGAACGTTTAATCTACTTACATTTAGAATTTAAAATAAACACTCTGCTTTGACACTTTGGACAAGATTTTTATGGAGAGATCTTTAGTCACTACTAGGGGTACCTATACCTAATATGGTAGACCGTAGCCATATAACGAGTGGTGCAACACTTTATATCGCACTGCTTAAACCAATACTGATGAAGTGATGAGGTGATGACTAATGTTTAGAAAAAGCTATTGGCGATAGTGATAATGTGATGTAGTGTTTTATGTCTGGACTTGAGTTACTGTGTAGGTGGTTAAAAGTATCAGCCACTCAGTGGCGGCTACTCCTTATGGGTACAAGGGTCAAAAATGTATATGACATTAGAAAAAAGTAACTATTCTATAATTGAAAATATATCTTATCATCTACCCTACCGTTATAATATAACAAGGTTTAAGTAATGAGATACGGAGGTAGCTGCTCGATACCGCTTAAAACATGTAAAACAATATGCAAGTAGTATAGCAACATAACATGAGTTATGTGTCAACGCACTCACTCGTATCAATTTACCAAGCGGTTGGTAGCTGCTGAGGGCAATCCAAAATATGGTCCAAATTTATATGGCAATTGCGGGCGAAAACTCTGTCGCAGCAGAATCGAGGCAGTTTCAATGTGACGCGAAGAGAAACTGTCGTAAACTTGCGTGCTTATTTACAAAAATGGACTCCCGGAATGTAATGTAATCTGAGGGTAAAAAGAGCCGCCGATAGCAAATGTGGCGCAATCTTTGACATTGAAAATAAACGTATTAGCTCCGAACACTATTTGGTATTAAATTAGTTTTCATCGGTATAACCGCTTGCAAAATAATGAGAGATAAAGTCGAGCCTTCACAGATTTGATAGTTTCGCGGGTTAGGTATTCGTATATGATGTGAACGGAATATGAAGGTCGTGATCACGTCACGTTTTAAAATCCTGATATTAAAAAATCGCAGTAACCACTCAGGATGCGACTGAAAAATCACGCAAGGGGCCAATAACTAGTTGGAGCGTGTTTGTTTATCTTGGAAGATTTCGGTTGTTTTATACAGTTTTATTTTAAAAAATGACGAAGAATAGCATAACTAAGCATTTTCAGCATTAATTTTAAAAGCCTACAGTTAGCTGAAAACGATAGAATACAAAAACTTGAATTAGAATTCAACCTGCAAGATAAAGTTGGAACTTGAAATTTTACAAGACATTTTGCTGAGAACATTTACAAAAAAAAAGAAATGGATTTGTGGATGTGATATATGCTCTGTTTTTTCAATATTAAATAAATTAGTTTTTCAACACTTACGTATATTTTGTGTTGAGTTTGAATAATTTTTGTTTTGTGCATATGATATTTCCTTTTAGATTAATAACATTAGAAATTATTGCTATATTTTATTGAAATTTTATCTAAAAACTATGTTGTTAACGCCATCTGTTGAAGGCTACTTGTAACCAACCATAATGGAAATTACTCTGTTGTTAAGGACAAAGAATAAAAATAGTCTGTGCTAAAAACTTAACCGCAGTGGTTTCATTTTCAAATATATTTGGATTAAAATATCGACGGGTTGTAGGTGAATCATTAATTTTGTGCTTAGTAATTGTTAAACATTAAGAGCTCCCCAAATACAATTATCACTAGCCGCCACTGCGTGAGCCTCCTCCAGGCAGTTGCATTAAAAATATTTCCAAAAATGATATATTCTGTTATGATTGCGCATAATTGCAATTGCCAATAAGGGTTGTTCTTTTTTCTACTGTTAGTTTCAACCCTGTTGCAAGTATTAAGTGCAGGTAAAAAATAGAATCACCTGGAAGTTTAGTTTTGGTCGTCTACTGTAACGAGACAGACTTGTGGTGTCGTAAATGCGCACGTCGTTGTCTTCTGATGGCCTCTAGTGATCTATAACCCCCTACGTTGTGTACATCACTTTGTTTTAATTTAACAGATTTTATGAATGCTTTAAACAAGTTCTCGTAACTTGTGTACCACTGTACCCTTAGGGTTCTTATAACCCTTGTAACTGCAAGTTCCTTCATTTAAGTAGGCCCTATACTCTCGTATATACAACTAAATTTAACAATCAAATTGTTCCCTTTACCTTTCTGCAGTGGGCACAGTCTAATGGGAAATGTAATGCTCTTCAATTTTTGGTGTAATAATAGCAATACGGTGACTTAGTCAGTGCAAGGAAGGACTTGAGAGTTTGTAAAGGAAATTTATCAGTGAAGAAAATTGCGCCGCTGCTCTCGACCTGCTGTAACGACAACCGCGTAATTAGGGATAAGGAAAACCACCGTCGTCTGCCCTTAACCTGCAGTAGCGAGGAGCTCGCCCGCCGATTAAAATGTAGCGACAACCGCGGAATTAGGGATAAGGAAAACCACCGTCGTCTGCCCTTAACCTGCAGTAGCGAGGAGCTCGCCCGTCGGTTAAATGTAGCGACAACCGCAGAATTAGGGATAAGGAAAACCACCGTCGTCTGCCCTTAACCTGCAGTAGCGAGAAGCTCGCCCGCCGATTAAAATGTAGCGACAACCGCGGAATTAGGGATAAGGAAAACCACCGTCGTCTGCCCTTAACCTGCAGTAGCGAGGATCTCGCCCGTCGATTAAATGTAGCGACAACCGCGGAATTAGAGATCAAGTAAGGTGCCCAAAAACTGTTGTCTGACTCCGTCGAGTTTCCCTTTAAATAGCCGCTCGCAGTGGGTATCCCCTCTCGTGAATACAGTGGTGTTTCCACCCCATATCCAATCACAGCGTTTCCGCTGGGTAATCATCCAATCATAATGTTTCCATTATGACGCAGTATTTCTACCGCAATTTAAATCGTATTATAATATTTTCGGTGCCCTCGATGTGGGTGACTAACACCCTGAGTCTTAAATTACCACTTTAATCCCTATTTGGCTTTCGCCGCGTGACGAATTTCCCAATTAGACTATGCCCAAATATCTTCAGTTTCCTGTAAGAAAAGTGTGAATTATGTGGCCCCATAATTCACTATTAAGCTGAAAGCAAAAAACTATATGGTCCAGGGCCCTGTGTGTGTAACTTAATACGCCCGCAGTCGCAGCTGTGGACCGAACCTTAATCTATCATTAATATGCCTGCACGTGCAACAATTCCTTACATTGGGGAAAAAACCTTCTGCATATCGTAATTACCAAATTCAAACGAAAAACTTAAGCATCTAATAGTAATTGTTCATGTTTGTGTCAATTACCATAACCTATAAGTCGCGTCCTCTCACACTACCTATACCCATTGCAGAAAACCGCCATCTTGAGGATTAACATTAGCAATACATTATGCATCCATGTGTTTTGGTTTGGTTTTGGGATTATTCATTCTGCCTTACGATTCGGTCGATACGGTCGATTCGATCATTAACAACGTGATTATTCTTGAAAATGAGTTTTATTTTTGTCGGTTGCTTACAGTTTAGATGAGGGTTGCAATTCGCGTGCAGATACATTTTGTGGAATTCTGTGATCAGACTCTTCTCTTTATTTATATCACGATGGGTAAATCGCGTCTACATGCACGTTCTGCTAGCGACGATTCAGTTGAATGTTCTAATCGTTATCATAGATGGATGGATATAAAAGAAGCGTGCCATATGCAAAAGGTTGTAAATACCAAAGTGAAATATTTTACAGGAGAAACAAAAAACATTGTTTAACTCCAACAGCTTACTTACCATTGCTGTATTTGACCCTGGCAATGCTCTATGGGCTGATTAATAGTTCTGGCAATAAAACTACACAAATTTTAAATATTTATGTTAGGTTTCACACCGTCAAATATCAAAACATCGTAAGTGCCAATCTACATGCATTTTATTAGACCTCTCCATATTTTCAAGGAATGAGTAATAATAAAATAGTATTTAACGCTTTTATTACTAAACATGACAAAATAATATAAGGCCTATTATTACATTGAAAACGAAATACTCGTATTTTAATATATAAAAATAAGGGAGTGTACTTATTTTCCCTCAGATAAGGCCTCTTGTTTGGCGATTAGAGCTTGGCGAAAGTCCTGGTTTTCATGTGATATGTAAGGTAACATATTGTTACGTTTTACGTTCTGGTGCTATTAAAAATTATACGCCGCTTCTTGTTTTAAGCATTCATTTACAGCAATTTATCTTTACTATTTACAAAGTACAAGACTATTAAGGCGAAACACAAATTTATTTATAAACTAATCAGGAACTATTTCTATCAACAAATACTTCATTTATTTTCACGCGACTTAAACATTAATGATTTATCTGGCTAGATTTTATTTACACACGGGTTTATTTATGTGGCAGCTTCCGCGTACTTCAAAGCTGTCGACTGTCCTCTTATTTTCTTTTCGCGTATTTATATATGCGCCGGGTGAGTCATTCCGAAAACGTCGAGACCTTGCTCGATCCTTCCCGCAACGCTGACGTGTTCGCGCGCATGAGTCACCAAGGTCGTTTCTCGAAAGGTGTGACTCATCCGTCCGCACGTGAGCCGGCTCAAGGTCGTGACACTGCCCCCGTCTTAGGTCGTTCTCGAATGATCGGGACGCTGAGTCATATGTTTGCAATGGCCTGATCCCAAGGTCGTTACAATATCTTTGATTTGCTTCAGAGTAGGAAGTCTTTATTTCCACTTTTCCTATGTCTTCTTATCTATTTTTATCATACAAGCTTGAGATATTCCTAAATGTTTGGTAGAGAGAGCTGTTGTTGCAACGTGCATCCAGTTAAAAAAATTCCCAGATGAGTGATCATGATCATAAAAGGCTTCTGTTTACGGGCACTTGCCATAACACGGATGAGGTCCATAGGAACTTCAACTTTTTCATCTTTTTTCGCCTTTTCAATACAGCCAAAGTCTCTATCACAGGAAAAAAGCGTATGACCACATTGTGGAAAAGCATGGAGTATTTCATCCACGAAACCTTTAGCCACCAGGGTGATGTACATAGTCAACAGACCTTGATCCTTGTACTGGTCGCAGTAATTATTTGACCAGAAGATTAACTTCTTTTTTCACTTAGATCTTTTGTAATAAAGGTGTATAAACAACTGCCAATTTCGTTGCATCCTCGTTTGCCTGCTATTTCTTCCCACATGTACATAAACCATTTTTCTTCATCTTCCAAATGGATACCAAAATTAATGCAAATATACTGTCTGCTGTAATACATCTGCGTATGAGTAAGTGTAGGAAGATACGATTGCTTCTGTAAGTCAAAAGATATAACACATGTGTCAGAATTAGGTTGCTGGCTATCGTTGGTATTCTGAGCCATTAGAGTTTGAGCTGCTTTTGCTTTACGATGATGAATTTCTCGTTTCAGTTCTTCAGTTCGCTTTTCTTCGGAATTTTTAGCTGCAGAGATGGCTATTTTATATGCACCACATTTGCTACATGTGTCAACTCTTGGTGGAGCACAGGACAATCTAAATTCCTTTTTAAAAATTTCATTAGACCATTAATGTGAAGCAGGTGGTTTCTTGTCTTCAGAAAGTTCGTATTTCTCGAGAAAAGCAGTATACCACTTTTTTACATCTTGTTAGGATGTTTTTCTCGTCCATAGTGGCTCTCCCTGCTAGGTATTGACGCAATAAATTGAATAATGTTTTGTTTCCAAGCTTGATTTCTCTGTGGTCTTTTGCCACCTATTTTGTCGCTAACAGAGATCACCCGATAAAGTATTTTTGCAAAGGAGGCTCAGCCTTTTTTGTGTTATTCCAAATGGTTTACAGAAAGTAGTTTTACATACTTGCACTTCAGAGGAACCAGGACGCGGTGAAAAATACTTGAAAGAACGTTGTCGTCTGCTGTCACGGGAATCAGCATAGGTGCCATGTCGTCTTCTATTAATCAAAGCAGCTTTAACAAAAACACGGAGAAAGGTTTATTGTTCATGATAATCTTTCATGTTTTAAAAATTACTAAATATTTCCTGCCTACTGACCAGAGAAACTGCCTTACAAGCAAATTGGAAGTTACATGCTGCCTACAAATATTAATTTTATAAGGATGAAAAAGAGTTACAAATTTTGAACACCCACCTCTTCTGGAGCCGCTTTCCCAGGTACGTTTTATGGTTAGGTACGGATTTCCGGAATTTTTATTAAAATGATTGTCCACTGTTATATTTCCTGTTATTTTTCTTTTCTTAGCCCTAATCTCTTCCAAACTTTCCATTTTTCACTCTTTAAACTGATCAACAACTAACTAAATTCACTAAAACTAGCGCTTTACAACAGCACTTTGTGAATGAAAGTACTATGGCACTTAGGACGTTTTGATAATTGTGTCCCTATTTCTGCCACTTGTAGCAGCACTTTCGATCCGGCATTTATTGTGCAAGTAAAGCATGGCACTTAGAACCTATTCCGCATATAAAACGCATTTCTGAAAAATTGGCACTTAGGACTTTTTGCATATGGCACGCTTCATTAAAATACTGCCGTACACTTGGGAACCTTATAGCGGACAATGTGTTAATTTTAATTTTTCCAGCTTCTGTGGCAAATCGCTTCTGTTCTTGAGACGCAGTTGTAAGCGTAAGAATAAGATTGTGCTAATTAAGAAAGGGGGCTTTACTTTGAAAAAAATACACTAAGTCCGCAGAAATTGCATCGTCGTTGGAATTTTCCCTGCTGCTATGCTCCACACGGGCAGTGAGATTGCGTTCTTTGTGATTCGCCTTCTTTACCCCGCACAGTCAGGGAAATGCATCATGTGGATTACAAATTTCGCCTTTCGATGGAGAGTCGAGTTGAGGTCTAGATGCCAGCACTTCGGTCCGACGATGAGCAAGTTGTACATATTACGTGGCACGGGTAACGTTCGTTAGTTGGGTAAAAATTGGGGCCACTTTATCGTGAAGTAAACCTTCGACTTCGGCTAAATGCCGGATCAACTCAGATGCCCCTTAATAATTACGAATATCGAAGGGTAAATTTCGTTATAAGTGCCGTTCATTAAGTTACCCTTCACATGACAATTTGTGAATATAGTAGCTAGTTAGTTGTCTCCACTTCGTGTCCGTCTTTTGAAATAATTTGGTTTTAATCCGGTCCACGCAGCATCGCTGTCCTTGCACAATAACATCCTCAAAAGCCAAATTGATCCCCCATCGTCAAGATGTGTGAACAATGCCACACGCATCAAGGGCGATCTTTGCAATTAATCAGAAACGCCTTGCCACCAGCTCCAGGGAGATGTATTCTAATTGCTTGACTTATATGTGGTGCCGCGGAAAGTGAGTTTAACTAGGGAGTGTTTCAAACATTTTCTTTACGCGCAGCTCTTCCAGCGATGCCTTGTACGCTAGCGTACGGCAGATCATAACCTCTTCTTGGCATTTAGTGCAAGCAATAATAATTATAGAATCCGGCATTGGCTAGATAATAGTAGATTATGTTATTAGAAGTAAAAGTGATAGTTTATGTGGCGAAGATGAAGTTTATTTAGCCGAACGTCAGTGAGGCAAATAATTCAGCATAAAGTCACTTTTACTCCGAATAACATATACTATTTTATCCGCAAACGTATTCAGATAAATTAAAATTTGATAAAGAGTATCTAACACTAATTATTAGCAAGTAATAGTATATTACATACCGAGGTGGAAAGTGTTTCATTCCTGTCGAGAGATTAAGTAGTTAACCGAGACGCGTAGCGTCGAGGTCAACTTTATCTCGAGACAGGAATGAAACTTTTCACCGTGGTATGTATATTATTTTATTCGCAACCACTTCATTCTAAACAATAATTGGAACAATTATTATAGTATGATACGACAGGTTGTGACGCGCATGAATGGATGAACGAGATTCCCAATGTCCCTACCTACACAGCGGTCGGGAATGTACTTCCCGCACTCACTTCCCGCACTCGACTGCTGGAAGTGAGTGCGGAAAGTAGCGGGCGGAAATGTACGACTTCCCACACTCAAATGAGGTTAGTAATGTTAACATTACATATATGGTTGCGAATAAATGAATAAATAATCTAATACCTAATACAATTTTTTCGTGGTTACGATGTAAATATTTCGCTCAAATGTTTGAGTTTTGTATTTTGTGTGATTAGGCACATAAAATACGGAAAAGTTGCTATTTTATCTGCTTAATCCGATAAAGTGACACTTTTACCTTGTCAATAAAGACACATAAGTTGTCACTTTTATGACGTTTGCGGATAAAATTACTTTAGATTGCTTGTATGCATGATGGCGTCCTCTAGAAGTCAGGATTAAAATTGTTGCGTCCATTTCATTTTGCTTGTTGAAGTTATCCAATATAACGTGTGAACAAACGAAAATGAAATCAAGCTTGGCTTTGAAAACTGAAACATATGTCGATTATTAATTCACATTATGTTCATGTTCTAGAGTGAAATACACAATAATAACCTAAAATTTGATTTGAAAATTAACATAAAAACCAACACAAATGATATTACATTTGCTACATCAATAATTATGTATTAAGTTATAAAAACAGCATGTGTAATGTAAAATTTGATAATTTAAACAACTTGACACTTCTACTATTAAAACATCAGAAGTAATAAAGCACATGGCTTAATATTTTCAAAGCCAAGCTTGATTTCGATTTTATTTGCTCACATGTTACGTATATTTTCGTTTATTAAGTCTAGTTTTAATAAGTCGATGTGGTATTAATGGAAATAATTTACAAAGTTTATCAAATGCGTTCTTAGTCTAATCAATCAAGCAAAATAACGAGCCCTTGGCTAATTGAGCTACCGAAAGGGGTTTGTGCCTAATAAAGTCAATTCATAGACCCTGTTTGTTTAATCTTGTCTTTAACAGATTAACCAGATATAAATTTATAATTATTCATTTAAATTTTACGAAACATTCTAAAAATTAAAAGCCACCAAAAACGCAATATTGCATTATGCAAGCGCGGCGACCTACTCACAGTCAAGTTTAAACACCTCGCAGTCGCCGCTCAGCATTTTTACACGGCTTCGCGTACACAATTACGCAAGGCCGTGACAAGGTTTAAATGCCTACAATCGCAGCTCAGCATAAAAGACGCTCGAGTTCATGGAGTCCATATCATATCACGGAAGCAAAACCGCTGAGTATTGTTTTGCAAGACTAGTAAATTAACCTACTGAATATAATACATTGCACCTGTTATTAGAAATGAACTTTGTATATTACTATGATCTAAGCAAATTTGTTTGTATATATAGAACAATTATTTTTGTAATAAACCAGTCTGCATTTACTTGTTAGATTCACTTACTGCGTCGCTGTGGGTCCAAGCCTATAAATAATTAAGGGATGTGAGGCTGCATCTCACACAGTGACGAATTATTATCCCGTTAAGTGGCATGACTAAGCTGTCTTAAAGCGGAAACTGCTGTCTCAGTTCTGCGCTTAACATAAGGGATGGAACCAGCAAAATAACGTAACGGACGCCTGATTTCTACAGCCTCCAGGCGAATCTGTTCATGGTCCTTCGAGCCGGATCTGTCTACAACTAAGAAGAGGTACATCCCGAGAAGAAAACAACATCTACCAACCCACCCGGTTCCCCGAAAATGGCAAACAATATGGAGGAATTCAATCAGCTAGCTGTCGCCCAAGAAGAACTCGGCCAGAAGATCACGCAGGTATTTTCTAACAGCAAAAAGGACCCTGCCAGCCGAAAAACAGAAGCTTACATCGCCAGCCGAAACAAGACGCTGGACGAAACTTGGAACGCCGTGACCAAAAATCACGCCAAAATGGTGCAGCTAAGTATTCCTACACATAATTATTTTACCACAGGGTATTACGAACAAATTAAAGCCATCTACTGCGAAGCAAAAAGTTATTTGCAGAGCTGTTTAAAGGCAACTGAAAATCCCGACCTCTCTGAAACTAGGAGGCGAGAGGAAACAGTTGTAAATCCCGAGCAAAAGGTTCGTATCCGAAAACTGCAGATTCGGATGCAGAATTTTAAGCAATCTTTGGACGACGCCGAACTGGAACAAGCACTCGGAAGGCCCGCCATCACAAAGAGGGAATTAAAGGAAGAATGGGACCGGGTGATCGAGATGGACGAAGAAGTCATGTCTAACGAGATGGATTCAAACCAGACGCACTTCAGTCCTGAAGTTACTACGTTGAAAGACAGGTACCGAAATTTAATTAATTTGTTACAAGCACCAACAAGGAACGAGCAAGCATCAGCCATCTCGCTTCCTCAAGTTAAAATCCCCATATACGAGGGAAATTATGAGGAATGGGCCACTTTTAAGGACCTATTCACCAAATTAGTAGATGACAACCAAAACATGGATGATGTCATCAAAATGCAGTATTTAAAAACGCATGTCAAGGGAGAGCCCAGCCGACTAATCCAGCATCTCGCAGTGACTCAAGCCAACTACAACACCGCTTGGAATTTGCTGCAACAAAGGTATCAAAATAATCGCCTTATTCTAACCAAATTGCTAGACACCATCTTCGATCAGCCGGTCCTCTCCAAGGAATCAGCCCAAGGGTTGAAAAGATTGCATGACTCCACTAAGGAATGTGTGGAAGCAATCAAAAATTTGGGCATTTCCACCGACAGCTGGGGTCCGTGGATTAACCGAGTTATTACTCGAAAATGGGATCCTGAAACTAACAAATTATATGAGCAATCGCTTCAGTGCCCAAATGAAGTTCAGGATCACCAAACTCTAATGGCCTTCTTACAAAGGCGGTTCCAATCCTTGGAATCCATTGATGGAGCTCGAAAACCAACTCAGGACAAGCCACAGAAAAATTACGCTGCCGGATATCTCAACTGCAAGATGTGCAATGGGGACCATTACATCGATAACTGTGGTCAATTCCAGAAGCTCTCCACCCACGAAAAGCAAGAAGTGGTAAGAACCTACCGATTGTGCTTTCGATGTTTGCGACACGATTCTAATATACAATGTCGTTCGTATTATAACTGCAAAATC
Source organism: Agriotes lineatus (assembly GCA_940337035.1). Taxonomy (NCBI): domain Eukaryota; kingdom Metazoa; phylum Arthropoda; class Insecta; order Coleoptera; family Elateridae; genus Agriotes; species Agriotes lineatus. The sequence continues at coordinate 16,433,915 of OW679199.1, read as the reverse complement.
TGCCGCTTTCCACACCATACTCTGCTTCACAAGGCACAGCCGCCATCAAAGCCGATACCTGCTCCGAAGATGAAGACGTTTTCTCACGCAGCAGCCATGCAGACCTCCAACGCTCCAGAGAAGAAGCCAAAACCCACAATCATTGCCGCCAACCTAGGCGCAAAGAAGAGCCAAGTGCTACTGGCCACAGCAACGGTTCAAGTTAAGGCAGCATCCGGGATGACTCATCTCTTGAGGGTCTTGATAGATCCAGGGTCTCAAGGTTCCTTCATCACCGAAGCCGCAGCCGAATTATTAGCGTTACCCAGGACCAAGGTTCGAGCAGAAATCTCCGGAATTGGGAACAGCGAAACAAAAGTCGCAAAATGGAAAATCACAGGTTTGATTACGCCAAGATTTCCAAGTAAATTTTCCTTACCTGTTACTTTACTGGTACTTCCCAAACTTACAAAAACCATGCCTTCATCACCCATTCCGAACATAAAAATGGATGCCTGGAAACATGTCTTCATCGCCGATCCAACCTTCAACCGACCTGGCCCCATAGATATACTTCTAGGCGCTGAAGAATATTCCCAAATAATTCTCGAAGGAATCAAGAAATCCAAAGATGGCATCCTAGGACAGAATACCGAATTGGGATGGATCTTATCAGGAACCATGGGAAGACGACCTCCCACCAGCCTTAAGGTCAACACCATGGTTGCCAAAATTGAAGAGGATGAGCAGTTGCAGAAATTCTGGAACATTGAAGAGGCTTCTCCTCAAAGGAAACTTTCCCCAGATGATCAGGTATGTGAAAATAAATTCACAGACACAGTCCAGCGAGACGTAGATGGAAGATACGTAGTAAGGATTCCATTCAAACAAACTCCAGTACACATGGGAAGGTCCAAACCCTCAGCATTGGCACGATTCATACATCTGGAGAAGAAATTAGGACAAGATCAAGATCTAGCAGTCCAATATAAGAAATTCATGCAAGAATACTTGGATTTAGGACATATGGAAAAGGTGGCAAGGGAAGATGAGAATAACGGCAAGTATTACATTCCCCACCATGGCGTCATCCGAGAAGCAAGTTCATCAACCCGGCTTCGTGTCGTTTTCGATGCCTCTAGCAAGGCCTCTCACGGAAAATCCTTAAATGAGATGATGTACGCTGGACCTAAACTTCAGCAAGAACTGGTCGACATTCTACTTCGATGGAGGACACACAGGATTGTTTTTTCTGCAGACATTGAAAAAATGTACCGACAAATCAGAATGAACAACCAAGACCAGGAGTACCAAAGAATCCTATGGAGATTCGACAAATCACAGCCAATCAGGGAATATAAGCTGTGCACCGTCACTTATGGAACCGCATCAGCTCCCTATCTTGCCATTCGAACCTTGCATCAACTCGCACAGGACGAAAAGGTCTCATTTCCATTAGCTTCAGAAGCAGTGAAGAAAGATTTCTACGTGGACGACGTGCTTTCTGGGGCCGACACTGTGGAAGAAGCGATCCAACAACAAGGTCAGCTCATTTCCTTACTAAAGCGTGGAGGCTTTACTCTACATAAATGGTGCAGTAATGAGTCAGCCATCATTCAAGAACTCCCAGAAGAGTTAAAGGAACAAACATACCTCGAAATAAGTGAAGACGGCGTAAAAAAGTCCTTGGGCATTCACTGGTCTCCATATGAAGATGTTTTCTGTTTTAAGGTAGACGTTAAGCAACAGGAATCCACCAAACGCACCATACTATCCGAAGTTGCCAAAATTTTCGACCCATTGGGATGGTTAGCACCCGTCATCATCACTGCCAAGCTACTCATCCAAGAACTATGGCTCGAAAATATCAAATGGGATGACCCAGTGTCTGAAAATATCCAAGGCAAATGGGAGACGCTCAGGTCTCAACTCAAGGCAGTGGAAGAAATTACCTTACCAAGGTGGTTGTTTATCAAAAGGGAATCTCTAGTAGAGCTGCATGGATTCTGTGACGCCTCCGAAAGAGCTTTCGGGGCCGCGATTTATACCAGAGTCACCACATCATCCGGCCAAGTCAAGGTATCCTTATTAATAGCCAAATCCAAGGTGGCACCAGCCCGAGCCAAGACGACATCACCAAGACTGGAACTCTGCGCAGCAGTACTCCTTTCCAATCTACTTCAAAGGGTAATTGCAGCATTAGACCTTCCTAAGGTGTCTATCTTCGCCTGGACCGACTCCATGGTTACATTAGGATGGATAAAAGGAGACCCGGTACGATGGAAGACGTTCGTCGCGAATCGAGTAGCCGAAATCAACAATCTAATTCCGGCTCAACATTGGAACCACGTCAAATCCGAAGAGAATCCTGCAGACGTCATCTCCCGAGGCACTAGTCCAGAAAAACTAAAGAATCATCTCCTATGGTGGGACGGACCGAGCTGGCTAGTTAACAAGAGTTCATGGCCGTGTCAACCAGACACCGCAACCACCGAGGAAGAAGCAAGAAGTTACACTGTGCATCAAACTACCATTCATCAAGACGAGAACGAAGTCGTTCATCGTTTTTCTTCTCTAACAAGAATGGTACGAGTCATGTCACATTGCCGAAGATTCATCAACAAGTGTAAGCGACTTCCCACTCAATCAGGATGCCTATCAGTGAAGGAAATGGACGACACCATCCTCCTACTCGTTAAGGTCATCCAAGGAAGTGATCCTATTTTGAGGGCAACAGGATCTCAACTCCGGCAGAACAAATATGTGAGTTCCAGTAACAAGCTTGCCAACCTCAATCCATTCATCGATCAGCATGGAATAATCCGTGTTGGAGGAAGATTAGAAAATTCCACCTTGTCCTTCAATGAAAAACACCCAATCATACTCCCGTACTCCAGTCATATTTCCAAACTAATAATCCAAGAGGCGCATCTACGCACGCTGCACGGTGGCACCCAACTCACTCTCTCATATATCCGAAGAAAATATTGGATCATCAACGCGAAGAAAGCAGTCAGCTCCAGCATCCAGAAGTGTTTCCGATGTCTACGATACAAAGCAGAGGCAGCACAGCAACTGATGGGAAATCTTCCATCAACCAGAGTGAATTCAACTCCTCCATTCTTCCATTCCGGAGTGGACTACGCCGGCCCAATACAGATCCGAACATCCAAGGGAAAAGGGCATTCTTCGCACAAAGGGTACATTGCTGTTTTTGTCTGTCTATCAACCAAGGCAATCCACCTAGAGGCCGTCAGCGACATGACAACCAACAGCTTCCTAGCAGTCTTCAGGAGGTTTACTGCCCGAAGAGGACGCTGTGCACACCTATACAGCGACAACGGAACAAACTTCGTTGGCGCAAGAAAAGTGTTGGACAAGGAAACCCGCCAAACAATTGAAGGCCCAGTTGTCCAAGAAACCTTAGCAACCGGTGGTACCCAATGGCACTTCATCCCTCCAATAGCCCCTCACTTCGGAGGGATATGGGAAGCAGGGGTAAAATCAATGAAGCATCATCTGAAGAGAACTATTGGCCACGCTACTCTCACCTTTGAAGAGTTAACAACTCTTCTCTGCCAAATTGAGGCCTGCCTAAACTCACGTCCTCTATGTCCACAAGGCAACGATATTGAGGACACAACTGCTCTGACGCCAGGCCATTTCCTAATAGGGAGGGAAATCATATCGCCACCAGACCCAATCAACACTCCAATATCTTCAAATCTATCGAATCGTTGGAGGATAATCCAAAAGATCAAGCAAGATTTTTGGAAATCATGGAGCTCGGACTACCTTCATGGATTACAGCAACGAAACAAATGGAAGAAACCATTGGAGAACACTAAAGTTGGAGATTTAGTGTTAATCAAAGAAGATAGTATCAATCCTAGTAAGTGGCCTTTAGCAAGAGTCACTGCAACTCATCCAGCAGCCGATGGATCAGTACGAGTAGTGACGCTCCAGAAATCAGGAGGACATCAGCTAAAACGATCCATAGGCAGCATCATTCCATTACCAGCAACTACCGAGGAATCGCAGGAACCAGAGGCAGAAGATAAAATTTCAACTAACATTATCCAGACACGATCATCCCCAGCACCAAGGAAATCTGTCGCGTCCAAATGGAAACTGCTGTTACTCATCTTTACCCTTCTTACCACCAATACATTAAGTAAAGCAGAATTTAATATCCAAAAACCAGACAGCGGGTACTATGTAGAACACATTGGACACGGGAAGATTGAGAGAGGAACATTCCGGATCGAAATCCAGTTCGAGAGGGGGAAGATCGAAGAAGACTTCGAAACAGTCACAGACATGGTAGACAAATTCGACAATCTCTGCGACTCTGCAAAAGAACTGTCCGAAGACACATTATGCAAGACACTGGTGCATCATCTTCTGGAACAGAAAAAGCAAATGGAATGGATTAGAGATGGTATGGAAGAAATAATAACAAGACGAGAAAAAAGAGGAGTCCTTGGCACAGTATTAACATCAATTTTTGGAGTCAACGATGAAGTCTATCAAGATATAGACAGGCTAGACAAGAATCAACAGGAACTAATAAAAATGGACAGTCAACAATCCAAATTCTTGCTATCAGCACTTTCCAGGTTTAATGAAACCGAAGAACGAATCGACAAGAAGCTGGAACATTTCCAAGAAAAATTAAACCAAGGAATCCGGGCCATTAACAACATGGACAAATGGTATAAAGCAACCGACTCCAACCGACTAAATATTCACATCATCAGTGTGTACCAAGTCGCCACAAATGTAATTAGTGAACTGTGCAACTACCATATTCACATCTTAAACGTTCACTTTCAGCAAGGTAATCTGTACGAGCTAATAACACCTGCTCAAATTAAACAGATCCTCGCTAATGCAACCAGTAAACTTTCACCAAATTTGGAGATATTACCAACGCCAATTCTAAAGGTTGACATTGGGCATGACGACATCTACATCAACGTCCAAGGGTATTTCATCATAGTGGAAAAAACGGAATACTCCTTAATTAAAGTGACACCAATTCCTCTCCAAATCAGCAATGGATCCTACTGGATGATCGATGTGCCGAAAGGAATCTTCGCTGTGGATTACAACCTACAAATGTACTTCCACGAAACAGATGAAGAATTCAAAGAAGAGCTACAAATTTCTCCCACTACCTATGTTTGCAGTCCAACGGTAGTTAAAGGAATTGAAAACAACCCAAACTGCATCATTGACGATATATATCACCGAGTAGAAACCAGTCAATGTCTCCTACGAAGACATCGCATCCAGTCCATTATTTGGAAACAATTGTACATGGAAAACACCTGGCTATTTGTAGTCAGTAAACCAACCCGCATAGCAATCACTTGTAGTGGAAACAGGGAAGAAGTCACCGTCAACACTACAGGTGTCATTCAAATTTCATCGGATTGCATCATCCAAACTGCGAGGAATACATTAACCCCAAGGCACAACAGAAAATACAAGATCCTGGCTGGATACTCCAAGGCTATCAGTATCAATATTACCAACCCAATCACAACAAACTCATTTTCAGAAATCGCAGAGGAACCTGTACTAACTCAGTCAGACCACTTCGAAGACCTACAAGCATCGCAGTTAGATTTCCAGGAGCATATAAAAAACTTCACCTGGAAAGCCATCCGACATCATTCTCACCTGTCTATTGGGGTCACAGGCAGCCTTTTGGGAACCGCTGCCCTACTAGGAGCTATCTACTACATTCGGCAACGAATAACACGAAGGAAGCCACCACCCGCACAACCCCAGGCAGAAGAATATCCTCTCAAAACGCTCAATCTCGAAGAAACAATATAATTTATCGGTTTGCTTTTTTGTGGCTTAAAATTGGCAATATGTTTAATCTTGTCTTTAACAGATTAACCAGATATAAATTTATAATTATTCATTTAAATTTTACGAAACATTCTAAAAATTAAAAGCCACCAAAAACGCAATATTGCATTATGCAAGCGCGGCGACCTACTCACAGTCAAGTTTAAACACCTCGCAGTCGCCGCTCAGCATTTTTACACGGCTTCGCGTACACAATTACGCAAGGCCGTGACAAGGTTTAAATGCCTACAATCGCAGCTCAGCATAAAAGACGCTCGAGTTCATGGAGTCCATATCATATCACGGAAGCAAAACCGCTGAGTATTGTTTTGCAAGACTAGTAAATTAACCTACTGAATATAATACATTGCACCTGTTATTAGAAATGAACTTTGTATATTACTATGATCTAAGCAAATTTGTTTGTATATATAGAACAATTATTTTTGTAATAAACCAGTCTGCATTTACTTGTTAGATTCACTTACTGCGTCGCTGTGGGTCCAAGCCTATAAATAATTAAGGGATGTGAGGCTGCATCTCACACAGTGACGAATTATCATCCCGTTAAGTGGCATGACTAAGCTGTCTTAAAGCGGAAACTGCTGTCTCAGTTCTGCGCTTAACATAAGGGATGGAACCAGCAAAATAACGTAACGGACGCCTGATTTCTACAGCCTCCAGGCGAATCTGTTCATGTTTCATGACAGTCTAGGTTATTAGAGACGCTTGCTCACAAACACTAGATTAAATATAACTGGTCTACTCAGGTTGTTTTGCTTATATGCTTATATGCAGGGCCGTAACTAGGTATAGACCGAGTAGGCCCCCGACTACAGGCGCAAGCAGCAATGGGCGCCAAAATGGCACTGGAAAAAAAACAGAATTTCTTTTGTACTAATGCAAAAAAAACAAATAAACAAGTGGGCGTTTTTACAAACAAATTAATTAGTAATATTAACGATTTTAGCCTAAATAATGCTAAGTATAATAATGCCAATTGCACCCAATCTCATTGATACAATACATCGTCTTGTGCAATTTCCAAAGAGCACGTTAGTTGTCTACCAGTTTCTAACAGCGTTTGTTTTATAACTCTCTCTTATATCAACCACAGTATTAGAGTTACTAGCTTTTTAGCCCACCGTATAGGTGGTCTAATTCTAATTACAATAATTTTTGCATTTTTAAAACTAAATGTAATACAGCAGTGGCGGAAGCTAACTTAAATTTTAAACAACTGTTGGGGCGGGTCCACTGATTGCACATATTACATATGCATTCACTGCTTTGGGCTCATCGCTGGTACAGTGACCCATTGGAACAATCAGCTGAACACCACAGACCGATTTCGAAAGCTTACCTGTTGCACTACAATCAATTGCCCTCTAGAATTCTTCCAAATTAAGACACTTTTGCGACCCTACACGGTGGCAGCTTTTTATTAAAAAAGAATTACCCAAATTGGCCTGATGAAAGGCTCATACTAGGTGCCGACAAAAAAAGCTTCACGTTTTAAATACTAATTACTACAAGACAGTGTGACAGTGTTTCTGTGAGTACCTTATTCCATGTTCATATGTTACTATGCATAATAATATGTTATTATTTGTTCATATTGTATTATTTTAACATATTCACATGCCTTTATTAGCTTCTGAGTGGTCTTATAATAAAAATAATTTCTGCATTTTTAAAATTGAATTGTACATAAAAAAGTTACAAAAGAAAATGTTTTCAACGTCTTTAACACAGAAAGCACGCTGCAGGAAAAACAACTTTTGCTAGATCGAATTATCTACAAAATAGGTAATCTTAATGCTACTAAAAATCCCGAAACACTTAGTAATGCAAATTGCATGGATTTGAAAATTTAAAAAAAACATTGCAGCCTATAGAATTCGAACTCGCATTCACTAATAAATACATATGCTTATTGTTGCGTTATAAATAACGCAATCGCGTTCCGATTATGTACGAAATGCTCCCGATTGGTGCCGATGAAAAGGTGACACAGAGACGCAGGTACACCATACGGTTATATATAATGATTTATAAAATGTTCTACTGACTACATAATAATATGTACTTTTTTATTAGAATTATGATTTATAATCTTGTTTTCTTATTTTATTGGTGTTGCATTTTGTTATTTTAACATTTAGTTGTTTTAAAACTTTTGGTTAAAACTGTTTGATTTATTGTTCAATATCTACCTGTTCGTTTTGAATATGTTACATCATATATCCGGAGATAAATGTAGAAGTCATACAGTAACATTAGTAGTTTTTGCCACATATACCGTTAGTGTACTGAGGGGCGCAAAAATTTTGGCTTGCCTACACTAAAAGTTTTGCCTAGTTACGGCCCTGACTAATATGTAAACCTTACGAAATTCTTCATGCTAATTCTGAAAATAGTGAAAATTTTGCCATCACGTCCAGGGTTTTGAGAAGTTTTCAGTAACCTATTCTCTTAAAATATATATTTTTTTATAGCAAATGTTAAAGTGTGCTTTAATCGACTCAAAACAAAAGGTAAAGTGTTACTTTAACAGCAAGGGTAGATAAAGTAGCACTTTAACATCAAGGGTAGATAAAGTAATTTAATTTTCTAACTTTTATTTAAATTAAATACTACAGCTTCGTATTATCCTAGCAACCCAATCTAGCTACTGAGATTTTAAAATGTGATTAACTTTCCTTATTTTCTTTTGAAATTGTTCTGAAAAGTTCTGGCTATAGACAAAAAATTGTATTATACACGACGATAAAGTTATTACTATCCACTCTTGAATCATTAACGTCTCGACTTCGTCTCGACGCTAAACGATTCGCTCGTGGGTCGTGGATAAATTTTTACTTTATCGTCTTGTATAATAAATTACTATGTTACCGCATCTAAAGATAAATATTTTGTATTTTATCACAAAATATTAAACGAAATCTTGCAGTGTCCGACATGTTTAGACAAGTTTAAATAAATTACGATCAAAAATTATTCTCATCTATAGTATGGCTATGGAATACTTCCTAATTTATGAATGCAACTACATTTACAATTAAATGTCAAACTTGACATTTGATTTTTAAATGAGTTATAGTTGCATTCATAAATTAGGAAGTATTCCATGGCCATACTAGATGAAAATAATTTTTGATTATACTATACTTGAATCCTTAAACCACTCCCTTTATTGTTCTTGAACCGATCAGTTTAAGGTATTCGTGGATAATGTCTCATATGTGTGTCAATTATTATTCCAACAGTTTTTGTTATGTGCTGGGTTTACTATCGAGAGATCCAAAAAAAACTGTTCCTCAGTGGACTGTGGAAATTCAACGTACGAATAATATGTTGGTGACATTGACGTACAGTGTTACCAACATATTATTCGTACGTTGAATTTCCACAACCCGCTGAGGAACAGGTTTTTTGGATCTCTCGATATTCATCAGCATAAGTAAACTTCAGCATCGTTAATAGAAAAATATTATTGGTTGCAGTACTTTGGTTTTAAAATCGGTAATCAAAATAAGCCTTAAGGCTCCTTGCATTTGTCGTGCATGTTGCGTTATTACTCTAGTCTCAGAGTCTAAGAAATTATTTTATCCAACACCTCCATATAATAACACTATTATTATGTTGATTTTGCATAAGTAATGTGATATATTACTCACTAGTGAGAGAATATTCAAAAAGTCACTAGTGAGTAAATGTAGAAAGATACCATGAATAACAAAATTAGATTTAACACTATTTATTTATTATTCAAATTGATATTTGAGCCCCCTTCTTTGGTCAGGTGGAGGGCAGGGGCGGGGTGTGTAACAGAATGGAATAGCCCAACGTAATAGGCCTAAAAATGGTGGTGAATTGAATAAGGTAGACCGCGCAATAGCGAGCGCAGCCCCGTTTATTTTTCAAATACATTTTCAAAATAATTACCTACATGAACAACATATGAAGGCGTTGGATAAAAGTTTGTATTAAACTCGTGTGGAATGTTACACATTAGTCACTTAAGAAAATTAACCACTCGACCTAACGGTCTCGTGGCTAATATTTCTTGCGTGACTAATGTGTAACATTCCACACTCGTCTAATAAATAACTATAAACGGCAAGAGTAGGTACTGCTATACTGTTTGCAGTTTCTATGATTTGACGACAGCAAACTGATCGTATGAAGGACTTCTATTTTTGCTGCACAATATTTTTCGGGTTTCCATAAAAAATTAATGGGTAAAGAAGATGCAGTTATTGGTGGGTGTAGATGCGACAACATTGTATCTGTCAAACATTCTAACCTAAGAGTGTTTTTACAAAGTAACCTATTTTATCTTCATCGGTGTCTGTTTGGTTATTAATTATTATGTCCTCGTGGTTAAGGCTAATTAAAGATGTAGTCGTGGAAATATGTGTTTATTAAATATATACAACTTAGACAGATCTCATAAATATACAAGTTACTGTTAACAAGAGCACAACTCGAATGCCCTAAAAACTAACCCAAAACTCTCGTCCGGGTACCTGCACTTCGTCCCTTCGGATAATCCGCAGTTACACAGCGTTGCCAAACCTCTGCTACACCACATTAATGGACAAGGTCGAGGCATGTGGAGTACCAGGTACCTTAGACACCGACTGTTGTGGTCATATGCTCAAAGTCCTACTTAGAATTTTGCTGAGACAAAGGGGTTCCAACCCTGGCAAGGCATCTTTGACAGCGTACATAAATCAAACCAGTAGAGACACTCACTGTCGGTTCCTTTGATGTCAAAATACCGATTTGGATGACCTTGAACGGCTCCTGGGGGGTACTTTCCGATGGTACTAACAGATGGCGCCACTACTTTATCACATCAAGGCCGACTATATTAAATGTTTACATTTAATATAGTCGGCCTTGATTAAATGTAAAACATAATTTAATATAGTCGGCCTTGATCACATATGATTAGTACAGTGACTTTATATTAGAGTCCCTGTATATAGGTTACTAAGAGTTGGGCAAACAACGGGATACATTTTGATTGGTTTGGATCACTTTTTGCAAGGCATGTGTGATAAAAGTGCGGTTTTTGCATATTTTGTAACAGGTTACGACTGATAGTTTCACACATGCAAATCTAAATCTTAACTAAATTGGCCGTATATTCCTAATAGTCAGTTCTAGAGATCCTAAGAATGATCAATACTCTGAAAGCTCTTCCATCAAAGGCAAGTTAGCAAGGTTGGTTCCCATAACCTCTTTGTTTGACATATGTCAAATATCTAATTTGGATCAAAAATGTATGTCAAAACAGGCTGTTTGCCCAACTCTTAGTAAACTATATACAGGATATCTACTTTATATGAGACAGTGGCGACAATAGAGTGTATTCTTTTTATTGGTCGCTCGAATCGGCCGCCATTAAGAGGCAAAATTTGTTGATGCTTTTGTTTGTTTATACCAAATCGAGGTCAGCAGGTTAGGTTTTGCGTCATTTTGTGTCAAATTTGAGGTTAGCAGGTTAGACTTTGCGTCAGTTTGTGTCAAAACTGACGGAAAACCTAACCTGATAACCTCAAATTTGAAATAGACTTACAGTGCCACCAACATATTATTTATACGTTCAATTTATTAAAGTTAGTAGGCCATTGGCCGCCATTTTGTGGAAAATTGTGCCTATTGTCGCCACTGTCTCTATCAAGGCACTGTAATGATTAGTAGCAGAGCTAGTGTAAGCCGTTCACGACCTTTTTGGGACAGAGTTGGCTATGATTTTTCTTTTCATGTTGGACTAACTGATTCGATCATGTAGCGGATGCAACTTTTTTTTCTGTCAGTGTCTGTTCGACATTTTCTTGCCACCACATTGCCAGATTTATTATTTTAATGTTCGTGAGAAAATAAATGATTTATCAAATGTGTAAAAATAATTTTAATTTCCGTCAAAGGGAAAGTCAAAATGCCCAAAATAGATGGTCACCTGACCCAAAAAGATCGTGAACGGCTTATAACTGGCTCTGATTGGTGGAATTTTGTGCTGCCATCTGATAGTCAAGCTTAGAAATACCCCCCCCCCCAGTTACTGTCCCAGGCACTCTAGACAGGTTTCAACATTTGGAATGAGTGTCTCTACTTGTTTGATGTATGTACGCTGTCTTTTACACGCAGTGTTGGACTGGCCCACCGGGCAACCGGGCAAATGCCCGGTAGGCCAATCCAGTTTGGAGGCCACACATATTTTTTTCAAAACATAAAAACAAAAGAAACTGCAGAAACGTTTTTACAAAATTCAAAAAAAGTCCAAACTTTGTGTCAAAGAATTGTCCCAGTTTTGTTTGTGCATGCATGCATCATGCATCTATTATTTCTTAGTAGTTCCCGCAGCGTCAGTCACAAAATTCCTTGATTCAATTACAGAGAACGCGCATTTAAATGATTATTGCACACAACTGTCACATGACTGATATCATCCAATGAGAACCATGCATTTTTTGAAAGTCGACCAATCCCGAACTAATTACCTGATAAACGCCCTAGGGATGATTATCAAGCGATAAGCTCCCTAGTGCTGATTATCGACCTCGTAGATGGTGTTATAATTAGAAATAGAAGTGTGAGAAACAAGCAATTTGAGGTTTTTGACATTATTAGATCAATTTTAAATCATAAATCGTATACGGATTTTGTGTAATAATCACTTATAATACCATGAGTAGTCAAAGTTATGTCGAATATTTTTGCTGTCGTATCACGAATGTCAATTGGGCTTAGGTTCGATTAGGACGAGTGCGCTAGCACGAGTACTAATCTTAAGCGCAAAGGACATGAGTAGTGATACCACCGCAAAAATATTTTACTTAACTTTAACTAAGAATGGTATTCGAGAGACTATTCAATGAACCAAACTACTTTTTCAAATTAGTTTTCGGTAAATCTAGCAACAAACTACGCAATTTCTATAGTACTAGAACACCAATATTGACTTTTTCTAATAAAAATCACATTTGTTTAAAATATTCACTATACCACTAGTGAAAATTGTCGATTATTTTCACTAGTGAAAATTGTCAGTATAGTTTACGCTCATTGGTGCAAATAACAAAAATACTAAATTATGATTGATTAATAGTTAACATGAAGGGGGTGAGTTGAATAGTCTTCAAATTATAAATGCGGGCAGCACACCTACAGATAAATAATTTTGCCCGTGCCAAGAGTCATTGCAACCAACAATCGACCTTTGGCGTGTGCAAAATTATCGGTAAGTATGTCTCGCCCTTGTTATATTACTATTGAAAAATTTGAAGTGGTACCTTATAAAGTGATTGTTAATCAATTAATGCAAAGCATGTAAGCCCGATTCACTAAAAATGAGGAGGTTTACAGAACTTTCAGTTTCTTTGATCTGAGTACTTTTCAACATACTGCTCAACTAAATGGAGAAACTATTCCTGATTTCGCTTTTGTCGCAATTTAAAGAGAAATAAGAAACATTCCACAAGACATCATAAAACAAAAATGTACTCATTTCTCTAAAAAAAATTTACTTTACAAAAAGAACAATCCCAGCCTATGGTGACTGTGACTGAACCAATCACGACCCCTGATCACGACACTAATAGTGATGACAACGAAAATTACTCTGAAGAAGATCCAAGTTTTCAATTATATATTTGCATTGGTGAGCGGACAAAAAGTGATTGTGCGGGTTGTATGAATTGTTGCTTTAAAATTTTACACAAATATAATTTGTACGACATTGCATATAGCAATTTGTACTTAACCTACAAATACTTACTGACATTATCACTCACCCAAGTAGCTTGTGAACGCGTATTTTCTAAAGTGAAAATAATCAAAAATAGGCTAAGAGCTTCTTTATCACAAGAAAGTTTAGATTGTTTTCTAATTTTGAATGTGGAGTGTGATCTACTTCAAATAAATCTAAAATCAAAATTATTGATGTGATCCATATTGTTAAGTATAATTGTTATAATGGAATAGAGTGTTAAAGCTCCTATAAGGTCAAAGCTTGTGATCATAATTATTTAGATTTTTTCGTTATAATTGTTCTAAACTCAAAGTTTATAAACCAAAGCAGATAAAGAATATTTTTCGTTATTTGTTTGAATTTCAAAGTTTATACTCGTAAGAATATAATAATTACCTAACTCCTACCAATTTAATTTTTTGCACTTCCGGGACTAAAGTTCATACTTTAGTCCCCGTAAACAGGGACTAAAGTAGCTTATTTAATCCCTAGGGACTAAAGTAAAAATGATACCGTAACTATGGTAAATTTATGTACACACGAGGTTAGTAGGTTAGGTTTTGTTTGTCATTTGACACACACTGACGCAAAACTTAACCTGCAAATCTCGAATTTGACATATACTGACAATACACTTTAGTACTGCCAACTGATTCAGGCTATCCAGGACCTGCTGCAATTCAGTTTTTAATAAATTGTAATTGTCAGTTTCCAAATTGACAGATTCCAAATTTTGGAAATGTTTGATGATAATGGTCCCAAAAGTGCAAAAAATAGCGTATATACCTCGGGACTAAAGTGCCTAAATCCCTTGAGTGGTTGTTGCCCTCGGGCTTCGCCCTCGAGGCAACAAACTCCACTCGCGGGATTAAATGGTGCACTTTAGTCCCTCAGGATATAATATACTATTTTGTAACCTTGTTTCATGTTTAAATTTTAAAATTATTAGAATCAATATTTTTTCTTACCCCCCCCCCCCCCCCTTCCTCTTATTTTTACATGTGGAGGCCACATGCATCCTTTGCCCGGTAGGCCAAATTTTGCCAGTCCGACGCTGTTTACATGCTACACATCTTAGTAACACGGGACCCACGGCTACATCACTTCCGAATTATGGCATTCTGTGACTTTAATCACTATTTTTTATTTTTAATAACTCACCGGGACCGGGGATCGAACTCGCGACCTTAGATCAGTACCCGGAATGCTTAACTACTGAGCTACCGACCCCGGCTTTCATCGGTGTTATTATAGACTATTTACTAAATTGATTAGTGACTATGGCATCTAACAATTACTTCTTTTACAAGTAATAAGCAGCAATCCCTAATTGTATAAACAAGTTTCAAACCATGCATATGCTGTAGCAGAAAGGTTTTAGGACCAATTTTTTCAATGGAATGGAAAATTTTCGAGAAAATTATAAGGACTTATTAAACTGCATAGAATAGTTGCATCGATATTTTTAGGTTTCATTGTAGAACTAACATTTATTTTTCTGTCACCCTGGAAATACTGCTTATTGAGACTTTATAACTGCAAGTACAATTTACATTATTGCATCATTATAGCTGCTGTTATACCTCTCTTCGCACGATCGTGTCGTTTCATGTAGTTATTACAAATAGCGTTGTTGATAGATCGAGTAAGTTTAACTTACGATCCCTGATTGGTTTCCATAGAATTGAGAAAAAATAGTTCGCTGTAAGTAAATTCTACAATACAATTAGTGCGATAAGTAAATACTTCACAACACAAGATATTTTACCTAAACAACAAACTTTACTCATTACTACACAACTGCATAAAAAGCAAAAGCTGATTTTTTGCGAGTGAGATTTTTAGTAATACAATTATTCAGGATTTCAGAAATATCCTTGTTCTTCAATCTTGTGAAGAATATAATACGATAGCTACTCCTTTTACTAACTTTTTCGACCTGGTAGAATGCACTACTATAATCAGCCATTAGTGCTTATTTGAAAACAACTTGTAGTTAGTAAAATGTACAAATTAAAAATTAAACTTTCTATAAAGGCTTTTTTCTACTCCTGTAACTAAAATGCCATTTAACATACTAACATGCACGTCGCTAAGTGACCTTTTAATCATGCCTTCATAACCTATGACTAAAAAGCCTCTTAGTCATGAGCTGAAGTTGGCAACGATGTTTTAGTCATGGGGTGAAGTTAGGTTCAAATAGTATTTGCTTTATTAGCCACAGCCAAAACTAAAATCAAGTTAGTTGTCAACCGTCACTTTGACGTTTGTCAAGCATAATATAATAAAATGTCAAAATTTTAATGAAATAATATGATGTTATATTCTCTAAATTTGTGGTCGTAGAAAAAGTATAGTATGCAACTCGTTTTATAAACTTATTAGTCACTCATTTTATTAAACACTCGCTCCGCTGCGCTTCGCTCGTGATTAATAAAACTCGTGACTAAAATGACGTTTATAAAACTTGATACATAATATACTATTATCTACTCCTACTGTACAATGACCATTCATAATTCACAGTTTGCAGCCAATCATAAAATTCTATTTTCATTATTCAATAGTTTGCAAGTTTCAACCAATCAGAAAATTATATTTTCATTACTCAATAGGTTGTAGCCAATCACAAAATTCATTCTTATTATTAAACGACTTTTGAAGTTAACAGCTGTCACAAATGTCATAATTGGGAAATATGAACACAAGACTCCTATTGCATGGGAGTAGATAAAATATCGTATTATATTCGCGATTATGGCCATTATTCACTCAGATGACTTGCACCACGCGCCTTCGGCTTGTGGCGCAAATGTCATCTTCGTGAATAATGGCTGTCATAATCGCTCATATAATAATATACTATAAAGATTAATTCAAAATGGTAGGTTGTTAACGGTATCGCAATTCTTCGACAACACCTTATCGCACTTACCACATGATCTGTTTTTCCGCCAATGCAGATACCACCCCACATCATTACGGTACCTCCTTTGTAAGAATGGACCTTCTGAACACATCTGAGCCGTTCCAAGTTACCAGGTCTCCTCCACACTCTAACTCGTCGACTGTCAGGGTGTATTCCAAAACGAGATTCATCTGTGAACAAAACCGTAGACCACTACTCTTCTGTCCACAGAATATGCTCTGCGTGCTCGATTACCATATCGAATTGGCGGGGCTCTTATTGGACGTCGGGCGTGCAGATCAGCCTCGTGCAATCGATTTCTAATTGTTTGAGAGCATACAGTTACATTATGAGTTGCCCGAATCTGCGAAACCAATTGTTTAGCCGTAATTGTTGGTCGTCGTCTAGCTTCCAAAGTTAAGTAGCGATCTTGAACTGCCGTGGTAATGCGTCCACGACCTGGATGTTGTTCGCTAGGATCTCTGGATGTCCTATATCTATGCCAAAATCTGCTAATAACACTTTGAGAGGTGTTCAAAGCTGCTGCGACATCAACTTGTCTTCGGCCAGCTTCTAGCATACCTACAGCTCTATTCATTTAAGCTAAACTTAAATGTTGACGTTGTTGATTATCTTCCATAATAACAACACCAATAAAACTTAAAACACCCCAAAATAAACTTACATCAACTGTAAATTATGATTAAATCATTCCCCAACAACACTGGAATTGCTTTATTTTCAGTTGAATTGACAATTAAGCATTTGCATTTGTTTATTTAGTATTGAAACAATTGCTATTGCTAGCCCAAAGACCAGCAATAACATACTTGATGAATGGCAGAAATATTTGATAACAAAATTAATTTATATCGATAAAAAATGTTATATCCCTAGACTTTTGTGATGTGTGTAGATTCAATCCATTAACTGTTTTGTTTGTGACTGTAAATGTTCTTGTAATATTATTTTTTGTTTCTGGAACTGTAACAATCAATACGTCTCCTCTATTATCTATGTGGTCAAGTTTCATATTCAACAACTCATTTCGACCACTATAGTCCCATAATAAGAGAAGCCTACAATGCAATGTTAATAAAAAATAAAATTAATTTATCTTAATTTATTTGTTTACCTTTATCATAAGATATTCTGAATCATCTGCTTCCTTAAAAAATTGAATGCATTGTTCTTGAGTCAAAGTTTTAGACTTTTTGGGCAGGTAATTTACAGAATTTTGTTTCAAAAATGCTCGAACTTTATGAAAATTATCAAAATTTATATTTTCCTTGACTTTAATAGTTATTTACTATACAAGTGGGATAACAGCATCATTAATATACTACGTGTGTGTAAGTTACAAACGAGTGCGTAGCACGAGTTATGTAAACACACAAGTATATTAATGATGCATTATCACACATGTATTGTACAACATTTTATCTACGACTGCCTAAAATTGAGAAAAGTGCATTAAGAGAAATGTCAGATCTGTCATTTTCAAAAATATTTTAGTAGGCAAATGTCATTATGCCATTCATTTGACACTATTTCAGTTACGTAATGAAGTCATTACACAACTCAGTTGCGTAATAAAACCATTACATAACTGAGTGGTGTAATGGGCTTCATTACCTAACTGAAATAGTGTCAAATGAGTGACGTAATGCGTTACTTATCCCACTGGAGTAGATAAAAGTGCTTTTCAACATTGAAAATTCAGACCATAGTGTACCTGCATTTACAATCTTTGATCTTTCCGATAGATAAGCAAGTAATACATTTTCTGTTAAGTATTTTGCTTTTTTATTCGTTTTCCAGTTATTGAACAATTCATAGTACTTTTCGTACCGTTCTCTTGACTTTGTAGGTAACAAATTCAGAGAAATTTCGCTAGCTTCCTCTTGCAAGTCCGGTGGAGTATTCGTAAATTCTTCGTCATTGTCTGGATTGCCATTCATTTTCACTTACTGAATTACAATTTTTCAGAACTTACTGTTATTTTACACTTTTATTGTCTGTTTTGATTCCAAACTTTGATTTCAACTGACATTTAATGAAAACTTATGTAAAACATCAAAGCACGCAAATGACAGTCAAAGGTGTCCAAAGGTGTCTAGATTGTGAAAAACTTCAAAATCGTGTTGTTATAAGTTTAGCGGCCCAAGGGACGATAAACATTACTTTCGGTCACATTTTTAGGGTCAATATGATTCATTTTCGTATATGGTAGGCGAAAAAACATAAAACTTAATTTTTGATAATTATGCCGATGCGATAATTTGTATGGCTTGCTACGCCTAGGTTTCTATTATTAATTTTCTAACTCAGATGACTTGCACCACGCGCCTTCGGCTTGTGGCGCAAATGTCATCTTCGTGAATAATGGCTGTCATAATCGCTCATATAATAATATACTATAAAGATTAATTCAAAATGGTAGGTTGTTAACGGTATCGCAATTCTTCGACAACACCTTATCGCACTTACCACATGTTGGTTTACATTAGGAGGCAACGGTATTAAGCATCCCACTATTCTCAACTAGCTCACTTGGAGGGGGGGGGGGGGTGTAAGGTTCACGTTACTCGTAAAGTCTGGTCATATCTTAGGACAGTGAAAATTACGATGAATGACAATAAGCCACCGTGAAAGTCAACCCAAAGGTATATAAATCTGCTTCGTTAACGACCGAAGCAGCGAGCTCTGGTGCACAAGATATTTACGTGAAAGCTTAATTTCTTTTCATCTAAAGATTTAATTGGTTTAGCTGTTTGTGTTCAACTTAACCTTACACTTTCTTAACAATTGTCCAGTGAATAGCTACATACAACTTCTGAATCTAGCGGGCTCTCTTATTGATTAAGTGAATCGTACTTTCACTCAAAGAAACAAAAATGTAACTTAACGAATAAAATTTATAACATTTTTAAAAGCCTGTGGTTGCATGTAATGTAAAGTGCAAGCACAAATGGTCAGAGCATGCAATGTGTAAACCAATTTATTTGATTGAACCTCTCTTAGTTAATCGTTAACGGAGTCCAGTAACTTAAGTAGAACAAGTAAACAACACAAAAAGGATAGAGAGAACCCCTGTAAATAAAGTGAAAGAGCTCGACATTAAGCCAGCTGATCTCGGTTATACAACCTTCGAGCTACCTACAAACACATAATAAATCTTATTATATACCAATAATATAATACATAGGTTATTCATATAACATTATATTGGTGTTACGAATTAAAACTGAGTCATATGACAGCGCAAGAGGCGCTACAAAATTTCTAATTTATCCACATCACTTACGACAACTCACTGACATCTTCGTGAAGCATTTTAAAATCTGGTACAGGTACCTTAGACCGAGAAAGTTGATCAGTTTCAAACCAGCATTGGCCCAAAGCCTCGACAACGCCCGGGGCTCTCCATTCGTACCACCGAAATTTTTTACGTCTGTTTTCTTACAAGCGTAGAGCACACGTACTGTCCCTACTCTGAAAATTAGGGGTTCATCTGCCCCTTTCCTACGTTTGCCTGTGGCTTCGCTTATTGCCACTTCTATTCATTCTCACAGCACTCCGTCGCTCCTATTGCATGGAAATTTTAAATTGACAACTTGCCGCAGCGATTTATAGCACGGCGCGACGTTTCAAACAGCAAGTGGTAGCATGTCGACACGCGAGGGGGATCGCTGGAGTCTAAATACTAATAAAACGTAATTTGAAACCACAAGCGAGCGCTTAAACAGAAAACATTCTGGATTGATATTGGGAAATACTTAAACAAGGTACTCAAAAACTTTCTACTGTGCACATTTTTTTATTTTTTCAAATCAACAGTCCTATAAAGCTGAAATCAATCGATACCATAAAATCTGACAAAATTTAACCTATAGATGGAAGCTCTGGAGGAGTGACATTCAAGCAGCATTTTAGGTTACTTTCGCAAGTCCCCACTGGTAGTTGGTTACCACCTTCGCAGTCGGCCTTGCATGTCGTGAAGGGAACTGAATAAGTTTGTAGCTTGCATTGTTGACCTTCATCTGAAAATAGCATCATAATGAATAAATATAATGGAAATCCAATTATAAAATCATCTGATCTTATAAATTATTAAATTATTCGAACTTATTCCATCAGAACAGCCTGCCGACAATCGTCCACAAAAATTAAAAACGATCAAACGCCACGACTTCTGTTTATCATTTCTAATATCTGTCGGCATAAAGTGCATCTAAAAATATTTCGTTTGTTTTCTAAATTTACATGTTTAACTTTAACTTTAAGA
Source organism: Agriotes lineatus (assembly GCA_940337035.1). NCBI lineage: Eukaryota > Metazoa > Arthropoda > Insecta > Coleoptera > Elateridae > Agriotes > Agriotes lineatus. Next base: position 16,413,110 of record OW679199.1, on the reverse strand, counting down.
GAATGTAAAATATAAATACACTCAACATTTTTAATAGGGTTATATGCAGATAATTAAATATTCAAACTCACCCTGAGCCAGTATAGCAGGTAAAACGACTGCGAGGAGCAAAACTGTAAAAAATACGACTTTCATTGTTCTAGATTAAGGGATCAAGTGAGTACTGTGCGTTACACTGGCGTTTTTATAGGAAGCCGCGTCTAATTAATACACATTTAAGTGGCACAGAATTTTTCTTATCGCGAAAATTTGAATGAAAAGCGTGCTTGTGATACTTGCTAGAAAATTAATAATAGAAACCTAGGCGTAGCAAGCCATACAAATTATCGCATCGGCATAATTATCAAAAATTAAGTTTTATGTTTTTTCGCCTACCATATACGAAAATGAATCATATTGACCCTAAAAATGTGACCGAAAGTAATGTTTATCGTCCCTTGGGCCGCTAAACTTATAACAACACGATTTTGAAGTTTTTCACAATCTAGACACCTTTGGACACCTTTGACTGTCATTTGCGTGCTTTGATGATTCACATGTTTTCATTTAATGTCAGTTTAAATCAAAGTTTGGAATCAAAACAGACAATAAAAGTGTAAAATAACAGTAAGTTCTGAAAAATTGTAATTCAGTAAGTGAAAATGAATGGCAATCCAGACAATGACGAAGAATTTACGAATACTCCACCGGACTTGCAAGAGGAAGCTAGCAAAATTTCTCTGAATTTGTTACCTACAAAGTCAAGAGAACGGTACGAAAAGTACTATGAATTATTCAATAAATGGAAAACGAATAAAGAAGCAACATACTTAACAGAAAATGTATTACTTGCTTATCTATCGGAAAGATCAAAGATTGTAAATGCAGGTACACTATGGTCTGAATTTTCAATGTTGAAAAGCACTTTTAAAGTCAAGGAAAATATAAATTTTGATAATTTTCATAAAGTTCGAGCATTTTTGAAACAAAATTCTGTAAATTACCTGCCCAAAAAGTCTAAAACTTTGACTCAAGAACAATGCATTCAATTTTTTAAGGAAGCAGATGATTCAGAATATCTTATGATAAAGGTAAACAAATAAATTAAGATAAATTAATTTTATTTTTATTAACATTGCATTGTAGGTTTCTCTTATTATGGGACTATACGGGGCTTGTCGTCGAAATGAGTTGTTGAATATGAAACTTGACCACATAGATAATAGAGGAGATGTATTGATTGTTACAGTTCCAGAAACAAAAATAGCTATTAACATATCTAGGAATGTTATGAGTATCATAACTGCCGCAGATGTTGTATTGAAATCCGAGCTCGCAGAGCGAGGATTTTAAAACATCTGAGGCTGTTATGATTCATAACATCCGTGATTTGTTCAATAGTTTATCGGTTGCTGTATGGTTATGGTTGCCATGTACGGTAATGGACTATTACCGTACAGATCAGTTATGATTTAGTTACCAGCCTATCTTTGTATATGTAAACAAGAGATTAATATCCTCCAACCGATAAATAATATTACAAGAACGTTTACAGTCACAAACAAAACAGTTGATGGATTGAATCTACTTACAATATACAACAAATATGTTTCTCTTAGACCTACCCACACTCCACACAATCGCCTATTTATTTATTACAAAAACAATGAATGTACAGTACAACCGATCGGAAAAAATGTATTTAGCAAAATTCCAAGCAAAATAGCCACTTTTTTGCAACTATCTGAACCTAGTACATACACAGGACATTGTTTCCGCCGTAGTTCTGCAACCCTACTAGCTAACTCTGGGAGTGATTTGCTTACACTTAAAAAACATGGAGGTTGGCGTTCTTCTGCAGTTGCAGAAGGATATATCGATGACTGCTTATCGAATAAGATTAACATTTCTCAAAAAATCTTGACAAACCAAGAACAGCAGCCTAGTACTAGCAAAAATAACAGAATTGAAGTTTTAAATATTTCCGACCAAATAAATGAAATACCAGTTAATCTAGATAATTCCAATGAACCCACTTCATCTATAGAAATAAGTCACCATGCTACTAGCACTTCGAACACTTACCAAATGCCTACAAATTCTGGTATTACTATACATAATTGTGCTCAAGGGATAATTAACATTAATTATTATAATAAATAAATTCGTAAATTGTTAGTACTTAAGTTTCTTATTAAATTGTTTGTATTTATAAAATCAAAGCTTTTTGTTATATTTTTTTCTATTTTTTTAATGCTAGGGGAAAAACAGTTGTGTGTCACACATGCAGAAAATGCATTAGCAGCCCTTAGCTTTCAGCTGCCCTCGCTTCGCTTCGCTCGCTCATGCAGCTAATACCCGCGGGCTGCTAATGCTCGTTTTCTGCCCTTGTGACACAATATACTATATTATTGTCGCTTATATGTTGTAGTGTTCTAGGCGATAAAAAATTAAATCGAAGTTGACAATTACTTCACATTTTTATAATTTCCTATCAGAAATTGGAATATTGGCTAGTGTCTGTGAGCAGAAAAGTTTGTCTTTAATCGTTGTACTCGGTAGGAAATATGTCGAAATAATTAATAAAATTAATGAAATGCCCTCTAATATAATTTCTAATACAATAATATAACTAGAAGACCAGCAAGTAGCGTCGAAACTAAATCTAGGGAATGCAAAATGAACTTAAAATTCATGTTAACTTATTCCTAATACTTTTTACTTTCCCATACCCATAGGTATAGGGAAGTCTTGGAATCATGAAAATTTTGGAAATCGAGATTTTCACAGAAATATCCGTTTTGGGCCTCTAGGAACCCAAAAAAGTGGTTTTAAAAAAATGTCTGTCTGTGTGTGGGTGTGTGGGTGGGTGACGCTCCTACAGCCGAAAGTATTGCTCCGATTTTGATGCGCTTTGAAATGCGGGGGTGTATCAAAAATTCATCGACAAAATAAGCTTTTCAAAAAAATCCGAAACCGGAAGCGGAAGTTACGCATGTTTTTTTGGTATCACTGTTTTCGTGATTAAAATTTTGAAATTTTATTGCGGATAACGATAGAGGGTCATAAAAAAAATCTGTTAGTTTTTTGCCGAACTCGCTAGGTTTAAAATGAAGGGCGCTATGATTTTTTGAAAATTTTGAGTTTAACGCCCTATTACTCAAAAACGGATGAATCGATTCAATTGATTTTTATTTCTGAATAGTATATGGAGGCTAACATGAGGTGATATAAAAAGTGTTTTGAAAAATATTAAGGGGCCTAAATTACAAATTTTCAAAATTTTGGAAATTTTCTAAAAATAATTTCTCAAAAACTGCCCACACGAATTTGTTTAAACTTCATACACTGATAGACCCCGAAAAGTGCTATCGATCTGTTTTTTAAAGAATCTCATGAATTATCTGTGGCGCCCTCTACGAAGCTTTGAAGTTTGAAAATTTAAACCCCTTTAATTAATAAACAAAACAAGATAGGTAGCTGAGGTTTTCACTGAATTGCTCAGTGCATCATGGAGCATATGAATATGCAAAAAAATATTACACTCGTGGATATATGTAAGCGCACCGGCCCCCTCCCCCCTCTATTTTTGAAAAATATTTTTTTTATTTTAACGGTTGTTATATTTTTGCGTCAAAGAATCTTTTTCCGCGAAAATAAAAAAATCGATTTTGTATGCCCTAGAAAATATAATTTCCAGGTACTTAGAAAATTTCACCTCGGTGCTACAGCCATTTTGAGGAAAATAATACATAAAAAGTAACTAGCACAGTGGCGGCTTGTCCACTTGGCGCCATCTACAGAAGCTCGGTGGTCACGTTTTGAACTACACATTCTTTTATATTTACCCGCAATTTACGTGAAAGTGTAAACGCTTATCACGGTGAAGACGTGAGTCATCGAGTTAAAATTTTGATATGTTGTAAAGACTGTTGAATAAAGACGATATGAACAGTTTCCAGTATGGGAAAGTCCAGGGAGGTAGTCACGTCCACTTTTTTTAAATAAAAAGAATAGCAAATAAGGAAGTTTACGATAGTATAAATATCTTAAAAAAGAAGCGCTTAGTTTCTGAACGATTATAATAGCTACTTAAGTAACAAGGAATGTAAGGACCTATTAACATTTGAGGTAGGCAAATACAAGCCAAGGCGGAACCGCGGTTTGTTGCCTGCCGAAAATGCTAATAGACGATACATTCCGAGTTATATTGTTATATTTTTCCCGCTGCTTATCGAAATTTTCCTAGATTTAAAAAAAAAGTCGTTTGGTTTGTTACCTGTCACCAGGATTAATTTGCGTGGGTCATGTCACTTGTCATATAAACACTTGCAATTATAAACAAAACGTCTAAGTCTACATCTTGCGTTGTTAATTTTATTATCCTAGGAACTTAATAATAATATTTATTTGTTCCTCACTTGTAAACATCAATTTATCAAGTCACTGTATTCATCTTCAAAATGTTTCTTAACTGGCTAGCCTGTAATTTTTTTACTGGCTAGCCAGTAAAATTTTACAAACGTGCTCATAGATAAATGATAGCGTGCAAAGCCAGAGTTGTCTTCCTTAGTATGTGTCATATTGATGAATTTAGTTGGTTGTCAGTTTGACATTGTGAATAAATGGTAATTTTATAGTTATTTACAAGTGAGGAACAAATAAAATATTCAACAATACACGTGACGTAACGGGTTTTACTGGCTCCAGAAGGTGACTGGCTCGCCAGTCATATCCTTCCGTCCGCCAGTAAAAACCCTCTTACCACGCTAGTAATGTTATAGATATTAATCATACAAGTTTGATTGTGAGCATCTTAACGAAACGAGTTTGATTGCCAAAAACGAGACGGTTAGCCGAGTTTTGCGGCAATCACACGAGTCTCGTCAAGTGCCATAAGCAAACGTGTATTGTTCAATATTTTATCTTCACCAATAAATTCTGGTTCAATGTATTTCTTTATACAAAAAGAGTGCGGTAATATTCATTACCGCACTGAGTGAGGTAATATCTATCCATTACCGCACTGAGTGCGGTAATGTCCTTTACCGCACTCAGTGCGGTAATGAAGCTCTTAACGATACAAAAATTAATTTGGTTAAGAGTCTATAACAACACTGATGAAGATAAAATACTATGTTCCGTTGTCAAGGGAAAGCAGCAAACAAATATAATTACCGCCTTATACGTTTTGTTACTAAGGCTGTATCACTGACTTACATGATCAGCAGCGGGAAAAAAATATCTAATCTGTACGACTTCGTTGGGAACATAAATTAAAATTTTGTTTGCATGTGCTTTTAAAATACACCCCATATAATAATAATAATTTATTGTATAAATGTGGAGTGTAGCATGTCCATGCTATTTTTAGGGAATTTCGGCACACTACAAAATGAAAAATATTAAAACATGAACGTTTCGGAAGACAAATCTACTTCCCTTATCAACATTACTAATTAAATTACGAATCAATAAGAACCTACCTTATTTTATTGGAGATCTAGCAGAACACGACTAACCTTCCCAATAGATGTCCAATAAAATAAACTAAGTTCTTGTTGATTTTTAATTTAATTAGTTAATGTTGATAACGGAAGTAGATTTGTCTTCCGAAACGTTCCTGTTTTAATATTTTTCATTTTGTAGTGTGGTGAAATACCCCAAAAAATAGCATGATTATTGAAGCGCCACAAAGTTTCGGAGATTATCTGTAGCATTGTAACGGCCCTTTTAATTTTGGGGTTTGGGCCTTAAATTTTCGTCGTGAATGCTTGCCTACTGTTTTTTATTACTAGCTCAAGAATTTTTGGAGAGTAGAGCTAACTCCAGTTCATAGTTTTCAAATGCGACGCAAGATCGAACTTGTAGATTCACGGGTATTTCAGTTTTGCTTTTCGGCAAGCTTAGTCGATTTAGTTTTGTGTAGTGAGACTCTTAGGGATCTGATTCCCCATGCATTTTTCTAAGGGCATCGAGGGCTGGCAAGTTTTTCAAACTTTCTGAAGCGGTGGTACAGTTATTTCTACAGAGATGCGGCCCGTGCAATTTAAATTATTTATTGAACATTATCGTGGGTCGCCCTTCACTTCAGGTAGGCTCTTATCCCTTTGGATTTAATGTTGTTAGAGGCCCGCTAGGAAATTCTTTGTTACGATAGGAATTGGCGAGCCCGTTTTGCTACTTTTACTGGACGAATGTATGGATGAAATTCCTCATTCGCCATCTGGACTGCTTTAGCTCGTTACAACTAGAATTTGTTTCACGGTGGCCGAAGACTTTTAGCTCTTAAGCGAATCCAGTATTTAGAACCCCTACCAGCTAATTTCGTTTCCCGATGCATCATGACCAGGCGCCGAACTGCTACCCGGAAACCAAAAATGTCATTGCTATGCTCGGAGATAAACTATATTTCGTACTTTATTAAATATAAATTGTGAGTAAATATAGTACGAAGCGAATTTTTATTACAGTTTAAGATTGGCAGTAAAAATTGCAATTCTTATTTAATGCGGCATTGTAGTACATGTTTGTCTTTGTTGCGCGTGATTTGTTTTGGCAAAACGCGTGTCGTTGTTCAGGTCAGAGATTAGCTTTTTACCAGCGCCACAAGGCTCTCCAGTTAGGAGAATTTTCGCTGGTCGGTTCCGGCTTCTGGGGTTCATTCTTTTAAATGTTTTCCGACCCTGCGTGCTATTTGAAACGCGTAATTTACTTTTGAGATAAAATATAATAACCTTTGTTTTACCATTTTGTCTATTTTTTAATATACGACTTTCTGGATCGTTTGCATTTAGCGACCTAGTTTAACTAACATGTATGAACCTTGATTGGCATTGACGAACCTGGTTCAATATTTCTGCGTTCAGGACGCTATTTACCTTCATTTTGTTATATTATTCAACTGGCAACAGTTTAACTATTAGCCTAATTATTATTTCGTATTGCTGGTATATGATGTTTTATATGACCCAACCGATACCCGCTCGTTTTTAGAGTCTAGGATAGTGTAAGCTAGAAGTCGAACACGGTAAGTGAGTTTCACTTAGATTAGTTCTGTTTTCTTTTTGCGGTCAACGACTGGCACCATTTTGTATTGTTTCATTGAATAACACTAAGAATCATTGTCTGATCCCGTGAGCTGGTCAGGGTCGTGCTCGCCTTTTGTTGAAGGGCGGTACACACAAGCGGGGCCGACATCTTTAGGGCCATATTAGGTTGATTAGATTCGTACAAGTTAGTTGGTCAAAACGAGCAGTCTTTTACCACTCATCTTTTTATTAAGAGCTAGATTATAGCCAGTAGTAGGCTGATAGGGTTGTTTATTGTTGCGTGTTTTGGTGACTTCTTCCCGCTAATATGTTGGAAGTAAATTGTTTGTTTCTGATGAACTGAATTGGGAAGTTGATCCAGTAAGGTTGATAAAAATCTGGTGTGATACACGCACACAACTTCCTTTTACAGTGATCTCATAATTAGCCAAAAATTTGATTTAAAATTTTTAAACATTTGTAAAAAATTTTCAAAAATTACAAATTTTACAAAAACGGTACAAAATAGAGCGTTAGTTGAAGGGACAAATTTTCTCTAGAATTTTAAGCTGAATTCAGAAATGTAATAATATACCGGGTGTTCTATTCAAAATAGGAGTTAATAAAAAAATAGAAAAAACAAAAGAAACCCATTGTAGAAGTATTAAACTGGAAAATCACCTATCTCACATCAATACACATTAAAAATGTACTAAAATTGTGAAGTTTGAAAAAAATCGTTTGAGCCGTTTTTGAAAAACTCGAAAAAAACTGAAAAATCACAAGAGTAAACACCTACTTCCGGTTATGCGATTTTCTTCAAAAGCTTGCTGTCGTATCTACATAATACACAAAACTTATATATGAAGTTTCAACGCCAAACCTCTTTTCGTTTTTGAGATATTCTGTTCACAGACACACCAATGAAAAAAAATATGTTTTTTGGGTTCAGGGGACTCTAAAACGTGAAGATCTGTTGAAAACTCAATTTCGAATTTTTGGGGTGAATCCAATACTTCCTTTATTGTAAAAGGAAGTAAAAAACAGAAGTTGCTGCGCGGCAAGATTAACCTTGAGAAATGCGATCCTTTACGTGTTTCGGGGTATACAAGGGTTGAATTACATGAGCAAATGGAAGTAGATCTTTGTAGACACAAACTGTTGGAGATAACGGAACTACTTAGGCAATTCGAAGACAGACCACTGATGACGGAATTTTACAGACTAGAAACTAAATTAAAACATCTTTGGCGTGGAATAAATTATATTGCTGGAAGGGTCGATGAAGCATCTACACCGGGTTGGTAATTAGTAGAAGATCGTTACTAAGAACTTTTTCCCGTTGCTGATCATGCAAGTCAGTGATACAGCCTTAGTAACAAAACGTGTAAGTCGGTGATTATATTTGCTTGCTGCTTTCCCTTGACAACGGAACTTAATATTATTTTCCCGCTGCTGATCATGTAAATCAGTGATACAGCCTTAGTAACAAAACGTGTAAGTCGGTGTTTATATTTGTTTGCTGCTTTTTCTTGACAACGGAACTTAATACTATTATTAAGTTCCTAGGATAATAAAATTAGCAAAGCAAGATGCAAATTTAAACGTTTTGTTTCTAAATTGCAAGTGTTTATGTGACATGTGACACTCATAGGTAACACGACTCACGAAAATTAATCGTGGTGACAGATGACAAACTAAACGATTTTTTCAAAAATCTAGGAAAATTTTGATAAGCAGCGGGAAAAATATAATAAGATAACTCGGAATGTATCGCCTATTAACATTTTCGGCAGGCAACAAGCCGCGACTTCGTCTTTGCTTGTACTTGCCTACCTCAAATGTTAATAGGTCCTTACATTCCTTGTGACTTAAATAGCTATATTATTAAGTTCCTAGGATAATAAAATTAACAACGCAAGATGCAGACTTAGGACATTTTGTTTATAATTGCAAGTGTTTATGTGACATGTGACACTCATAGGTAACACGACTCAAGAAAATTAATCCTGGTGACAAACCAAATGATTTTTTCAAAAATCTAGGAAAATTTCGATAAGCACCGGGAAAAATATAATAAGATAACTCGGAATGCATCATCTATTAACATTTTCGGCAGGCAATAAGCCGCGGCTTCGCCTTTGCTTGTACTTGCCTACCTCAAATGTTAATAGGTCTTTACATTTCTTGTTACTTAAATAGCTATTAGTCTTTGTCGAAATAATTAGTGAAAGCAAGATTATGCCAGGTGCAATTTTGGTTATGGAGCAGTTACGAGCGTGGTGTTAGGATTATACATATATCTAATACTTACTATATTGCCAGCGGCTATGAGTGGTAAACTTACCGATGAAGTGAGACACACAACCAACTCCTTCATGTATACGGTGAGCTGTGCGCAAGCGCGGCGGCGTCGTCCGGCCAATGGGGAAGTAGTCAAGTTTAAAATTCGCTTCTAAAGGCGGAGTTCGAATTCTCACGCATGCGCACGAGACGCGTTATACTCTAAGTGAGACTATGTCGGCGCCGTAATGTTTTCTGAAGTTTCCAGGCCCTACCAGCAATATATGTGTATTATATATATGGGATTATATGGTGTGCTCGCTCGCATATGTATTGCTATCCTCCTCGCACACTGTGACGTCAGCTTGGGAGCAAATTTGCCACACTACATTGGTAAAATTCTCGTAATTAATCCTGTAACTCTTATTATTAAAGTTAGGGAATAAATGCAAATACGAAAGTTGGGAATATTTTTATGGTTAATAAAACTGCCTTATTAAATTTATTACCACAGCTATCGACGATGTTTTGTTAATAAAATACGTAATGAGAAAATTATATCTCAAACTTTTTAATTGTTGATATAGTAAATACAAGACTTATACCTAGTTAGTAGTAGTAACATTCGCAAATTAAAATACGAAAAATAATGCAAGTAAATTTATTTTGCACATTTAGTTGTGCAACAAATGCCAAAGCAATAAGAAAGTCTCCTTTATTTCTATTTTTTACATTCGTGAGACAATTTCTTCTGCAATTTTCGTTTAGTTAGAAAAACTTATCCTTAATCCAATATATATTCTAGTTCGCGCCATACAAAGGATTATTTCATACGGAAACATATTTAAGTAATTAGGGTCATTGACAACCCCATCAACCATTTTTTTTTAACTAACTACTGTTTTGACAATAATTCACCATGTAAACGTCTAAAGTGTCTGTCTAGAATTCGAGCTAATTGCATTAATTCTTCACTAGGATACATTAAATGTCATTTTGAACGAAACTATCCAATCCGAACTCCTCAGAATATCAAGTTTTCTTGTATCTACGTCCAAACTTAAATCCTTATAATTATTTTTATGTCTGTAAGCTATATATCCTGCTATATACTTTAAACAATGGTTACTAAAAGTCTCAGAAAGTTGATTTGAATTCAAGGCGTTTAAAGTATTTTCAAATGGAGTTTCATGGAAAGTAGATATTTCAGATTAAGGAAACAACTTCGGATTCATACTCTGGTTCAACGAAGGTATAATCTTCTAGCAGGGTAGGTACTATTTTTATGAATATTTAAATTATCATCCACATCCTTGTTTTCTAATTCTGAAGATTCAATGGCATTTGCAAAAATCTCTGCGGTTAAATAAGACTGGGTATCCTCTTCGGTATTTTTGTTCATTGTAAATATAGACAATGAATGTCGTTTCAGTACGTACTACCGAATTCTGTACTTGATTTGAAGTGGATCTGGGTGATCATTGGTAGCACCCATATCTCGAATGTAGGGAAAAAGTTTTCGGCTACATTCTGATTGAGTTTGTATGTTATTAAATAATAGATGTTATACTTATCGCGGAGGTAAAAATATAAATGTGTTAAGGAGCGGTTGTTTAAAATAATACCCTTTTGTAATGGTAAAGGAGGCTTGTGTTTTCCAACAACCATTTTATTTATTACCTAACTATTTTTGTTTAATAACCCGTTCGCACACGGCGATTTTCAGCATCCCGGGTAGTTAGTAATTACGGCGGATCTTACGGCTTGCTCCCAAGCTGACGTCATGCGCGGGACTAACCAAATTTGAACCTCTACGCGCATATAGCAAATGGCTCTTCTGAGATTGAGGTTCCAAGTCATATTGTCGACAGATAATCAACTCAATTCAGAATCCACGGATGCTACATCGTTTTCTACTACTTCGAAAACAAAACATTAAAACAGTATTCAAACCCCCGAGAAAAATCTCACAGGTTCTTCCTTCATCTAAAGATAAATTAAACACTATGTCATCTAAAGGTGTTTATAGAGTCCCTTGCTCTTGTAATGCTGTATACATTGGTGAAACAGGTCGTTCAGTGAAAACTCGCATCTCTAAGCACCAGCGCTGTCTCAAGTCAGGTCTCGTTTCATCATCGGCCATCGCTGAACACCAACGCGATACTGGCCATAAGATCTTTTTTGATGAAACTTCCATCATCTGCAAATCCCCATTCTTCTTTAGCAGAAAGATCCGCAAAGTCATTGAGATTTGCAAACACCCTAATAATCTCAATCGGGACGAAGGCTTTCCCCTCCCTTCTATGTGGAAAGTGGTAATTCCTAAGCCCTCCGCCACTGAACCGCGACGGCATTTGCTCAATCGCGACGGCGCTTGCCTATAAATTCTCACCTTTCTTCTTCCGATAGTGCAGTCAGTCACAGTCTAAGGACTTGAGCGTGTTGCATGCGTGTTCGATCCTGATTCTTTGACCGTTTGTGCTAATTTAGGCCTTTAGTGCGCGCAATAGTGAGGGACGCCTTACTTGTAGCTGCTATTGGCCATTTGTGCCGTGTTTTAACAACTATCAGTGTTATTAATTTGAGATTGTATTTTTCAGCTCTCTCCATTGATTCTGTTGCCGGTGCGTGTGCTTTTGATATACCACCTTCCATCAAGAGCTCAGTGAGGCTCTCCATCTATTCTGCAGTCGGTACGTGTGGTGCAATACCTTTATCAAGTGTGTTTCAGTAGTTCTTCCTCCCCCTCTCACGCTTGCACCGTGCTGCATAGACGGGGTCCCGATTGGCAGGATGGCGCCCACACGCAGTGCCCAGCCGAAGCCGTCATCTTCGACGTCCCAGCCGAAGCCTCCGACCACTGTAACCCTCCAGAAAGTTACACCGCCCGACGCAGCATCTACGAAGAAGAACGTTAAGCCTCCGACTGCTGCCTCACAGCGCGCCCCACCTTCATATTCCGACACCATCTCCATAAGGCGTACCCGATCCAAAGTTTCTATCATCAACGAGGACTTCAGGTCTCCGGTTTCCTCTCCCGTTAAAGAAATTATCGCATCTTCCCCTGTCTCGATTCAAGGCGAATCCCAACCCGTGGACTGTCGCCTCCGGCAGGCGTCGTACCAGCTCTACGTCTTCGAATAGCTCCACTGGCCCAACTGAAATTCAAACCCGCTTAATTTCTGGTCTCCCGAAGGATGCCTCCACACCAAAAGACCTCGAAACCTACCTCAGGAAAATTCCCGGTCTTGTCATCACCTCAATTTCCGTCTTCAACAACGGCACTGAACGTGTCAGCTCTCCATGCCCCGACCTCGATTCAAAATTACAGTCCCTCTCTCACCAGTTTGGTCATCCCATAAAAATTTCATCTCACTCCGCCCCAGATCGCCGCAACATCGCCCCCCGTCTTCCTACTTTCTCCTGCGTCCTGCGAGGAGTAGAGTTAGACGTTTCCGCCGACGACGTGAAGGAAGCCCTTCGCCAAGCTGGCCTTGAATTTAATAACACCTGGTGCATCGATTCCAAGGCCACTGACCAAGAAACTAGGTTGTTTCGAATCGTCACCAGCTCTCAGTCCACCTTGGACAGTCTCCTCTCCAGCGGGTTAAGAACCTCAACCAGTCCAATGTGGCCGATGCCTCAAATTCGACCACGTAACCTCCAACTGCCAAGAGAGAAAGTCTGTTTGTGGAGTATGTGGTGGGGACCTCAACACTTCCTCCTGCAAACCCCATGCCACGCCCCCTGCAACGGTGACCACGTTGCCTTTTCGGCAAAATGCCCCGATCGCCCTGTCGAGGCCGCAATGGCCGACTCCACTGCTCCGCTGAAGACGACTGATGCCCCCCTCCCTGAGGATTTTTCCAAGGCTGACGATCCCACTATTCACAGAATCATCCGCTTTTTTATGAACACTCTCGTAAACCTTTTCCCAGACCTGCGCGGTAGAATTCAGCAGGTCTTAAAGCCCCTGATCTTCCAATTCTTTGGCCTGCAGTTTGCGGCCTCCTATGCGGGAGTTTCTGGAAGATCGCCTCCAAAAACATCCCCTCCCCCACAAACACCCAAGAAGTTCATGCCACTGTCGACCTTCTCTCCACTACCATCCAAGAGGCTGTTCATCTATCGGTCTCCAGCAAGGTCATCAACATCAGCCGCCCACCTCTTCCACCCCAAGTTATCGCCCTCATCCGCGAAAAGCGGCGCCTTCATCGGCTTTTCATTCGAACCAGAGACCCCCAAATCAAAACCCAATGGAATCGCCTTAACGCCATCGTTCGTCTTCAAACTACCAGATTTCGGGTGGAGGACAATCTGCACTGGCCTAGACTATCGGGAGGGGGGGAAATTCTGGAGGAAGCTGAGGGACCTCACGGGGCAACAACGCTCTTCTAGGGTTCCGCTCCACCATGGTGGCGAGGTTGTGGTAGACCCTCAACAACAGTCCGACACCTTGGAACAGGTTCTTCAAGTTCCGAACGACCCCAACTTCTCTCACGCTGACTATGTCCAAGTTCATCGAACCCTTGCTGGCAATCCCAGTATTCGTCCACTTCGTCTCATTCCCCCAGCCCAGGCCATTCCTGACATCAACCTTCTTCTTCCCATCGAGGAGCAGGAAGTCCTGAACGCCCTGGCCTCTGGAAAGAACACCGGCCCCGCGAACGACGGGCTTACCCGTCGAACTCTTCGTCAACTTCCCGCTGTAGCTATCACCCTCCTCACTTTGATTTTTAACTGCTGCCTCCGTGCCGGCCACTTTCCCTTGGCTTGGAAAACAGCCAATGTGGTGATGCTACCGAAGCCCCGCAAGGATCCCAACCTTCCCTCATCTTATCGTCCAATCGCCCTTCTCAATGTTCTGGGCAAAACTTTCCAAAAGATGCTTGCTTCCAGGCTTCGACAATTTCTAGAGGATCACGTCATTCCCGACTTCCAACATGGCTTTCGGCCTCAACGAAGCACCACCAACCTTCTGCTTCAGCTCAAGGGCGTAGTCAGGTATGGGCAGGGGTGGGCGCTTGCCCACCCCTAAAAATTTATTAAAAGCAAAAATCAGTTGTTTTGTAAAGTTCGTGTGAAGAATACGATATGAATGCCGCAAACGCTCAAAAGTGTCGTAGTAGGTGGTTTACTCGCATTTGTCCACGATCAGGCGTTTTTGGAATAATCTAGATGTAAACGAAAATGCGCGCCAAATGCGGAACGAAGGAATTTTCCGCACTTTCAATAAAATATATTTGAGTGTGTAGGTAGTGTTCCGTTCCGACAATTTGCAGAAGTTTGTTTATCTGCACACCACGCTTTAATGGTAATATTAAACCAATGCTCCAGTTAGTTTGGAAACACAGTGCAAAACGAACGGAAACAAGAGTGAATAAATGATTGTGTTTATTAGTACCCAATATTTAACTCAAATAAATTTTAATTTATTTTACACTGGGTGCACCTATTCTAAAATTAAAAATTGACATTAGGAAATTTTTCGCAGGTAGATTTTTGGTGTTGTTTTTTTAGTAATTAATGTTTGTGTATATTAAGTAATTAAATTAAAGTTATAAGATTATGTTATTTAATTTCAAAAATGTGTATTATTGGAAATGTCAGTTGTAGTAGTTGGTAATTGTTTTTAGTGACACAGAAAAGGAAAAGGTAAAAAAATTATAGCGCTAAAAGTGAAAGAGAGGAAGAAAAAAACAAAAACATTGCACCAGCACCTACCAAGACTACCTCTACTTTTGATGAGCAGGATGCGCCTCAAGCGGGACCTTCATCAGCATTATCATGTGATAAAGCTGAGCTCGGGAATAGAGAGTATAAAGACTATGCTGGTAACGATTTGGGCAAATGGGTTGGACAATCTTTTTCCATGACAACAACGCAAAAAAATGGAAATTCTGAAACCTTGGTGGACACCACCAGAAAGTTACAATTTTGCTAAAGACGCCATCGATTTAAAACTAAAATTTAAACATACATATGCTCCTTGGCTTGCGTATTCACAACGATTGAAAGGTGCACTGTGCTTGTACTGTGTGCTTTTTCCTCCAACAATAAGTACAGTACAAGGCGTTTTGGGTTCATTTATCATTAGGCCCTTTACTCGATACAGAGATATACACGAATACTGCAAAAAACGTGCTGCCACTCAGTGGCATAAATCAGCAACCGCTGCAGCAAAGCATTTGTGGAGAATGTTCCTGTTGATGTTCAGATGGTGTCTGTACATAAAAATCATTGAAAGAAAATAGAAAAATTGTAGCATCAATTATTTCTACTATAATGTTTGTGGGACGCATGACTTGCCATTGAGGGGTAAAGCTCAACATCAAGGTGTATTTGAAGATCTAATTCAACTAAAATTGAGGCTGGTGACAAAAATTTGAAACAACATATCGAACAAGGCAAAAAAATGCAACTTATGTCTCCACAAATTCAAAACGAAGTTATTGCTGTGTGTGGAGCGGTTATTAAAGACGATATTATTAATAACGTAAAAAGGGCTAATGCTTACAGCGTATTGGCAGATGAAAGCAGTTATATATCAGGAAAAGAGCAGCTGTCAATTGGTATTCGATTTTTCGACGAAGAAAAAATGACAATTCGCAAAGAGTTTGTCGGGTTTGTGGAGTTAACTTCTATGGACGCCAAAACTATAGCAACCACAATAGACAGTTTTCTACAAAACGAAGTCTTAGATGCAGACAAGTGCGTTGGACAGGGCTACGATGGTTGTTCAACTATGGCAGGAAAGGACGGTTGCGTTCAAAAAATTTTGAGAGAAAAATATTAAAAAGCTCTTTATTTTCACTGTGCGAGCCACAAATTAAATTTGGTGGTGAATGATTTGAATCGTGTGCCAGAAATAGGGAATACTGTTTCTACAGTAAAAGATATAATCAGTTTTTTCCGTGAATCAGCGCTACGAAGAAAGTTTGCTCCAAACGTTCCCCTTTTGTGTGAGACACGTTAGTCTCACAAATACAAAAGTATTTCCATATTCTGGGACAATTTTGTTAAAATCGTGGAAGGATTAGAAAATCTTTCAGTGGAAGGTAACGCTGCCACTAGAAAAGGTGCTTTTCAACTGCATTCTGCTGCAACTAAGTCCCAGTTTATTCTCTGTCTTGTTATTATAGCTAAGTACTCTGCATTGCTAGAACCTGTGGCAAATGTTTTACAATAAAAATGCATTGACATGTTACAGTGCAAAAATCATATAAAAAGAATAGTAGCTGTAGTAAAAACCCATAGAGAAACTGCAAACGCCATCACCCAAGAAATTTTATTTAGCGCTAACTCAATTGCTGAAAACATTGGGGTAGATTTGCAAATACCAAGAATTGCAGGACGTCAACAACACCGGTCAAATCCTCCAGTGGCCACTCCTGCTGAATTTTGGAAAACTTCGCTGCTAATCCCATACTTGGATTCTTTAATAACTTCCTTGGAACAGCGGTTTTCGACTATAACTTGCCCCCTTTTTCACTATTAGCAATACATCCTTCTACTATGTTAGATATGATATTTGAAAACTTTTTGAAAACGACACAAAGCTCATTAGATTTTTATAATTTAAGTAATGTTAACAATGAAGCGGAATTATGGTACAATCTCTGGAAGGAAAAAAACCTCAGAAAAGAAGAACTAAAAGAGTTAGAACTAATAGACGTGGTGAAAGAAGCTGAGACTTTCTTTCCTGATTTAAAACATGCTTTACACATTTCATTGGCACAACCGTGTACAACAAGCACCATTGACAGGTCTTTCAGTACACTACGTAGACTAAAAACCTGGTTGCGATCAACAATGACGGAAGACCGTCTTATTGGACCGTACATGCTGAGTGTGCACAAAAAAATGGTGCTAGAAAAAAAGAAGGAGCTAGAAGATGACATCTTCAGAAGATTTGCATCAGATTCGCGAAAAATACTGTTACTTTAAGTAATATTTTTTCCATTTGTACAAAATAAAATAAAATAGTAATAACAATAATAATTGTGTGTATAAATGTTTGCCCACCCCTAAATGGAACCCTGGCTACGCCCTTGCTTCAGCTCCAAACTGACGCCACTCTCACCATCAACTGCGGTCAATGCCTCCTCGCCGTCATGCTGGACATTGAGAGAGCTTTTGACTCAGTCTGGCATGCCGGTCTGCTGAAAAAGCTTTTGGACTTTCAAGTCCATTCTTTCTTTGTCCGTATCATTAACAGTTATCTATCCTTCCGCCAACACCAGGTCACAGTTCGCAGAAAAACCTTAAGATCGTTCTCCCCAAGAGCCGGGGTTCCTCAAGGTTCGATTCTCGCCCCTCTGCTTTCCATCACCTTCTGCGCTAACATTCCACTTCCGCCCAACCCAAGAGTCCAACTTTTTCAGTATGCAGATGACACCGCCATCTGGGCCAAAGCCATCAGCAGCGCCCGCGCCTCCAACCTTCTGTCCCCGTCACTTCTGATCCTCGAACGCTGGTTTCAGCGTTGGAGAATCAAACCCAATCTGAATAAAACCCAGGCCATCTTGTTTAAAAACCCACGTCACCACAACAGACCTTCACTGGACCCCAACAACGTCGCCTTGACATTATGGAACTCTAGGCTAGAGCTCTCCACTTCAGTCATCTATCTGGGGGTCCATTTTACTTCCACCCTGAACTGGCTCCCCGAGCTTCAAAGATGCCTCGACTCTATTCAGAGAAGGAGTGCCATTCTCTCCATACTCCGAGGCAGCTTTGGAGGCTGCCACCCTCGCACCCTCATCCATACCTACAAGACATTTATTCGACCTATTATTGATTATCGTTTTATTTGTTTTAGCGCTCTACCTCGCTCCAGCATGAAGAGGCTAAGGGCAAAGGAGAGGGCCGTCGTCAGGAATATGCTGCACCTGAACTGGTTTCATCCCTCTCAGGAGGTTTGCGACCTTGCTGGCATTTCCCTTATAGACGACAGACTCTCCGAACTCCGAGGCCGATTCATGCAACGAGCGATGGAGCAGGACCACCAGCACACCGTCACCATCCTCAGGACCCCAGCATTCCAAACCAGGAGACCCAGGACGAAGAAGAGGTTTCCCCCCGCCATCCTTCTTGGCGATGCCGAAGATCTTCCCGAGGAGTTCCAGGAGTTGTTAGAAAACGTTCCCCATCAACCTCCGATGACCCCGATGTTCCTGTAAATTCTCTTGTATATTTGCATATTTGTTAAATCCAATATCTTAAGACCAAATTCTGTAAAATGAAATATCTTAAGTTTAATTTCTATTTTGTACGCATGCGACCATATCTTAAGTTTTTTTAAATTATTTGTAAACATGCAATATCTTAAGTTCCCCTAAAATGAAATGTATTTTTTTTAAAAGTCCAAATAACTCTTGTACAAAGCCGAAGAGGGGTAGTCCCCTAAACGGTAGTAGGTTAGGTTTATTATAATTAGATATTGTATAGACCTAGCTGAATAAACTTTGAAAAAAAAAAAAAAACTTCCGATAGTCGAGTTTCGCCTCTGACGTGGTTCACACGTTGAGTTACCGTGCTCTTCTGTCCCTTCCCTTGCAAAGAGTTTCGCCTCTGGCTTGGTTAACACGTTGAGTTACCGTGCTCTTTTGCTTTTTTCCTCCTCATAAAGCCCCTTACGAAAGTGGGCGAAACGTTGAGTTCTTCGATCTCAATCATGACACGGTCCAATCCCGGAAGTCGTTGTTACTTAATGACAATGGCCGTGAAAGCCTCAAAAATCATCTAAACAACAGTGACGTTAAATCAAATCAATAACTACTTGAGCGAGCGCCCCATAATTTATGCATGCCACTGGCGAAAACTCACATCTTGTAGAAGTACTTTAAAATCTATTACAGGTACCTTAAGCCAAATACGAGAAAGTTGATCTCAAGGGGGTTCCAAGAGGGGTTGATTTTTCCCAAATCAGCCTAGATTGAAATAGCAGACCTAAATAGCAGCTCGGGGTGGCTTAGAGACGAATAAATACGGAAAAGAGCAATGAAACCTCCCTCTGGCAGGCGAATTTTTGAAAATATGTACTGCTACGCTAATCCAATAAATAATTTACAATTTCTGAATTTTTTCCTCAAATTCATAACCTAAATTACATGCATAACTGATAAAAAATTAACCAAATATACAATTTGACATGTTTTGTAAATATCAGCCTGTTTACATAACAAAACAATTTAAATAACTCGAACAACCAAGTTGAAGCCGGGCTCAGCAACCTTGAGAAAATAGCTGCTACATCCGCCTAACCGAAAAACGCACATGCGTTATAGTATTTAAAGATATTAGGCCGATATTGAGCTTATAACGGATGACGACATAATTTGTGGCCGAGACAAATAAATTATCCTATTATGTAATAGCCGCCGTGTTTTTTAATCTTTTTCGTAATATCTACTAAAAGTGGCAAATGTTAAGGTACGCGATTTTAATATAAATGAAAGTTATTAGAAACCAGAGTCCTTGATGTAATGGGGTAGTATAGCAATGGTTGTTTATAACGAAGAAATTAAACCAATGCACATCATTTGGTAGTGTAGCAATGATGTTAATTAAATAATGGCCGTGACTGTTACATTTTAACGGCCTTTGCTGCTATGTGTGCTATGTAAATCAAGCAGACACTACTGATATAGTAACGGTTGTTTATTTGAATTTGTGTAGATTAATTTGCTTGATTAACTCGGTCTTTGCCCTCGTTAATCAAACTGCTAATTCATGAAAAAAACTAGTTGTACAAATTACTATTGCACCATTTAATCAACTCTCTAATGTTCTGTTTCCGCAAAACCAATAGAGGCATGTCCAATTTGTAACACTATTTCATCAGCTTAGAAAAGAAGACAATTTCAGGCCACAAGTTTTTAATAAATGTTAACATTATTATGAATGACACCAACAGATTTTTCAGTTATAATCATTAGCACCTTTACCTTTTGGTGTCGAGGACACGATTGGTGTCCTCTGAGCAAACAAATCTACATAATTTGAGGCTTTTAAGGTAAATACCCGTTACACAGGTTTAATTTATTTTTAGAAATTCTAAGCAAATATTGAATGTCTTTATTTTTCCTTTACTTTCAGTAACAGAACTTGAACTTCTTGCTTTTGGATGTTGCACATAAATGTACTTTACACATCCACAGTTGAAATTATTCTTGATTTAAAAAAACAACATGCAACAAATTTATTACAATGAGACTAACCTCACTCACAACATATACTCAAAAAGGCGCAAATAAAAATGCTATCATGTTACAGTTCGTATTTACAAAATTGTGTATAGCTTCATGTAACTAATGTAAGACAGTCGACAAATACTTCATAAGCTCCAAACTGGTAGTGTTCAATAGTCCAACTTGTATAACTGATCCTTCGACACAGGCACAGCTCGTCCACTGATAACTATTTGTGGTCCCACGTAATATCGGATGAGTAGACTGGAGCCTCGCTTCAGCTGGTTGCGCCTTGAGAGATCTGACCAGCAATCCACCCACGACGGGTAAAATGGCATGTATGGAGGGGATCCAGCTGCTAGGCCCGAGCCTGATACAGCCATACAATTTGATACCACTTGAAAAGGGTATGTAATAGCACTAGCAATAAACTGTAACGAACCACATTTAAATGAAACATGCATGGCAGTTATGGTGGAAACTACTCACAGACATAGTGGCCGATGTGTACATCTGAAGTTCCTTCTCTTCGAAGACATATGTGTTGACTACGTAAGCTAGAGTGCTGGCTAATACGAGTGATAAAGCATCGCCTAGTATTCTTGGTACTAATCCGTTAAAAAAGCCTTGTACTCCATTTTCTTTGTATATTTCTACGACTGAACCAAATAATCCATTATATTTCGTCTCTGCTCCTACAAACTGTGCCATCATACGAATTGTGATTACGTGAAAAGGATGACTGACAACGATGGCCGTTATTCTACTCAAAAGGTCCTTTTTAACACTCCTAATAAACACCTCTTTTCTGAAAATAATGAATCATTAAACAATCTCAACTAACGGATCACAACTACTTTTTCTCCTCTTCCACTTCTTGACCTTCGTTTGGATGGTCCCTGTCATTCTCCATGCGCTCTAGTACTTTCTGACTCGCTACAGCACTGGCTAAGTTTCCACAAACCTTAGGTACCAGTCCAACGTAACAACCCGTGAAGCCGTCAACCGATTTAATATGCTTAACTGAAACCAACAAATTGCAAAAGGTTTCTGGCATTATTCGATCTGAGGAGCATACCATATTCAAAGATGTTTGGCAGTTTTAGAGCTGGCTTTCCGAACAGTGTCTTTGTGGGCCGAGGAGCGATAGGTTCGTACCCAATCTAAACAATTATGACAAGTAGAATGTACTGTCAAGTTTCTATTTCTAAATTCTGACCTGTATGAGTACTTTGGCATATTCCAGTGGGTGTGAGGCGGTACTAACAATAATTCTCAGAGCGTAGTTCGACCAATGGTTCTCTCTTTGCTTTGACATGCTATTTTGAAGTTTATAATTTGTTCCTGTATAAATTTATTTGTATTAAACAATTTTAAAAAAACAATTTTTCTGTCAAACCAGGTCCTGCCATGATTTCACATTTAAGTAATCGTTTAAATGCACAAGTCTTCGATATACAGAATTTTAATATTTAAACGCCGTATAGATATTTAACCAAAGTTTCTGATTATTTGTAATCAAATCATTTTTAGAAACCGGCAAGTAGATAAATTCTGGTGTAACTTTTAAGGTTATGAAACATTTCAGCAAAAGTGTTTGTATTGCAGGATTGGTGTATCCTGCCGTGATTAATACAAATAAATAGAATAAGTACAATTAGTTAGAAAAATAATAAATAAATGACTCAATTTACATTAACAACGCCTATTACCTTCGATTTCGTCATCGTCCAATTCTGAATCCACAATAATTCTTTCCACAATAACTTTTTTGGGAAGTTGAGATTTTTCAGCTGCTGTAGTACTTGCCATTTTGTGAGTTTGTAGACGAGTCGATATCGCTTATCCGATAAAGGCCCCAGTATTATATCCGATAATTATTAAATAATCACAGGTAATCTAAATTGGTGTGCTTTATTTACACAAATCATATTAAAGTCGTCGTGCCATCTGTGATAATCAGGAGATATTTAAGAATTATATAACATCTAGGCGAATATCATTTAAAGGAAAAGGGCCTATCACGGCCAAACTCTTAAAAATTTCAATAAAAAACGATTCTAAAATATTTCTCACGTAAATACATGTTCACACAAGCCGTATTCGCTTATTCGTCAATTAAGATATGGCCACACTACATTTCATTGTTGTATTGTTCGTCGGTTGTTATGAACTAAAACCATCTAAAATTATGGTCGTTATTATTTCGAAGTACAAAATTGACAATATTATTTTTCAAAAAAATTATTTTCACTGTATATTTATCTTAATAGGGAATGTGCATGTATTTTAAAGTATTACATTAACTAGGTATTTGCCTGGATAAATAACAGTAAGCCAGCCTATAAAAGATTTACGTGAAAATGGTCATTTAAAGTTAATATTTATTATTAAAAATTATAATTAATTTGAAATTGAGGGAATGGTCGTAAACGTTTTCTGATTGGCCAGTATGAAAAATGACGTAATAATCTAGGCGAGACACTAGGTTTATGTTGGCAGAACTTATTTGTTTGCAGTACAATAGTTTGTAAGTTTAAATGTTCAAAGTTTTTCAACTTGCAGGGAGGAAAATTTAAAATTTAGCAATACAGATAGAGAAGAATTTAAAAAGGTGTGCAAAAGCACAAATAATTTTAAAGTAATTTAAAAAGTGGGGAATAGTGTATTGTGCAAGTTGAGAAAAGTGTAGCTTGTCCGTGCAAGGCACGAGCTTTTTAATCGAGGCTAAGCCGAGATTAAAAACGCGCCGAGCACGTCATATTTTTTTAAGTACTCTAAGAAAATGCCTAAAAGTTTTGATAGAAACATATAAAAAAAATATGTGAACAATTGTATATTTAAAAATTTAACTGTGTTGCTATGCAGAAAAGCACCACTTTTCTAAACGATTTTCCGCTGCTATCCAGAAAAAAGTTACTATGCAAAAACATACCAGTACGAGCGTCAGCGAGTACTCAAACGTCCATACGAGTTCAGTAGAACCGCTTTTCTGAACTAGTTGCGTATACTATCGAGAGATAAAAAAAACTGTTCCTCAGCGGGCTGTGGAAATTCAACGTATGAATAATATGTTGGTGACACTGTACGTCAATGTCAAATTTGAGGTTGACAGGTTACGTTTTGCGTCAGTCTGTATTAAAACTGACTGCAATATCACTATCTTCCAAGCAAGTTATTTTGAAGAAATTACTGTTTCAGATAAAGTCAAAATTAGTAGCAATAGAGAATTAGGTACCTACCCATTAGGAATTGTTTTTAAATCCTATATTGCGGTGAAGTGACGCACTACGATGTAAGTAGCAGTGATTTTATAATTTTTTTTCCAACTGGTATGTATCACAATGACAGAAACAGTGCACTGACAGATTGTTCATGTAGTAACCAAAACTAGTAGTTTTTTGTTAAAGGTTGGCGCAGCCATGTTGCCAGATTGTAGTAGACCATTCCAAAGGTCACTTTATAGGCCCAGTGTCATGGTCTGGAACAATATAGACCGCCTTGATGCAACGCGTTTCAAAATTAGTGTTTTTCACATACAACATCACTTCACGTCTAGTGTGAAAAACTCTTTCATTTTGCAACTTGATACATAAATAGCTATTTTGTGAGTAATTGAGTTTATAATGCACTATATTATTGTTAATACCCTGACTAATTTTTAAAGTTCAATCAATACTATTTATAAATATTTAAAAACGAATGTTCAGACTGTAGAAAATCTTTCAACGGAGCCAAGAGATAACTACTTGGATAATGAATTTTTGAAATTTCAACTGAGCCAAAAAATTTGGGAATGCCACGTATAAACGAACATTTCACTCTTCATACTCTATTAGACTATGTTACATTGAATTTGGGATACACAGGGGGCTACACAAAACTTTACAAATTATTGAAATCGATGGAGTGCAAGAAAATATTCCAAAAAATACATGATTGATTCAAAATTTCTGTTGGCAAGCAAACTTTAATTCTTCAAAAACTTTGCTAGATGAAACTTGGATATACCAGAACAGAAACATGATATGAATGTGATTGAAAGATGATGATAGGTTTACTAATAATAAGAGATTTGCACCAGAAGGTAAAAGATTCACAGTGTTTTATGCAGACTATTGTGGTGGTTTCCTACCGGGGTGTGACCTTCTTTTAGACTCAAAAATTGAACATCGAGATTACCACAAAAATATGACCAGTGAAATGTTTCAAAAGTGGGTTGAAAATCAGTTGGTTCCTGCCATAACTAGCATTGGGGATAAATGTGCTGTCGTTATGGATAATGCTCCTTATCACTCAGTGTTGTTAGAGAACACCCATTGAACTTCTATACACATTCTGTAAAAAACTATATAATAATGTCAGCCCCAAATTCAAAAGATAAAATCAGAAAAGTTTGGGAGGAAGTCTTGAGCAAATGTGGTGCTGATAAGTGGAGAAACTGCATTACGCACTGTCAATCTATCAGGAGTGATTGGGTGAAATATATGGAAGAACATTGTGCGCTTGACGTTTCTCCTGTGGTCATTTCGTTAGCAGAGTCGTCCGATTCTGATAAAGATTCGAATTTGGAATGATCAAATAGCAAAAGCACAATACAATTTTGAAAAATGTGCAAATTCTCAGTTTTTCGATGGTTTTCCATTAATTTATTAAGTTCTTCCTGGCATAATATTAATGTTTTCTAAAAATTTGCCACAAAAGCCTTTGTTTTTATTCTGAAATATAAATTTGTTAACACTAGCTACGATTTAGTTGGACATGATATATGTAACTGGCAGTTATTTTTTTTTATACGTAGTTCTAATTAGAATACTATTATAAAAATAACAGGACACAAATTTCTTCAAAATAATGTTGATACTTCACAAATCTGTGATATAACCTAAAATTATTTAATGCTTTGATTATTGTCTGACATTTCAAAGTGGAACTTAATTTATAACTAGATTCTAGCAATGACTATACAAGCATATGATCGCTAGATTGAATTGTCTTGGTGTTAACCTCGAATTTGACATAGACTTGCCACCAACATAAACAGCGCCAAGCGAATGACAGGCTGGCCTAAATTTATTGTCCGCCATTGTATGTTAACTGGTTGACCATTTAATTATTTTAAATTCTAAGTCTGGCTACTATAAACTGAAATTGTCCCAAGTGCATACCTACCTAGTTACAAAGCAAATTATAAAATTACACTTCAAGTTTATAATAGTCAGCATTACAACTAGTATTAATTAAATGTCAACCAGTCAACATAAAATCTAACCTCACTGTAAAAATAAAAATTGTAACCAGAAACTGTATGTATAACTATATCAACATAATTCAATTTAGTGCTTGCTGCCAATGGTTTTCCTAGAACAAGGATTGTAGGTATTTACTATAACCAAAGAGTACTATAGTACTCTTTGCTTATATTTTGTCGAATGCAGTTTTCTGCTTTTGTGCAGTTTCATGAAAACTGCAATTTTCCCGCCAAATGCAGTAATTCGTCGCTAGATGGCGATAGAGTTTTGGATCATTTCCGGTCTGCCAAATTTTTTGGGAAAGACGTTTTACGTTCTTGGTTTTCTATGTGCATCCGGGGTCATCGGCCGTTTTAGGATTTCCTGGGACATGGTTTTGAGCTTTCTGAATTGCTGGTGATGTCAGGGTAATGCAGATTAATTAATCAAGGCATATTTTAACCCGAAAACTGGTTTAATGAAATGTTTGAGCGAGCACATGTTTTTGTGAACGAACTGGCAGAATTTCTGGTAAGGCATTTTATTCTTTGGTGGTTCATTTGCTAATTTGGGGTGTATGTATAGCCTTTAACCTACGGGCTAAACCAATCGATTTGCGGGGAATGTGTCCTCAGTAGCAGTCTTGCCCGCAGCTTCCCTGTTGGAACAAAAACTGTTGAGTACGAGGCCACCTCACCTTGAATTCGCTTTGAAGATGCGTGCAGGCAGAAGGGCTGGCCAAAGCGTCGCTGGAGGCCACTACCTCGTGCTGTGGTTTGAATCGAATGGTCTTGTATTTATTTATATACACTTATTTGCGATTGATTTCACTGTTATGGCTTCACAGTTTTAACCAATTGTGTATTTTTTATGTGTGTGCTGATTTGACGGCAGCTTAGAGCTGAGTGGTTTATTTTGGAGTAAATAACATCGTCTTGTATGTCGATATTAGCTTAGTGGGCGGCCGCACCGCTTTACGATTGTTTCCTTCTAAATATCGCCATATTAAGTTTCTTGGCTGGGAAAGACGATTTTAGCATATCACATTGTAATACAAACTACCATACAGATATCTGGATGTGAGGTTATGTGCGGTATGGAATTAAATCGCTAAGCTGTTTCAAAATTAATTGCTTTGGCTACTTAACAATTTAAATTAAACCAGTTAGGAATATTAGTAGATGTTTACTCAGCGAGGGCTGAGTTTATATGTTGGCACCCATACACACTGTCCCAGGCATGACTTGTGATAATTAATTATGTGATATAGTATTAAGTATTATTGTTCGCTGATTATATTGTTTGTTGTTACCTTTGAGTAATGTAATGGTTAGTTGGCTCAAACGAACAAAGAAACATGGACCTGAATCATTTGGCGCCTCTAGAAATTTAGATCTATTCGTTTTGAACGTAAGTTACCTACCCCTTCTTCCTGAGTTAGTTCGAGTGCATGTTCCTATTCCATATCGGCAATTTAGAATGTAACAATTTTTATAAAGTTTTGAAGCAGCCTTTTATTATTTAAATATTATTGTTCTCTTAGTGGTGTATGGGAAATGACGACCCCCACTCGAAGGTGCTTAAGGAAGCGGCGAGTTCACCACTTCCGCGGTAACTGCCTTTAGGGTAAGTCATAAGTTTAGCGACGTCTGTATATATTTCTTTGTGAATAAACAACGTAAAGATACAGCGTCTTTTAATAACAGTTTATGCAATTTCTAAAATACAACAGTGGCGATGAGGTAAAAGCGAATCGGTTTCGGTAGCGTAAAAAAAGCTGCGTTAATTTGGTGCGTGATTAAAATGGCGTTAATC
This sequence comes from Agriotes lineatus, assembly GCA_940337035.1. Classification (NCBI taxonomy): domain Eukaryota; kingdom Metazoa; phylum Arthropoda; class Insecta; order Coleoptera; family Elateridae; genus Agriotes; species Agriotes lineatus. The sequence continues at coordinate 16,385,579 of OW679199.1, read as the reverse complement.
TGTTCGTTGTTAGAATTGGATCCTATCGGAGACGATTGGGTGATCTATCAAGAACGGTTGGAGCAATATTTTGGTGTTAACCAAATTAGCGAGGTCGGCCCTACGAAGCGACAGGCCGACACACTTTTAAGTTTAATCGGAGCGGAAACATATCGGCTGCTGAGATATTTATGTTTTCTCGGAAAATAAGACTTATGGCCAACTGTGCCAGTTACTGGGAAGTCATTGCAACCCTAAAGTGTCAATTTATAGGGAAAGAATAAATTTTTATTCGGCGACGCAAAAACGATCCGAAGTATCGCGGATTGGCACGCACGCATTAAAGAACCTTCCATGAATTGCAAATTCGAAGGTTTATTAGACAAGGTGTTAAGTGACAAATTCGTGACCGAGATGCAGCATGGTGCGGTATTGGACAGAATGTGCGAGGACGAATATTCCAGTGACAAAATCTTGAACGATTTAGTCAAAAGCGCGTTGTCGAAAGAAGCCAGCCTACAACAGAGAAGTAGCAAGGAACGCAACGTTTTCTGGACCACCAATTCCAGGAATCCGGGCGAAGGGACGCCTAAACCAAAGTCGTCTAACGATCAAGCGGATGGGAAAACCGCCCGACGAATAGGAAGGGACTGGAAGGCAGCTACGTGCTCTGCGTGCGGAAAGATTTACAAACGCAAATTTAAAAACAGCAGATGTTTTACTTGCAATGTAGTAGGTCATATTTCATAGGTATGCCGTCGAAATAAAACAAAAAAAATCAACATTGTTTGGAAGCAACTAATGATAGTGAGGACGAATTACATGTAACAAATGTGAGCAAATGAAAATGAAATCAAGCTTGGCTTTGGAATGTTTGTTTTATGAATAATATGTTGGTGACACTGTAAATCTATGTCAAATTCGGGGTTAGCAGGTTAGGTTTTGCTTCAGTTTGACTGACGCAAAACCTAACTTGCTAACCTCAAATTTGACATAGACTTACAGTGTCACCAACATATTATTCATAAAACAAACATTTGCAAGCCAAGCTTGATTTCATTTTCGTTTGCTCACATGTTATATAATTTTGATTTGGAAAAAAAGCAAAACTATTAATCCGATTGTAGCAAAGGTGGTAGTAGATGGTAAGGAAATTACAATGGAAGTGGATAGCGGTGCAGCGATTTCCGTAATTTTACAGGATTTATATGTTAAGTTATTTAAGGACTGTAACTTGTTACCCACCCTCAGGGGCTAACATCTTAGATGTTAGTACGGGCTTTGCAACCCCGAGGTACCTGAGCAAATGGCCCTCCGAAAAGGGGGTTGGGAAAGGGGCTAACTACCCCTGGGTGCAGAACCTATTTCCCGGAAAAAAGTACAGTTACGGAAGCTCAAAGTTCTAAATGCCGGACTGATCAAGGGAAACAACCCCAGCTACGGAAAAGGAAAAACGATATAGTATTAGCGACATGGAATGTACTAAGCTTGTATAGAGTCGGAGCTATGCAAGAACTCAAAAATGAACTAACGAGATATAAAAAAAATATCACAAACCAAAAACAGAGTTAGAAACCAAGGAAGCCTCTCCGAACAATTTGAAGTTAAAAAAGGATTAAGACAAGGCGACCCCCTATCCTCAACATTGTTTAACCTAGTGCAAGAAAGGTGCATAAGGAAAATAGAAATAAACCCAAGAGGAAATATATATAATAGAAGTTGCCAATACTTAGCTTTTGCAGACGACGTAGTAATCTTGGCACGATCAGAACAGGCATTAAAAACAGCCTATAGCGAACTAGAAGAAGAAGCTAATAAAGCAGGATTAAAAGTTAACTACGAAAAGACCAAATACATGTTGAACACAAGAAACAGAAGAAGAGAACAAAACAACATCCAAATAGATAATCACACAATACAGGAAGTCTCGGAATTTAAATACCTAGGAAGCATAATTACAAACAATAACGAAACAAGAGAAGAAATCAAAGCAAGAATAGCGGCGGGAAACAAAAGCTATTATGCACTCAAAAGCATATTCCAATTGAGAAGCACATCGAGAAACGCTAAAGAAAGAATATATAAAACAATAATTAAGCCTGTAGTATAATATGGAAGCGAGACGTGGGTGCTAAAAATGGAAGAACAGAAAAGCCTATGCATCTTCGAAAGGAAAATACTAAGACGAATATATGGACCAGTAAAGGAAGGAGAAAAATGAAGATCTAGAATGAATCATGAATTAAGGAACCTATACGAAGACCAAGACATCGTATCGACAATGAAAACACAAAGAATAAAATGGCTAGGCCACCTAATAAGAATGAAAAACGACAGAGCTCCAAAAATAGCATATGAAAGAAATCCGGAGGGTAGGAGAAGGAGAAGACGACCAAGGAAAAGATGGAGCAAAGATGTAGAAAACGATTTGAAGCAGCTGGGAGTAAGAACTTGGAAAAGAAAAGCCCTAGATAGAGACGAATGGAAGAAGATCATCGAGCAGGCCAAGATCCTACAAGGGCCGTAGAGCCAAAGAAGAAGAAGAAGAACTTGTTACCCACAAATATTGTTTTAAGAGAATTTACTGGTACAAAAAGTAAACCAGTAGGGTATTTTATGGCCAACATAAAATGCAAAGGGAAGAGTATGGTTGCCATTTATGTAGTAGCGAAGGAAAGTACTGCATTATTAGGACGAAATTGGTTGCAGGCATTTAATTTAGGGATTGCTAAGTTAAATGAAGATGTATACATATCAAATAAGTTAGATGTAGGAAATGTAGAAACTTTAGTTAAAAAATTTAATGTATTATTCGATGGAAATTAGGAACTTGCAAGTATGCCACCGTTAAGATTCAATTAAAAGCGGAAGCAACACCTATATTTTGTAAACTGCGGTCTATTCCTTTAGCTTACAAGGCGCAAGTAGAAAAGGAATTACAGCGATTAGAAAATGATGGAGTAATCACTCCAATAGAAACAAACTTCTGGGGTACGCCACTTGTGCCAGTTTTAAAATCGGACGGAACAATACGGGTTTGCGCTAATTACAAAACCACAGTGAATAAGTTTGTCCAACTGGTTAGATACCCGCTTCCGCGTATTGAAGAAGTTTTTGCGTCATTACAAGGAGGTGAATCGTTTAGTAAAATTGCTTTAAGCCAGGCGTATAATCAGTTTTTGCTAGACGATGAATCCTCAAAATTGCTTGCCTGGAGCACGCACAAGGGTCTATATAAAGTGAATAAGTTACCGTTCGGTATAGCTCCAGCAGCAGCTATATTTCAAAGAAATATTGAACAATTCGTTCAGGGTATACCGGGGGTATGCAACTTTCTGGGCTACTTTATTGTTACGGGAAAAGGTAAAAAGGAGCATTTAGAAAATGTAACCCGGGTTTTTCAAAAATTATTGGATGCGGGATTAAAAATTATTTTTTTTTCAACCCGCAGTGACTTATTTAGGCCATGTAATAAGTAAAAACGGCATTAAAACATCTCAGGATAAAGTCAAAGCAATTTTAGAGGCACCTGAGCCTTTTTCAGTAAGGCAAGTGAAATCATTTTCAGGGATGGTAAATTATTATTCTAAATTTGTTCCCAGATTATCGGAGATATAATTTATTAAAAAATGAGGTAACTTTTGAGTGAAATGAAAGGTGTATAAAAGCGTTCAATAAAATTAAGAAAATAATTGCATCGGACACAATTTTAGTCCATTTCAATCCCGATCTCCCGATAGTTTTAACTTGTGATGCATCTCAATTAGGAATTGCAGCAGCTTTGACACACAGATTTTCAGACGGGGAGCACGCCCTATAGGATTTGTGTCAAGAACATTGTCAGCGGCAGAAAAGAACTACGCTATGGTAGATAAGGAAGCACTGGCACTCAGGATAAAGTCAAAGCAATTTTAGAGGCACCTGAGCCTTCTTCAGTAAAGCAAGTGAAATCATTTTCAGGGATGGTAAATTATTATTCTAAATTTGTTCCCAGATTATCGGAGATAATGCACCCCATTTATAATTTATTAAAAAATGAAGTAACTTTTGAGTGGAATGAAAGGTGGATAAAAGCGTTCAATAAAATTAAGAAAATAATTGCATCGGACACAATTTTAGTCCATTTGAATCCCGATCTCCCGATAGTTTTAACTTGTGATGCATCTCAATTAGGAATTGTAGCAGCTTTGACACACAGATTTTCAGACGGGCCAGAACGCCCTATAGGATTTGTGTCAAGAACATTGTCAGCGGCAAAAAAGAACTACGCTATGGTAGATAAGGAAGCACTGGCAATATATTTTGGTGTAAAGACATTTCAACAATACTTTCAAGGGCAATACTTTGTTTTAAAAATAGATCACAAACCGTTAGTTACTATTTTCGGGGAAAACAAGGGGACACCTTTAATGGCACCTAGCAGATTGCAAAGATGGGCGATTTTTCTTTCAGGGTTCAATTATAAAATTGAATACATAAAAGGAGTAAATAACGAGGTTGCAGGAACCGTTGAAGGAAAAACGTTTAAGCAATGATGCAGAGGGTTCTTATCTTCATTTTATTGAAACTTTAAAAGTGCCCATTAATGCCATAAAAATTAGAACGGAAACAATAGAAGATCCAGTTTTAAATAAAGTAATGGAATTTGTGAATGTTTCTTGGCCAATATTAGTTAGGGAGGACATGCTGAAGCCGTATTTCAGTAGGAAAGCCGAATTAACTGTTGAACAGGGTTGCTTAATGTGGGGTTATAGGATTATAATACCCAAAAGTTTGGAAAATGAAATGTTGATGGAATTGCATGCTGGACATCAAGGCATAGTAAAAATGAAAGCAGTGGCGAGATCTTTAATGTGCTGGCCAGATATAGATAAGGCTATTGAGAGCGTTTGCAAGTCTTGTATACCATGTGTAAGAACTCGCGACAATCCACCAAAATGTACGAATGCGCAATGGCCAGCACCGGAAGGGCCACGGGACCGAGTACATGTAGATTTCCTGGGGCCGATAAAAGGTAGTAGCTATTTGATAATACTGGATGCTTTTAGTAAATGGATAGAGGTTTTCAGAATGAGTAAAACTACTACATCTGATACAGTATCAAAATTAAGGGAAACTTTTGCTAGGTTCGGATTACCAGAGTTATTAGTTAGCGATGACGGTCCGCGACTGACATCGGATGAGTTTAAAAGGTTTACCGGTTTCAGGATATTAAGCCTTTGTTTACATATACAAAAGTGGGCTGGTAACTAGATCATAACTTATCTGTAGGGTAATGGAATATTACCCTACATGGCAACCATAACCATATAGCAACCGATAAACTATTGAACATATCACGGATGTTATGATCATAACAGCCTCAGATGTTTTAAAATCCTCGCTCTACGAGCTCGGATTTCAAAACATCTGCGGCAGTTATGATACTCATAACATTCCTAGATATGTTAATAGCTATTTTACAAATCAACCGTCTGACATCACCAGCCTTTTTTTCGGCATCCAATGGAGCCGCCGAAAACTCGGTAAAGACGTTTAAAAAAGCCATTCAGGCAGTACCTACTGTATAAACCCAAGAACGTTGGAGTTCAAATGGATATCTTAATAAGTAGATTTATTATGGCATATAGGAACACCCCGCATTGTTCAACGAAAGAAACCCCTGCAAAATTAATGTTTAGTAGAGGGCTGCGAACGCGTTTAAATTTAATTATCCCAAATACCTTGGAGAATGGTCTTCCAAAAGTTTAAAATAATAAAAAAACGTTGAAAATAGGCGATACCGTAATGGTAAGAGATTATCGGAACATAAATAAAGCCGACTGGACACAAGCGGTGGTACACAAGAGATTAGGAAATAAAGTTTATTTGTACCGTTTAGAAAACAATAAAATTTGGAAAAGACATTTAAACGAAATAGTTAGTTATAACAAACGCCTTGAGACTAAAGGAATTAACCTCGGGGGGATAGGTAAGATAATGCAGAAAATGTGGTGAATTTACAAAGAGGGTTACATAAACATACAATTAGTTTAGATAATGATAAGAAGTCAACTAATGTGGATGCAATCAGGTAACGTGTACATCAAATAGGGAGCCTCAAGCAGAAACGCAAAGGAAGAGCACTAGGGTAAAACGAGCTCCGCTAAAATATAGTTTTTCCACGACCGGGAGTAGAAGTCGGTTTCTATAGCATCAAAATTGTGACAGAAGTAAAACATTTACTCCCTAGAGACAAAATAAGACAAAAATTTCCCTAGGGAGTTTTCATTATGACTGACAGAACAATTATGCCAAATGCGAGGTTATCAGGTTAGGTTTAGCGTCAGTTTCTGTCAATACTGACGCAAAACCTAACCTGCTAACCTCGAATTTGACATAATTGTGAGCTCTTGTCATAATGACTTACAGTGCCACCAACTGTAAAATTTATCATAGGCTACTAATTTTAAAATAATTGTAACTAATATGTCAATAAATGACGTTTAAAAAATCTGGTGTGATACACTCACACAACTTCCTTTTACAGTGATCTTATAATTAGTCAAAAATTTAATTTTTAATTTTTAAGCATTTGTCAAAAATTTTCAAAAATTACGAATTCTACAAAAACGGTACAAAATAGAGCTTTAGTTGAAGAGACAAATTTTCTCTAAAATCTTAAGCAGAATTCAAAAATGTAATAATATACCGGGTGTTTTATTTAAAATAGGAGTTAATAAAAAAAATAGAAACAAAAACAAAAGAAACCCACTTTAGAAGTTTTCAACTGGAAAATCACCTATCTCACGTCAATGCACATTAAAAATGTAATAAAAATGTAAAGTTTGAAAAAAATCGTTAGAGCCGTTTTTAAAAAAATCGAAAAAAACTGAAAAATCACAAGAGTAAACACCTACTTCCGGTTATGCGATTTTCTTCAAAAGCTTGCTGTCTCATCTACATAGTACACAAAACTTATATATGAAGTTTCAACGCCATACCTCTTTTCGTTTTTGAGATATTCTGTTCACAGACAGACACACAGACAGACAGACAGACACACAGACAGACACACAGACAGACAGACACACAGACCAATGAAAAAAAATATGTTTTTTGGGATCAGGGGACTCTAAAACGTGAAGATCTGTTGAAAACTCAATTTCGAATTTTTGGGGTGAATCCAATACTTCCTTTATCGTAAAAGGAAGTAAAAAACGGGTTTTCGTTTTAAATCCTCCTGCAACGTGAAAAAAATAGTATATGCAACTCGGAGAGAATGCTATTTTGCTTCATTGCAATTTCTGACTCTCGGGCTTCGCCCTCGAGTCATAAGTTGTACCTCAGCAAAATAACGCATTTCTCTCCCTTATTGCATAATCTACTATTTTAGTTATGTCCAGTAGTACATAAATATTAAGTAATTTATTTATTTATTTATTTCGCACTCAGCCAACAGCCGTTAGGCCAATTATAGGCGTCGCTGTGCATTTATGGGAACTTCCAACCCAACTAACGACAGTCATGATGTTATTATGACCGCCGGGACCAACTATTTCCGTGACAGCCGTATCACGAGGCGCCGAGAGATACAGCCGTGGAACTCCCATCCAACTTCTCACCAGAGAGAGCGTTGTTTAACTCTGCTGATCGAACGTGGACGATTGTTCAAGCTACACCACCCGGGACCTTAACGTGCCTGATAACTGAATATATTACTAAGTTGAGATTCTTGTAAATAGTTAAAGTTATTATCGAGTTAACATAAGTAAGTTAGTTAGATTTATACTTATGGTAGAGGTAGAATTTGTAGATAGCGTAAGTAAGTTAATTATGTTCATACTTATGGTAGAGGTATGTGGTGTATGGGAAATGACCACCCCCACTCGAAGGTGCTTAAGGAAAAGGCGAGTTCACCACTTCCGCTGTAACTGTTTTTAGGGTAAGTCATAAGTTTAGCTACGTCCGTACATATTTCCTTATGAATAAACAACGTAAAGACACAGCGTGTTTTAATAGCAGTTTATGCAACATCTAAAATACAACATTATTGAATGCGCAGTTTTGCCCTCATTTAACTGACTTTGAATCTCTTACAATTTTCCGAAATTCCTATACTCGCACCCCTATTTGGCTCACGCTAGCTACACTTAATCAGAAAATGGGAATACTAGAAACTATACAGGATGTTCGGTAAAGAATGGGCCAAACTTCAGATATAGTTAATTTCGGCAAAAATAAGCTGATTTAACCCAACTTACCTTAGTCCAAAAGTTAGTACTAACGGAGCTACAGGGTGTCAAAGTTGAAAAAAATAAATCACATTCTTTTAATATATTTCGATCACTTCCAGCTAATTTCACGAAATTTCGTATCCGGAGGTTTTTTAGCATGATAAATTCAAATTTATCAACGATTCGGCTGTATCCTCTAGAGGGCGCCACAAGCGACTATTAGGACACTGTTAAACCGCTGCAATTTTTTTGTGCCACGGTGTATGTCATTTTCGACTGGAAACATCTTTTTCCCTATCTTTTCTGCTTAAAAAAGGTATATCTTATTGAACTCGCTAGAAGCAACGGTTTACCATAAAAACGCATCCAAAGCTGATCATGAATGTAAATTATCCTAAAGTAAAGTCAGATTGTTGAGTAAATAATGGGCGATACCGCAACAGCGTAATAGTTAGACCATAATAAGTTGATTTACTTTAGCTTACTCTAGTACCAAAGTCAATAATAACAAAGATACAGGATGTCAAAGTATTTACTCAATAATCTGACTTTTCTTTAGGATAATTTAGATGCGTTTTTCTGGGAAACCGTTACTTCTAGCGGGTTCAGTAAGATATACCTTTTTTAAGCAGAAAAGATAGGGAAAACGATTTTTCCAGTCGAAAATGACATACACCGTGACACAAAAAAGTTGCAGCGGTTTAACAGTGTCCTAATAGTCGCTTGTGGCGCCTTCTAGAAGATACAACTGAATCGTTGATCAATTTGAATTTTTCATGCCAAAAAACCCTCGGCTACGAAATTTCGTGAAATTAGCTGGAAGTGATCGAAAGATATTAAAAAAATGTGATTTATTTGTTTCAACTTTGACACCCTGTAGCTCCGTTAGTACTAACTTTTGGACTAAGGTAAGTTGGGTTAAATCAGCTTATTTTTACCGAAATTAACTATATCTGAAGTTTGGCCCATTCTTTACCGAACACTCTGTATATTCACCATAGATATTAAAAATTCTAAACGGCGATTTAGTGACAAATAGCTTCTGTTACTATATATATATTAAAATATATCAAAATATTTTATTTATAACTATGTCTACAACAAATACGTGATAAACACTGCGTAATTAAATTTGCACAATTGACTTTAAACTTACTGGTTTGGGTATCCACTGGTTCTTCATGATGAAGATGATTTAAATCCCGGTCTTGTAGAAATACATCAAAATAGTCTACCTTAGAAACGGATGGTTGATTTATAATAACTCCGTTATTAGTTTGTTCACCCCAGGCTGGACTTTCCTTATTTTTGTCACCTTGTTTACACCCATTATTTACTTCTGTCGAATTTGGTGGCTCTTTCTGTTGAGGATGATTTGAATTGCTTACTTGTTCAGGGAGGGTAGAAATATTTATTATAGAAACACGCTGGTGAACTGTAATCACGTCGCTGCTATTTTGTTCATCCCAGATTTGACTTTGCATCGTGGCTTGCATGTGTATTTCATCATTATTCTCATTCTTCTTTCTTCTATTCCCTGGAGATGCATTGAGTGTCTTCTCCTTTCGAGGATAATAATTAGAAATTCTAATTTGTGCGGGCATAGTGGAAATTTCTAACATAGAAACAGACGGGTGGTTTGTAATTACTTCACTATTATTTTGTACATTCAAGATTAATACTTCCATGTCAGTTTCCTTGTTCTCTTCATCCTGCTTATACCCACTATAAATATCTGATGATGTGAGAGTTGGTTTCTGTTGATAATTATGCAAATTTTTTAGCTCTATAGGCATATTGGAATTGTCTACCATAGAAACAGATGGCTGCTTTGTAAGCATTTTCGAACTTTGAATTTGTGAGTTAATTTCCCTATTTTTTTCACGTCCTCTGCAATTCCTACTGAATTCTAGAACTTCCAATGCTTCTTCCTGTTGAAGGTAATTTATATTTCTTACTTGTGCAGATGCATTAAACCTTTCTTTCACGGAATAAATTACTTCACTACTATTTTGTTCATCACAAATTTTAATTTTCATGCCAACTTGTTTTTCTTCTTTCTTATATCCCACATTCTCTTCTTCGTCGATACCATTATTGGGTTGTGAAACAGGTTGTAACGTTTTCTTATTCCTCTTCCTTCTGTATCTTCGTTTTGATTTTATATCTATTGCAAGGCAAGGTCTTTTTCCTATTTTAGGTTGTAGTAATTCTGAATTTATTGATTGTGTTCTATTTAAACTACTTGAGTTATCACTTTTGAACTTATTAATGTTATTATCTTTCTTATACCCTCCATTCTCTTTGCCATTGATACCATTACTGCTTAGTGAAACAGGTTGTGGCGTTTTCCTATTCTTTTTCCTTTTGCGCCTTTGCCTGAAATTGTTATTTGTAGCTTGCGTCTCTTCTATTTCAGGCTGTACTAATTCTGAATTTATTGATCGTCTTCTATTGAAACTACTTGATCTGTCACTTTTAAACTTATTAAAGTTATTTTCTGGGGAGCTGCTTTTACGTCTAGATCTATACACAAGGGTCAAGTCATTATCTACAGCTCGAATCTGTACAATTGGACTTTGTAAACTTTGCAGTGGCACCGTGGGTGGTTTCAAAGCAAAATATTCATCATCAAACTCACTTTTTCCATTGTCACTGCTGCTGAAATCTGCCGAATCAGAACTAAATACAAAACCGTGAATTCTCAAAGCTTGTACATTTGTCATGATCGTGATGTACAAAATAGGGAATTTTCTTACTAATTATCCTTTTAGCATTATATCAGCAGATAATATGTTTGATAAGATTTTAAAAATTGGTTTCTGATAATATTTAATAATGTAATCTGCTTTCTTACACAGATGCTATAAGTAAATATATCAAAAGTAATAACACTTATAAAGCACTTTTATGAAAAACTAGTAGAGTACCCGTGCGTAGCACAATTTTAATAGCCTTCAAAATATTTACCGACATGTTGCTGTATGCGGCAAGAAGTGGTTCTAGTATATGGCGATTAGGGGCTTGGGTAGTGAGAAAGTGAAAATCAGATTAATGATATTAAAAAAATATGAAGAAAATCATCAAACTTTGTTGACTCCCTCCCCCGAGACATATCAGCTCAGGACGCCTCGCTGACGGGGTCGTTATCCACATGTTGGTCGAAAGTTGCAATCTTAAACTTCTTCCCGTGCGAAACAGACTACATAGTCCATAAAATGTGCTCTAATCCCATACCCTATTATGTTTATGCCAAGGATGGTAGGCTTCCACTGTTACTTGATGTGGAATCTACACACCCTTCACCAAGAGATTCATCATCATACCAACATTTGAATTTAAAAATTCTGTGTCAAAAATTCAAAAATGAAATCCCAAGTGTTAAAATATCACAAGAAATCAAGCTGCAGAACGATCCAAATCAAACTAAAATATTTCAAAAGAATTGCAATTGCCTATAAACCTATAGGGTCCCAAGGATTGCGATAATCCAACAATTAATGATAAGACATGGCAGCAGACACATTAAGACACAATAACCGCCAAACAACACAATAGTTTTTAATTCGCGAACGCAATTTTGCGACTAACGTTGTTTCAAAAAAAAAAAAAAATTTAGGAGGGGGATTCTTCGTATCTACAGTACCTACTTACTGTGCTATAGTGATCTTTAGAGAAAAAATATCTACCCCATTTAACCCCTTTGGGAAGTGAATTCCAAAAAATCCTGAAAATTGTTTGACCCGATTTATAAAACGAACGGATTTATCGAATTTCTTCGATGCTGTAGTTCCCGCATTATGCGCCATCTTTATAAAAGAATATCCACTTCAGTTAACCCTTTTGAGGAGTGAATTCCAAAAAACTAAAAAAATAGTTTGAGTCCATTTGTAAAAAGAATTAATTTGCGGATTTCAACTTCCAGCTTGCAGTAATTTCCACTTTGTGGTGATGTAAGGAAATCACATCCACCCCATGTAACCCCTTTCGGGAGTGACTTCCAAAAACCCAGAAAATGGTCTGATTTAATTTGTAAAAAGAACTCATTGCCAAATTTCAACTTCCTAGGTGGTCGGTCAAGGGGATAAAACCACACTCAATAAAAAGCTATGTTTACTTCCTTTATACTCGTTGGGGTTGATATTTTGTAAAACTACATCTTAGTGGGTGACTATGCAGTAAGTGGGTAAAATTTACAATTTTTCACATTTCTACTTTTGCGAGTTTTGAGATAGTCGATCACGCACTTACCTTTTGTGGCTTTTCTCTTAACAACAGTACACTCACAACAAACGAGCAGGTTTGTTGGGGGTCAATAAAGCGTAAAATGTCAGTATTAGGCATAAAAGAGGCTTTAATTATCGTCAAATATAAAAACAATTCATTCGAGAACAATTTCACATTTAAGCCTAGCGTTATGAACACACTAAATAAAACTGGCTTGAATTTACGAAGTTAGAGCAGAAATACTAAAATGTGTAGGCATAGAATTCAAATTTGCGCGGGTTATAATGTGTATGTTAACCGTTTGATGGCGCTGGAGTAGCGGAAGAAGTAAAAAGGCTGTCACGCGCAAAACTGTCTGTCTGTTTTAAAAAGTTCTTATGTTACGGTACATATTTAAGGTTATGTTCTTATGTGTGAATAAATAATTTAAACAATCGTTTACGTGTTTACTTATGAAGAAAAGCTCAGCAGACCTGCAGATCAGGTGTGGGGTCAAGCAACGTATAAAAGACAAAAGAGTTCAAGGCAACCGCGTTTTCGTGAGATTTGAGGTTAACCACGTTTTCCGACGTTTTCCCAAAAATGGAAAAGGAACTAAGGGATGGAGTGTGTGAGGACACAGTAGTGGCAGACCAAACGGAGGAAATAGTGGAGGAGACAGGGCCATCAACAGCAACTATTGAGGAAATAGTTGAGGCGGCAGTTAGAGCGATTCAAATCAGCCGAACCAATGCGCCACAGCAGCAGTATTCCAATAGAGAAATTTCCGCTTTGTTGTCCAACTTTGCCGGTGCAGACAGCGAAGATGTAGAAAATTGGCTTTTACGAGTGGAAGCGGTGCAAACCAGCTACAATGTTTCTGAGAAAGTGATGCAACTTATTCTAGTGACAAAATTAACCGATGCAGCCTTAGCATGGTACCATTCGAAGGTGGAGTACATAACCCTACCGTTTTCGAAGCTGAAAGCGGAACTAAGAAGTATGTTTGCGAGCAGGCCAAGCCGAATCGGTCTTATGAAGAAGTTCGAGTCACGTCGATGGAAGAAGAACGAGAAGTTTTCCTCATACTTCAGTGATAAGGTAATCCTGGCCAATCAGTTAAGGTTAGACGAAGAGGATATCATCGAGTACGTGATAGATGGGCTAGACAATCCAGTCTTACAGAGCCAGGCAAGAATGAAGGGTTTCGAGTCATTGACAGACCTACAACAGGTGATGACCAACGTAACGAATGCTGACCGAGGAGTGCAGATGGCAGTGAAACAGAGTCCCAGTACATCAGCTGTTCGAAATGCAGCTACTGTGCGTGTGCAACCAACCGCGAGTGTTATTTTTAGGTGCTACAACTGCAACGGTACCGACCACAAATACGCAGAATGTCCAAGGCCAAAGCGTGTAAGGGGATTGTCCCAAGCTACGCCGTCCAGATCCTGCTCCACAGCCGGACTCTACAAGTACGCTTCTGGTCACTGGGGAATTGAAAGTGTCTGAGGTATCGGAGCCCGTGAGCCGATCAGCACCGACGCCAGCGTATACAGTAACAGCACGCGTGGATAAGTATAAATATCCTTTATCTACTCCAGTGGGATAAGTAACGCATTACGTCACTCATTTGACACTATTTCAGTTACGTAATGAAGCTCATTACACCACTCAGTTATGTAATGGTTTCATTACGCAACTGAGTTGTGTAATGACTTCATTACGTAACTGAAATAGTGTCAAATGAATGACATAATGACATTTGCCTACTAAAATAGTTTTGAAAATGACAGATCTGACATTTCTCTTAATGCACTTTTCTCAATTTTAGGCAGTCGTAGATAAAATTTTGTACAATACATGTGTGATAATGCATCATTAATATACTTGTGTGCTTACATAACTCGTGCTACGCACTCGTTTGTAACTTACACACACGTATATTAATGATACTGTTATCCCACTTGTATAGTAAATAACTATTAAAAGCGGTTATCGATACAGGTAGCCCAATATCGTTGATTAATGTAGGTTATATACCCAAGCAATTTATGGAACCTTGTGTAAATGCGGATAGCTATTCTGGAATAAATAGTTCACCGTTAGTTATATTAGGTTTAGTCAAAGACATTGTTAGGATTAATGACTGTAGTGTACCAATCAATTTGCATGTCGTTGCATCTGGCACAATGAATTATGATTGTCTTTTAGGTAGAGATTTTGTATCTTATCCTGAAATTAAGATAACTTTTTCAGACCAAGTAATTATTGAGAAAGCAAATGTTAAAGTTGATTCTGACTTTCAAGAAAATGAGTTGTTATTAATCGATGATGTGCAAAGCAATACCACAAGTCAATTAGATGTGGAGGCCAGCATAGCAGCTTCTGAAAAACTTATGTTACAGAATACGTTTAATCAGTGTTACGTCGAACCTATTAGGAACGACAAGCCTGCTGTCGAATATCAAATGAAAATAGTTATGAAAAACAATCATATGCCATTTTATTATCGGCCCAGGCGACTTTCATTTTTTGAGAAGGAGGAGGTTGACAAAATTGTAAGCAACTTGCTACAGCAAGGAATAATAGTTAGAAGTAACTCTGAATATTGTTCGCAAATAGTCTTAGTCAAAAAACGAAATGGGGATACTAGAATGTGTGTTGATTTTAGACCTCTAAATAAGTTGGTATTACGTGAGAATTTTCCTATACCCCTCATTGATGACCAATTGGACAGTTTAAAAGGAAAAAAATACTTTTCCAGGTTAGATTTAAGGGATGCATTTTACCATGTCCAAGTAGAAAGTAATTCCACTAAATACTTATCATTTGTCACTCCAGCGGGGCAATTTGAATTTACACGGATGCCATTTGGGTACTGTAATTCACCCAGTGTTTTTGCCCGTTATGTATCTTTAATCTTCAAACCTTTATTAGAAAGTAAGCAGATCCTAATTTATATGGATGATTTGTTGATTGCGACAGAAACCGTTAAAGAAAACATTAAAATCCTTGAAGTTGTATTTAGGCTATTAGTAGATAATTTGTTGCAGCTGCGATTGGAAAAATGTTCATTTTTGAAAAAAGAGATAGACTACTTAGGATACCGTGTGAATGAGAATGGGATTAGTCCAAATCCAGGGAATATCAAAGCAGTAACAGAATTCCCAACCCCAAAGAATGCGAAGGAGCTGCATAGCTTCTTGGGCCTAGTTTCGTATTTCAGGAAATTTGTAAAAGATTTTAGCATTAGGGCAGGGCCATTGTATAATTTGATTAGGAAGAATGTCGTGTTCAAATTTGGTCTGAATGAATTACGTGTTTTTGATCAATTGAAATCTGTATTGGCCGCAAAACCAGTGCTAAGTTTATATTCACCAAATGCGGATACGGAGTTACATTGTGATGCATGCAAAGTAGGGTATGGCTCCATTTTGATGCAAAAACAGAGTGACGGGAAGTTCCACCCTGTATTTTATTTTAGCAAACGATCTACCGATCAAGAAACTAGATATCATAGCTACGAGTTGGAGTGTTTGTCAATCATATACGCAATAAAGAGGTTTCATGTCTACCTATACGGTGTTAAATTTAAAATAGTCACAGATTGTGATAGTTTCCGTCTGACTTTAAACAAAAAAGATGTTAATCCTCGGATTATGCGGTGGGCATTATTTTTAGAAAACTATAATTACATTATAGAGCATAGGCCGAACAACAGAATGCGGCATGTTGATGCGCTCAGTCGCTGTCAAAATATATTAGTTTTAGAAGAAAATACTTTTGAACAAGTATTGGCACTGAAACAACAAGTAGATCCTGAAATCATAGTGATTAGGGGAAAATTAGAGTTAGGGCCTCTCCCCCTTTTTGAATTACGAAATGGTTTAGTGTATAGAAAAGTTGATAAAAACAAATTATTATTTTATACTCCAAAAGTTATGATTCCCAATGTCATTAGAACAGCTCATGATGAGATGGCACATGTAGGAGTAGATAAAACTAGCGAAATTATCTTGAGGACTTATTGGTTTCCAAATTTAAGAGCCACAGTGAAAGATTACATTTCACATTGCCTTAAGTGCATTACCTATTCGCCTAATTCTGGCAAAGTAGAAGGAATTTTACACAGTATTCCTAAAGGCAATACCCCTTTTGACACAGTGCATATAGATCATTACGGCCCCTTAGAAAAGTGCAGA
This sequence comes from Agriotes lineatus, assembly GCA_940337035.1. Classification (NCBI taxonomy): domain Eukaryota; kingdom Metazoa; phylum Arthropoda; class Insecta; order Coleoptera; family Elateridae; genus Agriotes; species Agriotes lineatus. The sequence goes on along the minus strand of OW679199.1, from coordinate 16,368,973 downwards.
AACCAAGATAAATATGTCTTCTTAGTTGTTGATGGTTTTACGAAATATGTGAAGTTGTACGCATGTCGGACGACCAACACCAAAGAAGTCATCAAGCACTTAAAAAGTTATTTTGCTGTTTATAGCAGACCAAATAGGCTAGTTTCTGATAGAGGTTCAGCATTTAGCTCAGCTTCATTTAGCGAATTTTTGAAATCTACAAGCATTAAGCACGTACTGGTTGCTACCGGGGTACCTAGGGCCAATGGCCAAGTGGAGAGAATTAACCGATCACTTACGCCAATGTTGGTTAAACTTTCAGATTCCGTGAACGAATGGAACAAGGTTTTAAGCGATGTAGAATTCGCTCTTAATAATTCAGTATGTAGGTCAACAGGTGAAGCGCCCAGCAAACTCTTATTCGGTATTTACCAGCAGGGAAAGGTACACGATGAAGTAAAGAAATTTTTGGAGATACAGCTACCTCAAGATCCTTTAGATTTGTTAGAAGTAAGGGAGCAAGCTGCTCAAAATATTATTAAAAATCAAAGATATAATGAGGAAGCATTTAATAAGGTTCATAAAAAACCACATATTTACAGTGTAGGCGATTTAGTAATGATAACAAATAATGTTGCTACACCCGGGGTAAATAAGAAACTGTTGCCCAAATTTAAAGGTCCTTACAGAGTGGATACTGTTTTGTCCAATGACCGTTATATTGTGAAAGATTTAGAAGGGCATCAAGTCACACAAATCCCATATGTAGGTACGATCGAGTCATCAAATATGAGGTCTTGGTCTTAGTGTGTAAGTTAGTTGTTTGTATCACTTGTATTCTTAGGTTTAGTCTTGTATTGTAATCCAACTTTGTATTGTTTTGAATTTTGTAGTTTATAGTACAATTTGTTAGAAACTAAGAGATTGTGGTCCAATCTCAGTCAGGTTGGACGAACTGTAGGCATAGAATTCAAATTTGCGCGGGTTATAATGTGTATGTTAACCGTTTGATGGCGCTGGAGTAGCGGAAGAAGTAAAAAGGCTGTCACGCGCAAAACTGTCTGTCTGTTTTAAAAAGTTCTTATGTTACGGTACATATTTAAGGTTATGTTCTTATGTGTGAATAAATAATTTAAACAATCGTTTACGTGTTTACTTATGAAGAAAAGCTCAGCAGACCTGCAAATGTTATGTTGTGTCAACCCAAAAAATATATAAACTGGGTCGCAATGCAAACGCCCAGCAAAATGCACTAATCAAGAAAAACTATGTAGGATATGACCAGATTGCAAGCTATATTTGGAGAAAATACTGACTGAATACAACTGACTTTAAAAGGTTAACAACGTGATCAATCCAGTGCACGCATTATCTGCTTGCAGATCCTAGCACAAGCGGAAAGCTAATTACAAGCAGAAACCCTTATTGAAGGCAGCTATCGCAGCTCAAACAAAAGCTAAACTTTAATCTTATACCGAGCGTGATAAATCTCAAAGGCCTTTGTACTTAAACGTCGCTTAGTAAAGCAGGAAAAATACGCCTAATACATATACAAAGATTCTGCTGTTATGTAAGCTAGAAGGAGGAATGCACTAGCAATCACAGCTTATGTAATTAACTAGTCTAATCCAGCGCAATACGCGGCGTAAATGGGACGCTCATTGAAGTCATCGCCGGCGAATTTCGGATCCCTGCCACGGGCCGTTGAATTGAAAATGCGTGAATGCAATCCATCCTAGACCGAGCGTTTTGAGCGTGCGTTCGGCGGAGAAAGTTTACCTCCAACTCAGAGTGGATGGTCGCAGCGCATCGCTGCCTGCGGCGCACTCAAATATGATTCACACGGAAATGAAAACGCGTGGATAGCGTTCGTAGCAGTACGCGGAGAACAGGCCTGATGGGAGAAAACGGCCCAAAGAACACGTGCAGTTTGAATTTTACAGCTAGCACATTAGCCCGGGAGCGTAGATAATGTTTTAATTACTTTTTAAAAAGCTGGAGCTGTTTCCACCTGGATGTTATTAAAATTATCGTAGGCTTCAGATCCCAAAGGCCACCAACAGAGCTTAATACACGTCGTGTTTTGAAGTGCCAGGTGGAAGCGTACGTCAAAATCGAAATCAGCGTTGCTTAAAGCTCAGCGTAAAGTTAGCTCTACTCCCATCAAAATTACGTAGAGCTAATAAAATTAATCGAGCAAAGAGAGCGGGCTTATTTGCCTCACAATGAGAAATTAGGCTTCTAACGCTGAAATTAAAAAAAGCCCCTACAGTACTGGTAACCTCTATAAGCAAAAGCTAAATCGATATCTCACTGGGCATAAGATATATTGAGGAATTCGTGAAAACACATGTTATCTTTTTTTTGTCTTCTTTAGGGGTTCGAATTTAATGAAATTCCTTCTTAATGGATGCTTACGTTATGGAAGAAATATACTTCCAGAATTTCATATTTCTGGATCCAAGGTTTGGGGTAGCTGGCGATGAGTTAGTCAGGACAAGTCTAGCAGATTATCAGACATGGAAAATTAACATTGGAAAATTATGAAAAGATCAACTATTGTTGTGTTCGCATCGGGGTATGCGAGCGCTCAAAAATGATGACTATCATTTCTCACCAATCACGTACCTATCTCTTAAGATGGGGAAGATCCCCATGCATATAGTGTTGGGTGAGAACTTTCCAGTAGCAATATCGTAAGACCATGTCAAATTGCCAATACGTTTTTAAAAATTGCTCGAATAAGCGCAGTGAACGAAGGCTATTTTAAAAAATTTATCACAGGCTATTAGACATGGTCCAGGGATCTTTTGGTAGGCTATTCCCCAAATACAATTTTAACAAGAGAAATCAAAGAACTTAAAAAAATTAAAAAATATGACTATTGTAAGTCATGTTTCTTCGTTAGAAAATTTTGCAGCTAATTTTGTTGTTAATATCAAACTTTACTAATGGTTGCAAGTGAAATCATTAGTTGTGTCATAACATATTAGTTATTTTTCATTAAAAATCATTTTAAAGCAACATTTCGCTATATAATATAGCTTCTTCAGACTTAATACAATTTGTTTATAACAATTTCCAAGATGGCTAATTAATTTCAGACGGCTCCTGACCAACACCCACCAAAAATTACAACAAAAACAGTAAAATACAACAACAAATGCAGAGATAATTCGGATCCCAACACCAGAAATTAAAATACACAAGACAAATTAGCCTAAACAAAGATGGCCAATTCCAGTTAAGAATAATCATAGCAAACACAAGTAAACCCAAAATTTTTAATAATTTAAACAAAAAAGAGTCAAAAACAAATTTCCAAAACTACTAATTAACCTAAACAAATCAACCAAATAATCAAGAACGGCCCATCCCATTTTCAAATAATAACAACAAGCTATAAACAAATACAAACAAGAACAGCAAAACCTTTCAGAACAAAAAATCAATTACCATTTTAAGAAAAATCTTAATAAACACTACGCAAAAGTTTTCGATTGAAAAACGTCAAAAACGAAACTGATAAGGTCTACATCAAATTCTTAAAGAGTAAATTAACCTAGTGGCGAATTTGCTCGATTAAAAATCAAAAGTGATCAAAACATCCCGAAACAGTGGTTCAATAATAAAAAAAACAAGAAACTAACAAACAAGAACACCAAGTGAAAATAAAACAAAATAAAAAATACATCTAAAATACATATATAGAATTTAAAACAACTTAAAAAACCCCAAAACCAGGGTGGAAAAACACTAAACACTAAAGAGAAAAATTTAAAATACAAAAGGGAAAAAAGCAAATAACAGTATTTTGAAAATCAAAGTAAAAATACGAAAACAACCATTTTAACTTAAAAAATAAATACCAGATAATTAACCCCAAAAATAATTTATATTATTATTCAAACATTCCTTACCTAATAAACATCCATAACACGTCGAAGAAAGAGGAAAAAGAGGGAAAGTAAAAATAGGAAATAAATCAAACAACTAACCAAATAACCACAAACTACTAAAAATAACAAAAGGTGAAATCCAATTTTACACTATTCTTCAACCAAATTAAAACTGAAATTAATAATATAAAACTATGACCATTTTATAACTTGGAACATATATAAACATTTAAAATGAAAAAACAAAACAAAAGATAAAAAAAAACTTTTGTGCCTTTTAAATGTTTGTCCCAAATTTTTTTAAATTTTTATAAACAAATTGTATTAAGTCTGAAGAAGCTATATTAAATAGCGAAACGTTGCTTTAAAATGATTTTTAATGAAAAATAACTAATATGTTATGACACAACTAATGATTTCACTTACAACTATTAGTAAAGTTTGATATTAACAAGAAAATTAGCTGCAAAATCTTCTAACGAAGAAACATGACTTAGAATAGTCATATTTTTTCATATTTTAAAAATTTATTATAAATACAGCTGTAACAAACAATTAATAGAAATCAAAGAACTATTTGTTTAATAATTGTAAAAATCAAATGTTCCTTCTCTAAAACCTAAAAGCATACTTCTTGTCATGCACTCCTATGAACACATTAAAAGGATTTTCCACATCTCCAATACGACCTGTTAACTGCTAATACTTTGGCTTTGAACGACAGTGCCTTTGCTCCCGCATTCGTGACAGACAGATTCAATTCTGATTTTCCAAATGCTACAGCTTTTTCTGCCTTGCCTGATACCGAAAGAGGTGATCCCATGGAAAACCAAACTGGTTGCATAACTCGGTAACCAGTGCAGATGCATCTAGTTTTTTTGTTAATATAGCATTATGACTAATTTGTTCTTATATAAGAGTTTCTTACTTCAAAAGTCCACCCCTCTGGGATGCGACGTCGTAGTTTTCTGAGACAAGAAAGGGCCAATAGCCAAGTAATATAAAACGAGGGAAGTTAAACAAGTGTAAAGGAAACCGGAAACATATAATATAGTACTGATTTTTGGTACAAGTGTTCTCTAGTACCCTACGAGCAACCCTTTAAGAGTTTCCGCATTTAGGTTGCCGGCGTCGTAGTTTTTTGGAGCAGAAAATATTCAAAGGATCCAATATTTAATAAAATAGAGGAAACCTGAAACAAATAATTTAGTACTGGAACTAGAGTACACGAACTAGCCCGTTACACGTTTTATATCTTCAGCATCTTTAATTAATTGTTGGCTATCTAGATTTAAAGTCTGTTAGACGTTGTTGCATATATATACAGTGTGTACCCGAATAGGTAAAAAATAATTCTCGATTTAAATTTTAATTTTTTGGGGTTCAGCCCTGCTTCGTTAAAGGCGAATTTCTACCATAATTTCAGTTTTGAAAAATCAAGTATGCCTTGGAGATTTTCAAAACCCCATTTTTTCTGTAAGGTAAAGTGCCTTTTATGTAGAAAATACGACAAAAAGTTGTTTAGAATCAATATCTAGGCCCCTATACCAAATTTCAAAATTCTCGGCCAACTTTGATTTCTCACATTTTCTTTTAAGTTTATTTCCCAAATCAAAGAATTTTATTTTTAACAAAGTTTTTTTATTATGAAATAAAAAACGTTGTTAAAATTATTTGTTTTTCCAATAAAAATCTTTGTTAAAAGTAAAATTCTTTGATTTGGAACCTAAACATAAAATAAATTGTGAGAGATCAAAGTTGGCCGAGGATTTTTAAATTTGATATAGGGGCCTAGATATTGATTCTAAACAACTTTTACTAATAACTTTTTGTCGTATTTTCTACATAAAAGGCACTTTACCTTACAGAAAAAATGGGGTTTTGAAAATCTCCAAGGCATACTTAATTTTTCAAAAGTGAAATTATGTTAGAAATTCGTCTTTAACCAAGCAGGGCTGAACCCCAAAAAACGAAAATTTAAATCGAGAATATTTTACCTTTCACAAGAGTCGTTTCACCTATCTGGGGACACACTGTATATTGCAGTAGCTCCACTTTGAGCTAGCCCATAATTAATTTCTTTTTCAAATCAATTATGTTAAATTTTACTTTTAACTAATTATTTCAATTGAGTACTCTTATCAGGGTGGTTCGACAATCTAGTTATCTATTAGTTGAAGTTTAAATTCTATATAAATCCTTGACTACTGAATGACATCAACTGTCAACTTGACTTCTACACTTAATCGGACCAAGTATTGACAATTATCCTTTACATTGACACATCTATTAATCAATTCACCAAAGTAAATACTGTATTATGTTTATTTTCACTCTTTCTTTTATTGTTTATTATTCAAAATGCTTTTATATGAATTATTATCACAAACCTTAAAACTTCTCCAGCTTTCACTGCAAATATCCAAATACCAACAGCTCACAACGTTCACAGCTCCCGATGTTCACAGTCTGCAACGCCTCCCGCTGATTCCTCCAATAGTCACAACTATGATGGTCCGTCAACCTTCAAACCGCATCTAACCTGTCAATAACTCCTAGTGTTCGTAGAATCCAGTCCTGCTCCCTTTATCAATATCACCGTCACTCCAATTGATTTCTGGTAAGTTTCAGTATTATAGATGATCCCAATCTAACCGTATTTATTCTTCAGAAAGTATTCTGTATCCAGCAACACCCCCAGAACCGTCCAAACCAAGCAGCTAATTCCGACAACTTGCTTTTAAATGTTTGACCCGTCTTCCATGCAACCACCAACGTCACCAATGATTCCTAATTATATCTTGCGTGTATCAATATATCCAAATCCCTTCAAATAATGTAATCTTCTGTGTTATTTATTTCCAATTCACTGTATTGCACAATCTCTTCACCGATTGTATGGTTTTATTAAATCAATGTTATATTTTCACACTTACACAATGTAGTTTTGTTAATAGCCCCTTTATTTCGTAATTTACCGAACTATTATTTAAAATAAGGCATAATTTCAACCTCAAAATTAGTTATTTCAAAATTCGCTATACATTTTTATCTGAGTTTGTTTATTTAACTAACTAAACAAATTTTTATATCTCTCGTAATTACAATTCTTCTTGGTTTCTTAAAATTATTAATGTCCTATTATTACATACTACAATTCTTTATTGTTATCACAAGCACATTTGTCAATTGTAATCTTGGCTTGAAACTTTATTAAAATTGAACTCAACCATCAAAATTAAATACTCAATTGCTATTTACTTATCAAATTACCTTACTCATTGTCTTAATTAATTTTCATTATTCATTTTGAAATTAACACCCAATCTTATCTAAACACCTCAAATTTTGATTGTAATAATCTTCCAAATTTATCAATTTTATATTTTTATTTTGCAACTACCGTCAGTGTATCATATATATATATATATATAAGTTACACCATGAAGTTGAATGGTTTGTGCATCTAAATAAAAAGAAGAATGAAGGCAAGTGGAAGCTGGGTTATTAGCTCCGTCGTCTAAAAGGTAAAAGAAGTTAACAATCATTAATGAAACATTTAATTGGAAATATAATTCTATATTTAAAAATAATAACTAAACTAATACATTTTGTAGATGCAAATTTAACTTTAAATGTACAACTGCATAATATCAACCAAAGCATCCCTTGTTCCAAGAACGAGAGCTAGAAACCATATCACCAGCACAAAAATGTCTTTAACAATTATCCAATAAAATCTCCCAAATCCGTCTTCCCAAAAAGTAATCATCTTTATAACTATTGGCACTAAAATTCCAGTGGTGGAAAAACATAGGGCACCAATTAAACTGATAAATGGACCTATAGTAGGCACAATTAAAGCTATTAGAACCGCAGTAACTACCATCGCAGTCCTAATAGCATAGTTCGATAATGTGGGTTTGTCCCTATAGCGATGCTTGACATTATTCCAAACGATGTCTAGACAGATAAAAAATTGAATGCCAAATGTGCCAAATACTGCGAATCCTATTAAAATTTGAACTGCTTGTGCGACACTAGAATTAAAATTATTCAATGTATGTAGGTATAATATTAAATTTCATTTCAGCAATTGAGCAAATTCGGGGTCTAGCATATATATGCTTAATAATTTATAGATATTGATTTAATTGTGATAGTACTTACTATTCGTCATTTGGAAGATTTAGAGTAATATTAGCTAAGGTCTCATTTCCAAAGCGGAGGTATCCAAGGAAACCTAACATGGTGTATACTATGGTTATGATGATCATCGCGCAGTTTAACACTCCAAATGGCCCAATAAACTTTTGTGGTCTCTTCATGTTGTTTTCTAATGGCATTACCTATTAAACAGTTAACTTGCTTATATCTATAACAAGTAACACTACATTACAGCTACTTATATGTATTTTTGCACTTTATTCGGTTCTGCGTAATCAAATGTTTTTGTATTTTTAAAATCTAAAAACGTTTGTTATTAATTATATAGTAGACATTGGTAAATATTACATGCAAATTCCATCTAAGAGTATTAAAAAATATATTTGAAAGTTTTATTAATACCTCTATCGAAGGTTTAGACACAACTTGTTTTATTCTTTAAAGTTTCTTTATAGCGTTCTAGCATTATTTAGATTTCCTTGAGTGCGTGATCACATTATAAAATTCAAAATAATAATAAGAGAATGATTCAGATCAAGAAATCTATTCTATTTTATTGACAAAATATAGGGCTATAAGCCATCTAGGCCCTTGGCTTCTCCTACTGTTTTTTCCATTCGTTCCTATTTAATATATTATTTTACAATAATTTTTCTATACTATCTAGCTCGTTTATAGTTTTGATCTACGCTTTCTTCCCTTGAATAGCTTTCTCAGCATTCGTTTTTTTTTTCTAGTCCTCTATTCTGCTCATTCCTTTACTATGCCTATTCACATAAAGTGAAATGGCTTGCTTAGTCAAATTTATGTCTTGTTAATCTAGTCTGTGAGTATAAATATACTTTATTTTTTATCTACACTTTAAATCCTCTTCTTCTATATTTTCTTTAATTTTTCTGTTGTTTGTCATATCATCGGCGTAAGTGATGCACTGATATGGTATTTTAAAAATTGCATCTTTTGTATTTATTTTACCGTCTTAAAAATATTTTTTAAGACTAAGTAAAATAAAATCGTTGGCAACGAACTTCCCTGTCTTATAACGTTCCTTATTTCAAACTGTCTTGATAGGTCTATCACTCCCACTTGACTTGTTATCTCTCTTGCTGTTACTGTTATTAGTTAGTAGAAATTACACAGAGGTAGAACGTCTTATTGTAGACCAGAAAATGTGGTCTAAATATCTAAAACCTCCTTGAAGAGGAGAGACCGATGCCGCCGATCCCAGACGATTATTAGTTCAGTTTTCCTGGTATTCCTACCTCTTCCATTGGCTCGTATAATCGATTTTTTCTAACACTATCGTATTTATAATTTAGAAAAAACCTAAAGGTACAACTGTTGCTTTATTAATGTGTACTTCTGTACTATTTATTTAGTTAACTTTCCTTTAGTTAATGTTCCTAAATGCTTAAAGTTAGCCAGTTTTTCTACATCTTGACCTTCTAGTGTGATGTTATGTGCTTTATCGATTGGTGTTATGATCATAGATGATGTTTGTTTTGTACGCATTTATCTTCATATTTACCTTGTTTAGTCCTGCATTTAATATATTCTGGTTGGGTTGTAGATACTTTTCTGAATCTGCTATTAATGGCATATTATCTGGGTACAAGAGTTCTGTTAAGTTTCTATTTGCTTCTCAGCACACACCCTTGTTTGAGACCATATATAGATTGATTCAAAATGTAGTGCTTGCTTTTTATATGTTCTTAAAGCATTGATCTATTTCCTCCATATATTTAATCTGGTGTGATATAATCAATACCTGGGGCTTTGCTTAATATATCTTTGCTATAGTTTCGCCCAGTCCTATTTTTACCTTACCCTCATTTGTGATTGTATTTGCATCTTTATCTTTTTAATTCTATATTCTTTATTTTTTCGTAGTTGACTTAGCCTCCTATAGAACAATTTTTTGTTATCTCTGATTTTGTCATTCATGTTTGTCCAACTTCTGTTCACGATTTTTTGGGCTTTTTTAACTGCTTACTGTATTTCTCTTTTCTTTATATTTCTCATAGTTTTCTGACGTTTTTGTTTAAATATTTTCTTCATTTCTCTTTTTTTTTCCTTAAGAGTTTTTTAAGTTATTTGTTTCACCAGTGTGCTCTTCTTATGTTAGTGTTTGTTATCTTCAATGTACAGTAGCGCCCCTCTGCGACGTTTAATGTGGCTTCTTTGAATTTCTTTCATTTATCATCCAGTTCTGTTTCTTTTTTTTTCTCTAGTTTTTTGCAAAGTATTTTTTGATAATTCTTTCTGCATATATTGTTTTCAGTCTATCGCATTGTAACCAAAATTAAAAATATTATGACTAGAATGCTAATGAAGGAAATGGAATGTTTCTTAAAATAGTCGCTTATTAATAGCATTAATTTTGTAATGTGGGAAAATACCTAAAGAAAATTACGCAATCTATTCAAACCAAAACTGCAAATTATTTTAAATATTTTTTCCATATAGTTTTTACATTACATTATTTAACTGTTTAGTAATGTTTGTAGGAAAGTACTTGGAAAACAGAAACACTGTATGTTTGAAAATCTTTTTCATCCAGTTTCCACAAATTTAATGTTTACATTAAAATTTATTTCAGTAAATATAGTGAAAAAGTGCGATTAAGATAACTATTAAAAAATCAACTTACAACACCATGTTTCAATAACTAAGTGTTAATTAAAAATCAAAATAAGCTTACAGCGCCAATAGCTTCCAAAGCAAATATAGTAATACTGAAGAAGGTAGGGAATGTCGAAACATCAGCAACCAGCTCTATGCCTTTTGCAGAAGGGAGATCCTTTATAAGATAGTAGAAGGTGATTCCAAGACTTATTGCCATGAAGATGTTTGCCATCGTTGATACGGGAGTCAAATACTTTAAGTTAGGAATATACGATAGCATGAGTAAGGGTACCAGTAAGAGTGCTATATATATCCTTATGTTGATTGAAATCCAGTAGTAGCTTATAACTTTGTCGAAACTTTTTGCCATTATAACTGTATATGCACTGCAGATGCCGAAATATGTAGCAAAAACTCCTATATCCACTAATTTTCTACAACAAAACTATATTTAGAAATGTAGTTTTTTAAATATGATATACAGGGTGGTGAAAAACTGGCGCATTATATCATTACTGGGCTCTTCCTGAGGGTGCAGAGAGTGATTTCTGATAAGTCGTGTTTGAATATTTAGCTCCATTATATTAAATCGGTAAAATAATATCTACTTCTTTAGCAAAAACGTTTAAGTAAATAGCATGTACCGGGATGTTGCTATGAAACATGCACAAAGTGCAACGGAATTTTTTCGCGATGTTGCAAGGTGTAACGTCAACGGTTTTTGTACTTTTTACAAGATGAAACTTGAAATATTTTGCATGTAAATAGAATAGTTTGGTTGTAGGGTAATGAAGTATTTTTGAATAGTAGGAGCGTAAATCATGTACTATTTATTTCTACCTTAAATATAAATAATGTAGCCTCAGCTGCTAAATTTGAAGGACAACAAATTTGTATTGGAACTGAAAAATTTTAATTGATATTCAAATTTGTTATTAGTTAGTGAAGGTCTACAACGCAGCGCTCAGATAATGCGCTAGTTTTTCAACACCCTGTATATTTGTACGAAGGGATATACATTAGCTAGGTACCTTGCAAACTGACTATACTTCTGACAGCATGGAGGACCTCTCAGGCAAGCTTGTTCTGCGACATCGGCAAAGGTTAATGATGCTCTTCCTGATTGTTTACATAATTCATGTGCAGAAACTACCTAAAATGAACATTTAAAAAGTTATAAAAAATAGGAATATTACATTTTAGATAATACATTAAATTTCAGTTTTTAGTACATGAGGTTGTTGGTTAGTTTTTGAAACAAATTATACGATTATATATAATTTAGAGGCCACTCAATTTTTTGTGACTGAAATATAACTGTATAAAGCTGTAATTAAAGGTATACTGGTATGATGATAGGTATTATATATATTGTTGTACCCTAACTGAGGGTTTAATAAATAATTGATTCTGATCATATCCACTGCTTCAGTAATGTGCCCAGCTAATATGTTTCTGTTATCTTTATAATTAATGACTCTACCTACAGGGTTAGGTCGCTACATCCGAATTAAACTGATTTGCTATTAACATTTATTCAAAAGTCTGATTACACATTTATTTGCACGCACTCTGTATGCCCGCTATTTAACTGATGGGATATTACAAGCGTGGTATTTCGAACTGATGGGAATGATATTAATTTCAAGATGAGTTCTTGGTCTTGACAGTACATAAACAGCTCCAAAATGTTATTTAAATCGTCGATGTCCACGCAGTAAACGCTGTTGCTATGCAATAATAATTGAAAGGAAGTACACCGCGCCACAAAACAAAACACTTCTACCCACGCCACTACGGGAAGTGACGCTCAAAAGCGACGCCAATCGAACACAATCACAAAACGACCCTTTTTAGATGGAAAATCTGACTTTTAGATGGCTGCTGATATGAATGCAGGGATACTTGCCCATACTTGGACGTCCCAGGATGCTCTGGACAGAATGTCGTTGCCGGCCTGCTGTTAGCAAGGCACAAATCTGCACTAGAACCCACCTGGATGTCGACTGCAACCTCGATGACTTTTTGGATCACTTTTATTGAAGCGGGGAGCTTTATTGTAGGGTTCCGCTGCACCACACGCACAATGCTCGCTTATACACTTGTACACGCACTTATAAACTGGCTGGACCTCCGTATAATCACATCCCAAATACCATGGCTTACACTTGACCAAATTGATGCCTCGTATCTGCCTGTGCGAAAGCCCAATGCAAAAGTCAAATTGCCACAAATCACCCAGGCCACACTCTCTCAGTAAAACACCACTTCTAGTCAACGTGGGTATTTAATAGAACATAAAAATCACTCATATTGGGTGAGCTTAGCAAAAACACAACTAACTTTCTTGAAGAAGCCACCCCAATTTTCTTGTTTATAGTTTTTGTTTTAGTTGCATGAAATGCCAATCCTACTCTTTTAATTTGTTTTTAAACAAACAGACAGCTATTCTAAAAACATCGTCCCATCAATTATTTTCAAGGCCTACGCTATTTTATAACAAATCTGAGCTTATGATTACCTTTACTGGACATTCTTATGCTAAATATATGTTTTTTTTGTTATGTTATAAATTACTAATAATTATTATTATTTGAAATATAAAGCTACTAAAATGTGTTCATAGCAATATATATTTATTCTTCTGCAGATATTCTATTATGTATCCATTTTGAATTTTTCTTTACCTTTCCTAGTTTCAAGTACTATCGCTTCCTGGTCTCTAATAGGATATCTGACCAACATTTTTTAGTGTTGGTGTAGAACTTTGGGGTAGTGTTACACTCCAAAATGAATCTACAACAAGCAATTAAGCTAAAAGTGCACACAGCTAGCTATAGTAGGGCACAGGCGCGGGTCTATTCTGAATGGGTAGGTATTTCTGTCTGAATCAATACGGAAGAGACGTACTGAACGACTGAATTATAAATTCTTGTCCGGAAGATCATTGGCATCCGCTAACCCAGAAAGCGTGTAGTTGAAATCGATATACTACTATTCATGTTATTATTTATTACCTGAGAAAATGGAGCTAACAATGATATCACGGTGACAAACTGTAATATTAAACCTACTACGCTGGTCGCAGTCCAACCTGTGTACTGACAATATTCAATGCCCTCTCTGATATGAAAAATTCGAAATGGTTTCTGCGTAAAACGAACACTAGAATAACACACGCATATAATAATAGCATCCGATTTATATCTAATTATAAAGGTAGATAAGCTGTGGAGACTAGAAGGAAAAGGTATAAAGTGCAGCTCTATAGAAGCTATACCGAAATGCTTTGCAGTCTTCATCTTTGAAGTAGTAAAGAGGATCCAGTACTCTGAAGATCTATCTGTAATGTTGAAAAGGCTTTCTCCAGACCTGGGTTTCAACTGACCCACGAAAATGGTCGCACGGACGATAGATTTGCGGAAAATTTTACCTGAAGCACGATAAGCTCACGAAGATGATTGCCTATACGGCAAAGATGCGGGAATTCTGAACTGAAGTACTACTGACCCACGACGATGGTCGCCGAGACTACAGATATGCAAGAATTCGACGATAAACAGTGACCGACGGAGATGTTCACGCAGCGGGACCGTGAATTCGTAAGTCCCGCGTATGCAATTGTTGTGCGTATGCGATCACCGTCGATTTTTGGGAGCCTGGTAGCACTAAATTTAAGATAGCGGGACCGTCCAACATGTATAAGCAGTTAGTAGTTTAATGCAAATCCGGTTAAATACCGACTATGCACTTATGGCAAAACTGATTAATTTTGCTGCATTTGCACGGCGCACATTACGTAAAAAATATGGCGCCCACTCTCAAGTCTGGTTGCGTTGCCTGTTTGCTGCCTGAAACCTGCATCCCCGGACCGGTTACTGGTGTGTTTCACGCGACGTTCCTTTACTCATGGGACGAGTTTATAGGTGTAGCGCCGAATTTATGCTGAGGCGAAATTGACATAACAGTAGATTTATGATTATCTTTTCAACATTTACATTTCTTTCTATCTTTGATATAATGATATTGAACAAGTTTTTTTAGTATTACATTAACCTTCGGGGTAATAATCAGAATTTATATTAGCTATGGCTCAGTGTCTAACTTTGTATACTATTTTTGTACCTTTTCTTAATAAGAAGAAGGTCTATTTGGTACAGGATTATAGTGTCTCTGCAGGTAATATGCAAATATATCATTTAATTGGTGGTAGTAAAAAAAGTATTCCATAGTTCCTCATTTGTGAGATTTTTTCCAGTCGATCGCTATTATTCTGCGTAGGTATTTGAAGAAAAACATCTCAATCTTATTGTTCGTTTTGCCTATACGGCAAAGATGCGGGAATTCTGACCTGAAGTACTACTGACCCACGACGATGGTCGCCGAGACTACAGATATGCAAGAATTCGACGATAAACAGTGACCGACGGAGATGTTCACGCAGCGGGACCGTGAATTCGTAAGTCCCGCGTATGCAATTGTTGTGCGTATGCGATCACCGTCGATTTTTGGGAGCCTGGTAGCACTAAATTTAAGATAGCGGGACCGTCCAACATGTATAAGCAGTTAGTAGTTTAATGCAAATCCGGTTAAATACCGACTATGCACTTATGGCAAAACTGATTAATTTTGCTGCATTTGCACGGCGCACATTACGTAAAAAATATGGCGCCCACTCTCAAGTCTGGTTGCGTTGCCTGTTTGCTGCCTGAAACCTGCATCCCCGGACCGGTTACTGGTGTGTTTCACGCGACGTTCCTTTACTCATGGGACGAGTTTATAGGTGTAGCGCCGAATTTATGCTGAGGCGAAATTGACATAACAGTAGATTTATGATTATCTTTTCAACATTTACATTTCTTTCTATCTTTGATATAATGATATTGAACAAGTTTTTTTAGTATTACATTAACCTTCGGGGTAATAATCAGAATTTATATTAGCTATGGCTCAGTGTCTAACTTTGTATACTATTTTTGTACCTTTTCTTAATAAGAAGAAGGTCTATTTGGTACAGGATTATAGTGTCTCTGCAGGTAATATGCAAATATATCATTTAATTGGTGGTAGTAAAAAAAGTATTCCATAGTTCCTCATTTGTGAGATTTTTTCCAGTCGATCGCTATTATTCTGCGTAGGTATTTGAAGAAAAACATCTCAATCTTATTGTTCGTTTTGCCTATACGGCAAAGATGCGGGAATTCTGACCTGAAGTACTACTGACCCACGACGATGGTCGCCGAGACTACAGATATGCAAGAATTCGACGATAAACAGTGACCGACGGAGATGTTCACGCAGCGGGACCGTGAATTCGTAAGTCCCGCGTATGCAATTGTTGTGCGTATGCGATCACCGTCGATTTTTGGGAGCCTGGTAGCACTAAATTTAAGATAGCGGGACCGTCCAACATGTATAAGCAGTTAGTAGTTTAATGCAAATCCGGTTAAATACCGACTATGCACTTATGGCAGAACTGATTAATTTTGCTGCATTTGCACGGCGCACATTACGTAAAAAATATAGCGCCCACTCTCAAGTCTGGTTGCTTTGCCTGTTTGCTGCCTGAAACCTGCATCCCCGGACCGGTTACTGGTGTGTTTCACGCGACGTTCCTTTACTCATGGGACGAGTTTATAGGTGTAGCGCCGAATTTATGCTGAGGCGAAATTGACATAACAGTAGATTTATGATTATCTTTTCAACATTTACATTTCTTTCTATCTTTGATATAATGATATTGAACAAGTTTTTTTAGTATTACATTAACCTTCGGGGTAATAATCAGAATTTATATTAGCTATGGCTCAGTGTCTAACTTTGTATACTATTTTTGTACCTTTTCTTAATAAGAAGAAGGTCTATTTGGTACAGGATTATAGTGTCTCTGCAGGTAATATGCAAATATATCATTTAATTGGTGGTAGTAAAAAAAGTATTCCATAGTTCCTCATTAGTGAGATGTTTTCCAGTCGATCGCTATTGTTTAATCTTGTCTTTAACAGATTAACCAGATATAAATTTATAATTATTCATTTAAAATTTACGAAACATTCTAAAAGTTAAAAGCCACCAAAAACGCAATATTGCATTATGCAAGCGCGGCGACCTACTCACAGTCAAGTTTAAACACCTCGCAGTCGCCGCTCAGCATTTTTACACGGCTTCGCGTACACAATTACGCAAGGCCGTGACAAGGTTTAAATGCCTACAATCGCAGCTCAGCATAAAAGACGCTCGAGTTCATGGAGTCCATATCATATCACGGAAGCAAAACCGCTGAGTATTGTTTTGCAAGACTAGTAAATTAACCTACTGAATATAATACATTGCACCTGTTATTAGAAATGAACTTTGTATATTACTATGATCTAAGCAAATTTGTTTGTATATATAGAACAATTATTTTTGTAATAAACCAGTCTGCATTTACTTGTTAGATTCACTTACTGCGTCGCTGTGGGTCCAAGCCTATAAATAATTAAGGGATGTGAGGCTGCATCTCACACAGTGACGAATTATCATCCCGTTAAGTGGCATGACTAAGCTGTCTTAAAGCGGAAACTGCTGTCCCAGTTCTGCGCTTAACATAAGGGATGGAACCAGCAAAATAACGTAACGGATGCCTGATTTCTACAGCCTCCAGGCGAATCTGTTCATGGTCCTTCGAGCCGGATCTGTCTACAACTAAGAAGAGGTACATCCCGAGAAGAAAACAACATCTACCAACCCACCCGGTTCCCCGAAAATGGCAAACAATATGGAGGAATTCAATCAGCTAGCTGTCGCCCAAGAAGAACTCGGCCAGAAGATCACGCAGGTATTTTCCAACAGCAAAAAGGACCCTGCCAGCCGAAAAACAGAAGCTTACATCGCCAGCCGAAACAAGACGCTGGACGAAACTTGGAACGCCGTGACCAAAAATCACGCCAAAATGGTGCAGCTAAGTATTCCTACACATAATTATTTTACCACAGGGTATTACGAACAAATTAAAGCCATCTACTGCGAAGCAAAAAGTTATTTGCAGAGCTGTTTAAAGGCAACTGAAAATCCCGACCCCTCTGAAACTAGAAGGCGAGAGGAAACAGTTGTAAATCCCGAGCAAAAGGTTCGTATCCGAAAACTGCAGATTCGGATGCAGAATTTTAAACAATCTTTGGACGACGCCGAACTGGAACAAGCACTCGGAAGGCCCGCCATCACAAAGAGGGAATTAAAGGAAGAATGGGACCGGGTGATCGAGATGGACGAAGAAGTCATGTCTAACGAGATGGATTCAAACCAGACGCACTTCAGTCCTGAATTTACTACGTTGAAAGACAGGTACCGAAATTTAATTAATTTGTTACAAGCACCAACAAGGAACGAGCAAGCATCAGCCATCTCGCTTCCTCAAGTTAAAATCCCCATATACGAGGGAAATTATGAGGAATGGGCCACTTTTAAGGACCTATTCACCAAATTAGTAGATGACAACCAAAACATGGATGATGTCATCAAAATGCAGTATTTAAAAACGCATGTCAAGGGAGAGCCCAGCCGACTAATCCAGCATCTCGCAGTGACTCAAGCCAACTACAACACCGCTTGGAATTTGCTGCAACAAAGGTATCAAAATAATCGCCCTATTCTAACCAAATTGCTAGACACCATTTTCGATCAGCCGGTCCTCTCCAAGGAATCAGCCCAAGGGTTGAAAAGATTGCATGACTCCACTAAGGAATGTGTGGAAGCAATCAAAAATTTGGGCATTTCCACCGACAGCTGGGGTCCGTGGATTAACCGAGTTATTACTCGAAAATGGGATCCTGAAACTAACAAATTATATGAGCAATCGCTTCAGTGCCCAAATGAAGTTCAGGATCACCAAACTCTAATGGCCTTCTTACAAATGCGGTTCCAATCCTTGGAATCCATTGATGGAGCTCGAAAACCAACTCAGGACAAGCCACAGAAAAATTACGCTGCCGGATATCTCAACTGCAAGATGTGCAATGGGGACCATTACATCGATAACTGTGGTCAATTCCAGAGGCTCTCCACCCACGAAAAGCAAGAAGTGGTAAGAACCTACCGATTGTGCTTTCGATGTTTGCGACACGATTCTAATATACAATGTCGTTCGTATTATAACTGCAAAATCTGCCGCTTTCCACACCATACTCTGCTTCACAAGGCACAGCCGCCATCAAAGCCGATACCTGCTCCGAAGATGAAGACGTTTTCTCACGCAGCAGCCATGCAGACCTCCAACGCTCCAGAGAAGAAGCCAAAACCCACAATCATTGCCGCCAACCTAGGCGCAAAGAAGAGCCAAGTGCTACTGGCCACAGCAACGGTTCAAGTTAAGGCAGCATCCGGGATGACTCATCTCTTGAGGGTCTTGATAGATCCAGGGTCTCAAGGTTCCTTCATCACCGAAGCCGCAGCCGAATTATTAGCGTTACCCAGGACCAAGGTTCGAGCAGAAATCTCCGGAATTGGGAACAGCGAAACAAAAGTCGCAAAATGGAAAATCACAGGTTTGATTACGCCAAGATTTCCAAGTAAATTTTCCTTACCTGTTACTTTACTGGTACTTCCCAAACTTACAAAAACCATGCCTTCATCACCCATTCCGAACATAAAAATGGATGCCTGGAAACATGTCTTCATCGCCGATCCAACCTTCAACCGACCTGGCCCCATAGATATACTTCTAGGCGCTGAAGAATATTCCCAAATAATTCTCGAAGGAATCAAGAAATCCAAAGATGGCATCCTAGGACAGAATACCGAATTGGGATGGATCTTATCAGGAACCATGGGAAGACGACCTCCCACCAGCCTTAAGGTCAACACCATGGTTGCCAAAATTGAAGAGGATGAGCAGTTGCAGAAATTCTGGAACATTGAAGAGGCTTCTCCTCAAAGGAAACTTTCCCCAGATGATCAGGTATGTGAAAATAAATTCACAGACACAGTCCAGCGAGACGTAGATGGAAGATACGTAGTAAGGATTCCATTCAAACAAACTCCAGTACACATGGGAAGGTCCAAACCCTCAGCATTGGCACGATTCATACATCTGGAGAAGAAATTAGGACAAGATCAAGATCTAGCAGTCCAATACAAGAAATTCATGCAAGAATACTTGGATTTAGGACATATGGAAAAGGTGGCAAAGGAAGATGAGAATAACGGCAAGTATTACATTCCCCACCATGGCGTCATCCGAGAAGCAAGTTCATCAACCAGGCTTCGTGTCGTTTTCGATGCCTCTAGCAAGGCCTCTCACGGAAAATCCTTAAATGAGATGATGTACGCTGGACCTAAACTTCAGCAAGAACTGGTCGACATTCTACTTCGATGGAGAACACACAGGATTGTTTTTTCTGCAGACATTGAAAAAATGTACCGACAAATCAGAATGAACAACCAAGACCAGGAGTACCAAAGAATCCTATGGAGATTCGACAAATCACAGCCAATCAGGGAATATAAGCTGTGCACCGTCACTTATGGAACCGCATCAGCTCCCTATCTTGCCATTCGAACCTTGCATCAACTCGCACAGGACGAAAAGGTCTCATTTCCATTAGCTTCAGAAGCAGTGAAGAAAGATTTCTACGTGGACGACGTGCTTTCTGGGGCCGACACTGTGGAAGAAGCGATCCAACAACAAGGTCAGCTCATTTCCTTACTAAAGCGTGGAGGCTTTACTCTACATAAATGGTGCAGTAATGAGTCAGCCATCATTCAAGAACTCCCAGAAGAGTTAAAGGAACAAACATACCTCGAAATAAATGAAGACGGCGTAAAAAAGTCCTTGGGCATTCACTGGTCTCCATATGAAGATGTTTTCTGTTTTAAGGTAGACGTTAAGCAACAGGAATCCACCAAACGCACCATACTATCCGAAGTTGCCAAAATTTTCGACCCATTGGGATGGTTAGCACCCGTCATCATCACTGCCAAGCTACTCATCCAAGAACTATGGCTCGAAAATATCAAATGGGATGACCCAGTGTCTGAAAATATCCAAGGCAAATGGGAGACGCTCAGGTCTCAACTCAAGGCAGTGGAAGAAATTACCTTACCAAGGTGTTTGTTTATCAAAAGGGAATCTCTAGTAGAGCTGCATGGATTCTGTGACGCCTCCGAAAGAGCTTTCGGGGCCGCGATTTATACCAGAGTCACCACATCATCCGGCCAAGTCAAGGTATCCTTATTAATAGCCAAATCC
Source organism: Agriotes lineatus (assembly GCA_940337035.1). Taxonomy (NCBI): domain Eukaryota; kingdom Metazoa; phylum Arthropoda; class Insecta; order Coleoptera; family Elateridae; genus Agriotes; species Agriotes lineatus. The sequence continues at coordinate 16,348,075 of OW679199.1, read as the reverse complement.
AAGGTGGCACCAGCCCGAGCCAAGACGACATTACCAAGACTGGAACTCTGCGCAGCAGTACTCCTTTCCAATCTACTTCAAAGGGTAATTGCAGCATTAGACCTTCCTAAGGTGTCTATCTTCGCCTGGACCGACTCCATGGTTACATTAGGATGGATAAAAGGAGACCCGGTACGATGGAAGACGTTCGTCGCGAATCGAGTAGCCGAAATCAACAATCTAATTCCGGCTCAACATTGGAACCACGTCAAATCCGAAGAGAATCCTGCAGACGTCATCTCCCGAGGCACTAGTCCAGAAAAACTAAAGAATCATCTCTTATGGTGGGACGGACCGAGCTGGCTAGTTAACAAGAGTTCATGGCCGTGTCAACCAGACACCGCAACCACCGAGGAAGAAGCAAGAAGTTACACTGTGCATCAAACTACCATTCATCAAGACGAGAACGAAGTCGTTCATCGTTTTTCTTCTCTAACAAGAATGGTACGAGTCATGTCACACTGCCGAAGATTCATCAACAAGTGTAAGCGACTTCCCACTCAATCAGGATGCCTATCAGTGAAGGAAATGGACGACACCATCCTCCTACTCGTTAAGGTCATCCAAGGAAGTGATCCTATTTTGAGGGCAACAGGATCTCAACTCCGGCAGAACAAATATGTGAGTTCCAGTAACAAGCTTGCCAACCTCAATCCCTTCATCGATCAGCATGGAATAATCCGTGTTGGAGGAAGATTAGAAAATTCCACCTTGTCCTTCAATGAAAAACACCCAATCATACTCCCGTACTCCAGTCATATTTCCAAACTAATAATTCAAGAGGCGCATCTACGCACGCTGCACGGTGGCACCCAACTCACTCTCTCATATATCCGAAGAAAATATTGGATCATCAACGCGAAGAAAGCAGTCAGCTCCAGCATCCAGAAGTGTTTCCGATGTCTACGATACAAAGCAGAGGCAGCACAGCAACTGATGGGAAATCTTCCATCAACCAGAGTGAATTCAACTCCTCCATTCTTCCATTCCGGAGTGGACTACGCCGGCCCAATACAGATCCGAACATCCAAGGGAAGAGGGCATTCTTCGCACAAAGGGTACATTGCTGTTTTTGTCTGTCTATCAAGCAAGGCAATCCACCTAGAGGCCGTCAGCGACATGACAACCAACAGCTTCCTAGCAGTCTTCAGGAGGTTTACTGCCCGAAGAGGACGCTGTGCACACCTATACAGCGACAACGGAACAAACTTCGTTGGCGCAAGAAAAGTGTTGGACAAGGAAACCCGCCAAACAATTGAAGGCCCAGTTGTCCAAGAAACCTTAGCAACCGGTGGTACCCAATGGCACTTCATCCCTCCAATAGCCCCTCACTTCGGAGGGATATGGGAAGCAGGGGTAAAATCAATGAAGCATCATCTGAAGAGAACTATTGGCCACGCTACTCTCACCTTTGAAGAGTTAACAACTCTTCTCTGCCAAATTGAGGCCTGCCTAAACTCACGTCCTCTATGTCCACAAGGCAACGATATTGAGGACACAACTGCTCTGACGCCAGGCCATTTCCTAATAGGGAGGGAAATCATATCGCCACCAGACCCAATCAACACTCCAATATCTTCAAATCTATCGAATCGTTGGAGGATAATCCAAAAGATCAAGCAAGATTTTTGGAAATCATGGAGCTCGGACTACCTTCATGGATTACAGCAACGAAACAAATGGAAGAAACCATTGGAGAACACTAAAGTTGGAGATTTAGTGTTAATCAAAGAAGATAGTATCAATCCTAGTAAGTGGCCTTTAGCAAGAGTCACTGCAACTCATCCAGCAGCCGATGGATCAGTACGAGTAGTGACGCTCCAGAAATCAGGAGGACATCAGCTAAAACGATCCATAGGCAGCATCATTCCATTACCAGCAACTACCGAGGAATCGCAGGAACCAGAGGCAGAAGATAAAATTTCAACTAACATTATCCAGACACGATCATCCCCAGCACCAAGGAAATCTGTCGCGTCCAAATGGAAACTGCTGTTACTCATCTTTACCCTTCTTACCACCAATACATTAAGTAAAGCAGAATTTAATATCCAAAAACCAGACAGCGGGTACTATGTAGAACACATTGGACACGGGAAGATTGAGAGAGGAACATTCCGGATCGAAATCCAGTTCGAGAGGGGGAAGATCGAAGAAGACTTCGAAACAGTCACAGACATGGTAGACAAATTCGACAATCTCTGCGACTCTGCAAAAGAACTGTCCGAAGACACATTATGCAAGACACTGATGCATCATCTTCTGGAACAGAAAAAGCAAATGGAATGGATTAGAGATGGTATGGAAGAAATAATAACAAGACGAGAAAAAAGAGGAGTCCTTGGCACAGTATTAACATCAATTTTTGGAGTCAACGATGAAGTCTATCAAGATATAGACAGGCTAGACAAGAATCAACAGGAACTAATAAAAATGGACAGTCAACAATCCAAATTCTTGCTATCAGCACTTTCCAGGTTTAATGAAACCGAAGAACGAATCGACAAGAAGCTGGAACATTTCCAAGAAAAATTAAACCAAGGAATCCGGGCCATTAACAACATGGACAAATGGTATAAAGCAACCGACTCCAACCGACTAAATATTCACATCATCAGTGTGTACCAAGTCGCCACAAATGTAATTAGTGAACTGTGCAACTACCATATTCCCATCTTAAACGTTCACTTTCAGCAAGGTAATCTGTACGAGCTAATAACACCTGCTCAAATTAAACAGATCCTCGCTAATGCAACCAGTAAACTTTCACCAAATTTGGAGATATTACCAACGCCAATTCTAAAGGTTGACATTGGGCATGACGACATCTACATCAACGTCCAAGGGTATTTCATCATATTGGAAAAAACGGAATACTCCTTAATTAAAGTGACACCAATTCCTCTCCAAATCAGCAATGGATCCTACTGGATGATCGATGTGCCGAAAGGAATCTTCGCTGTGGATTACAACCTACAAATGTACTTCCACGAAACAGATGAAGAATTCAAAGAAGAGCTACAAATTTCTCCCACTACCTATGTTTGCAGTCCAACGGTAGTTAAAGGAATTGAAAACAACCCAAACTGCATCATTGACGATATATATCACCGAGTAGAAACCAGTCAATGTCTCCTACGAAGACATCGCATCCAGTCCATTATTTGGAAACAATTGTACATGGAAAACACCTGGCTATTTGTAGTCAGTAAACCAACCCGCATAGCAATCACTTGTAGTGGAAACAGGGAAGAAGTCACCGTCAACACTACAGGTGTCATTCAAATTTCATCGGATTGCATCATCCAAACTGCGAGGAATACATTAACCCCAAGGCACAACAGAAAATACAAGATCCTGGCTGGATACTCCAAGGCTATCAGTATCAATATTACCAACCCAATCACAACAAACTCATTTTCAGAAATCGCAGAGGAACCTGTACTAACTCAGTCAGACCACTTCGAAGACCTACAAGCATCGCAGTTAGATTTCCAGGAGCATATAAAAAACTTCACCTGGAAAGCCATCCGACATCATTCTCACCTGTCTATTGGGGTCACAGGCAGCCTTTTGGGAACCGCTGCCCTACTAGGAGCTATCTACTACATTCGGCAACGAATAACACGAAGGAAGCCACCACCCGCACAACCCCAGGCAGAAGAATATCCTCTCAAAACGCTCAATCTCGAAGAAACAATATAATTTATCGGTTTGCTTTTTTGTGGCTTAAAATTGGCAATATGTTTAATCTTGTCTTTAACAGATTAACCAGATATAAATTTATAATTATTCATTTAAAATTTACGAAACATTCTAAAAGTTAAAAGCCACCAAAAACGCAATATTGCATTATGCAAGCGCGGCGACCTACTCACAGTCAAGTTTAAACACCTCGCAGTCGCCGCTCAGCATTTTTACACGGCTTCGCGTACACAATTACGCAAGGCCGTGACAAGGTTTAAATGCCTACAATCGCAGCTCAGCATAAAAGACGCTCGAGTTCATGGAGTCCATATCATATCACGGAAGCAAACCGCTGAGTATTGTTTTGCAAGACTAGTAAATTAACCTACTGAATATAATACATTGCACCTGTTATTAGAAATGAACTTTGTATATTACTATGATCTAAGCAAATTTGTTTGTATATATAGAACAATTATTTTTGTAATAAACCAGTCTGCATTTACTTGTTAGATTCACTTACTGCGTCGCTGTGGGTCCAAGCCTATAAATAATTAAGGGATGTGAGGCTGCATCTCACACAGTGACGAATTATCATCCCGTTAAGTGGCATGACTAAGCTGTCTTAAAGCGGAAACTGCTGTCCCAGTTCTGCGCTTAACATAAGGGATGGAACCAGCAAAATAACGTAACGGATGCCTGATTTCTACAGCCTCCAGGCGAATCTGTTCACTATTATTCTGCGTAGGTATTTGAAGAAAAACATCTCAATCTTATTGTTCGTTTTGCCTATACGGCAAAGATGCGGGAATTCTGACCTGAAGTACTACTGACCCACGACGATGGTCGCCGAGACTACAGATATGCAAGAATTCGACGATAAACAGTGACCGACGGAGATGTTCACGCAGCGGGACCGTGAATTCGTAAGTCCCGCGTATGCAATTGTTGTGCGTATGCGATCACCGTCGATTTTTGGGAGCCTGGTAGCACTAAATTTAAGATAGCGGGACCGTCCAACATGTATAAGCAGTTAGTAGTTTAATGCAAATCCGGTTAAATACCGACTATGCACTTATGGCAAAACTGATTAATTTTGCTGCATTTGCACGGCGCACATTACGTAAAAAATATGGCGCCCACTCTCAAGTCTGGTTGCGTTGCCTGTTTGCTGCCTGAAACCTGCATCCCCGGACCGGTTACTGGTGTGTTTCACGCGACGTTCCTTTACTCATGGGACGAGTTTATAGGTGTAGCGCCGAATTTATGCTGAGGCGAAATTGACATAACAGTAGATTTATGATTATCTTTTCAACATTTACATTTCTTTCTATCTTTGATATAATGATATTGAACAAGTTTTTTTAGTATTACATTAACCTTCGGGGTAATAATCAGAATTTATATTAGCTATGGCTCAGTGTCTAACTTTGTATACTATTTTTGTACCTTTTCTTAATAAGAAGAAGGTCTATTTGGTACAGGATTATAGTGTCTCTGCAGGTAATATGCAAATATATCATTTAATTGGTGGTAGTAAAAAAAGTATTCCATAGTTCCTCATTTGTGAGATTTTTTCCAGTCGATCGCTATTATTCTGCGTAGGTATTTGAAGAAAAACATCTCAATCTTATTGTTCGTTTTTCTTGAATGCTTCCAGGTTGCACAACCGTAAAGCAACACAACTTTAGCATTCGTATTAAGTATTTTAAATTTAGCACTAACAGTCAAGTACATATGTTCTGAGATTTGTAGAAACTAGTCTGAGTTGTCTTATGTGTTAAGTAGTGTCTTTTTTGTGTTGACGCACGTGAAATTATTCAGCTATTTTCACTTGCATGCAGTGGCGGCTCGTGAAGAATTTTTATGGTAGATTCAATCACCGATCGTAAAATACATTTTCCACTCCCTCACAGACAAAAACGACACTTTATACTAATAAAAGGTGATGAACTGAATCGAATACATCTGCTTCATTTTTCGTTAAATGTATTATTCGATCAAAAAGAATTACATCTTCATTGCTTGAGATACATAGCATGCACGCATGATTGCCGTAGTATATTTCAAGATGTGCCAGTAAATTATGTTTATAATAAAATAGATTATAACATAGTTATTTAAGTAACAATCATTATTTTGCGAAAACTCTTATCCGGGGAATTATCGGTAATTTACAATTTATTCAAGGTCATTTGTGTAAATTTCTAACTCTAAACTTAATGAGTAGGTATTATCCTCTTCGAATAGAAGCAAAACCTTCCCTCGAGCTTTCTTTTAAAATAAGAATTTTAAATTTCGTTGATCGCTACTACTCTACATTTTTAGTTGAAAGTACCATACAATTTCTGCATTGAGTTATCAGCCAGCTCAACGCTTAGGAGGTCGCTATAAATTCAGTTATTGAAAAATAAATCAACCACTAACAAAACTACATAAATAAATTGTGAATTAACAAGTTGATTATAGAAAAGAACATCAAAAGCCCCATCTAATTAAGGGACCCAAATTTAGTGGTGCGATTGACAAACGTCTATCATACTAATATTTATTTCTTTTGTAACCCTATTGTATACCTACGGGTAGTTTCTAGACGGTGTTCATAGAAGTTATTGGTAACTACAAGAACAAAAACTTTCGGCAATAGAAAATGTTGCAAATTAAAGTAGCAAAGGTGAAAGGACTCCCCCACTCGACTAACGCTGGATTAAAAAATCTGTAAAGGGAGTTACTCAGAACTTTCCGCTCAAGTGGAGGTTATGACAATAAATATTTTGAAAAATCAAAGGAAATTAAGGGTAAAACTATGGTAACGTTCTTAATAATACTGAAACTATAAAAGGAAACACTTGGTAATGCAAATTACACCAATTTGCAAATAAAAAGATACTGCACAATGGGTTCGAACTCAGCGCCGGCGAAAAAGTTTTTAACTGTAGGCAGCAGGCCGCGCGTAGGATACCTACTCTTCGATCCCATCCTACCACGGAGGAATCTCTCGCATGTGAGCGACGCGAATGGATTACATTAATTAAGTTTAGTGTTGCCCATTTTTGTCGCTTTTATAACAGTTACCCTGTATTTATTGTGTCACATTTTCGACAAGGTAAATGTGCAAATTATTACTTTTATGTATTCCTAAGTTAAAGCAAAAATAGATAAACTCTTATTATTTCAAGATGCTCACCCTGTATACAGAGGAGCTGGGCAGTAATTAATTACTAATTCAATTCATTTTTGTTGATGTGCCTTGCAATTGAATTACATTTCAAAATACGCTAATTGCCTAGTTTGTTAAAAGTAATGAAATTACTCGAAAGTATTTAAATTACTTGACAAGTATTTGAATTACTTGTGGTAAATGAAATTACTCACAGTAACTGAATCACTCTCTGGTAATTCAATTGCTAAATTACTGACCTCGATTGGGTATTAAATCACCAAAACGCAAAAAAGAAGATACGGTCTAATTAAGTTACGTGTTAAGCAAAATGATATTCCCGGAACAATATAAGTGACTAGTCGAATAACAGCTAGTTTTGTGTACGAGCCATTTAGTGCAAGCGCGCATGTTTGTAGATGGGAAATGCGTGTGTTGTTTCTTGTGTAGTGCAGGCTATTCAGGATGTAGTACTGTAGCTTGCTAATAATTATTGTGTAAGAAGTGAAAAATATGTATGTGGTAAGTTCAGATTACAAACTAAAGTACGGTAAAAATATTTTGTTTTTTCCATAACAATTGAGAAAAAATAGCTTCATTATGCAATATTGGTTGGTAATAATTATTTATTAATTGTAATTTGTTTGTTTAAAACGATGTACTATCACTTGGGTATCTAAATACTACTAAATAGAAATATACGATATTTTTGGAGAAAGTAATTGAAAAGTAATTTATGTTGTGCAATTAGAATTACCAAGTAATTGATAATTGAATTACTATTTCATTTGAGCAATTAAGAATCTGTTAATTCAATTATTTCATTGGGCGGTAGTAATTGATAATTAATTACTTTCTAAATGTATTTTTCCCAGCTCTGATGGTATATATTTGACCGAAATGTTCGCAGTTTCATGCCAGGTAGGCATATACTCCGGAAGCAAAATATCGTCTTCTCCAACAAATGGTTTTTGAGTTATACCGACAACAGACACACAGGCAGATGGAATTAACTAAGTAATACATATTTACTCCATTCAAATAGTTCAACATGTTTGTATATTAATTGCTACCTAAGCGGTGCCCTATTGCAGATGTTACTTCTTGGTAAAAATTCACTGTTTATGGGTATAGAAGGTTTAACTTTGTAGTTCCTTGTAAATATTGTTGACTAAAATTACTATTAGTAATATTTATTTGTTTTCCTGTTGTAGTTATTATAAATTAAACTTATAAACAACTTACCAACACATATGCACAGTGAGTGCATATAAGCGATACTAAAACTGTTCCTATTGTTCCTAGCAGCAATCCTGCACTATTAAATGCCAAAGGCATTGCTAAAATTCCCGTTGCTAGACAAGACTTTGTAAAATGGATAAATGTACCAAATTCGCTAAAATAAGAGATTAAATTAATTTACATTATGAAAACATTATAATTATTGTATAGGTAAACCTTTGCTTTGACATTTTCCGTTTGTACTACATTTATTAAAATTAAGATAATTTAATTAGTTTCAGAGAGGCATTTACGTTTTTATTAATGCGCTGTTTGTCTTAACCGGCTAAGCAGCCTGTTATAAACATGAGTGGTAATTGATGCCTGTAAAGATATTTGCGTTTACAGAGCATTATATAATAATTACATTTTCATTTCATTAGCATGATAAAACACATAAAACGACTTAATAATTATTGTTGTTTTTAATAAAAGAGACAGTGTTATATTATTTCAGTTTAAATATAGTATTTTGCTACGACAGTTCCTTGTAGCAATGATGCACTATAAGTTGATGTAATTTTATTGGACTTACTTAAAGTAATTACCCGAATAATATTAATTTAGGTTTAGTTCTTAAGCAATATTTAAAATTGAAACTTAAATACGTATATAAATATATTAATCTAGATATTTGCTACCAAAGATTTCATGGTAACATTAGTTTAAAAAGTTTAACAAATTGAATAGCATTAAAGGTCTTAAACTTTAAAAATGTGCATAAATGCCATATGAACTGAAAGCTAATGTGCTTTTTACGCAATTTATTGCATAATAAAACATAAAACGAATTTTTATTTTGTAGATATATCAGCTTGCATATGAGATATACAAAGTAATAAATCAGAAAAGTGTAATACTTAATTAACAGTAAGACGCAATGGGTGTATTTTAAGATTTACAATAGTTTACACATTTACTTAAATAATAATTTTTCTTAACATAATCACTTAGTTTTTTAAAATTCATAGATATTTTCAGTTCCTTTAACTTCAATTGGAAGGTTATTATAAATTCTACATTAGAACCTGATAAAATTATTGCTTTCGAAATTAAAGTTCTATTACAGTTTCTCCGAGATTAAGAAATTCCAACTCTAACAAGGCATCTTTTATATGCTACATATCGATGTAACATGGGACTCGCGGTTTAATAATAATAATAATAATAATATTCTGTAGAGCTTCCTTCGTCGTGCTTGTTGTTGTGGACAAAGTCTAAACATGCGAAGTCCCTTACACATCTACTGCTATGGTCATGTGGTCAAAGTTCTACTAGAATTTTGTCGAGATTAAAGTGTTCCAACCCTAGTTAGGGATCTTTGACATGCTGCAGGTCGTAGTAGCATGAGATCCATGATTTTACATCTCTTCCAAAAGGTGGCTTGTTGTAGGGGTTTTCATCTGCCTTTTCAATTTTTTAAAAGCCTCGCGATGACCGGGAGTCGAACCTGCTACCTTTGCATCAGTAGTCAGGACGCATAACCACTGATTTGACAAGCGCTTGCCATCTTTTCCGATTCACCTACAAACATGCCTATTATTATTATTATTATTATGCCAATAGTGAGGTCCAAATTCTACATTGTTCTGAAAGTGGAGATGAGATTATTATTATTTAGACGAATTAGTACGAAGAGTCCATCTAATGCGATTTGAAAGAGGCCCTAAGTGTTAAAAAAACGTTTTGAAAGCAATCGGCTATCGCAATAGCACATTTTTCACTAATTTCAAAACAGATTTCATATATTTTTAAACATTTAGGTACCTATCTATATCTTTTTCTATCATTTAGCAAGTCTAATCTCTCAAATACTGCAACATAACGGGGTCTATAAATTTATTTCTCCCAGTTGTAATGACTTTTTCTGAGTAGCTCATAAACCAAGATTCGATATTACCCGATTACTTAGACACAAAATTAAAATAAGTAGGTTTATTTACTACTACTAGATGTCACGGAACAGAGTAAAGTATGCACTATCAAAACTATATTTGAACAATTCTTTATCATTGGGGGTCAGCAGCGCCTGGATTGCATACGGGACGCAACTCACAAAACTCTGATGTGCGGCCGACGTGGTTTTAATGAGCAAAGAGGTTTATTCGCCCAAAAAGGTGGTACTTAACATTGCTCCTTGATATAAAAAGGGTCTACATTCAAAACAAGTTTTAAGTAGTAATTGGAAATAATTTTATTAGTAACTGTAGTAGCTTATATTTACTATTTCTTAATATATGTAGAAAGTATGCATTATATAATCTTTTCCTTTTCAGTTATATTGTGTTTAGTAAATCCCATTCTTTCATATTCACATGTTTATTTTTCAAATAAGGCATGTTTTTTATGATTTTAATGTAGATACCACTTGTTTTTTTCCATCACGTATGCACTTACTTAATATTTGATATCTATGATGTTTAGTTTATGTTTGGGTAATTCCTACAATACATTTAATTATGAAACAGTAGCATAAGTATAATACAAATAATATATAAGTAGTAGTAATGGAACAACTTTAGACAAATATTATTAATATGTAACTTGTTTGTCATAATTTATTTCTGATTCTATGTAGATACTATTAAGTTATTTCTAAAAACTGAATTTCGTTTAGAAATTTTATCGTATCCCAGGCCGCCGTAACTGAATTTAATTCTGTCCGCTCAGACAACCAACGTTTCATTATATTAGAAGAAGTTCGTTTGTGTAGGTTGCAATTTTTGGCCTCTGCACGGCAGTTAAGCTTTAGCCTCAAAGGCAAAGTGACACTATTTGAGCGACAGTTCTCCGAAATGGAGGTTGCCGCAGGTTATAACACCGATGTGATCTTGTGGGTGTGATATTTGCAAGCATAACATTACCGGCCGCAAGGCGCGTCTTTATCGTCGGCCCCCAATGATTGATATTATCACACGTCTGCCAGGGTCCTTCATAAAAACTGGCTGCATGTCAATGCTGACGAAATTTTTCTTGTTGCATTTAACGCCCCAGATGCCAACGACAGCGCCTATCTTTCTCTGACCTGGCGACGATGCTGTTCTCTTGACTGGTTTATATGTACCGTACACTTAGCAAACGACTGCGAGATACTGCCTTTCCTCTATGGTTTTGAGGCATCGTAACAAAGTCTGCATTTCCGCTATATTAAAGTATTTGGGTGACTTATGCATGCTGTTTGAATTTTGTTTTTCGTGTCGTCGATTTATTACCGTCATCTTTTAAACCATTACATGCTTGTATCATGGATTCACGTTCTCCTTGTTTCCTTCTAAATTTGTGTACTGCTGTATTTAATTATTAGTATCCCATACAGGGAGTTTGAATGCTGTATTGGCCGTTATCTATATATTTAAAGTAAATCATTTTATAGATTGTATTTGAGTGACATCATCTAGGGAAAAATTACCCTAATTATTAAACACAAGTATCACATGACTGATATCATCCAATGAGAACCGTGCGTTTTTTGAAAATCGACCAATCCCGAACTGATTTCCTGATAAGCGCCCTTGGGCTGCTTATCAAGCGATAAGCGCTCTAGTGTTGATTATCGACTCCGTAGGTGTCATAATTAGAAAAAGGAATGCAAGAAACAAGCAATTTGAGGTTTTTTGGCATTATTAGATCAATTTTAAATTATAATTCGTATACGGGTTTTGAGTAATAATCTTCAAAATATAAATGCGGGCAACACACTTATACATATAATTTTTCCCGTGCCAAGAGTCATCGTGCTGGTTGCCCTTAGAAAAATACCCTCGGGACAATTTTCATTGCAACCAGCACTCGACCCTTGGCGTGTGCAAAATTATCGGTAAGTATGTCTTGCCCTTGTTATATTACTAATGATTATTACTGAAAAATAATTTTGTGTAACCTGTGTGTCTATTATAGGGCTTTAAATATTATTTTGTGTTTATTTTATCATTCTGTTGTAAAGCAGATATCCAGAACATATTTTTATAACAAATTAATAGCTGGAGGCAAAGCTAAGTGAACCGATGCCCGCCTCATCACCTTTTTGTCACCTTTACAGCCTGACTCATTAGACTTAATAGTCTGTAGTCCCCACATGATTTTGGCGACTTTTCTTTGATAGGAGAATAAAAACAGATTATGGCCAGTGTCGTAAATTCTATTGAATAATTTAGTTAACATTTTAATGCCTTGTTCTTCTGTAGATTTAATTAGTTCGAATTGAATTTCGTCAGGTCCAGATGATTTCCCGTCTTTAGTCAATAATATTGCATTTTCAACCTCTGATTCTAAAATGTTTCTCAGACTTTGTTAGTATGAATTAATTATATTCCTTGCTTATTTTCGCTAAATAACTCCTCAATGTACCTTTTTAAAGCCAGCTGCTTTTCGCCTGTTATAATCCTATTGTCTTCATCAACTTCTCTTCTTCTCTTTATATACAGTGTTTCCCTATTTTTCTTGTATACGTTAAAAAGATCATGTTTCTTTAGAAGTACTTTCATTTCATAGCATTTTTCCTTCATCCAATTTTATTTTGCTTCTATTAGTCTATGTATTTCTAGAATTCCGTTAATTTCTGTTTATCCATATACATCGTTGATCCATCATGTCAAGTACTTCTTCTGTTATACAACATTTCTTTCTTCTTGTTTTAACGTTTCCACCTTTTAACATATTTTTCTCTGTATTTATTATGCACTCTTTAATAGCTGTCCCCTAGTTTGTGATTTCGTCTGTAGGCGCCCTTATTAGAATTCTCGACGTACCCTCATTTTGAACTAGCAAACAAGCACATTTCAGTTAACCCGAACTACCCTTGTCTCTATTGTTAAGCTACCTGGAGCAATTATTGTTACCGATTGTTCTAAGTACTGTTTTCAACCGCAACAATACATAGGTAGGTTTGTAAAATTTATTTAATATTATATTATTTTTCAATACGTCGGTAGCGCAATAGCTCTCGTATGATTGAATATTGTTCTTTTGTTTCTTATAATATTATAGCACACATGTATTTTTTATTATTCATATAGAATATATCACGAACAACCACTATTATAATAACTCAGTTTTACATCCTTTTAAATAAAGTAAGTATTGGATTTATCCCAAAAATTCTAAATTGAGTTTTTAACGGATCTTCACATTTCAGAGTCCCCTGAACCGAAGAAGATGTTTTTTTTTCATTAGTCTGTCTGTGTCTGAGCAGAATATCTCAAAAACGAAAAGGGGTATGGCGTTGTAACTTCATATATACGTTTTGTGTACTATCTAGATACGACAGCAAGCTTTTGAAGAAAATCGCATAACCGGAAGTACGGTGTTTACTCTTGCGATTTTTAAATTTTTTTCCGCCAAAAACGGCTCTAACGATTTTTTTAAATGTTACATTTTCATTACATCTTTAATGTGTAACTTAAATTTCGAATTGCCATAAGGTCCTTTTTAAGTAACAACTTTATTTGCCAAAGATTACAAATTACACAAATACATGTTACTGTTAGGAGTTCTAACTGTAGACTGCTGCTGATAAGATAAAAAATGCAAGACATCACAACTCGGGCGAGCGCGAAGATTCCGCTGATATAACAAGGTGACAGTTTGCTAGCACTGGTATTATGTGGGAACTGCCTGTAATATAACATGTATTGATGTGAGATAGATCATTTTCCAGTTGAATGGGTTTCTACAGGGCATTTTAGAGAACCAATTAAATTGAAAATCTGAAACTTTGGTCATGGATTTTGTGTAAGGGCACTTCCGGTTATGCCGGATTTTTTGGTTTTTATATATAATATACTAGGGAAGCAAAAACAAAGTTTTGACTAATTATAAGATCACCGTAAAAGGAAGTTGTGTGTGTGTGTGTATCACACCAGATTTTTGTAATAGTTGACTGCCTAACAAAAAATGTGTTCTTCTTTCTCATTGGACCAGTAAGTTGTTCATTCAAGATTTGTTTTTATTTTTATTCTTACATACTAACCACCTCTTCTTAGTTTTACAAAATAGTAATCAGTGAACAGAAATAACCTTGATTTATATTACAAATGTAGTAATTAACATTTTAAAATTGTAACAAATTCGGTAGATTTTTTAAATACCTATACAACTCAATTTTAAACATACAACTGAATAATATCACTCAATGCATCCTTTGTTCCAAGGATGAGAGCTAAAAACCATATCAAGATTATAAAGATGTCTTTAATAATTATCCAATAAAATCTCCCAAATCCATCATTCCAAAACGTAATCATTTTTATAACTATAGGGGCCAAAATCCCTGTAGTCGAAAAGCAAAGAGCACCTATTAAACTGAGGAATGGACCTATAGTAGGAACAACTAAAGCTATTAGAACTGCTATAACCACCATCGCTGTCCTAAGGGAATAGTTCGCTAATGTGGGTTTGTTTTTGTAGCGATGCTTGACATTATTCCACACGATGTCTAGGCAGATAAAAAACTGAATCCCAAACGTGCCGAAAACGGAGAGACCAACTAAAATTTGAACTGCTTGAGCGACACTGGAATTAAAACCATAAAACGTATGTATTCATATAAATATTAATTTAATTGCAATGCTTACTATTCATCATTTGGTAGATTTAAAGTAATATTAGCTAACGTCTCATCCCCAAACCGGAGATATCCAAGAAAACCTAAAGTAGTATATAGCATAGTTAGGATAACCATCGCCCAGTTTAAAACTCCAAATGGTCCGATAAATTTGTATGGTCTCTTCATGTTGTTTTCTAATGGCATTACCTATTAAAAAGTTAATTTGATTAGATCTATAACAATTCATTACAGTTATGTGTTATGTTACGAATAAGTTTAATACATTTGCATCAGTATAGCTGTGGCTAGTTTTTGATAAGTATTAGTAGTATATAGTTCTATTATACAATGTTTCCCAAATAAGATAAATATATATAAAGTGTATAAAATGAAATGTTGAAAAAGAGCATATTTTAAATGTGAGTTAGTGTTAGACAAATTCAATATCAACACAATCTGTGGTATACTTTCAAGCAGAATGTTCTTGCACTAAATTGATATACGAGTACTATGTAGTTAGTCTGAAATTTAGATAATAATAAATAAATAAAATATTATTTATAAATATCCATGTTTCGATAACTAAGTGTTAATTAAAAAACAAAATGAGCTTACAGCGCCAACAGCTTGCAAACCAAATATAGTAATACTGAAGAAGGTAGGGAATGTTGAAACATCACCAACTAGTCTTGTGTCCTTGGTAGAAGGCAGATCCTTTATGAGATAGTAGAGAGTGATTCCAAGACTTGTTGCCATGAAGATGTTTGCCACCGTGGATACGGGTGTCAAATACTTTAAGTTGGGAATATAAGACAGCAGAAGTAAAGGCACAAATAATAATGCCAAATATATCCTTATGTTGATTGAAATCCAGTAGAAGCTTATTACTTTATCGAAACTTTTTGCCATTATAACTGTGTACGCACTGCAAACTCCAAAATATGCGGAAAAAATTCCCATGTCCACTAATATCCTGTGAATTAAAAAAAAATTATTGCTGTAGGTATAGCATTTTTTTAGTCTGTGGTAAGGTGGTGAGTATTAATAAAGACATGTGTAAATGTTACCTTGCAAGCTGGCTATATTTGTTACACCACGGAGGTCCTCTCAGACAGGCTTCTTCTGCAACATCAGCAAAAGATAATGACGTTCTTCCTGATCGCCTACATATTTCATGGGCGCAAAGTACCTGAAATATATTACGTAACTGAAAAACTTCTGCCACAACAGAATATTGATGATTTTTGGTAGTATTTGAGATCAATCATAATACCGGGTGGCCATAAATATCTGATATCACATTTCCTTTGGAATCAATACCGCTTTATTGAAGTGATGAATCCAACTAAACTAAATGTCATTAATGTCATCACAACTAAAATTCCTATCTGTCAAAAATTATTACAGATTGCAATAAGTAATGGAGTTAGAACAGGAGATTTTTATAATCGAGTCGTAGGCTAAACTGCAGAATCCGGGGCACATTCCCCTCCTCTTATTGCATTTTATTATATTACATAGGTACCAACACTTATCGTAATTGAAATATAATGCTAACCAACATTTATAAGTAGCTAATTTCATGGCTACCGGGATCTCAGATATTTATGGCCACCCGGTATTATAAGTCAAAAATGCTAATATTTGATTACGAAAAGTTTTGGGTAAAGGCTGTTATGAATTTTCAATTGAACGTTTCAACTATTTTTATATTGCTTATAAATTCGAAATTTTTGTCTAATTTCGTCAATGCAAGCATGAATACTGTATTTGCATTCACAATTTTATTGAACCACATTTAGGTAATACCATTCAGTTAACAAATGTGAGAAAGCCATTTTAATAAACACTTTTATTCTGGCTTTTGCAATATTTAGTTGGTCACACGACCCTGCCTAGTTAGCTCGATACTCTCGGCGATTGTAGGTTATGAGTTGGATTAACGAAATGGTTCTTGATAACAACTAAACAGATGGACGCCAGTTGCCGTCTTGCCAACACCAGCTTCAAACTAACTAACTAACCAAATGACACCAATTACAGGGTCTAGGAAATAACGCCCACTGGTCACAAACCCCAGCTAAGAATTTGGTCATGACGCCCAACTACAGTTTTGGCCACAACCCTCAACTTAGTCATAACACCCAACTACGATATTGGTCACAACGCCGAGCTTGGTCACAATACCCACCGACGCCTGTTATACGAGAGAGCTAGCGACGCCACTGAAACCTCCGTTTTGGTCTTAACGCGGAATTTCGATTCTGGTCTCAATGCTCAACTTAGTCACAGCGCCCTACTCCGATTGTGGTCACATTGTCCAACTTGGTCGCAACACCCAACTTTGGCCTTTGTGATGTTTGTACCGAAACGATGCAGGTACTAAAACAATAAAGAAGCCGACCTGCGATTAATTAATAAAATTAAGCAATGGTAGTAAAAATCGCAGATCAACCCCCCTACCATTTATACACCACGGCAGCTCTGAAAAACTCTTTCTTAACTCACCGCGATGGCCGAACTAGCTCAAATATCGGCGGCCTTGGATCGTAGGTTCAAATCATCAGCTGTGTACCCTGGAATGTCTTTAAAAAAAGGGAAAAAAATGGAAATGGGCGCCAGAAATCAAAAGATTTCAAATAATAAGAGGAAATAAACTGCAAGTGACTAGCGTTTAATTAATAAGTATTAAAAAGTCTTGAAGTGTCAGTAATAAATAATCAGAATAATTAAAATGCAAATAATGTTATAACAAAATTGTGTACGTAAACTGAAGGTTGCGACACGCATAAAATAAAAAAAAACCCCTTTCGGGTTATTTTAATAACTTTAACAACAAATCATTCGTGGGATAAGCTTATCACAGTCATTTAATAAAACCTTCTGTTAAGCTATTGAAAATAAAAAAAGCGTGACTGTACCTTTTACAGAGGGTCAATACACATCAAAATAGCAACTTTTAAATACTGAGCATAATTAAATATAAGCATAAAAATTCAAATGTAAAAAGCAAGAGCATGTATGAAATTGAACATTACATATTAATAATTGCGGAACGTATGCATTTAAATTTTAAATATTGACGGGTTTAAACTGTATAAATGTAAAATCCAGGTATTGAAGATACGATAAATCCCGGAATAGCACAAACTAACCTCGCAACTCCAACGCTCACAAACGGCAAACAGGCAAACGCCGGCCGGGGTAACTACAACCTTCGGTTTAACATAAGGTGGTCGTGAACTGCACACATATCTTTGAAATCGACGTGGATGGGCCGAAAATTGCTGCGGAAGCATCCTCAAAAAGGCAGCAAATACGCCGAACCCAGCAGGTGTCGAAAATGCGATAAGGCAAGCGCCTTGGCCTCCGAGATAAACTCGTGGTTGAAATTGGTAATTAAGAGCTAAGAAAAAATGTAATTACTATGCGAATAACAAAACAGAAAAGCGCCATCGTACCTGATCATAATCAGCCCTTAGGAAACTTAATGCTCATAGAAATTGGTTGAGCGCACGTAATTTGACTTAATTAAAATCAAGCCTTAGCCGCGCCGATGACGGCGGGCTTAGGTTAAGACAGCAAGTGCCAGGTACGAACAATTTGTGCCCAAAAGAAGACTCGCACTCTGATAAGAGATAGCGCGGGTCGAGAGGGCATCGCGCAAACGAAAGGAACTCGATACAGGTACAAAATAAGCTGATTTGGAAAATTTACGAATTTGAAATGCAAAGGATTTATAATTCAAATAAAAATATACAGGTTAGGCCTAAAATAATTGGATAACTGGCGAAACAATTAAGCGGAGCCAAAAAATTGTTTCAGTACGTAACAACGAACGTCAGCAGCTTATTCGTGGATTATTCTGTTTGTCCACTGGACAAAATAAAAATTCTCTGCAATATATTTTTCAAACTGTATGTGGGCCAAATATTTTTATTAGCCTGCAATGATGTTGCAATAAAGATAATTAAAATTCAACAGTATTCAATTAACAAATATATGGAATTACAAGGTCTGCACACTTACCTAGGTGCCTGCGCGTCTTCAACTATTTACTTGAAAATGTGATTAAAAAAAAGTTGGGTGGTATAACCAAAATCAAAGTTGGGTATTATGACCAAGTTGAGCGTTGTGACCTGAGTCGAAGTTGGGCGTTGTGATCAAGTTGGTGATTCTGACCACAATCGAAGTTGGACGTTGTGAGGTTGTGACCAAGTCGGGTGTTGTGAGCAGCATCGAAGATGGGCGTCATGACCTAAACGGCGGTTTCAGTGGCGTCAGCAGCCTCTCGTATAACAGGCGTGGGAGGGCGTTGTAACCAAGTTGAGCGTTGTGACCATAACTGTAGTTGGGCGTTATGACCAAATTCTGAGTAGGGGTTTGTGACCAGTGGGTATTGTGTCCAGTTTCCCAACTTCATACATTCAAAGCAAACTTTAGTAGTTAATTAAACAGTTTGACTTTAAATAGATATATAAATCACACTGGGTTTGTTAGACTCCAAATAAACCCAGAATCTAATTATCATTATATAAAATATTGTAAAAGATTCGTTTAATAAATAGTATACGGGTTCTGTAAGCTAAAAACAGGAATTGACTAGATACGCTTGTAATTGATACAGAAAACTAAAAAAATTTTTATATTGTAATTTGCGCATTTCTATTATCGCATAGACCTCTCTAGACGTGACGCAATTATAAATAAGGGAGAGTAATTGTTTTAATAAAATAAGCTCTTTCTCAATCGCCAGGTGGCGCGCTTGCTGTTGAAATTATACCGGATTACTATTCTGACAAATAATAACCAGCACAGAATAAATCCGGAAAATGTGCAAAGCAATTAAAATCGATGAACAACAGAAGATTGTTTACCAGATATAAATTATCAAACAAGTGAAATTTGTAAACAACAAATTGTTGGTTACGACTTCTAAAATTAGAATAAAAACACGATCTGGCGAGCTATGCGCTTCCAAATAACAAGTGAAAACTCGAAGGAAGTGTTAAGCGTCAGTTGCTCAAAAGGTAGAATATAAAAAACAACCTGCCTTTTAACCGTGGACTATATTGCGTCGAAAGATCTTAGGAAACGCAATCAAGTTGGAGCGGTACTGTTTACCAAATGTTGGAATTTTCAAGCCGGCGGTAACTGTTCCTTCTAAAAATGTCATAAAAATTCTATATAGAACAGCTCTGCCCAGCAAATTCACTATCCATCACTTCAAATCTACGATTGATTTTATCGATGCTTTCCGGGATGAATTCGTTTTAAAAAAAACACTAATAAGGGCCCCAAAATGCAACCTCAACTACGAAAGTAAAATAAAAAACTGAACTGTTTCCAAAAACTAAACTGGAAAATAGCTCTACTCTGAAGTTGCATGCGCACAATTCTCAGAAACAACAGGAGTAAAAATTTCGAATTCCAAAATTTACCAAAGATTACTATAAAACGGCATAGGCAACCTGATACGGATCTGATAACTTCAAGGGTGGTGCAGACGCGAAACGGGAAGCAAACAATTTTAACACTGTTATTTCGTCTCTCTTTTCAGTTTCTTCTATTTTTTTTATTTAACCATTTTTCTTCCTCTACACATTTTTGTTGCTTCATTTCTAAATGTGTTGTATTACTCCCTATCCCTTTCATATTTTGAACTTAATTACTTTCTTCTTGCTTCATTTCTGCTTTCTGTTAGTTTAATACATTCTGTATCATGCCAGTCTCATGAGTTTTGTTTTGTTTGTCCTATCGTATATTTGTTCTGTCGATTCTAATATGTTACCTTCTTAACATAGAATTTCGGCTTAGACCGCGTAGTATTTGTGGATGAACACCCAGCATTCTCTGTCTTAATGTGCCTTGCACCTTGTGAACTCGAGCAAGAAACCACGCGATGGCCATGCTCTTTGGTGGCTTGTGTTGTTTGAGTACGATGATACTTAGGCAGATCTGGCCTGGTTGCTGTTTGTGCATCCATATTCACTAACGTTTCGCAATACCTTGCAGCTTGCATCGTCAGAGTGAAAGTAGCACTAAGAACTGAAGGTCGGTGTGGAGCTATTTATAGTCCCCTGTGCCAGGCGCGCGGAGTGACGTAAGGCTGATTGGTCGTTCGAGTGCAACGTAATCTATGGGGCGTGGTCGTATGACGCACAGTAGTTGTAATGCTTTAGATCGTGTATCACAGGGGTCCGCGTTTTACTAAAGCTTAAAACTATCTTCTCTGTCTATATTATTTGGATGTTTTTCTATTTCTATGGTTTCACGTATCACTCGATGGAAATAGTGAGGTATTCTGGCAAGTACTCTGGCGTGCTTAGATTCTAAGGTGTGCCCATTAGTCAACGTATGCTCAGCTAAGGCTGATTTTGTGATGCGTTTGTGTCTGCAATCGCCTTTATGTCCTTGAAGTCTTAGATCAACGAAACGACCAGTCTGTCCACTGTAACTCGAGCCGCAAGAACAAGGAATGCAATATGCGCCAACGGTTTTTAAACTTGTAATTTTGTCTTTTACCTATTTGAAGCCGTTACCAAGTTTCCTTGCTCTTGAACACAACGATGCAACATCAAACCTTTTTTTTAAATTTGCATATCTATAATTGACCTATATTTGTTTTTAAATTATTATAAATTCAGTAAAAACTTGGTCCACCAATCACTTGTTTATATACAATCGAGAGAAGAGGAACCCGTTCTTTTTAACTTTCTTATTTGAACTTCAGTTCTAACACAATTTCGTATTAAACTATACATTCTACATTAATTTATAATTCACTAACTGAGAATTTGTTTATAGGAATCTGTAATTAGTTATAGAAAAGTTTGCTAGTTTCACGGTAGATGACGTAGGTGAGTGCGACTAACTTCGAAGCGTTCCGAATATATATACTCCGTTCACCCAATTTGTGATTCTCAGCAGGCTTTACATGGGCATTCTTTTAACGGTGTAGGTCGTCTAAATGATGCTATTATTTGGGGGTCTAGGACACAACCCCCACTGTCCATAACGCCCACCATGTCCATAACCTCCACCGTGTCCATAACCCCCACCGACGATTTGGGCCATAACCTCCACCGTGTCCATAACCCCCACCGTCGGGTTTGTTCGTAATTTAAACTGTGCCCATAACCCCCACCGTCGGTTTGGTCCATAACCTCCACCGTGTCCATAACGCCCACCGACGATTTGGTCCATAACCTCCACCGTGTCCATAACCCCCACCGACGATTTGGGCCATAACCTCCACCGTGCCCATAACCCCCACCGTCGGATGTGTTCGTAATGTCAACTGTGTCCATAACCCCCACCGACGATTTGGGCCATAACGCCCACCGTGCCCATAACCTCCACCGTCGGGTTCGTTCGTAATTTCAACTGTGTCCATAACCCCCACCGACGATTTGGGCCATAACGCCCACCGTGCCCATAACCTCCACCGTCCATAACCCCCACCTCGTCCATAACCTCCACCGTCGGCTTTGTTCGTAAGTTTTCAGAGTTTAAAAATGAACTTGAAACATTGCTAGACGGATCGGCAAAATGCCAAGGGCATATAAAATTAACTAAACCGTTCGTTTGGACTTTCCTATTTTGTAAAGACAAACGCTATCTAATACAGTGACCGCCAAAAAGTAAGTCATATACGGGAAAATTATTTATTATTGGTTTCTGAAAAAATTTCATTCTTGATAAAAGTTTGTGCATCTTCTGGAAGTCGTTTTACGATTGTTCTATTTGTCAAATGACTTAGGGTGTGACGCAAAATTTAAATAGTCTGAAAAAAAAATCCTACTGATGGATAAGATGAGAACTGTGCCGCCACTGGCGTATGTCGTACTGCTATTATGTTAGGGATCGAACTGGAACATTTATCAAAGCTTTTTTGTGAAGAAAACCAGTTTATTTACATACTTTACATATTTATTTATTTTTAATTTCTTGGCATAAAAGAGAACACAGACCAAGTCTTAAATTTGTCGGCCAAAACAATAAAGTCCGCCAAAAATATATAATTATCTAAACATTAAGAGAGTAAAAATAAACAATAATAATTACTTAGTACAAGTGTTTGAGATGAATTGCATCCCGTAACTAGCTACACAGTCAGAAAAGGAAGAATATAGCTACAGGTTACATTATAATTAATTAAAGGTAATTAACGACTACCTAAAACTAAAAAAATATATTATATATATAACACACAAAATTTACAGAACATTAAAGTATAAATTAAAGGTAAACCTTAAATGGTTCTGTAATTACGTAAGTCCGACAGATCGAACACCTCGAATCTACTGTAGCAGGATTATTAACATTATTATTAACTAAATGTAATTAATTACTACCTAAATGTAAAAACATATATATAATACACAAAATTTACAGAATAATTCAAATTTACGTAAGTCTGACAGACGTAAAATCTAAATCTAAAAATATACATATTACATAATATATACAAAATTTACAGAATCATTAAAATTTGAATTAACCCTGCAGTGGTCGCGCCAAGTCTCACAAACCCGATAAATACGTTATTGAGTGGAAATTTGTTAAAGGGGGTGTAAGAGTGTTTGTTGTGCGTTTTGGTACCTTTTAATTTTTAGACTTGGTTGCCTCCCGATAACCGGCATAAGCACAGTTGTTAGTGTTCGTGAGTTATTTGGAAAGAAGTCTGTGAGACTTGGCGTGACCATTTACGTTTGTGAAATTGTTTTGCGTTCTTGATTTTTTTTTACATTAAATGTAGCTGCAATGAACTCACAAATAATTTATGTTGCAAACAACAACGACGTTAGTATACTAAGGCGTCAATGTATACAAAAATTAGCTTTGATTCTAACAAATGACCAATTACATCGGCGATAACTACTCAATAGTTTTCCCTCGGAAATCCATCTAAGAAGAGAAGAAGTAGCTGGAACCTCTTCAGACCATCTAGTAAATGACCCTAATAACCCCACAATTAAAAAACGAGCTTTTATCAGCGTCGGACTGGCAAAATTTGGCCTACCGGGCAAAAGATGCATGTGGCCTCCGAATGTAAAAATAAGAGGGGGGGGGCACAGCCTCCTGGCTAAAGGGGAGTCGGGGGGGGGGGGGGCACAGCCTCCTGGCTAAAGGGGAGTCGGGGGGGGGGGGGGGCACAGCCTCCTGGCTAAAGGGGAGTCGGGGGGGGGGGGGCACAGCCTCCTGGCTAAAGGGGAGTCGGGGGGGGGGGGCAAGTAGATTTCAGGGCTCGCCTGCGGCTCGCCCTGGCAGTTTGGGGAGACCTGCAAAACACTTGCCGGTCGTGTATCGTACAATATTTTTTTACGACATCCGAGTCCATACTTTCAAACTTGCGAATTCACTTTCGCAAACTAAAAAAAAATATGACATTAGTATCTATTATTTAACTTATCCAAACAACACCCTTAATTCCATAGTAACGAAGGCATCAGGGACCGGCAAAAGCTTTCACCGATGGCGATGCCCGTTTTCCGATCTTGACCGGCAAAACGTTACTTTCTGGCGAAAAAATTCTCCAGAAACCCCATATTTTCCGGTCGGTTGTAAAAAAAAATATTTTAAAATAATTTAAAAATTTAAACATGAAATAGGTAGGAGGTAGGTAATTATTCTATTCTTATAAAGTTTGAAATTCAAACAAATAACGAAAAAATATTCTTTATCTATTATGATTTATAAACTTTGAGTTTGGAACAATTATAACGAAAACATATAGATAATTATGATCACAAGGTTTGACCTTATTGTAACTTTTACACTCTATTCCATTATAATAATTATACTTAACAAAGTGAATTACATCAATAATTTTGATTTTAAAGAGACTGTCTATTTACGAACTTGTCCTGATTTCGTTGAAATTCAAACTTTGGCGTAGATAAAACTCCACATTCAAAATTAGAAAACATTCTAACCTTTCTTGCGATAACAAACCCTTAGCACTTTAGAAAATACGCGTTCACAGGCTACTTGGGTGCATGACAATGTCAGTAAGTATTTGTAGGCTAGTACAAATTGCTATACAGTGTGGAAATAAAGTAAGCGATAAGTTCATTAACTTTGTTAATATTGTTGAAGGGGTATGGCGATTTTAATTATAGGACTTACACTACAACCACCTTTATGTTGCTACTTCATTTGTTTTAAAGTTATGACGTCATCGACTTCTTTTTAATGACAACGTGGATTTTTTATTATTGATTTTGGTAGTACTTTTTATGTTGTTTTCAATGATATAAAATTTTCAATATGTTACATCTGAAAAAAATCGAGAAAAATGGTCTTAAAAGTTTAAATATTAAAAAACCTATGAAATGAGCAAAATAAATCTAGTTACCTACGTTTGACAGAAAGTCATTGACGGCACATTTGTTTTTATTAAAATTTAAACAAACAATTGAAAAATACAATAATAAATAATAAAAAAATAAATTCTCTGTGTCTCGCTTAATTGTACCATTTTTATTAATAAACTAGTTTGCTAGGGGAAAATTCTAATTTAGAAAATTCAAAGGACGCTTATTTTGTTATGACATTTACAAATTGTTTAATTCTGACATGTAACTAATCTTTTTTTGTTTTATTCATCGGTAACTACATTTATTTTTCTCATTTTATTGGTTTTTAATATTGAATATTTAAGACCAATTTTGTCGACTTTTTTCAAATGGAACATATTGAAAATTTTATATCATTAAAAACAACATAAAAAGTACTACCGAAATCAATAATATAAAATATAGGCTATTATTAAAAAAAAAGGCGATGACATGAAAAACAATTTACATAAGAAACTAAAAATCAGCTGAAAATATTCCCTATGGTCAAAATCGCTACATCCCCTCGAGATTTTTTCATAAAAATGAATATCAACGAAGTTAATGAATTTATCCGTTACTTTATTTCCATACTGTATGTAATGACGTGATCCCAGGTGGTGTAGCTTGAACAAGCATCCACGGACGATCAGTAGAGTTAAGCAACGCTCTCGTGGTACGGCTGCCACGGAAATAGTTGGTCCCGGATGTCATAATAACATCATGACAGTCGTTAGTGGGGTTGGAAGTCCCCATAAAATGTACAGCGACGTCTATAATTGGCCTAACGGCTGTTGGCTGAGTACGAAATAAATAAATACAATAAATAAATTATATTTGTGTAAAAATTTTAAAGCAACAATTCATACAACCCGAACAAGCACCCTTTGTGGTTTTCGATGCCATCACTATTAGTGTGGTGATCAGGGGTCGTGATTGGTTCAGTCACAGTCACCATAGGCTCGACATTTTGGCCTCCAAACTGGATTGGCCTACCGGGCATTTGCCCGGTTGCCCGGTGGGCCAGTCCGACACTGGCTTTTATTTGAAATCGGCAGTGAAGTACGCCGAAATCGTCATTAAAATACGAGAAATCGGCATCCATTGTTTTACGACTTTTTTGTAGGTGGCGAGGCGACAGATAATCGTCACTCGACCGAACATAACCTACAAAAGTTGGTTAAAATGCTGTAATTTCACGATTTGTCGATTTCAAATAAAACATAGTGTACACCTCGGCACTGAAGTTCCTTTTTATCCCACATGTGGTTTATTTGCTTTGGCCCTACGGGCCTCGGCAACTAAATCCACATTCGTGACAAAAAGCTATACTTCAGTGCATTGGTATACAAACTACTATTTTCCAAAAAAATAGCAAAAAAAATTTGTTTTGTAAAAATAAATTGTGTTTATCGCATGCAGAGCTTTTGTGCACTACTTGTTCATTCTTGAACCAAAATGACGAAAATTAATTGTTTTGTTCTACCTCAGCATTAAAAACATTGTTCTGTCCATAAATGTATATAGAAAATTAAAATCTTGAAATTCATCAGAGGCTGTGTTTACTATTATGAAGTTAGCATGATCTACAAAAACCTTTAAAACTTAAACTGATATATAACTGAAAATCTTGGTAATAGTAAATAAACATCTCATATTAAAACTTATTGTCATATAAATGGTTCTTAATTTTTTGGTTTGAGAAACTTGGTGCGACCAGCCGTGTCATGAAATTGGGCGAGACCACTGCAGGGTTAAAGGTAAACCCTAAGTGGTTCTGTGATTATGTAGGTCCGACAGATCGGGCACCTTGAATCCACTGTAGCAGGATTGTATGACTGCGTTGTGCAATACCCCCACAGTAGATGACCGCAATTCGACAAAACATAATTGCGCCTCCGACTGCTACATATGACACAAGCGTCGCTTGGGGGCAGGTTCTCGTCTGCTTCTGAAAATGTAAGTGTTGTCATTAGATTTTCAAAACATTCTGAATATATTTCTTTAATAGAGTACTTACCGTCATCGTATCCGATGCCCCTGAATGGATTTTCCGGCTGAACTTCGTCGGTTTGAAAAGCTTCCACTGAAATAATCATCACTTTAATTTTAATAAAAAAAATTTTAGGTGTGCCTGTTCTGCCTGTTCTAAATGAAACGTATTACAGTTAGTAAAAACTGGTGTTACAATATTTAGTGCTCCTGTAGGTGTTCTCAAAACCGCTTTAAAAAATTATGATTCCAAAATAAACAAAAAACGTCCGTGGAATGAGAGTCCGATTAGTATACAGGGTGTATAATATAAACTAGATCAATATGGATGAAGTTTAAATTTAATTCCTTTCTCAGGCAGTGAAATTTGGCATACGGGTTTATTTATTTATGTCGTGCTCAGCCAACAGCGTTAGGCCAGTTATAGGCGTCGCTGTACATTTATGGGGACTTCCAACCACACTAACGACTGTCATGATGTTATTATGACATCCGGGACAACTATTTCCGTGGCAACCGTACCACGAGGCGCCGAGCGAAGCAGCCGTGGAACTCCCATCCAAGTTCTGACCAGAAAGAGCGTTGCTAAACTCTACTGATCGAACGTGACGCTTGTTCAAGCTACACCACCCGGGACCTTAGTTGTAGTAGTAAGTGCTACGGTCGAACAGCCTCCGTACAAAATTATTTAAACCAGGGTGTCACAAACAGGGGGGGGGGCTGGTTTATTTCCCTTGTAGATTTTTATAATCTTCAATTGTTTTACCAGTTTGACTCCATAATATCATTCTGCGATAAAGAATGCATACGGTGGTGGGTGTTCTTGATTTTTTCTGTATGGCTAGCTATTTTACAGAAAAAATCGATTAAATAATTTTCTACGTCAAAATTATCTCAAACACATTTATTAACTTTCGGTTCACAAAACTGAAGGATAATTGATAACACCTAAGGGCTAACTAATTGCAAAACGTAATATTGCAGTTCTTAAACAATAATGGTTGTCCAAATGAATATTGCGAAAACAAATTGCCAACAAAAAAATAATCAACAGTTATTGTTTAAGAACTGCAATATTACGTTTTGCAATTAGTTAGCCCTTAGGTGTTATCAATTATCCTTCAG
Source organism: Agriotes lineatus (assembly GCA_940337035.1). Taxonomy (NCBI): domain Eukaryota; kingdom Metazoa; phylum Arthropoda; class Insecta; order Coleoptera; family Elateridae; genus Agriotes; species Agriotes lineatus. Next base: position 16,319,907 of record OW679199.1, on the reverse strand, counting down.
TTTTGTGAACCGAAAGTTAATAAATGTGTTTGAGATAATTTTGACGTAGAAAATTATTTTAATCGATTTTTTCTGTAAAATAGCTAGCCATACAGAAAAAATCAAGAACACCCACCACCGTATGCATTCTTTATCGCAGAATGATATTATGGAGTCAAACTGGTAAAACAATTGAAGATTATAAAAATCTACAAGGGAAATAAACCAGCCCCCCCCCCTGTTTGTGACACCCTGGTTTAAATAATTTTGTACGGAGGCTGTTCGACCGTAGCACTTACTACTACAACTAAGGTCCCGGGTGGTGTAGCTTGAACAAGCGTCCACGTTCGATCAGTAGAGTTTAGCAACGCTCTTTCTGGTCAGAACTTGGATGGGAGTTCCACGGCTGCTTCGCTCGGCGCCTCGTGGTACGGTTGCCACGGAAATAGTTGGTCCGGATGTCATAATAACATCATGACAGTCGTTAGTGTGGTTGGAAGTCCCCATAAATGTACAGCGACGCCTATAACTGGCCTAACGGCTGTTGGCTGAGCACGACATAAATAAATAAACCCGTATGCCAAATTTCACTGCCTGAGAAAGGAATTAAAATTTAAACTTCATCCATATTGATCTAGTTTATATTATACACCCTGTATACTAATCGGACTCTCATTCCACGGACGTTTTTTGTTTATTTTGGAATCATAATTTTTTAAAGCGTTTTGAGAACACTACAGGAGCACTAAATATTGTAACACCAGTTTTTGCTAACTGTAATACGATCCATTTTAAACAGGCACACCTAACATTTTTTTTATTAAAATTAAAGTGATGATTATTTCAGTGGAAGCTTTTCAAACCGACGAAGTTCAGCCGGAAAATCCATTCAGGGGCATCGGATACGATGACGGTAAGTACTCTATTAAAGAAATATATTCAGAATGTTTTGAAAATCTAATGACAACACTTACATTTTCAGAAGCAGACGAGAACCTGCCCCCAAGCGACGCTTGTGTCATATGTAGCAGTCGGAGGCGCAATTATGTTTTGTCGAATTGCGGTCATCTACTGTGGGGGTATTGCACAACGCAGTCATACAATCCTGCTACAGTGGATTCAAGGTGCCCGATCTGTCGGACCTACATAATCACAGAACCACTTAGGGTTTACCTTTAACCCTGCAGTGGTCTCGCCCAATTTCATGACACGGCTGGTCGCACCAAGTTTCTCAAACCAAAAAATTAAGAACCATTTATATGACAATAAGTTTTAATATGAGATGTTTATTTACTATTACCAAGATTTTCAGTTATATATCAGTTTAAGTTTTAAAGGTTTTTGTAGATCATGCTAACTTCATAATAGTAAACACAGCCTCTGATGAATTTCAAGATTTTAATTTTCTATATACATTTATGGACAGAACAATGTTTTTAATGCTAAGAGGTAGAACAAAACAATTAATTTTCGTCATTTTGGTTCAAGAATGAACAAGTAGTGCACAAAAGCTCTGCATGCGATAAACACAATTTATTTTTACAAAACAAATTTTTTTTGCTATTTTTTTGGAAAATAGTAGTTTGTATACCAATGCACTGAAGTATAGCTTTTTGTCACGAATGTGGATTTAGTTGCCGAGGCCCGTAGGGCCAAAGCAAATAAACCACATGTGGGATAAAAAGGAACTTCAGTGCCGAGGTGTACACTATGTTTTATTTGAAATCGACAAATCGTGAAATTACAGCATTTTAACCAACTTTTGTAGGTTATGTTCGGTCGAGTGACGATTATCTGTCGCCTCGCCACCTACAAAAAAGTCGTAAAACAATGGATGCCGATTTCTCGTATTTTAATGACGATTTCGGCGTACTTCACTGCCGATTTCAAATAAAAGCCAGTGTCGGACTGGCCCACCGGGCAACCGGGCAAATGCCCGGTAGGCCAATCCAGTTTGGAGGCCAAAATGTCGAGCCTATGGTGACTGTGACTGAACCAATCACGACCCCTGATCACCACACTAATAGTGATGGCATCGAAAACCACAAAGGGTGCTTGTTCGGGTTGTATGAATTGTTGCTTTAAAATTTTTACACAAATATAATTTATTTATTGTATTTATTTATTTCGTACTCAGCCAACAGCCGTTAGGCCAATTATAGACGTCGCTGTACATTTTATGGTGACTTCCAACCCCACTAACGACTGTCATGATGTTATTATGACATCCGGGACCAACTATTTCCGTGGCAGCCGTACCACGAGAGCGTTGCTTAACTCTACTGATCGTCCGTGGATGCTTGTTCAAGCTACACCACCTGGGATCACGTCATTACATACAGTATGGAAATAAAGTAACGGATAAATTCATTAACTTCGTTGATATTCATTTTTATGAAAAAATCTCGAGGGGATGTAGCGATTTTGACCATAGGGAATATTTTCAGCTGATTTTTAGTTTCTTATGTAAATTGTTTTTCATGTCATCGCCTTTTTTTTTAATAATAGCCTATATTTTATATTATTGATTTCGGTAGTACTTTTTATGTTGTTTTTAATGATATAAAATTTTCAATATGTTCCATTTGAAAAAAGTCGACAAAATTGGTCTTAAATATTCAATATTAAAAACCAATAAAATGAGAAAAATAAATGTAGTTACCGATGAATAAAACAAAAAAAGATTAGTTACATGTCAGAATTAAACAATTTGTAAATGTCATAACAAAATAAGCGTCCTTTGAATTTTCTAAATTAGAATTTTCCCCTAGCAAACTAGTTTATTAATAAAAATGGTACAATTAAGCGAGACACAGAGAATTTATTTTTTTATTATTTATTATTGTATTTTTCAATTGTTTGTTTAAATTTTAATAAAAACAAATGTGCCGTCAATGACTTTCTGTCAAACGTAGGTAACTAGATTTATTTTGCTCATTTCATAGGTTTTTTAATATTTAAACTTTTAAGACCATTTTTCTCGATTTTTTTCAGATGTAACATATTGAAAATTTTATATCATTGAAAACAACATAAAAAGTACTACCAAAATCAATAATAAAAAATCCACGTTGTCATTAAAAAGAAGTCGATGACGTCATAACTTTAAAACAAATGAAGTAGCAACATAAAGGTGGTTGTAGTGTAAGTCCTATAATTAAAATCGCCATACCCCTTCAACAATATTAACAAAGTTAATGAACTTATCGCTTACTTTATTTCCACACTGTATAGCAATTTGTACTAGCCTACAAATACTTACTGACATTGTCATGCACCCAAGTAGCCTGTGAACGCGTATTTTCTAAAGTGCTAAGGGTTTGTTATCGCAAGAAAGGTTAGAATGTTTTCTAATTTTGAATGTGGAGTTTTATCTACGCCAAAGTTTGAATTTCAACGAAATCAGGACAAGTTCGTAAATAGACAGTCTCTTTAAAATCAAAATTATTGATGTAATTCACTTTGTTAAGTATAATTATTATAATGGAATAGAGTGTAAAAGTTACAATAAGGTCAAACCTTGTGATCATAATTATCTATATGTTTTCGTTATAATTGTTCCAAACTCAAAGTTTATAAATCATAATAGATAAAGAATATTTTTTCGTTATTTGTTTGAATTTCAAACTTTATAAGAATAGAATAATTACCTACCTCCTACCTATTTCATGTTTAAATTTTTAAATTATTTTAAAATATTTTTTTTTACAACCGACCGGAAAATATGGGGTTTCTGGAGAATTTTTTCGCCAGAAAGTAACGTTTTGCCGGTCAAGATCGGAAAACGGGCATCGCCATCGGTGAAAGCTTTTGCCGGTCCCTGATGCCTTCGTTACTATGGAATTAAGGGTGTTGTTTGGATAAGTTAAATAATAGATACTAATGTCATATTTTTTTTTAGTTTGCGAAAGTGAATTCGCAAGTTTGAAAGTATGGACTCGGATGTCGTAAAAAAATATTGTACGATACACGACCGGCAAGTGTTTTGCAGGTCTCCCCAAACTGCCAGGGCGAGCCGCAGGCGAGCCCTGAAATCTACTTGCCCCCCCCCCCCCCGACTCCCCTTTAGCCAGGAGGCTGTGCCCCCCCCCGACTCCCCTTTAGCCAGGAGGCTGTGCCGCCCCCCCCCCGACTCCCCTTTAGCCAGGAGGCTGTGCCCCCCCCCCCCCGACTCCCCTTTAGCCAGGAGGCTGTGCCCCCCCCCCCCTCTTATTTTTACATTCGGAGGCCACATGCATCTTTTGCCCGGTAGGCCAAATTTTGCCAGTCCGACGCTGATAAAAGCTCGTTTTTTAATTGTGGGGTTATTAGGGTCATTTACTAGATGGTCTGAAGAGGTTCCAGCTACTTCTTCTCTTCTTAGATGGATTTCCGAGGGAAAACTATTGAGTAGTTATCGCCGATGTAATTGGTCATTTGTTAGAATCAAAGCTAATTTTTGTATACATTGACGCCTTAGTATACTAACGTCGTTGTTGTTTGCAACATAAATTATTTGTGAGTTCATTGCAGCTACATTTAATGTAAAAAAAAATCAAGAACGCAAAACAATTTCACAAACGTAAATGGTCACGCCAAGTCTCACAGACTTCTTTCCAAATAACTCACGAACACTAACAACTGTGCTTATGCCGGTTATCGGGAGGCAACCAAGTCTAAAAATTAAAAGGTACCAAAACGCACAACAAACACTCTTACACCCCCTTTAACAAATTTCCACTCAATAACGTATTTATCGGGTTTGTGAGACTTGGCGCGACCACTGCAGGGTTAATTCAAATTTTAATGATTCTGTAAATTTTGTATATATTATGTAATATGTATATTTTTAGATTTAGATTTTACGTCTGTCAGACTTACGTAAATTTGAATTATTCTGTAAATTTTGTGTATTATATATATGTTTTTACATTTAGGTAGTAATTAATTACATTTAGTTAATAATAATGTTAATAATCCTGCTACAGTAGATTCGAGGTGTTCGATCTGTCGGACTTACGTAATTACAGAACCATTTAAGGTTTACCTTTAATTTATACTTTAATGTTCTGTAAATTTTGTGTGTTATATATATAATATATTTTTTTAGTTTTAGGTAGTCGTTAATTACCTTTAATTAATTATAATGTAACCTGTAGCTATATTCTTCCTTTTCTGACTGTGTAGCTAGTTACGGGATGCAATTCATCTCAAACACTTGTACTAAGTAATTATTATTGTTTATTTTTACTCTCTTAATTTTTAGATAATTATATATTTTTGGCGGACTTTATTGTTTTGGCCGACAAATTTAAGACTTGGTCTGTGTTCTCTTTTATGCCAAGAAATTAAAAATAAATAAATATGTAAAGTATGTAAATAAACTGGTTTTCTTCACAAAAAAGCTTTGATAAATGTTCCAGTTCGATCCCTAACATAATAGCAGTACGACATACGCCAGTGGCGGCACAGTTCTCATCTTATCCATCAGTAGGATTTTTTTTTCAGACTATTTAAATTTCGCGTCACACCCTAAGTCATTTGACAAATAGAACAATCGTAAAACGACTTCCAGAAGATGCACAAACTTTTATCAAGAATGAAATTTTTTCAGAAACCAATAATAAATAATTTTCCCGTATATGACTTACTTTTTGGCGGTCACTGTATTAGATAGCGTTTGTCTTTACAAAATAGGAAAGTCCAAACGAACGGTTTAGTTAATTTTATATGCCCTTGGCATTTTGCCGATCCGTCTAGCAATGTTTCAAGTTCATTTTTAAACTCTGAAAACTTACGAACAAAGCCGACGGTGGAGGTTATGGACGAGGTGGGGGGGTTATGGACGGTGGAGGTTATGGGCACGGTGGGCGTTATGGACACAGTTGAAATTACGAACGAACCCGACGGTGGAGGTTATGGGCACGGTGGGCGTTATGGCCCAAATCGTCGGTGGGGGTTATGGACACAGTTGACATTACGAACACATCCGACGGTGGGGGTTATGGGCACGGTGGAGGTTATGGCCCAAATCGTCGGTGGGGGTTATGGACACGGTGGAGGTTATGGACCAAATCGTCGGTGGGCGTTATGGACACGGTGGAGGTTATGGACCAAACCGACGGTGGGGGTTATGGACACGGTGGAGGTTATGGCCCAAATCGTCGGTGGGGGTTATGGACACGGTGGAGGTTATGGACATGGTGGGCGTTATGGACAGTGGGGGTTGTGTCCAGGCCCCTTATTTGGCACTATCCATACGACAAAAGTATGCTGTTACTGCACACTATGCGATAAACATTTTATTGCATACCAACTTCGGTCACTTTATTGCACACTTCTGTCAAAACTATTTATTAAAGTTGGTGATTTATCAATTTAATAGATATTTCTGCAACAAGTGCTAAAAGTCGACGTTTATGCACGAGACATGAAAATTATGAAACGAAGCCGAAGGCTGAGTTTCATAATATGTCTCTTGCATAAACGACTTTTAGCACGCGTTGCATACAATATTTTATCTACGACCTTAATTTTACCGTTATTAATCCATAAATATCGATTTAACAAATGTTTGCATTTACGACACTTCTAATTTATGTCAAAATAAATAGGAGGCCATGCGCGGGCGAATGATTGCCAAGCCAGTGCTCTCAAGGTCAGTTACGAAATGTAATTATTAATACTCCACATCTGAGTGTATTCATTACATAACGCTTTAATTATTTCAAAAACACTTTACCTGTAACGCAAGAAGCAACTAGAATAACTTTACAATTTCACTTCCAGTTCGAAATTGTAGTTTTATAACCTTACTTAACTTTTAGCACTAGAGCTAAAAGTAAACAGCTGATTTCTTTAACCACGGTAAACTATAAAACGTCACTTTGCGCTAAAAGGCCTACTTTTAGTAGTGGTCGTAGATAAAATAATGAAAGCATACCTAACATTATTTTTAATGAGTTTTCAATTTGAAATAACGTTGACGTTTTTTAATCTCTTTTAGCATGGATATGTGCTAGTTAAAAAAATTACGTATAAAACGCTTATCTAAAGCTTATTTTTTGTACTTGTGAGCTTTAAAGATTTCGCCTTTGGCTCAGTCTTTAAACTTTCTCACGCGTGCAAAAAGCGGCACTTTAGCTACTCGGAGTATAAATAATTCTAGGCCAAATTTTGTTATTTATGACGTCAAGGAAAATGGCTAATGCGTAGACAGATTACTTCTAATTGCGCTATTAATGACGCGCACTGTCTTATCTTTAGTATGCCTATAATATACTAATGAAAAGGAGCTATGTATACGTTATAAGATAGTTTAGTATACATAGTATAGTAAAGGTAGATCAAGCAATGAGGCTATTTGCCGAGTGAAAAATGTGCTTAACACGATTTTGAAAATGGTGCTATGAGCATTGCGCATCTTTACGCCGCACGTCATACCTCAGCGATAACAAGAGAAAATCTTTTGTTTTCAGTGTGAGACTATTAGTAATGTTTATTTGTTAGCTATTGTAATTCTAAATTAACAAAATAGAAATGATAAACAACTTACCAAAACATACGCACAGTGAGTGCATATAAGCGATACTCAAACTGTTCCGATTGTTCCCAAAAGCAGTCCTGCACTATTAAACGCTAGAGGCATCGCTAAAATTCCCGTTGCTAGACATGATTTTGTAAAATGAATGAATGTACTGAGTTCGCTAAAACATTAAGTTTTTTTTATCTTGTGTCGTCATCGTGCAACTACTACATGCATCATACCTTTGCTTCGACATTTTTTTCAATTTTATGCTGTAGTAATTGATGTTTAGAAAATGTCAAGTTAGTTGTATTAACATGGCGTTTGCCATAAAACAGCGTTGTTAAAGTTACTTTTTTAATAAAGTAATCGCTGCCGGTATAAACCTCTAGGTTTATAAAACATTATTTTATTGAAGTTTAATTACATTAATCATATCTAGCAGTACTTAAGCATGATAAAGAACTACAAACAACTTAACGTTTATATTTTAAACTAGAAAAAATAGACGGTATGGTATACAAAGTTCAATTGTTCAGTTTTAATTTACTACTACTTTATTACTTCAGGGTCCTTATTGAGATCCTATGCTGTAAAGTTAATAGGAGCTGTAATTCTAGAGGAATATATAATTATTTGCACACTGAAAGTAAATAAGTAACCAAATTGTTAGATTTATGTACGTACCTACAATTAGAACTTACGCCTCCACAAAACGTATATCTACTAATCTACTCTAGTTATAAAACATTGTGTATAAGGTAATAAAGGTGTTGTTAAGCCTCGCCAGGGCAAAATCAGTGACCAGTTACAGCTTGACCAAGGTAATGCATTTCTGAACGAATTATATACCTACGTAAAAGAAAGTGTGCCTCAAAACAACATATTTTCAAATACCTACACAATGAATTCAACCAACAAGACTTTGAGATGGCAATCCGCCATTGTTAGTAACATTTTTATGGAAGACTTGGAGCAAGAACATGTCTACACCTACACAAACAGACCAATAGTTTGGTAGAGGTATGTTGATACTGTTTTGAAATTTGGCCTCATAAATAGTATTGATGACTTGAACATTGAACAGAATTGCCTGAGAGGCTGCTTCAGGATTCCGTTACTTTGCGCTGATTCTATCCGTCAAGCACGTAAACAAGACTGTGTTTACGTTTTAAACCAATGTAGTCAATGCTACTTGAACGGACGACAGTAGAAACACTAACCCCTAGAGCACAGCCTCATGCCCCATAAATATTATGGCTTAGAAGGGGTAGTGAATGAATCAAACATTAAATGCAGATTGTTTTTATTATAAAAATAAACTTGTATTTATATAAAACTAAAACGCTTAACTAAGTAACAATATCAAAGTTCATATGTACAGTTTACTGGAACAGAGCGTTTAAATTACAAAACAGCAATGTAGCAATTCTGCACTTTTTATTTCCTGCTAGAGCGAAGGTCGCCCGTTGAACTTGCTACTGTAGGTCGGTATTGTGCATGAAGTGCAGATTTGCATTTTTCCTGGTCTTTAACTCGTCTGATTGCGTAATAACACTGGCTTTTAAATTATGAATAATGTTCCGTAAATTTGGACTGATATATATATACAGGGTGAGGCACATAAAGTGTTACAGAGCAATAGCACTCAAACTATTGATCATATAAAAAAATGTTTCAGACAAAAGTTTCAGTGTTCGAAAAGGCCGTCATACTGGACCAACCTATTTTTTTATCGGTAGAGGCGCTGAAGCTATGTCAAGGTCAACTCCAGATTTTTAAATGGAACTATGTATTTTTTTTCGATGACATTATTACCGATTTTAAGACAAATTCAGCTACCTGCAACACAAGGTCATTCAAGTTAGCAAAGTATGAAGATAGTCAAAAAATCTAAAAATATCGGAATAATCACTTTCAAAGGATCCACTAACCTTGGTTTGGTTCTACCTACAGAAGATGCTCGAAGTGATGACCCTCGACTTGTAAGCACTTGTTAATTCGCTGATGAAAAGACCGTCTAACTTCAGCTAACATTTGTGGTGTAATTTCGGTACATGCTCGTCGTATTCTGTCTTTCATGTCGTCAGGCGTGGTAGGTGCTACCACCATTACGCGATCTTTGACAAAACCCCATAAAAAGTCATCTACTGATGTTAGATCTGGCGATCGAGGTGGCCAAGCTACAGGACCGCCTCGTCCTATCCACTTTTCGCCAAAAATCTCATTCATCACTTGTCTTAAACACAGAGCATAATGGGGTGGTGCACCGTCGTGTTGACTCGTGTTTGTTGCACTGTTGCATTTTTCGATTTTTCGACTATTTTCATACTTTGCGTGACTAGAATGACCTTGCGTTTTAGGTCGCTGAATTTGTCTTCAAATCGGTAATAATGTCATCAAAAAAAAAATACATGGTTTCATTTAAAAAAGTGGAGTTGACCTTGACGTAGTTTCAGCGCCTCCACCGATTAAAAAATAGAGTGGTCCAGTATGACGGCCTTCTCGAACACTGAAACTTTTGTCTGAAACATTTTTGGATGTGATCAATAGTTTGAGTGCTATTGCTCTGTAACACTTTATGTGCCTCACCCTGTATATATGTTTAATCTAATTTAAACATATTAAATTTAGTAATTATGAGGCAAAGACTGGTGATTGCGGCATTAAAATTTTCTTGCTATTAAATCGGAATTGCATTTTAAAAACGTGCGACTGGATTTCGTAAATTTTAGAAAATAAAATTTATGTGTGTTTAAATCAAGTTTAAACATATTGCCAATTTTAGGCTGAAGAAAAAGAAAAAGAAAAAACTATATTTTTTCTTCCACATTAAGAGTTTTTAAAGGATATTCTTCTACGGCTGACTGGCGTTGTTTGGATTGATGCTTCCTTCGGTTGATCCTTTTCCGAATGTAGTAGAAGGCTCCTATTAGAATAGCCCCTCCCAATAGGCTGCCTGTGATCCCGCTGGATAGATAGGAGTGGTGGCGGATGGTTTTCCAAGTTATGTCCTTTAGGTACTGCTGGAATTCCAACTGCGAAGTTTGTAGATCCTCGAAGTGGTCTGACTGTTTTAGTACTGGCTCCTCTGCAATTTCTGAAAATGAGTTGGGTGTTATTGTGTTGGTAAAGTTGATGCTGACGGCCTTGGAATATCCTGCGAGAATCTTGAATTTCTTGCTATGCCTGGGGGTTAACGTATTCTTTGTAGTTTGTATGATGCAGTCTGGCGAGATCTGAATCACACCTGTAGTGTTGACAGTGACTTCTTCCCTATTGCCACTACAAGTGATAGCTATTCGGGTTGGCTTGTTGACTACGAACATCCAGGTGTTTTCCATGTATAGTTGTTTCCAAATAATGGACTGGATCTGATGTCTTCGTAGGCTGCACTGACTAATTTCTGTTCGATGATATATATCATCAATGATGCAATTTGGGTTATTTTCAATTCCTTTCACGACTGTTGGACTGCAGATATACGTGTTTGGAGTAATTTGGAGATTTTCTTTGAATTCCTCATCTGTCTCTTGAAAGTACATTTGTAAGTTGTAATCCACAGCGAAGATCCCTTTTGGTACGTCGATCACCCAGTAGGACCCATTGTTAATTCGGAGAGGAATTGGTGTCACCTTGATTAAGGTATATTCGGTTTTTTCTACTATGATAAAGTATCCTTGGACGTTGATGTAGATGTCATCATGTCCGATGTCGACCTTTAGGATTGGGGTCGGTAAAATTTCTAAGTTTGGCGAGAGTTTACTGGTTGCATTTGCGAGGATTTGCTTGATTTGGGCAGGTGTGATTAACTCGTAAAAATTACCTTGTTGGAAATGAACGTTCAAAATGTTTGTGTGGTAATTGCACAGTTCACTAATAACATTTGTGGCGACTTGATAGACACTGATGATGTGGATATTTAATCGGTTGGAGTCGGTTGCCTTATACCATTTGTCCATGTTGTTGATTGCCCTGATTCCTTGGTTCAGCTTCTCTTGAAAATGCTCCAGTTTCTGATCTATTCGTTCTTCGGTTTCATTAAATCTTGAAAGTGCTGACAGCAAGAATTTGGATTGTTGACTGTCCATTTTTATTAATTCCTGTTGATTTTTGTCGAGTCTATCAATATCTTGATAGACCTCGTCATTTACTCCGAAAATTGACGTGAGTACAGTCCCAAGCACTCCCCTTTTCTCTCGTCTTGTTATGATATCTTCCATGCCAGTTTTAATCCATTCCATATGCCTTTTTTGTTCCAGAAGATGATGCTCCAATGTCTTGCATAACGTATCTTCGGACAGTTCTTTCGCAGAGTTGCAGAGGTCGTCGAATTTGTCCACCATGTCGGTAACTGTTTCGAAGTCTTCTTCGATCTTCCCTCTCTCGAACTGGATTTCGATCCTGAATGTTCCTCGTTCAATCTTCCCGTGTCCAATATGCTCTACATAGTACCCGCTGTCTGGTTTTTGTATGTTGAATTCTGCCTTACTCAATGTATTTGTAGTAAGGAGAGTAAATATGAGTAGAAGCATTTTCCATTTGGACCGGATCGTTTTCTTTGGTACTGGGAATGATTGTGTGTGGGTGCTGTTGGCCGAAATTTTCTCTTCCGGCTCTGGTTCCTGCGATTCTTCGTTAGTTGGTAATGGAATGATACTGCCTATGGAACGTTTTAATTGATGTCCTCCTGATTTCTAGATGGTTACTACTCGTACTGATCCATCGGTTGCAGGATGAATGTCGGTAACTCTCGCTAAGGGCCATTCACTAGGATTAATGTTTTCTTCTTTGATTAGCACTAGGTCACCAACTTTTATATTCTCCACCGGTTTCTTTCATTTGTTTCTTTGCTGTAATCCATGAAGGTAGTCCGAGCTGCATGATTTCCAAAAATCTTGCTTGATTTCTTGGATCAATCTCCAGCGATTTGACAAATTTGTTGATATTGGTGTGCTGATTGGGTCCGGTGGTGAGATTATCTCTCTTCCTATCAGGAAATGGCCTGGTGTCAATGCAGTGGTGTCTTCAATATTGTTGCCTTGTGGGCACAGAGGACGTGAGTTTAAGCAGGCTTCGATTTGGCAAAGCAGAGTTGTTAATTCTTCAAATGTTAGAGTAGCGTTGCCAATGGTTCTCTTCAGATGATGCTTCATTGATTTTACTCCTGCTTCCCATATTCCTCCGAAGTGTGGGGCTACTGGGGGGATGAAGTGCCATTGGGTACCAAAGGTGGATAACTTTTCTTGAATAACTGGGCCTTCCATTGCTTGACGGATTTCCTTGTCCAAGACTTTTCTTGCTCCAACGAAATTCGTTCCGTTGTCGCTATAAAGGTGTGCACAGCGTCCTCTTCGGGCGATGAACCTCCTGAAGACTGCTAGAAAGCTGTTAGTTGTCATGTCGCTGACGGCATCTAAGTGTATTGCCTTGGTTGATAGACAGACAAAAACAGCAATGTACCCCTTGGATGAAGAATGCCCTCTTCCTTTAAATGTTCGGATTTGTATTGGACCGGCATAGTCCACTCCTGAATGGAAGAATGGCGGGGTTGAATTGACTCTGGTTGGTGGAAGATTCCCCATTAATTGCTGAGGTGCCTCTGCCTTGAATCGGATGCATCGAAAGCATTTCTTGATGCTGGAGCTGACGGCTTTCTTTGCGTTGATGATCCAATATTTTCTTCGGACATAGGACAGTGTGAGTTGAGTGCCACCGTATAAGGTGCGTAAATGTGCCTCATGGATTATTAATTTGGAAATATGATTGGAATAAGGAAGGATAATTGGGTGTTTTTCGTGGTAGGATAAGTTTGAATTTTCTAGTCTTCCTCCAACACGTATGATTCCATGTTGATCGATAAATGGATTGAGATTTGCGAGTTTGTTGTTGGAGTCCACACATTTTCTCTTTTGGATTTGAGATCCTGTTGCCTTCAAAATAGGATCCCTTCCTTGGACGACCTTGATGAGTGTGAGGATGGTGTCTTCCATTTCTTTAACTGATAGACATCCTGGTTGAATGGGAAGACGCCTACACTTGTTGATGAATCTTTGGCAGTAGGACACGACTCGTATCATTCTTGTCAGAGACGAGAAGCGATGAATAATCTAGTTCTCGTCTTGATGAACTGTAGCTTGATGCACAGTGTAACCCTTTGCTTCTTCATTGGTTGTGGCGGTATCTGGTTGACACGGCCATAACTCTTTGTTAATTAACCAGCTTGGTCCAGCCCACCATAGTGTATGTTCCTTTAATTTCCCTGGACTAGTACCTCTGGAGATGATGTCTGCAGGATTTTCTTCTGACTTGACGTGGTTCCAATGTTGGGCCGGAATCAGGTGGTTGATTTCGGCTACGCGGTTTGCGACGAATGTCTTCCATCTTACTGGATCTCCCTTTATCCATCCTAGTGTGACCATGGAATCGGTCCAGGCGAAGATAGATACCTTAGGAATGTCCAGTGCCGTGATTACCCGTTGTAATAGATTAGAAAGTAGTACTGCTGCGCAGAGTTCTAGTCTGGGTAGGGTTGCCTTTGATCGAGCTGGTGCCACTTTGGATTTGGCTATTAATAATGATACCTTGGATTGGCCTGATGACGTGATGACTCTGGTGTAGACCACGGCTCCAATAGCTCTCTCGGAGGCGTCACAGAATCCATGCAGTTCCATTTGGGCTTCCTTTTTGGTAAAAAGCCACCTTGGTAAAGTAATTTCTTCTACTGATTTGAGTTGAGATTTAAATGTTTCCCATTTGCCTTGGATACTTTCTGAGACTAGGTCGTCCCACTTGACATTTTCGAGCCATAGCTCTTGGATGAGCAGTTTAGCAGTGATGATGATGGGTGCTAACCAACCCAAAGGGTCGAAAATTTTAGCGAGTTCGGATAATATGGTGCGTTTTGTGGATCCCCTTTGCTTCACATCCACTTTGAAGCAAAACACGTCTTCATATGGAGACCAATGAACGCCCAATGACTTCTTTACGCCGTCCTCACTTATTTCGAGGTAGGTTTGCTCCTTCAATTCTTCGGGTAGTTCTTGTATGATGGTTAATTCATTACTGCACCATTTGTGTAGGGTAAAACCTCCACGTTTTAATAAGGAAATTAGCTGACCTTGCTGCTTGATTGCTTCTTCTAAAGTGTCGGCTCCGGAGAGTACATCGTCCACATAGAAATCTCTCTTCACAACTTCCGCTGCTAATGGAAAGGAAGATTTTTCGTCCTCTGCTAATTGGTGCAAGGTTCGGATGGCCAGATAGGGAGCTGATGCGGTTCCATAAGTGACGGTGCATAACCTGTATTCCCTGATTGGCTGTGATTGATCGAATCTCCATAAAATTCGTTGATACTCCTGGTCTTGGCTGTCCATCTTGATTTGTCGGTACATTTTCTCAATGTCCGCAGAGAAGACGACCTTGTGAGTCCTCCATCGGAGTAGAATGTCGACCAGCTCTTGCTGAAGTTTCGGTCCAGCATACATAACTTCGTTTAAGGATTTTCCATAAGATGGCTTGTTCGAAGCGTCGAAGACGACACGGAGCTTCGTTGATGAACTTGCTTCTCGAATTACGCCGTGGTGTGAGATGTAATACTTGCCATTGTTTTCCTGTTCCTTTTCTACTCTTTCCATATGTCCTAGATCCAGATATTCTTGCATGAATTTCTTGTATTGGATTTCTAGATCTTGGTCTTGTCTCAGCTTCTTTTCCAGATGTAGTAATCTCGCCAATGCCGAGGGTTTGGACTTTCCCATGCTCACTGGAGTTTGCTTAAATGGAATCTTGACTATGTATCTTCCATCCTGGTCTCGCTGCACTGTGTCTGTGAATTTATTCTCACATACCTGGTCGTCTGGGGAAATTTTTCGTTGAGTGGGAACTTCTTCTATGTTCCAGAATTTTTGTAACTGCTCATCTTCTTCGATTTTGGCAACCATGGTGTTGACTTTAATGATGTCGTTGTGTTGTCTTCCAATGGTTCCAGATAAAATCCAGCCCAGCTCGGTATTTTGTCCTAAGATGCCATCCTTTGTTTTAGTGATTCCTTCTAGAATTATTTTTGAATATTCTTCGGCGCCTAGAATTATGTCTATGGGGCCAGGTTGGTTGAAGGTTGGATCGGCGATGAAGGTATTGCTCCAGGAATCTATATTTATGTTTGGGATGGGGGATGAAGGCATAGCTTTGGTAAGTTTAGGAAGTATTAATAAATTGACAGGTAGGGAAAAGTTACTTGAAAATCTAGGTGTGATCAAACCTGGGATTTTCCATTTGGCAATTTTTGGCTCGCTGTTCCCGATTCCTGTGATTTCAGCTCGAACTTTGGTCCTGGGTAACCCCAATAATTCGGCTGATGCTTCCGTGATAAACGACCCCTGAGACCCGGGATCTATTAATACTCGTAGTAGATGAGTCATCCCGGATGCTGCCTTTACTTGAACCATTGCTGTGGCAAGTAGAACTTGGCTCTCCTGTGCGCCTAAATTGGCGGTGATGATGTCCGACTTCGGCTTCTTTTCTGGAGCGTTGGAAGTCTTCGTAGCTGCTGCATGAGCTGACGTTCTCATCCTTTGGGCAGCGAGCGGCTTTGATGGTGGCTGCGCCTTATGAAGCAGTGTATGATGCGGGAAGCGACAGATCCTACAATTAAAATAGGCACGACATAGTATATGTGAGTCGTGCCGCAAGCATCGATAGCACAATCGATTGGTTTTTACTGCTTCTAGTTTTTCATGGGTAGGTAGCCTCTGGAATTGACTACAGTTTATTTATTTATTTATTTATTTATTTAGCATTTAAATGGGGTAACAACAGTCAAAAAGACCAATTACAGTTACCCTACAGAATATAGTTAAACTAAAAAAAAAACACCGCAAAGTAAGAACTAACTTAAAGAATAAAGGGAGGTTAAGCGAAGTAGCGAAATTAAATCAAACTAAGACAAAGATTTTTAAATTTTAAAAATGAATTTTGAATGACATCTATATTTGGAGTTGGTGTTACAAAATGTTAAACTAAACAGATCATTGCTTCTTGTTGAGTGAACGGGAATACGTATACTAAGTAGATTCAGGAGTTCCGCACAGTCAATATTATTATTGACCAGTTTGTGTAGTGTGAATAGATGCAGTAGTTCACGGCGCTGGCTGAGAGGAGTAAGCAAACATATGCTACCCGGAAATTTCCAAGCAAGAAGTCTTAGAAATTTATTTTGTACGCTCTCTATTCTGTTGATATACGTTAGGTATTGTGGAGCCCATATGTTGCTAGCAAACTCAAGATGACTGCGGACAAATGCAAAGTATAGGGCTTTTAAGGTTGAAATTTTATGAAAATCTCTACAATTTCTATTAATAAATCCAAGCATCTTATAGGCTTTGCGAACTACTGAATCTATGTGATGGTCAAAAATTAACTTGCTGTCGAAGATGACCCCAAGATCTTTGATGGTCACAGCGGTCGACACTATTTCGCGCAGTTGTCGATGTAATGATCTCCATGGCACAGCTTGCAATTTAGGGATGCGGAAGCGTAATTCTTCTGTGGGCTTTCCTGCGTGGGCTTTCGAGCTCCATCTATGGATTCTAGGGATTGGAACCGCACTTGCAGGAAAGCCATTAAATTTTGGTGATCCTGGACTTCATTTGGACATTGAAGCGACTGTTCATATAATTTGTTGGTTTCAGGATCCCATTTTCGAGCGATAGCTCTGTTAATCCACGGACCCCAACTGTCCGTGGAGATGCCTAAATTTTTGATTGCCTCCACACATTCCTTGATGGAGTCGTGCAATCTTTTTAACCCTTGGGCTGACTCTTTGGAGAGGACCGGCAGATCGAATATGGTATCTAGCAATTTAGTTAAAATAAGGCGGTTATTTTGATACCTTTGTTGCAGCAGATTCCAGGCGGTGTTGTAGTTTGCTTGGGTAACAGCTAGATGCTGAATCAGTCGGCTTGGCTCTCCCTTAACATGCGTCTTTAAATATTGCATCTTGATGACATCGTCCATATTCTGGTTGTCATCTACTAATGTGGTGAACAGGTCCTTGAAAGTGGCCCATTCCTCATAATTTCCCTCGTATATGGGAATTTTGACTTGAGGAAGCGAGATGGCTGCTGCTTGCTCGTTTCTTGTTGGCGCTTGCAATAAAATAATTAAATTTCTATACCTGTCTTCCAACGTAGTATATTCAGGACTGAAGTGCATTTGTTCTGAAGCCATGTCGTTTGACATAACTTCTTCGTCCATCTCGACCACACGATCCCATTTTTCTCTTAATTCCCTTGTCGTGATGGTGGGCCTCCCTAATTCTTGTGTTAGTTCGGCGTCGTCCATCGCTTGCTTAAAATTCTGAATCCGAATCTGCAGTTTTCGGATACGAACCTTTTGCTCGGGGTTGGCCACCATTTCCTCTTGAGTTCTGCTTACGGAGGGGTTGGAAATTTCCGTTGATTTTGAACAGCTCTGCAAGTAACTTTTTGCTTCGCCGTATATGGCTTTAATTTGGTCGTAATACCCTGTTTTAAAATAATTATGAGTTGGAATACTTAGCTGCCCCATTTCTGCATGATTTTTAGTTGCAGTGTTCCAAAGTTTGTCCAGCGTTTTGTTGCGACTGGCGATGTAGGCTTCATTTTGTTCACGTAGGTGATGCCAAAACTTGCATTTGTTTAATTTCCGGCTAAACTGGCAAAAATCGGCTTCCAACTACAAATCTAAGGAGCGCTATCTCGATTATTCGTAACCCTTCTGAATTCTATCTTATCTCATGCCAACCATTCTTATTCAAATTATAATTGCTGGTGCTCATATCAAGTACATTTATTAGTGTAAAATTACTGACTTTCTTGCAATAAATAAAATAGTTAATTCTGTGCTTATTTTTGAATTTACTCATTCTTGTGTTAACTAGGCAATCAGAATTGCTGTGGGCAGTAAACCATCACAGAAAACGCGTATACCTTTCTTAGCAAGAATGAATGTGTATCATTGTTCTCGATAGATTAGATAATAGTTGGCTATTGATTCTTAAAGATCTAATCAAATAGTCGGCTATCATTGTCAATGTAAAACAAGATCTAAGAACAATGTGAAGATAACATAAGCTATGTGTCAACACGAACTTTGGTATCAATGCACCGAGCCGCTGTTGGAGGTGATTCGAAGTAAGGCCCAAACGTATATGGCAATTACGGGCAAAAATTCTGACTCTTCAGATCAAGCTATTACAGTTTCAGGCTAAACAACGTTGTAGCCGAACCAGCCATTAAACTCGTCTTATTTATAAACACCGTGCACCCGAAATGTAATGCCATCTCAGTGTAAAGGCAACCGGCGCACCTATAAAACAAATGTGCCATCTTTCATATTGAAAATGAATGCCATCGTGCAAGGACCCTCGAGAGTAGTGTGGCGTTTCTCCAGGTGTGGAGTACAGTGACCCGAGGGAGAAGCGTAACTAAACAGCTGCAGTTGCTTGGTGAGGATTTGAGTGACTTACAGATAGCTCGTAATTCACTAGAAAACCTGATCATTTGCAGATTCACAGATTACATACTTAGGAAGGCAGGTGCTCACAGGTGAGTTGCTTCTAAAATATTGTTAGATCCTGGTTTAACCAGTCAGGTTTAAGCAAATTACAAAACTAATACGACGATTTTGAAGGATGTAAACCAAGAGTTCAACAACCCACAGTGCCAGAAGCAATACGAAAAATTTATCCAAAAAAACACCGAAAATCGCTCAGTCTATATATTGGCAATTTCCAAAAAGCAGATCTAAGAATTATTATCACAAGCTCAAGGATTTTGAAAATGAAAATTAAAATGAAGGCGTAGGCATCCTAATGTACGCTGTGATTGTTATAAAACACGGAAAATTTACATAAACTAATACTTTACGAGTTACAGAGTGATCAAAGTCCACAGACACACATTCAGCTTCCTATACTCATAAAGTATCATCTCCTGCTTAGTATAAAAATTGATCGAGTTACTCGAGGTCTCTGATTTGCTTCTGTCCAAGTGTTGAATCAGTTTGCCCAGCATTTTATGGTAAGTCATTTGGATTACCTATTTTTGAAATCACAGACACTCCTGGGAATCATTCAGTTTCTTCTTGTGTCATGTTCTCAGTGGACCTTGGCAATCATAATGAACCACATAACTTTGTTGTTTTCCCCAGTTCATTTCCTTAAGAATTAAGTTATGTTCCGTAGCCAAAAAAATCTTCTACCACCTGGGCCTTTTTTCCATCAAACTTTCCCTGTATGATGAATTGCAGAAGAGAGTATTACTCATTTGTCATTGCCTATATAATATGTTCAAATTATATCACCGTTCGCTTCTTAACTGTTCTTATATTTTGCATTTTTGCATTCGGTGTAAGACGGCTTTACTTGGTAGTGATGAAGGCAATCGATTCTAAACATGCGGCGATAACATCAAAATTCGAATGCTCCCAGTTGTTTAATGGCTGCCAGGGTCCAGGTGACTACATCTTACAAAAGTATTGGGAATATGTAGCATCTAAGGGTACAAGTTCACACATGTACAGATACGTTTAAATAGCGTTGCACTTATGGCCGATTAATTTTCCCTGTGTTTTTATGCCTTCTAACTGACTCCGTTCTAATGCCTCGGCGTTTTACCGTTTTCGAGATCGTGTTTAGGCGTTTTTGGATTATCGCTGCGTTGTGAAGCGTAACCAAATTAAATATTCAATTGTCTTTGGTGTCGTTGCGCATCTGTAGAGGCGTATTTTGTTTATCGCGCGCTGGCTTCTTCTTCTGTTAGCATCTTCCGAATCGTTCGTAAACATTATTTCGTGGTCGAGCCTGCTCTGAGTTTGAGGCTGCTTATTAGTGATTTGCATGAATAAATGCTGCCTTTTTATCGACTTGTGTGTCACGGACTTTTATGGGTTGAACTTATCTAAGATTATTGGGTTTTGCCTGTTCATCGCATTTGGTAGCGAATTCGAATCAGCATCGCGGATTGAGCCTCGGAACTGTGAGTTTTGGGTATGTGTGTTTCTCTTTCTCGTTATCAATTGTAATTAGGTACTCGCATTTAAGAGCCGATTTTGGAGTCTTAAAATATATGAGCTGCAAGTTACTTTGGCGGCTTGTAGTACCATTGCTGAGTTCCCAGGGTGAGTTGCTGTACATTTCGTTGTCGAAGCCGCTGGAGAAGCGTTTCATTGTTTTGTCGAGAGTCCTTGATGTGCCATCCCTTGGTTCTGATAACCTATTGTGCAGTTTGCTACTGTTTGCTCTTCTTTGCCGCCTTATATCATTGCTGGGAGTATTAAAACACAAAACTTGTGTTGTGCAGAGTAAAAGGTATCGGTATATTGCTTTCTCTTTCTGTTTTGAAACTTGGAATCACCTGCTAGTGTTGCATCACCTCCAAGTTGGTCAGTAATTACTGGAGCATTTATGGAACATTCTAAATGTCTACGTACGTAGTGGTATACTGTACTGTGCTCCCCTTTGGTATAAACGTAAATTTGTCATTATCCCATGATTTAATATGCCCAGAGACTTGTTAGTTATTTAAAAGCTGAACTCCTGTAATAGAGTGGACTGTATTTGTAACTTTCACCTGTAGCGTTGGTCGGGCTTGTAATTTATATGAGTGTTGAAATTAACTGATGCAACATCTTGTGTCATATTTATTGTCGTTATTAACGTAAATCTTTTAATGTTTACTATGGCTTTGTGTATGGCTATGCCAAGCAATTGTCGAGCCTCTTTGAAATCTGTTTCAGGTCGTAATAAATTGGCTACAAATATTACCTTAATGACTTTAAAAGTTCTCGTAAGTTAATGGCCGTCTCGGTAGTATTAAAAGACTATTTGGCGCTCCTTGGTAATTTTGAATGCCCTTTACTATTTATAGAAAACAACCGTACACCGTCTTCACTTTAGCTGGTCGGCCCTCCCATATCTCCATGTAGCCTGAACGTCTGTTTGGTGGGATTTGAAGCTGGTTAGAGTAATTGAGTCTGTTTAGTCTGGGGCATGATTCTAAAATTCGTTTGCCACTCTTAGTAAAATAATTATACCCGAAGTTGGTGGCAAGAAGTAGATAATTGATGATCGGTAGTCTTTCCAACTGACGTTCATTGACTTGAAGTTAAGTGTTAATTTTAGAATGTTTGTTTATCGATTGAAGCACATTCTCTGTGTCAGTAATGAAACAGTCTCATCTGGGCGACTCGCTCGTTTCTGCCAAGGTTTCGTTGGAGTCTGCACCCCTGTTTCACATCTTATTTTATCTGGAACTCTTCATACATTGTATTTGCCGTTTGCTGTTTGGTGCCAGTGGAAATTGGAAATAATGCGAGTATCCTTATCATCCAGTTCTAATTCGTTAAAGATAAGAAGTATCTTTTGAGCCTGTCAAATACACTATCAAAATCAATGAAACAGGCAACGAAGACAATACAATCACTTAAGCATGGGATATGTCATTTGAAAGGTAATGCTAACATGACAATGATTAATTTACTATGCCACTGAAAAAAGAAGGAAGCTATTTGTGTCCGCGCCCTGTTAAATGTCAAATATCTCAAATTGATATCAACGCACCGTAGAAGGAACTATTAAATAGTAAGTTTATTACAAAATGAAGACATTAAGTAAATAATTGAATTGTTACTACTTATTCAGGATTAAAAATATGTATTAAAAGTCTTCCGTTGTTAACATCTATATAACGTTGATAATTCGTATGTGTATAATTTACCAAATGTATTAGACCGTTGTACGTGCAGGCATATCAACAGTTAGGTTAAGCATCGACTTGCAGCTGTCAGATTTCGGACCCGAATCGCTGTAAACAGTTTTTTCTTTTAACTTAATTGGAAGTGGATTATGTCGACACAAACTTAATATTTTTCTTACAGGGACTTAAGTTATTTAGGCAGAGTTTAATATGAGATTCGTCACCCAAGCGAAAACTAAATAGGGATTAAGGTAGAGATTTAATACTTGCCATTCCAGACATCATGAGAACCAATATAAATATGTGAACCGTATTTTAGCCTAAATATACGTGTCAAATTGAGAGTAATTCATGACTTATTATGCAGTTAGAAAACTCCAGGGTGAACTAGAAGTTCCGGGGAAAAGCTAGAAATGCTGAACACAGTTAACTAAAATGTACTACGCTACCAATATTGAAAATGAAGTACCTATCCACTCACTCTGCATAATAGACTTTTCTGGGGTACGACCATTATATGCATCTTGTTAATTTAACGCCACGTACGGAAAATGAAAAAGAAACGCTGTTCAGGTCGCAACAAGACGTTTTATATATCTACAAAGCGACCAGATGCCTGCACGACGAGATAACCTTTAAAGTACGCGAGAACTATCAGAAAAAGCTTAGCGAAGTTTGCTGGTAATGCAGATAACAGATACCGGCGCAATATGCGAGCGGCCAATTAGACTAAATTTATACGATTACGGCGCTTCAAATAAAGAAAAGTTTATACAACCAATATTTCTGCAGCAAAATACTTTCTAACGGTAAACAAGCTTTTTACACGTAACAAACTACATAAAAGTTAATGCCATTAGTACTATACGAGTTTAAACTTCGATGAGACCTGAGAGACACTAAACCGTGACATCTGCACAACGCAAGATGCAACGTACAAGAACAAAAGTCAAGTAATCACACAATATGCAAAGTGAATCGAGGAGCCTTAAGGGGGATCAGTCGAGACCGATGACAATCCCCACAGCAATAAAATCAAAACCCCTCGGCAGAAAACATGCCGAAAATACGGCCAAGGCCGTCTCGCTGACGGAACAAGCGACAGGAATTATCAAACTGAATCCTGACAGCACGTGCACGGGGATAGAGCAACATTAAGACAAACAGCTAGGTACGGAACACATTCATGACCGAGAACAGCTAAAAAACCCCGAAACGTTAAACCAATTCTGCAATATAAGAAGGCAGGCTCAAATAATCACGTGCAACTTACCCCTAAGAGTGAATATCGGGCTGAACAAAAGACAGAATTTAAGCTCCGAAAGAATCGGGAGCAAATGGTAGAAAATCGCCGGTGACTCGCAAAGACAGAATGCGCGCTCGCCGCGACAAAAGCGGATAAAATCAGAACGACAGCGCGGATCATTCAAAAATTACTCCAAATGACTCTAGCTCAAAAATATGTCGCTTTTCACCCGTAACAAATTTGAACCGTACTTTGTCGGTATAAATGCGATGCAAGTTCAATGTACAAATAATTGGAAAAATAAATATAAAAATGCGAAAAGCTATTTATCTGCAAACTCATAATGATAACATTACCATTGATAAATATCAACTCTCTGTCAGGTTTAGAAGTTTTGGAAAATATGCTTTCCGCAATATTGTTAAAAAGCACGATACATGACTATGTTACATTAAAACAAAATTGTGCCAAAAAAAACTGCTAATAATCACATCTAAAGCTCACTGATTTATGATTTCGATATTATTTCAATATTTTAAGTTAAGGAGTTAAAAAAAATGGAAGTCCATATAAAATTTATTATTGGAATGGCATTTAATATCTAAAAAAACTACCTTACACATTTACTCAATAGTTTATTTTTTTTACACTTGTTATTTTATGTTATGTTGTATATCTTATATTTTTTTATATTTTATATTTATATTTATATGTTAATATGATAGATGCTTCTGACACGAATAAAGAAAGAAAAGAAATATCTAAAAACAAATGTGTGGGAAAAAACTAGAGCATCGTATATTTACGGTTATCATTATTTGATTTCTTAATTTATGCACCCTAAATTCTACCGCAACCTCATGTCATATTTTGTGTTCCTTTCCCTACTTCATACTTTTGATATCCCTAAAATGAATTTTGCTCATATGCTGTAATTACCTAATATCTTTCTTGGTCCAGTCATGACACTTCTTCTTCTGATGACTTGTCTGAGTTGACAACAAGCCACAACATGGTGACTGTCCATCTGTGTGTCTGATAGTTGTTCTCAAAAGTGGATTGATTTGAAAGAAAATTTTTCTCAAATGGATAGGTAAATACTATCCAAGACAAAAATACTGGAACAACCCTGGATAGAGATTTTAGCCTTATTTGATTAATTTGGACGAGGCTTTAAATAATTACATTTATTATAACAATTTTGTTTCATAGCCAGTCTAAACAAGTTGACAATTGAGTTAGAAATATTTAGCAATTATGCATAGTAAAGCAGTTACATTCACAAAAGACCATATTAACTGTCCAGTTTTTTAGTCTTGGGTAGTGGCTTAACACTTTAAATATTAAAAAAAAAAAAATGATTAAACGATTTTTATCTTTTTCCATACAGAATATGCTTTTTTGTTCATATTATTTCAACAAATATAATTACCTGCCATCCTGAAATGGGTTTATAGTTAATACGCACTAGTAGTATAATTCTATGTACCTACTGTAAGGAACATGGGGTAGTATGTATAGTTTGAGCAAAAGGAAAGTTCACCAAATATGCCTTTGCTATTTTGAAGTGTGTATTATAACACCAGAAAGATATATCTAATCCTTGTCACTGACATTTTATAGAGAGTGGCTAATATCGCAACGCGATTATAACCGTGATCAAGACCCGTAATAAACGCATATTTCCAGCCCCTGCAGAAGAAGCAAAAAATCATAATCTCACTTTGTAACAAATGTTAAATAACAGCTTTATATTTTCTGGTGTTATAACATATGACCTCAAAATTCCAAAGGCCCCCGTGAACGTGAGTAATATTTGAAAATCGGGCCGTAAACGTGAGTGAAAATTTCCAAGGCATGATTCCCGTTTCACGATAAATAGTTACGATTTTTTCTGCAACCAAGAAAAGTACAAAATATCAAAATTTTAAATGATTGAAACATTTTGTTGTCATATTTTTTGTTCAAATAAAGGAAACGCCTTTGTTTTTGAAGTTTCTAATTTAAATAGTATTGGGACAACTGCATCCATAGGCGACTAAATAGAACTTGCCTTTAATTCCTAAGAAGTAATAGCTAGTTGTATTACTAGGGAGAAAACTGTATCATTCTCTCCCGCAAATGTAGTTTAATGCCCGAGCGATTGCGAGAACAGTAATGATCTAAGAGAGATAAATTTGATTATAAAAAATATTCATTGAAAAGCCTGATCTGTTTATAAGCTTCTCGACTTGTCTAGTTTTTCGTGCAGCTAATATTTTTGTGTACAAAAATAAAATACATTGTAATGCTAAGGAATTTACTGGCTGCTATTTTTAATAACAAACTCTGGTTACTTTACTTTAATTTGCATTATTAATTAATGCTCATGGGTAGCTCTGGCCCAGGCGTCGCCCAACTATCTCATGCGGATGATGCTGGCGTTAGCGATGAGCTTCGGGAAACTGGTCTGCTGTTACAGCCAAAAACTGATCTCTAGCAACAAAAACAATGCACCACGTTAGGCTGCCAGCTTGTTACAGCTAGAACATGGTTCTACACGACAAAAACAACAATTTATTCCAACGTAAATACTCTTAACGACACAATCGGTAAATTTTACCAAATTCGCAGCCCTAATTCCCGTTACGATGGGCTGTAACACAGGGGTCCGGCTTTAGGGATGCTCAGCGCGATGGGGCGGGTTTTTTTCTACCCTAGGACTAGGGCGGCAATTCCATTAAAAAATATAAAAGATGTTGAATAATCGAGACGCCACCACTTTCGGGCTCAATCGATAAAATCAGCAACACAGATAGGCCCACTTTGAAAATGGAAGGAAGGGAGCCCAGCTTTCTACTTCTAGCTTGGCACAGCTGGAGGTGGCGACTTCAACAGCTGAATTGAACCTACCTTTTGTTACACTTGCTTACAATCTCTAAGTCTAACTTCCTGTACATCAAAACATAACACAAATATGCATGCAAACATCAATGAAAAACAAAAGGAGTTAACAAGGAACTCTATTGAAATAATAAAATCAACATGAAAATGTTTACTCGTTACAGTTAAAAATATATGCGGAAGGGGTAATGTTAAATGGCGACGTTTAAACTAAAAATAGCGGTAAAATTACAATCAAACGACATGGCTACATTCCAGACAGTAATGACGTTAAATTCTGCACTAATGAACTACGTTACATGATCAAAATTATCAACAATCACTCAAATAGTGACCCAACGACAATGTTTACTTGAACTTACAATGCAAAACAACATATAGGCATTAAAACTTGATGATATTGTTCAACATGTCACGATTTAAATCAAGCAATGGCACAATTTGCCAAGACAACACTTTAAAAATAACTTCATTGTAAAGCTATGGACTAACAAATACCTTGAGTTGAAGAAATCCAGACGTTACGTATTGATGTCCAATTCCAGCTGCGGATCGCACCTCAACTGTGCCACGAAAAGAAAGACAGGGAAACTGCATAAGAGCAGTATTCAAGCAAGTGTGACGACATTAAATCCTCGGGACGGAAAGAGTGAAGCACCTTACGGCAGGTAGATTCGGTACGGCAGTTCGTGACTTCACTACGATGATGATTTAACACATAAACGAGGTTTTTCACTTAATAATCCGCATCATGCGTAAATTTGGAGTTACTTGACTCCACGATACAGAAGAAACCCATGGCTCAACATTTCACGACACTTGACACAGGGGCTTGACGACAGCTAACATACAGGCTTCACTAATTTTCGACTTTCGACGAGGCCAAAGCCTCGCCGGAATCAACGACCCACACGTCTGAAAGTTATGCGTGTCGATTGCGGACTAATGCATTGGGCTGAGAAGCGGAAACGGAATGACACCACGCAGGCGTGACCTAAATTCGTTCTTTGTTCCGCTCAAGAGCCTCGCGGGAAAATTCCAAGAAGCTGATGAAATCCTGACTAAGCAAATGCCTGTGCCCTCAGGCAAGTTTTTGGACAGTCAGGTAACAGCGAAATTCTTAGAATGCTATAAGACAGATTGCAACATCCAGGCAGCGTGCGATAACAAAGCCTACTTCATATAACAAGCGTATGGAGAATTGAATCGGAGATTTGACTACACTACTGAACTATAAACTTGTGTTTAAACTATGCGGGAAAATATAGGAAAGCGCTAAATTCCGAAAATTGTTCTCACACTGCCTCAAGCTTGAACTGCTGGAATTATTTTAATGAATTACATCGACATCGAAGCTCTCCTGTCACGTGATTCTACAGGCCTCAGGGATGGCATAACTAGAATAAAAATAAGATTACTAGTAATTGCTCCGCGAATTTGTAAAAGTTTAATTGGCGAGCCCGAAAACGACATCAAAAATGCTTCAAATTTCAAATGCACGAGCATCTGCGCCTCACGGTCGACCAATTTGAAATTCGCCGAGCGTGCAATTCTATCGGACTTTGTTGCACGTCCTATGTAAGTAGACGTGCATGTGTTATGAATTTAGCGAAGATTTCGCCGAACTCTTGCTCAGTCATTTTGACGGGATCTCATACAGACTTCTGATGCTAATTTTCGACGTATTTCATACTGATGTTCCTAGACACCGTAATCGGAGTGCTCACAACTACCACCTAGACTGATAAATTATGCATTAATGCAGTTCGGTGTTAACAAGCTGATTTTACGATTGACTTATTAGAACGATACCAATTCGAAAAACAGTCTGGGAATAGTTAATTAACATGGAGGTTTTAAGTTCACCCCAATCAACTCGGCCAAACCGTGTGACACAGTTTGAACGTGTCGGTATCTACAAGGATGATTTACAAACGAGACGCTCGGCCAAGCCGTAGCCAACAATTTACAGATGCAAGTGTTTGTTATGATACAGGTTACTTCCTGATAGTCAACTGTGTGACCCATGCATGGAAGAATGGTAGTTTTTGGACAGTAAGAGTGCAAAGGGGTGGATTCAGGAGGTCAGGTTAAATGTTTTCCAGGCAGTACAAATTTTCTTACATGGACTCGGTTAGCGGGAATAAAGCAATAAAACGATCGCCTTCAAGTGTTACTAGATGCTGGTCTTCTCAGGTAGGTACAGGATTGCAGGTTTCTTGCTTACCAGGATTAAGCAAACGGCGATGACTCTTAAGGTGGTTCCGGGTTAGAGTTCAGGTTCTGGTCTGGAGTCTAGAAAGAACGGTTTAGATCTCAGTCTCCGAGACTAGCCTTCAACGTCGCTTATTTAGAGGAACCTAAGAGGGGTAAACAAGAGGTTTACGAGGAATTGCGTGTTGCTGCTCTTGTGGAGACTAACCCCTAATGGGGCCCAGATGTTTTCATGTCGAGACTGGGGCCGAACAAATTGATAATGGTTATTAAAACGTTTTAAAACAATTTACAAGAATGCGAAACGTCACAATACAAACCATTTTGCCGCATTTTGCGAAATAACTATGCCGTGCACATAAAGAAATTTAATAGAAAATTACGATCTAAAAAAGCTTTTGAATAACTAAATTTCTAGTACATATTTTTATACCCTCTTTAGGAGAGTGTAACTAGAAGAAGAACGATTTAACAGAAAAGGTTATTAGCAACATTTTTATGTTTCAACGTCCTCTATAACCCCCGGAAGTTTGTCAGCCAAATTACAAGACTCCTTGCAGATACATTTTATTAAAATACTAGCTGGCCCGGCAAACGTTGTTCTGCCCAAAAAAAATTTGTCTCTAAAACCCCGTTTCGCCACTATAGAGTCTTAATTTTGCCATGTCCTTGGTCTTGGACTTAAAAATAAATGTCATTTTCGCAATCAACGTCCCAAAAAACCTCAATAATGACACCCACATCGATTTTTAGGCTTATTTACCCCATTTCACCCTCTAAGGGGTAGCGGACCCGACTGACGTTGTCCTGTCCGAACGTTGGTTTGCCTGGTAGTAGCAGGTTCAGCAAACTTTTTTTTGATTTTCGATTTTTCGATTTTTTTCATTTTAAAAAATATTGGGGGGGGGGTGAAATTTTGGGGTTATATGTTCTGATATGCGAAAAATCTTTAAAAAAATTAAAAAAAGAAATTTGTCAAAAAGTTTTAAAAACAATCCTAGAACCCGATTGCAGCGCCACCTACCGGGTCTAATTGTGAATCTAAACCATCCAGGGACCCACTCAAATATACACACAAAATTTCATCAAAATCGGTCCAGCCGTTTAGGAGGAGTTCAGTCACATACACACGTACAGAAGAATTATATATATAAAGATTATTAAAGCCCATATATTGAATTTAATAATGAAAACGTTAATATATCTATCATTCTAAATCAAATCTCTTTTTCTTTAACACCCTTGATTAGACTTGATAACATGCATGAATAATGGATAATAGCAATTGAAAAATAATTAATGAACCCTTAATAATTGGTGTTATGCGGACTGATTTTTATATGGCCATTTATTGGCCGCACTAACTTGTGCCTTTACCTGCCTTCCAGTTGCAATGTCTTGTGTTGTGGCATGTGACAATCTAAATTTTGCATTTAATTCTGTTTCGCACTGAGTAAAATAACATTCCATCTTATATGTATAGAAGGATGTGTACCACTTGTGTTGCTGTTTAAGTACTACTAGTTTAATTTTCAATTCGGAATTAATTGGCTAACAAAAATAAAAGTTGATTAGCTCTACTTCCGTCCTTTCGTTATTGATGGAATATTATTACAATAGGCAGTCATAGGTGACTGTCCGGTACCTTCAAGAGTGCATCCTGATAAGGTAAATTTTGAGAAAATGCAACACAATATAGTAGCAATAGAGACTGCGTAACTAACAGAAAACAGAGCAGTGAATCTGAACAATCTACAAATGAAGAAGAACTGATCGAAGAAGATCCGGAAAAACTTGCCAAACAATATTTTGTTGAAAAAAATAATTTCAAGTGCGGGAAAGAGCAACCATCACTAAATGTACAAACAAGAATACATAATAACTCACTTACCAGGCTTTTGTAATTCAATCAAGACACTTGGCTGTATAACAGATATTGCAAAAATTTCAAACTTGTTTCTTCATAATAAAAGAAATAATTGATTGGACGAACAAAAAATTGATAGATTGAAAGTTAATTATTCTGTATCTGATGCAGTGGCGTAACTATCATATGTGCAGGGGGTGCAAAGAACCTCCGCGCCGAATGTATATAGGCGCCGCGGTAGCGGAGTTTTTTGTGAAAAAAAAGTTTTCCTAGAATAGAGGTTCAAAGCTGCAACAGACTATGATACGTGAGCGCCATTGGGCTCTTTTCGTGAGCAGTCTTTTCTCCTTTTGAGTAGATTAGAAGTTCTAGCTCTAGTGTGTGTTTGTGATTCTTAGATTGCATAGTGGATAGTGCATAGTAACATACTATAAATTCAAAGTTTTAAACCGCAAATTTCTGACGATTGCCTTAGATGCAGAGGTCATAGAGAGTGCCAAATTACTTCAAATTACGTATGAAACTGATCTCGATGACGGCTTACTAAAGCAAATTGTACAATTTCGATCTTCGTACACAACTAGCATTAAATATTGCTTATCAGTGAAAGAAGTGGGAGAAAAATGTCTGTCTAATCATTGGCTAGCTTTTCATATTTGTATACAGCTTATATCCTACTTTTTACAACCCGTCACTACAGCCTCCATTGAGAGATCTTTTTCTAAATTAAAAATTATTAAAAACCTTTTGCTAAGTAGGATGGGCCAAATACGCCTAAAGAGTTTTGCATTACTGAGTATCGGGAAAGTAAGAGCCAGTCCTCTTGGTTTTAATTCACTGATAGATATGTTAGCTTTAGCAAAGTGTCGCAAAAGAGAGTTTAATTAAAGTGCTATACCTACCTACATATTTATATATCTACTAGCTGGCCCGGCAAACGGCCCCCCAAAAATAATTTGTCTCTGAAACCCCGTTTCACCACTACAGAGTTTTAATTTTATGTCATGTCCATGGTCTTGGACTTAAAAATAAATGCCATTATCGCAATCAACGTCACAAAAAACCGCAATAACGACACCCATATCGATTTTTAGGCATATTTGCTCCATTTCACCCCCTAAGGTGTAGCGGACCCGATAGACGTTGTCCTGCCCGAACGTTGGTTTGCCTGCTATTGGCGGGTTTAACAAACGTTTTTTCGATATTCGAATTTTCGATCTTTTTCATTTTAAAAATTATTGGAGGGTTGTGGGAGGGGGGTAAAATTTTGGAGTTATATGTTTTGATATGCGAGAAATCTTAAAGAAATTAAAAAAAAATCGTCAAAAATTTTTTTTAAATTCCTAGAACCCGATTGCACCGCCAACCACCGGATCCAATTGTAAATCTATACCATCCAGGGACCCTCCCAAACACACAAAATTTCATCAAAATCGGTCCAGCCGTTTAGGAGGAGTTAGGTCACGTACACACGTACAGAAGAATTATATGTATAAAAATATATATTTTATTTTTCTTGTGAATTATTTAAATTTGTATTCCTTTTACGTGGTTCTTGTTTTTGTATTTTTTTATGTATTTTTATGTTTCATGTTATATTTTGCGAGTGTTTGATGTAATGGTAAAATCTGTTCTACTTTATGGGTCGGAATCGTGGACGGTTACAGAACTGGTAAAGCAGAAATTGCAGGTGTTTGTAAATAGGTGTTAGGTGGCCAGTCATTATTTCGAACAAAGATCTTTGGGACCGAACAAATCAGGTGGACATTAATATAGAAATTAGGAGAAGAAAATATGGATGTTTAGGGCATACGTTGCGAAAAAATAAAACTGAAATTTGCAGAAAAGTTTTGATTGGAAACTTTAGAGCTTCAGAAACAGAGGACGCCCGCGAAAAACGTGGAGGAGAACTGTGAAACAAGAGACACGAAAGACTATAGGAAGAGCTAAGGAAAATGACAACTGGAGAAAATATACAAATACCCTATGTCCCGATAGAGAATAATGGGATTATTATTACTATTATTATTATTAGTTTTATTATATTATATTTAATAAAATATTGAAACATCTAAATGTGTTTTATTTTGCAGTAAGTAACCTTTCATGTTAAGAAAAGAGCTTATTAATTTTCTTTTAAATTTAAAGTGTTGCATGACCAAAAATTACCCCCCCCCCCTTTTTTTCTGAAACTTCTTGTCTACAGCGGCTATCATTTATTCTTGCACCCCGGCGCCAAACCGTCTTGTTACGCCACTGATCTGATGTTAGTTTTGTACGGAAAAATAGTGTTTTAGAAATGGAGGGTTTTTATAGAGTTTCTAAATTTTGCAGAACTATTCAAGTCTAACTACTATCGCTGAAAATTTGTTTGCAACTGGCAGGATAGGGCGAGATGTTTTCAGATCCACAATGTCTCACAGTTCTCAGACTAACAAAATCTAATGTAAGAACAAACAGAAATGCAATAGCTGATAACAGGTTAAGTTTGATAGAAATTTTAGGCAAACTCAATGAGCGAGGACTAACTTATGTTGGAATTTGAAAAAAGTAAAGAATTTCAATCGAAAAAAATCTAGACTAGTCAATTCTTCCATCTATGGCTTCACAGAAGAACTGACACTTTTATTTTATGTTCCAAACGTTGCAAAAGCTGTTCCACTTAATATATCCTCTATGCCCCACAGAGGAGTAACAGAGGAAATTAGTGAAAAACCAGAATTATTGCTATTAATAAAACTAAAGATTTCGTCTTAATCCACATATATTTTTTTTAAATTCCCGAACGTTTTCGGCTTATGCCATCTTCAGGGGACGTTCTACAAAATAATTGACAATGAAACTAACTTTATAACAAACCAAAAATTACTTACAGTTAACAAACACACAAAATCACAAATAAACAGCACAAACTCGCTACAATTGCCGCGGTGGGTTGACTAGAACTGGCAATCAAATACGGTGGAACATGCGCGCCGATAAAAGAATTTGTGAAAGGCGAAAAAGGACCCCATTAAAAATACTCAAGGGATCGGCAAACTTTTGAAATACTCCGATCCTGCAAATATTAATTGATCGTTTAAATTGACCTGCAACACTCAACAATGTTGAGCTTCACTCCTTTATCTAAATAATGTAAGATTCTACAAAAAGACTCCCTATCGAAATTATGATCGTTTTCGTTGATATGTACAGCAAAGTTCGATTCAATTTTGGATTTTTTAATGCAATTAAGATGTTCACTAATTCTGATGTTGAAAGTTCTACCGGTCTGTCCTATATATGTAGCTCCACAATTGCAAGTCAAACTATAAACGCCATTTTTCTTTAGGGAGCCAATTTGGTCTTTATTTCTCACCAAGAGAGTTTGTAAATTGAAAGTATTAGAAAAAGTAACATTGAAATCATTAGTAGCAAATAATTTCTTGAAATAATATGAAATTTTACCCACAAAATTAATGGAGAAATAAGGTTTGGGTATAGGTGGAGAAATTATAGGGTAGCAAAAGGAATCAAATATACGTTTTCTCTTTTGATCGAAAATTTGTTTGATAATATAGATTGGGAAGTCGTTCTTTATGGCAATATACAGTAATGTTTTAAGTTCTAACACGTAATCTTCGTAAGAGAGGGGCACGATATGTAGACGATGAAACATAGAATAAAAGAAAGCTGTTTTATGGCACATAGGGTGATTAGAATGATAGTTTATACAATGATCAGTATGAGTGGGCTTCCGATATATTTTAAATGATATGTCATTAACATTTTTAATTACTGTTAAATGGGGTCCTTTTTCGCCTTTCACAATTTCCTTTATCGGCGCTATTACACCACCCCCTTTCCGGGTTTTTTATGTATAAGAATTAAATTAAGATATCTACCCTATTTGCTTATTGAACAGAAGTAGTATCAATAATAATATATTTCGCACTTACCTTGTTACTTTCAATTGAATTATAAATTGACATATCTCATCAATAAATATATATGACATTGAAATTATGTCATTTAAATATTTTTTTTTGTATTCGCTCCCCAAACTGGTTACTTTGGAAACTGTCTAGGATCCTCAAAATGGCCATTTAGAGGCCTTGTACTTAAAGTCGTCATGGCAACATTTTAGCGGACTCAAACATTAGTTGCCATGACGCCTTTAAGTACAAGGCCTCTAAATGGCCATTTTGAGGATCCTAGACAGTTTCCAAAGTAACCAGTTTGGGGAGCGAAAAATACATTTTCGCGCGGCCTCCTAATATAATGCCGCGTTAATGGTAATTGAAACTTCATATTATAATGTTTGGAGAGCTAATACAAAAAAACGTTGTATGCAACACGTCCTCAAATGGCTTTAGAGGACTCATCTCCATATTACGGACTCGTCCCCTAAAGCCTTGCTTTGAGGACTAGTTACATAAAGTACTATAAATGTACCTCGGCTAGCTAGCTTATTTAGCAATTAAGAACTCTATTTCCTTCTCAGCTGAATGAGTTATTGTTAATATAAATTATATCTCTAGAATTGTATTTTGAATTATCAAATTATTATCAATTTGACTTGCTTTTTAAATCACACTATCTAGTACTTGAAATTGAACCTTCTAATTCAGTTATAGTGTATTAATATGTTTGGCTTGACATTACATTTAATAATCAAACTAAAGGCTGTCAAAATATTTAATTAAATTACTTGTTCCAAAAATGTGAGGTTAAACTTTCTTAAATATAACTAGACCAAAAATAATACAATTTCTAAATATAAAAGCCGAAAACATCGAGTACTCAAATCAATTCAAATTTGAAAAACTTAATATTCTAAATGTTCTCTAAATCTAAAATACAATGTTTTATTCTAATTTTGCCGTACCAAACTGTTATTAAAATACACTAACCTTCTCAAAGATGAACTCGTACCTGAAGTGTGTTTCTATATCAGCTCCAAACTGATCACAGTCTTCAAGCATCTCCTTTAAGATGTCGAAGACCCATAAAAACTCGTTGTAGCTGTCGTGACCGTTTAATATTTTGTTAAACGGTAGTGCAGCATGCCACAAACACAAACACTCGCACTAACTGATGACTTAAACACCAATAACCACTTGAAATGGTTTCTATTAATCTCCAAATCGCTATGCGAATAATAATTGTGACTCCTTGGTCAGACTTTGATCGTGCAGAAGGTTATTCTTGCTAACACGTACCAAACTTTAATATTATTCTCACAATTAAAGGGATATTAGACCTTTAACGTGACTAATTAGACTGAGATTACTCAAAATATAGAAACTTTTTCAGTTGCAGTTAACAACCCTCTGGTTGCTAATATTTACTGCTACCAGCTATTCACTTACACTTGTTATCCCATGATACCCTTTAGATATCTGGATATTAATTGAAAATAATTAATCATTCTCACTGCATGCTACATTACAGCGCGCATGTTCCACCGTATTTGATTGCCAGTTCTAGTCAACCCACCGTGGCAATTGTAGCGAGTTTGTGCTGTTTATTTGTGATTTTGTGTGTTTGTTAACTGTAAGTCATTTTTGGTTTGTTATAAAGTTAGTTTCATTGTCAATTATTTTGTAGAACGTCCCCTGAAGATGGCATAAGCCGAAAACGTTCGGGAATTAAAAAAAAAATATATGTGGATCAAGACGAAATCTTTAGTTTTATTAATATTTAAAATGGTCCACGACAACGATTTTCGTATTATTAATAGAATTATTGCTTATTATAATTCTTACAGGCAGGAATCTTGGTGAAAAATGCACCAACTATTCATTTCGTTGACGTGCCAGGCCAATGGCTGCATTTTATGCAATACTGAGACAATGCCTAAGTGTTATACCAGATTTTTACAGATACTCCAGACATTATCACTAAATTTTCTTAAAATTCTGAAACAATCATTAACAGAACCACATACGAAAGCAAGACTAGCTGGAACATAGTTACCTATAAAAAAATTTCATTTCACTATTGCAAAAGCTTTAGGTGTAATTACCAATGAACAGGCAGAACAAGGCAATATGAATGATCCAGTTTAGAATTCAGTGAAACATGCTGTCTGTACGACTGGAAACTTAAAAGAAGAATAAAATATCTATGTTGCAGCTGTAAAAAACCCGGCACCCGGCCTGCAAATCATCCATTACTGTACAACTTTTAGGCTGGAAAGTATTTTTTTGGAATTTTGTAAAATTTTTCTTTACAGGCTTATTTTGAAAAACTGATGTTTTGATTGATTTGCAATATTTGTTGACTGTAGTACCAAAGAGCATATAATTATATGCATATAATTATATGCTCTTTGGTAGTACCTACTAAGTAAGTCAAATACAACTATTTCTAGATTTTTACAAAAGTATAATGCTTGTTTACTACTGTAATATTCCAATACCTATTTAGGTAAAATTAAGAAGAAACGAAGGTGCCAAAACAATGTTGTACGTAACTTATCCGGAAATGTCCTTTACAGGACCTGTAGGCTTTCAGGCCCTGCCTATACATCCTGTAAAGATGGTGTTTCCGGACTTGTTATGTAAACTACTATTTTGTACTACCAGTCATGTAAGTGTTTGTTACAAGCCTACTTGCATGTCATGTAAGTTGCATTTATAGGCTTACGCCAAAAAAGTTGGTACTATGCGTTTACATAGACAGCATCTTGGTTCGTTTTGTGTATTTTTAACTCTAATGCCTTCAAAGCTCGGCCCTACAGACTTCGGCTTTCAAACAACATTCTCGATCGAAATATAACACTTACTACTCTTGGTACATAAATAACTGTTTTGTTTGCAGTTGCAACCAATGTTGACATTGACATTTTTGTGATAATTTATTTTTAATATTTTCATTAAATAAACTAACGGTGATAATAAAAGCGGAAAAAACTTTATTTGGTACATAAGAGCATGTTATTTCAACCCGTCTATTGGACAGAGATGCAGCAATTAATTTTAATAATATTATACGCATCTAATTTCTGTCAGAGAAATATAAATTCCGTTTATATTAAGAAAATTTATTAAAATTAATTTATTGTCTTTCATACATGAGTGTTTCACTTTAACATAACTGGATAATTAAAACAGTTCCGTTCACTAAAGTGATTAGGGTTCTGTAGTAGTATACATGACATCCTTTTTAAAACAATTTGATTGTACACGACTTACCATGTACCTATTACTCAAAAAAGTAATATACCCTGTTTTAACAAAAATATTTAAGCTACAAATTACAAATACAGTTCTTACAGTTAGAAGCTAATCTAAAAACATTAAAAAATGCAAAGGCACAAAGTTGCATGTGTGTTCAACAATGTTATCATTTAATTGGACATAATTTAATCATAGAAGGTTAATTAAAATTAGCTGCAATGCATTTGCATTTACTTCGATAAATATTGGAGATTTGTAACAATTAGAAATTTATTAAATTGAAAGTATTGTGACTATGTACATGTCTTCTTAAATAAAAATAACAACAGTAACCATTCTGTAACTTAAGCAGTAAATATAAATACACTGATAAAACCATTAAAAAGCTAAATATGTACGGATTTTTGTATAAAATAACACTTGCATTACAAATTTTGTGCGGATTGTTAATAAACCTTAATATTATTACACAAAAGCAAACTAGTTTGCAAACGGGATTAAATATTAAACAGTTATCAAAAAGCTCCTTGTAGGTTTGACACATAAGTACTTGTTTTTAATCCACAAAGCTATAATCACCTCGACACTTTGATTTAAAATAACTCGAGAAACAATTTTTAATCAGTTGTGCTGCCAAAAATAAAATAAAGGCGCCTACTCCGTTTTTACCACAACTGTAAGTTTTAGTATAAATTGACTACATGAAGAAATGCCAAATAAGCTTTTCATATAAATAATATATTTACAAGTGATAAAATACAAATAGGCCAAATGGTTAATTTCTAAAGCATTAACAACTTTATTTTTATTATACCAACAGTCTTCATTTAACGATTTTCATTGATTTTTAAATTTAAGATTTAATTGCAGTTGATTTGTACATATGTAGTGAAGTGTAAAACACACCATATTATACAGATCAATGTAAATTGATTTATTAATAATTTTGACAGACATCACAGCCTCCAGTATGCACAAATGTGTTAAATAATAAAATATAGACTATAAAGTACATTCTTAGTCTTAACAATAAATATTAAATAGTAATACACGGTACCTAAATAAAATAATTTAAAGTAGTGATAATTTAAATGCATGTATACCTTTGCTGCTTATGTAAATATATATTTACATAACTGATATGTTTAGTTCGACACTTGTAGCATTGTATTAATTTAAAACAGTAGAAATTCTCTCATTAAAATACAAGGCGATTCACAGAAGACCACAAGTCTACGTTTCGAAAATAGGCAACCCTATATACTTACCACAGAATGTTGCCATACGTAATTAATGTAAATGTGGTAAGTATATTGGGTTGCCTATTTTCTAAACGAGGCTCGTATTCTCCCGTGAATCACCCCCTACATACAAATAATAACTTAAATTAAATACATCTAAGAGTTTTAAAAAACCATTTCTATAAACAATAAAAATACTTAAAAAGCATAAAAAACAATGCCGGTAGCTAAACTTTACAATTCTTTAAAATCCTAAAATTATATCTTACTCACAACTGTAGGATCAAGTTTTACATATCAAAATTCAGTACATTAATTTAATTGTACAGTGCTAGCATTATTAAAAAGTGGCCACGGAGTTGTTAAAATTGCAGTCCTCTCGATTGCTTTACTCAAGGTATCATTAATTATTGAATCATTACTGGGTCTATATAAATCCATAATGTCTCCGACGGCAGACGATGTTCCAAAAATAAGTGCTAACACACCAGTTGCTACAACTATCACGTCTTTGAAGATTCTCCAATTGTATTTGCCGAATCCTTGCTCCCAAAATGTGACAACTTCTATCAAAATGGGAATTATAAGTCCCAGTATGGAGAAGCACAAAGCACCAATTAAACTAATAAATGGTCCAATGGTTGGCACGGCTATCGCAATACCGACGGCTATTATGACCATTACGGTTCTCAGCGCATAGTTTGCAAGCGTTGCCGCCCTCCCCTTGAAATATTTCTTGAGAAAATTCCACATTATTTCCAAACAGATGAAAAACTGCAGTCCAAAAGTACAAAATATTGCCAGGCCAATCAAAATTTGTACTGCTTGAGCGGCACTATAAAAAAAACAATTAGCAATCAGGTGGTTTTAAAACTTCAATTAATGCTTACCCATCCTCTGCAGGTAAATTTAAAGTAACATTAGCTTCAGTGTAATCACCAAACTTCAGGTAACCAAGAAAACCAATCAAAATGT
Organism: Agriotes lineatus; assembly: GCA_940337035.1. Classification (NCBI taxonomy): domain Eukaryota; kingdom Metazoa; phylum Arthropoda; class Insecta; order Coleoptera; family Elateridae; genus Agriotes; species Agriotes lineatus. The sequence goes on along the minus strand of OW679199.1, from coordinate 16,280,097 downwards.
ACATGACTGTTACACCGGCCAAGCCTTGGTTTAACACTCCGCAAAGCCCTATGAATTTCTGAGGTCTTCTCATGTTGTTTTCCAATGGCATTACCTGCAAATAAGATACTATTTTAGTATTAAAAATAAAAGTTGAAGCGGGCATCTGGCCTCCTGGCCTGAATTGTTTGTTTTAATATTTACTTATATAGCCAGGTTGTGTTTTGATTTTTCATTGTTAATCAGGTTTATTATTGTACTCTAGCATAACAAAAAGTACAAGTAAGGCCTTGTTCTGTGTGTGAAGCGTTCGATTTTGTATGTGCAGTGATAAAAGAAAATTCAATGGTGGCCACAGGGATGCTAAAGGACAATTGAGGGCGCACAAATCCTCAAGGCGTACATATGCCTATGGTTCACAGTGTAAAATCGCTATATTATGAGTTAAACCAAAGACGGCTGGAGCAGCGTGGTAAATAGAATTTACTGCATAAGTGTTTGTGTACCACAAGCCAGTGTTTGCATTACATGTAGACGCTATTTTAACCGTTTACAGAGTAAGTTCACAACTGCCAGGCCGCCCCGATTGTTACGAGACGTCATTCACGATAGAGGCGACATAGTCAGTCATACTTTCCCGCCGTATTAGTGAGAAATTTCAAGGTTGATGACGCAATTCAGTCCGGGCGCTGCCACAAGCGTAAGATAACCTGATACAGGAAATGATTGCAGTTTCTGTGATAAGTGTTTGCTTCAGGCTGTAGAAATATTTCGCGACCATAAAGGTATATGTTTAATAGACAAATAAACAAGTAAGGAAATCGCAAAGCCGGGTTTTTATGCATCAAATCGCTATGGCGAATTTCGATGAATTACAATGATAATGCGTATTAAAGACAGTTATTTTGGTGTTTTTTTAATGCTGTTTAAATGTAAATAAACTTCAGAAGCAGTTAGTTATTCTGCTATTCTTTGACTTATAAATGAGTGTACAAACCAGTAAACGCGCGTTGATTTTACATTCTTAGTGTTGTGTTTAGAAGTGGCCACTTATTCTAGAGGTTAATCCTAATTTCTTTGTTTTCTGTGTGCATTTAAAAAGTAAATATATCTGTTTATTTGTGTAAATAAATTGGCTTTTCCTGTGAGTATTGTTTGAAGTCAGTTTCAGCCCACAAGTGCAGGTCAACTTTTTATGTTTAGCATATATTGACAGTTCCTATTCACAAACTGAGGTAAAGTAATAGTTTCATGTGTACTGAGCTAGATAGGTACACAACAAGAGCAAATCATCTACACAAATACTAGAGAAACGTCTTATAATAATTTAGCGTCCCAACAACGGAACTATGAAAAGCCTCATTTCAATATGGCGCCCAACTAGGGGCTACCAAATGATCTATTTCAAAGTTGAGCGATTTGCCAAAATATCTTATGGTATTTGTAGATAAAATTAATACATACCACACCGATGGCTTCTAAGGCAAAGATAGTAATGCTGAAGGAAGTCGGAAATGTTGAAATATCTGCAGCTAACTCTCTTTCTGCTATTGGCGGCAAATCAATGACGAGGTAGTAGCAGGTAATCCCAATGCCCAAGGCCATGAAAACATTTGCTATCATGGAAACGGGGGTGAGGTATTTCAAGTTAGGAACATAGCACAATATAATCAGTGGCACCAACAGCAGGAGCAAGTATAACCTCACGTCCAGGGAGCCCCAGTAATATCCCGTCACTTTATCGAAATTCTTTGCTACTATTACAGTGTAAGCACTGCATGTACCAAAATATGTTATAAAAATTCCTATGTCTACTATTCTTCTGCAAATCAAGAACATGGTTACATACAATTTACAGGTACTGAATAAGCGTGGCTCTTACCTAGCAGCTCCACCCAATTGTCTACTCCATCTGGGTCCTCTTTTACATGCTTCTTCAGCAACATCTGCAAATGTCATTGAAGTTCGCCCTGACCTCTTGTATAATTCATGGGCGCACACAACCTGAAAACATATTATTAGTTAAATATTTGAAAGCATCGCTTTAGTTTTTTAATAATATTCAGAAGTGTATAAATAAACTTACCAATATATAAGCACAGTGGGTACAGATAAGAGATTCTATGAGCGTTGCAACTATACCAACAAGCAGGCCTGCAGACTTAAATGCTATGGGCATGGCTAAAATTCCTGTTCCTAAGCAGGACTTCAGTAAATGTATAAGAGTGCCAACTTCCCTAAAATAAGAGTCACATTTAATACTTTGATAGTATATGTCAATGGAACGATTGCTTCATATATATTTTTTAAGAAAATTTTTGTAAAATTTTGATTTTAATACATTTTACTAGATGCATCGATGCACTGATTTAGTTTCTTAATTAACTAAACAATTAATTACATAGAGAAACATTCTATTCGTGATACTAGCACGATTCAAGAAAGGTACAGGTGGAACTGATAATATGTACACGCCGAATCATCTATTAGAACAAGATAAAACAAAAGAGAAAGTTAACGTATATGAATTTTTCGTAGATATTAAAATTGCATTTCATATGGTGCATGGGAAAGAGTAATGGAAGACAAATATCTTATAAGCACATTGAAGGACAATTGTAACACAAACAATAAAGTGAAGAATCAATATTACTTTGGATTGAAAGAAATAGCTAAGACTGTCCTTTCCAGGGTACGGACAGAGCATTATCCCCTCTCACTCTAAAGTACTTTAGAGTAAGAGGAAACAACGATCTGTTCGTACCCTGGAAAGGACAAATACGTTAAATTGACATCAAGTCACCCTAAGTGAGACAAAGAAAAAACTATAAAACACAATGCCTTTAAATGTGGAGAAATCTAGAATAATACAATTTATAAAGAGTGGTACAAACGAAACAAAAGAAGAATGGATTTGGTACAACAAAATGGAAGAAGTAATAGTATATTACAGCCCGAGATGGGAAGTGTTTCATTACTGTCGGGAGATTAGTTAGCTGATTGAGACGCGAAGCGTCGAAATCAGTTATTATCTCGAGACTAAGGAAACTTCCTGTCGAGGTTTGTATACTATTTTATTCGCAACCACTTTATTCTAAACAATAATTGGAAAAATTATTATATTATGATACGACAGGTTGCGACACGCATGAATGGATCAACAAGATTCCCAGTATCCCTACCTACTCAGCGGTCGGGAATGTACTTCCGCACTCACTTCCCGCACTTGAGCGGGAAGTGAGTGCGGGAAGTAGCGGGCTGAAATGTACGACTTCCCTCACTCAAATGAGGTCAGGAATGTTAACATTACATATATGGTTGCGAATAAAAGAAATTAAATATCTGGGATACAGAAACTATGGACCAGAAGCACTTTTAAGAGAGATAAAAAAAGGAACGAAAACAATATAGGTATCAAATATTGAGTACAGGAAAATGTATGGGACAGAAATATGGAATGGAAAAAACAATTGCAGGTGTAATATCAGGAATGTGTGCTAAAGTTGAATAAGTCTATATCAACGTACAATGCATTAGAGAAAACAAAGAGAAGAAAGTTTGAAATAAAAGCAAGAGATAGAGCAACACAAAAATACTGTATTAAAGGAGTATTGTACTAATATCAGAAAAAACCTTGCACAAGATGTGTCCAGGTGAAATAGGAAAATAAATAAATATTACCGGAAAAAGGTATTCCCAACAAAACAAGTTTGAGAACAAGAGAAGACAACACAAAGACAACAACAGTACAATAAAATAGTAAAAAGTATCTGTAATAGGATATACAGAATAAAAATGACAGAAGAAACATCAAAATATTTAACAGATAAATGAAGAGAAAAACCACCAAAAAGTAATAGCAAGATGTAGGACCGGGAATGAATAAAATGAGACACAAATATAGTGCAAAAAGAAAAATGTGCCGATTATGTAGAATCAGGGAAGCGATAAAAAAGCATTTTGTTTGCCAGTATTTAAAGACTAGAGACGTAAGTGCAGCAAAAGCAATCAACTTGATAGTAGATGAAAGTGAGGAAGAGGTATGAGAGATGAATAAACATATCGGGTGTCCAAATAAATTTCACCTCTAGTGTGCTGTCGCTCCATATAAACATCATGTAGCCACAGCACATTAGAGGTGAAATTTATTTGATCACCCAATATAATATACTAGCTGATACCCGCGACTTCGTTCGCGCGAGATTCGTTATTTGTGTATTAAATAATGACTAATTATTTTCTGTCATCCCATCCCATCCTGTCCCCGTCCCCGTCCCAGTCTCTTTCTCCGTCCCCATCTCCGTACCGTCCCATCCCGCCCCGTCCCCTCCCCTTCCATCCCACCCCTTCCCTTCCCTTTCCGTCCCGTTCCGCCCCGTCCCGTCTCGTCCCTTCCCGTCATGTCCCTTCCCGTCCCGTCCCTTCCTTTCCCGTCCACTCCCGTCCCGTCCAGTCCCGTCCCTTCCCTTCCCGTCCCGTCCCGCCCCTCCCCTTCCATCCCACCCCTTCGCTTCCCTTTCCGTCTTGTCCCGTTCCGTCCCGCCCTGTCCCGTCTCGTCCCTTCCCTTGTCGTCCAGTCCCGTCCCTTCCCGTTCCGTCCCGTGCCCTCCCCTTCCATCCCATCCCTTTCCTTTCTGTCCCGTCCCGTTCCGTCCCGTCCCGCCCCGTCCCGTTTCGTCCCTCCCTTCCCGTCCAGTCCCGTCCCGTCCAGTCCAGTTCGTCCCGTCCCGTCCCGTCCCGTCCCGTCCATTCCAGTCCCGTCCCTTTCCTTATGTCATGTTCACCGTCTTGGACTTAAAAATACGTGTTTGCTTATTTGTTTTTAGGAGTACTCCTACGAAGTTTCAAGTCGAAATGTCTATTTAATATTATTTCTCCATACAAAATTGGAACCCCCATTTTACCCCTTTAGGGGTTAAATTTCGAAATATCCTTCCTTATTCCTTGTATAAATCATAAAGGGAACCTCTATGCAAAATTTTAGCTTTCTAGGTCCAAGGGTTTGGGCTGGGCGTTGATGGTCAGTGAGTGAGTGAGTGAGTGAGTGAGTGAGTCAGGACTTTCGGTTTTATATACAGGATGTAGAAATGCTTTACGCACCATAGGGTTTTCAATGGTAATTTTTTCATATGACAATATTTGCTTCCCTAATTATTTTAGAGCAAACTTGTAAATAGGTTTTTTGTAGAGCAAACAATTCTGCATCCATTTATGCCATCATTTTTGTCATTTTACGTCAGAAAACCTAATAATAAAAGAAACTAGAATGATCATTTTTTCAAAAATCAGTGCAAATTGTGAAGTGGTGGTATGCCGGAAGCAGATCAGGTGCAATAAGTGCCATGGTTGCCGCTACATTTGACAGATTCAAACAAATAAACAACAAACTAATTTGTTGATGCTTTGAGATGCTTCAATAATTTCAAGGCACCACTGAATTGTCTAAAAATGGTAATTTTGTTGTTTTAAATTTTCGGTTTTCCGAAATATAAAATGACAAATGCTGGCATAAATGGATACAGAATTTTTTTCTGCACAAAAAACTTTCAAACAAGTTTACTCTAAAATAATTAGGGAAGCAAATATTTTCATATGAAAAAATTACCATTGAAATCCTTATGTTGCGTAAAGCATTTCTACACCCTGTATATAGATTAATGTGGTTTTACAATAAATGAAAGTTAGCAAGTAAATACATACTACTACAGTACTATTACTGTTGCTATAGTAAATGTAACAATTTCAAAAAGATATAGTTAATAATTAGTATGACTGTTGTATGTATATAAAAGGTAATCAGTCACCCTAATTTGGCCAGGACAGTTCCGGCTTTGCATTATTTGTTTTAAAGATTTTTTTCTCTTCCATTTTCAAATTTTCAGAGAAAATTAATTGTATCAAAAGTGCAACTAAATTTGAAAAGAAATGTGCAGCTACGAAATATCCTTCTTCTCTATTTTTGGTATTTACGCTTATTGATGTATACATTTTCATATTTACACCATTCAAGTAGAACAATTCAAAGAGTCTTGTCTTTGCCACAACACGATTGGTTCGTTTTTTTTTGTGTTTACAGAATAATTGCAATTATCTAGAAGCATTTTTTGGTATACTATGAGCGGGCATCAGACAAGGTACATTTTTAGTTTGAATTGCAAAAGCCCTTTCTTACGTTGTTAAAACTCATCAATTCTTAAATATTGTTATTGTTCATAAAATAGTGACAACTGTATTAATGTGATAATTAAATTCAAACAATTATGTGTTGCTAGACGATGGTTTAATATTTACTTAATAATTACAGCATTTAGCACAGCGTATTGTGATAGCACAATATTAATTTACCTTTTATTGCTTTTATCATAAATATCACTAATGTGTTAATATGTATTATTTATTGAATGCATTGAAAGGCAATAAATTGTAATTATTTTTTTATCTACCATAAGTTATGACTTGATGATCTGAGTGTGTTCCCTACAGGCCGTTCTTTTAAGTTGCATATGTGGGAATGATGCAGTTGAATTATTTATTTATTACTTTCATACTAATATCAATTTTAAGCAAATCTACATTTTTTCTTTAATATCGTAACTACATACACACATTTCATCATCTCTTCCCAATTTTATAGCCTTCAAACTTGCCATTAAAATGTTTATGGATTTTATAACAAAGCAACGATTAATAAAATCACATTCATTACTAGATTATATCTGTTTTAGTTATGTGACATCTGTAAATATCTGTTATCAGCTTGATTCCATTGCTTTGTACCGATGTTATTAAATGACTTATGTCGCTGCGATAGGTACATTTGTGTACTAATGAATATTATATTTACTTAATTGTTATTGATAATAATTAATAATTATTTCTCATATCATTATTTACAAACAAGATAGAAATACAGCTGCACATCTTCCATCTGGATTTTTATCATGGTTTAATATGTATTTAAGAAGCATTTACTGATAACCTTACACGATATTTTATCCTTATAATATTGTCTGACCATGGTTCAGTGGAGCAAGATGAACTTAAATCTCAACAAAAAGTTATGTACAAAGGTAATAAAAAGTGGGTAACTATCTATTGCAAAAGTTGAAGGTGGCTGTGATAATTATTGTTTTTATCCACAAGTCTTGTGATATTAGCACACCATGTAATATTTTATTTGTTATTTAGTAATTATGACACAATGCCGGATCCCTTAATCAATTTTGTTTCCCTGTTAGACAACAGCAACAGTGCTTAAAATTTATATCTGATAAAACAATGAAATGAATTGATGTGCCGGTTAGCTACCATTTTCAGGGTTCAAAATTCAAATCTTAGCCACCGTTAACCTAGCAATAGATGATTCAGCGGCTAATTAATCAAAAACATAATGAATGTTGCATGCTAATTGCAAAATGTTTATCGCTGCTGCATATCGCTCTTAGGTCTGCAGATTGCTGAGACATTTGAGAGATAGTGCCCTATGAAAAAATTCATTAAGGCCTTATCAGGAAAACATTATTAAAATACAAGAAGAGCAAAAACACAATGCATAAATAAAAGCCTGATTTGGTGACCTCTTTGAGCCACGACCTCGGGTTAAGCAACTGTGATCGTGTGGATACTTACGTTACAGGGTGCTCCAGCACTCTGGCTTTAAACGGATCGAAGTGTCCGCCTAGGGCCGCCGCAGCCTCGGGATCCCCTTTCGTAATTTGGTATCTGAAACAAAAATAATGTAACTAAGTGGGAAGAATCGAATCAAATAGTTCGTATAAGGTTTTTATACAAAATTAGATCTTACAAAGTTATGTTTGTGGCCTAACTTCTAATTTTAGTCAAAGTTCTATTAAATATGTATATGAACATTTTTAAAATTTGTAATGAGCAACAATATAGGTAGAATATTTTCACATACATTGGGAATATAGGCAATTTTCTAAATAAACACCATATTTTAAATTTTAAAAAATGTTTTCAGATGATTGCACCAATTTAACCATATAATGCTTTTTTATTTTAATAAAATTACTAGCTTATATAATTCAATACGCATTCTTTTTATCTAGAAATAAGAACTGTGAAACTTTAAAGACTTGTGAGAATGTCAGTCTTAATTTATCTCCTTGAAGAATATACAAAAATTATAAAAGCTTAAAGAAAGGTGCAATTATCTTTCTATAAGAAAAACTGAAAATCAATTAATAAATAAACAGATGAAAGAATAAAAGAAAAATATTTAAATTCGCTTAAACATCAAATTATATTTTAGACTGGTCGATAGAGATATATTTGCAAAAGATACATATAACGCATCATCTGGTGTCAGTTCAGCTGCAATTAATATTTTTCTGATCTTTCTACTGACAATTTATTGTTGCATAATGATTTAATAAATATATTACAAGCTGTTTACAATAACTGAATAAATTGCTAAGATGATAGAAGATATTTAAATGAATGTGACGAATTAAAATTTTTAATTTACTAAACAGCTGGAGATTTTTCATCATTAGTAGTTGTGGTGGCAAATTACTGAAGACCAAAAACTGTACACTTGTATGTAATTTAATTATTCTTCCTCTTGTATTAGACCACTGGCCTGTTTAATTCCACAAAGTTCTGGTGCTATGAGCCCTCTTTGATCGTAAGCCGGGTAGGAGGTTAGCTTTGCCCGTCGAAAGTGAGGAAGAGTTCCCTTGTTAGGGGTTACTGACTACCACGGGTAGTAATTTCACGTTTTTGAAACGTTAAATAGTACAAGTTTCAAGTTTATACAATTTAAGTTTATTAGCAGTTATAAATTAAGCTTTGTAGAGCATTTTTAAATGCTACTATAATGTATTGGTTTAATCCACGGAGTAATAAAAATGCGTGATACACATGTACACAATTATCAAATTAGGTGCGAAACACCTTCACTTGCTGTTAACTTTCAGATGAATAGCTGTCGGCTGTCGAGTAAGTAAATTGCTTTTTCAATTATGTTTAAAATTTGGTTTGGGCAGAGGGATGGTTTCATACAAAATGTTCACGTGTTGAAAACGTGATCGCGGCATCGTATAGATTGCAAGAATTCCACAGATAAGAATGTGTTGTATTCAGTTACTAAACTGGAATTAAAAATTAACATTCCAAGAAAATTATTATAGATTCCCTGAACTCTGACACGAAGGAAAAACTGAACAAATGTGCAATTCCAGACGCATTTCCGCAAATAAATGTGCAATGTATCAACTTTTGATAAAAAAGTTAACTGTTGATAGAATGACATTCACTTAGACTTCAACTTTTAACCTTGCATTAATCTCAGTGTGTATTTACATATAAGTTATTTTCTGTAAACATTCAACACCAATTTCATCAGCTTTAAAATTTGTAAATTTTGTTTACCGCGTGACGCTGTCGCCAATTCTGAGATTTAAGTGATTCATAGGAAAGCAAGATTGAGCTCGATTTTTAATTTAATTAGTTTTAAATTGTGCTTGGTCGTATTGTACATATACTTGGATAATAATTTTATAACTGTATTTACATTTTGTAAACGGCGGCAATATTTTTTACAATGTTGTAGGGGATTTCGACAGCAAAATTTTTAAATGGCTTCATTGTAAACTACCCGTTGCCCCTTCTTTTGGACAAATTTAGCAAAATTGTTTTTTTTAATATTCCGAAGAGATTCGAATGTACATTTGATAGCTTGATTGCAGAGCAATTTTTCAGGACATGACAGTCTTTGAAATGCTGTTACAGACGAGGCTGTTAAATTACCCATAACCTAAGGTCTGATTTCCAGCGTATTTCCATTTTTGCTATTACTTTTTATGTTAAGAGCAGTAACTGATCCAAACATTTGACTTCAAATTTATTATATATATATATATTTTAATGTATGATCAATTCCATTGAACAAGGTAAATCGTTTCAAATAGTTCGAAGTTTATACGTAATAATATAACAAAACACAACGCTATCTATGGCTAGTGATGTAAATTACCCAGATATTTATTTTTAGGGGTAAATACCCAAAATGGGGAATTTAAACGGGTATTTATAACCTCATTTACAAATATCATAAAACTAATCAAATCAATATGATTGATTGATAAGTTAATGTGCTCTATTCGAATTACATAACATTTTTGAATAAAATAGCTGCCCAATATATATATAACATTGTTATTTAATATGTACCTATATGTATAAGTAAATAAACTACCGAAAAAATTAAGGGATACAAAAAACAAAGAACAACATAATTAAAGCTTAATGATAGACTGATGCTTTATGGTCAACAACAAAACATAGTGCGCCACCTTGATCAAGATATTGTAGTATTGTAATAATTTATATTACAAACTCTTTAATTTTCTCAGCCGTTGCGGTATTTTTTATATCCCTCAATATTTTCCGGTAGTTTGTTACAACAAGATTGGTGGTTTCTTTAGAGGTAAGATGAAAATTTTAATTTTCTTTTAAACAACGAATATTTTAAAATGTTAAAATTTTAAACGGCATGTATTATACCTCAGGGCCACAATCATAAAGGTAGGAGGTACTGTTTATATGTGTAACTTGGGTTGCAGATTTTATTCTCGATTCTGAATGAAGTATAGTTTATTTTATTATAATAACACTATTAGGTGAGTAAAAGTTGGTTTAGCTTGTAAATATTACAAATTTGATAAATACCCGGTCTTTGGGTATTTATCCGAGGCAGGGGTAAACATCCAGGCAAATACCCATTTATAAATTACCCAACCCACATCACTACCTATGACTGTATTTATGTTTTCTAAATGGCTGCAATATTTTTTTATCATGTTATAGATCTCCCAAAGAGGTCGAAGAGAGATCAAAACATGATTTCTAAATTGATTCTTGTCATGAGATATGTTACCTCTTCTTCTATTCGAATTTTAGTGTTGTTTATTTGTTTTAATTTTCCGCAAGATTCGAATGCACTTTTGATAACTCGCATGCAGAGCAATTTTGCAGGACACGATCGTGACAGCCTCTGAAATGCTTTTACAGACACGGCGGTTAAATTACCCATAACCTAAGGTCTGATCTCCAGAGTATTTCCATTTCAGTTATTACATTATATGCTAAGAGTAGTACGGGTCCAAAAATGTGATTTTATATTTTGATGTATAAACAATTCCATTGAACAAGGAAAATAATTTCAAATAGTTCGAAGTTTATGCGAAATAATATAAGAAAACACAGACTGCGTTTATGTTATATACCATGCGACTATCACTCTGATAACGCAAGCTGTAAGGTATTGCGAAACGTTAGTGAATATGGATGCACAAACAGCAAAAAGGCCAAATCTGCCTAAGTATCCTCATTCTCAAGATACTCAAACAACACGAGCTACCAAAAAGCATGGCCATCGCGCGGGTTTTTGCTCGACTTCACAAGGTGCAAGGCACATCAAGCCAGGGAATGCTGGGTGTTCATCTATAAATACTACGTGGTCTAAGCCGAAATTCTATGTTAATAAGAATAATTGCGTTTATGTTTTCTAAACGGCTGTATTTTTTTACAATGCTAATAGAACTCTTATGGAGATCGAAGAGAAAGTAGAACAACAAATTTAAATTGCTTGAGGATATAAACTATTCGTATGTTACATCTTCTTATAGCCGAATGTTACGATATTGGATATATTTTTATTTCATTTTGCAACCATAATCTTATCCATTCGCCCTCGATAGCGAACGTAATATGTATTTTATGGCCCAAGGAACTATAAAGTTGCTAAGCAGTATAACAAACACCAGCAGTGTAGTATAGCAATAACAATCTGCATTGTAACCATAGCAAACCAAAAGTTCACAGCGCCAGAACGATGCTATAGTCTGCAGCCAAAATAATAAATCCTTGAATTGGGTCCATGTTGAGAACCAAAACAAAAGAAAATGTATGTACCACGTGCATTATCACGATTATAGCCCTTAATACATAAATAACTATTACGTGTTCCGCTAGACTTGAATGCACTTTTGATAACTCGCATGCAGAGCAATTTTGCAGCCTTTCAAATGCTTTCACAGAGACGACTGTTAAATTACTCCTGACCTAGGATCTAATTTCAAGCGTAACTAGTCCAAGATGTTGACTTAAAAAGTTTTTTTTTAATTTTGTGAATGAACAATTTCATTGGACAAGGAAACTTATTTCAAACAGTCTGAAGTTTGTACGTAAATATTTAATATACCCAACATTGCTGTCATTCCATTTTCATTTGTGTAAATACAGAATTTGCGATTTAAAATTAGCAACAACTTCTTATTAATCAAGAGTAGCTACCTAATAAACTATAAAACTATAAAAAACCTATCCAATTTTTAAAAAAAATGTAAGTTGCATTTACAAAATTCGAAAATTAAAAACTTATTTGGATGATCAAAATGTAAAAATATTTAGACTCAATTAACAAATTTATATTAATCATTTTGCTATAAAGGATAATTTTCAAAGCTTAAATATTTACTTTATTGCTATTATCGTAATTTAATCCCATTAATTCTCACAGTATAACTAAAACAGGGACACGCGAAACTAACAGAAAACATCTAACGAGCAACGTGCATATTATAAAAGCGTCTGCGTCCAACTGATTAACAAATCGCCGCTAATTTATAAGTCAATATGAACATATTTCACTACAAGACCAGAGCGACGTAACTTTTAATGATGATATAAAAACTTACTGGATCGAATATTTGGAGGAAACACTAGAGCACAAGGGGCTTTTCTCATTACAATCTGCCTGCAGCGCCTTGGCGCTGCAATAATTCTTCTTAAACGGCATTGCTGCCCGAAACACTCGAAAATCAAAATAGGACTGAATCGTCCGTGTGCTGCACCGAAATAAAAAGTCTGATGACAATTATCCTTGGGGGGGTTGATTAAGTTTGCTGAATGAGCTCGGGTCAGATAGAGCTAAGTGCGACCCCGATAACTCTACAATGCGATGTGCGATAGCTATCAGTGATTTTTTAGGAGCTGCGGTCTACCATTGCTTTCTGAAATGTTTGCTAGTCCGAGTTTAACAACTGGTCAAAACATAAACGATTTGCTGTTTTACAGGGGACACTTTATGGAGAAGAAACGGAAGATGGAATAGAAGAAGAAACAGAGAAAATGGAGAATACACAACAAACGGGGAAGACTAAATACCTACTATGCGGAGAAGATTATTCAATGAATTCTTAACTTTCTATCTCACGAGTTTTAACCGCAACTCGTCTCAAGAAATTGCCAAAAATTCATTTTGTCATCGGTTTAACTGATTGTAATGTCTGCATTCGCTGGTAAAAGAGGTAACACGATGGTTTAGCTTAATCGGTTATCGAGGTGATAAAAAGGAGCATTAATACGCCATTTTTTTAATATTTGGAGAAATCAGGCAAATGATCTTTAATAAAAACTAAAACGCACTGCGATTAAGGTTCATTGCAATGACAACAACGTCGCATTTTCAGGCCGCCATTCCCCGTATGGTGGAACACGACTGTAAGCGTCGCTTGGTCGATAACTTCTTATCAGCAAAGGTCAGCTTTTTATGGATAGTTAGTTTTTAGAAGCAATTAGAAATTAGTTCACTTATGCAATCGAATTCCGATGCATTTTAGTAACTGGGACATCAACATGGAAATAACTGCAACTAACATTGTTTTTCACACCCAAGTGTGAAAAAAAACTATAGCCTTCTTCCTCAAAGTTTGTCACATTAAAACATATTTTTTCCTACATACAACTTTTTGTCTATTTATATTTCTTTAGATTATAAATTCCAGCACACTCTGTATTATATAGTCCTAGTTAGAAAAAAAAATGGTCAAAATGGTATTCCACAATGCATGAGTATCTCAACTTGTTGACTATTTATATATTCGTCATACGAGTGGGTTTTTCTGTTACGTCTGAGACTTTTTCAGGTTTTCATAGCCGCCAACTTTAAATTTAATAATAATAATAATACAGTTTATTTAAACACAAATTCAAATCGATAAAATGACGATATTACATCATTATTGTTACTAAACACTTGGTGAAACAATTTAATTTAACTACCTCAGCCATTGCTAGGAAAGTATAATTTCCTAGTACACGCTATTTAATTGTATTCTCTTGGCATATCCATTTAGTTTAATTTAATATAAACATTTTAATTTTATTTAAAGACAAGTAAAAAGTATATTTTTTCTGATTGTAAAAACGAGGTTTTACTAAAAAAAAGGGAAATAAACTGAAAATTTTAGAAAAAAATGGCATTTGTATGCGTTTCTAAGCATAGCTGCGCTTCAAATATTTGTGTAATAAATTATTATTATTATTACTATACCGGTGTGCTTTGGCATAAGTACTGAATTATTTGAAGTAATTATCGGGCACGGTAAAAAATTTACCGTACCTAACTTGTCCAGGAGTCGAAATTGCATAGTATAAAAATTTTGGATGAGAACAATAGTTATTATCCAAAAACAAAGTTTGCAGAAGAACGCCAGGACATCTTATACAAGTCAAATGAAGACTACAAGTAATTCAAATTTAACTGTAAGTAACCTTTTTCATTACATTTTCCTATCACATCTATTAAAAATATGTAAATATTACTTCAAAATTGCAAAATATGAATGTATCACTAAATACAAATAACATGACTTGGGCTATCAAACCTCAAATGTTTAATTGATAGTGTAGCGGAGCACAGCGAAGAGTCAATGGCACCTATAAATCGCCGAGCAAAAAGTAGTACTAGACACTAATAAAAGTGAAACTGTGTGCTACAGATGTGCGATTACCAGTGGGTGTTCAAGTGAAATCGCAGCGCGATACGCAATGTGTTGTCTGAAACCTCAATAATTAAATTATGTGCCCGCACGTGCAATTTCAGAAATAGGTTTTTCGAAGGTAGGGCAGTAAATCCAAGCTACAGGAAATCCGAGATTGCTCAGCGGGCGCGTTCAATTTCCGGCTAAAAACGATCAAGTATTAGACTCAGCCAAAACGATCAGAATTTTCCTCGCAAGTGAACGTTGCGACACTAAATAATTTTAAAAATCAAAGGAAACTAGAGTAAACACATATTCACGTTTCTAATAATACTGAAACAATATAAGGAAACACTCGATAATGCAAATTACAGCATTTTTAAATATGGAAACATTACCGGCGGTCGAATTCGAATGGCAGCAACTACGATTCTAACGTTTGGCAATATCCCGCAAAGTACATCGCCCGTTTCCTACATGCGTCAGGGAGCAGGTCTTAAATAGAATGCATTTTTCGTTGACTCCTTTTCCGGTTTTACAGCATTTACGCTGTATCTGATTGATCCAATTTTCTGCAAGGATAAATCCTGAGCTATGTGCAAATTGCTACTTCTATCTATTTCTCAGTTAAAACAAAAATAAACAAATTTTTATTTTTTACGGTTTTCATCCTGTATATATTTGTTCAAAATGTTCTCGGTTTTACGCTAGGCAAACATATAATCTGCATTAAAAATATCGTCTTCCTCCAACAAATAGCTTTTGAGTTATACTGGCATCAGGCAGACAGCACGGAATTGAGAAAACCTGTTTTTCATTATCTAGAGACGCTGAACCGTGAACATCTGAAGAAATCTCGAAAGGTGATTTTTTCGCGATTCAATACTTCGTATTTTAGACGAGGGAAGTAAAAAAGTATTGCAAACGGGATTCCAACTCTGCGCGATTTCAGCAAATACGGAAGGCATTTCAGCAGGAAGTGAGTAGGTCACGCGCAGCGCACCCTTCAATCGCATCCTGCCACGGAGCTCTGCTACATATCGCCGCGCAGTGACTGCATTATATACAAAAGCTTATGGTTGCCCAGTCTTGTTTTTTACAACAATTACTCTGTATCTGTTGGGTCTCACATTTTGTCATGGGTAAAGCCTGAGCTATATGCAAATTAATACTTTTTATATTCTTTAGTTAAAGCAAAAATACACAAAGTTATTTTTTAAAGTTGATCACTCTGTATATATTTTATCTCAGTTTCATTCCAGGCAGATATATAATCCGCATGCAAAATATCGTCTTCCTCCAATAAATAGTGTTTGAGTTATACTGGCAACAGACAGATGGAATTGATGAAACCTGTTTTTCGTCATCCAGGGACCCTGAAACGCCAAGATCTGAAGAAATCTGGGAAGGTGATTTCTTTTCGAGAGTACAATACTTCCTTCGTCTTTTAGACGAGGGCAGTAAAAAGTATGTAAACTGCAGAGATCGTATTTTATAGGCAATGCAGAACTAAGTGATTTTGCTGATAAATGTGCCTCTTATGTATTTCAACCATAACTGAAATCCACTTGCTTAATCGTTTCCAGAATTATGTACTGATTCTTGTTCTTAGAAAACTGATCTTGTCCTTTTCGAAGCTGATGTAGAATAAAGCACTTTAATTCCTATAACTACCTTGGCTTAAAAATTTTAAAAGACCTTCCTGGTAGAAATTTTTCGACAGAATGAAGATATTCACGAAATAAACCATTTTTAACCCCATTACAAGTAAACACCGACGTATTTTGACTTAGACTTATTTGACGTATTATTTAAATTGTCCGTGACGCCGTTCTGATTTTCTCCACCTTGTCGCGGCTTGCGCACTCGTACGTAGCTAATTGCACTTTGGTCATGATTCTCTCAGCGCTAAGATGCCTCTACATTATATGTGAATATTTAAGCATGCTTTCTTTGTTAAGTCATTTTGCTGTCGCAGATGCTTAATTGCATTTCACGCCTTTATTCAGGTCTTTTTGGTATTTTAAATAGCCGCCTAGGCTTTAGGGCAGCGTGCCCGTATGCTAAGCCCTTTTAGTTCTTTATTTGGCTCCATCGCCTAATTTCAGAATCACGATTTCGCACATATTTAGCTCCAACAGCAGTATTTTTCGTCGGTTGGAGCTCCCCTCTGAGGGCGTTTTTCCGAATTCCGAATCTTCTAGAAAGCACGCTGTTGTGGCGTGATACCATCGTGGCCCGCATTGGCTTGTTTCATTTTATCGCCTTGCGATTCGCTGTGGTTTAGTCACGTGGGGACGCGGCCAAGGTGACCTTTGCCAACGCTTCCCTTTGGGGCATTCAGCCGAGAGCCGTCGAACGAACAAGAGGTCGCAGAGTGTGTGCTTTCGTGCGGCGCTTCCGCCCTTGGCGGGGGCGTCAGCCCTTTTTCCCGTCAAGTGCTGCTTCAGCAATCATGTGATATACTGTTTCGCCTTAAGGGGAGTTGTCCGCAGCCCGTTGCAGAGAACGCTCGTGTGGTGGTTGCGAGTCGGAGTTTTCGAATTGTCTTCGGCGTAACGTGGGTGTTTTGGAGCCCAGTTCCTGCTTCCGTAAGTAAGGGGTCGTGCCCCCTTCATCTCGACCTACGAGGATTTGTTCAGCAGAACGAAAGTGGCCCATTTTATTCGTCGTCCCGTTGTACGCGTCATTGACGCGTCTCCCGTCGCCATTAAGGCGGTTGTGCATTCACCCCCATAGCCGTTGTAACATCGAAGGTACCTGCCACCTACGACCGCAGCTTGTCGCAACTCAACTGTACCAGGCTCCCTCGCCGCCTACGCATTAAGGTATGTGTCTTTAACCTGATTACCGCTGTGAACGCGAGTGCTAATTTAAATCTTCGCTGTCCGCCGCATAAGGTGACGCGCATATTTGGACTCATTACTACTTATTACTGCTCTTGTGCATTCATTCAGACTTGCAGACTGTTCATGCCGCGAGTGCTAAGTTAAATCTTCGCTGTCCGCCGCATAAGGTGACGCGCATATTTGGACTCATTTATACTTATTACTGCTCTTGTGCATTCATTCAGACTTGCAGACTGTTCATGCCGCGAGTGCTAATTTAAATCTTCGCTGTCCGCCGCATAAGGCGACGCGCATATTTGTACTCATTACTACTTGTTACGGCTCGTTACTGCTCCTTACTGTTCATTACTGTTCACTACATGTTCAACATCTGTCGTTAAGTTTAGAGCGCGCGTGCCAGCTGGTGCCCTTAATTATAGGTTAAGTATAGATATAGGGCGACGCATTCTGCTGCCCCATTGTAACCCGAAGTACAATATATGATTGGTTAGTTAAGGGAACTATTGTTTTGTTTCGGCTTGTGCATGTTCTGTTACAGATAGACGCCCCCTTCATTGTACTGAATATTGTACGACGGAACGAGGAAACTCTGAGTGGACAGGTGGGTAAGACAGCTGCGTAGTCGCGGTCGGATTGACACCTAATTACAATCTTTGCATAAGGCATTCCCGAACCTGTTATTTGACCTTGCAATTCTTGAGTAATCCTATCGGCGGAGTATTTTGCGTGCTTCGCTCCCGTCTAACCGTCCAGGCCCGGTTAGCCGGGTTAAGACAGGCTTGGTGGCGCCCTCACGATTTCGACGTGCCCTGTATATATCATGTCACCACGCGCTTGCCCGGAACGTACCGTGTGACTCACGCCCGACTCCCTGAGCGTTCCAGCCGTGGCCTATTAGCCTATTTCGAACCGATTTCAGGGCAAGTGTGCCAGTTTTTCAGGACTGATTCCGTGGTGCGATGCTCACCTTGGGTGGGTGTCGTAAAGTTCTTTTAATACCGTAACATCTTATTCTTGTCGAATTGGTTTAGCTTTCGGAATTGTTCAAGCAATATTGATCGTGCTCTGATGCCAAAATGAAATGCTTTGATCCTGTAATGATGCTCTGTAATGATATCGTATAGAGCTGGTATGATAGAGTTTGCTGCTTCCGCCCTGGCGAGTCTCGTTCGTGAGGTGGTTTTGACCTAAATGGGACATGGGCTATAACTGATCTCCAAGGAGCTAGTAATATGCCATTGGAGTCTGTAATTTGAGAAGATAACGACTGATTGGTTGCGCACATAGCTATGTTCTATATTTATTAATTTTGTGGAATGCTTCCAAAACTCGGGCTGAATTCTTCTTCCAATTCTCGGTGAAGTTTAACTTGTGTTCATTTCGACTGAGACTTTACTGCTGTGCCGAATGCCAGCGTATTCAACTGCATCCATTCAGGATTAATCGAATTTCACCTTTGCGTTTTGCATAGGCCTTCGATAAGCGCTAAAGACCTCATTGAAGTTTAATTTGCATTGAACTTGAACAATTTATATAGCTTGTCCATTTAACGTAATTGCTATTGTATTTATACACTTTACTAATATACGGTATATCTTTTGGTTATTGTTCCTATCTGAGCATGTTTGTTGTATAAAGACTCATTGGCGCTCCTCTTGTAGATTAATGAATTTAAGCTTTTGTAAAGAACCGCATACCGTCTGCACTGTTCGCCAGCCGCCCTTAAGTGTGTTCATTTAGTCACGTTGGCTTGACGGTGTTAAAATTGGTATCGACCGTTTCGTATGCTATCAAACTTTATTCACGCAACTTATCGATAGGACTTTTGACCAAACGGTAAGTGCGTGCCAAAATGTATCTTTTTTTTTCGGAAAAAAGTTCCTAACATTTGGACTAGAAACAAAAAAAATATAAAAGCGGTGGTAGTTGCACTAATGTTTGAACAGTTTAATTCGTATATTCTTTACCTACTTTCATTTTTTAACGACATAAAATTGTAATAACTAGGTATAATTACAAACAGAACTTTTTGTAGATTTAGAAATTATTCGTGGTACTTATTAGGGTTTTGCTGTTAGAAATTTCCACTGACTGTTCACTGCGAAAAAACAAATATTCTGCATTCAAATGCACAAAAAAGAAATTCCCGAGCTTCAATAACATATCTAGCATATCCAGTAATGTCTAATCCCATATAAAAATCCCCGATTTCTGCGAAATTACATTTTTAGGTGTAAACAACACCGATGTTTATATTGGAGCTTTTAAATTAACCCATAATTTATTTACTACGTATTTATAGCTTCTTTTCCAATAGTTTGCTATCGTCAGATACTGACAGTTTAAAGATTGCATATAATTCTTGTATAGTTTATATTTTGAGCTAAACTCATTATCATAATTTCCCAATTGTTGAAAGAACTCTAAACTAATTTTTTTTTCATTAGTAATTTAATTACAACGGCGAAGTAATTTCATCTAATGTTTGGCTGATAACAAATAGCGTAACAGCTATATTAAAAAATTCGTCAGTTTTATCGACAAAGATTTACAAAACCTTTATTTACTACACTTATCTGCATACCATTGACCTATTTCAAGGCGCCTGTCCATTGGGGACCTTTTAAGCACGTTTTTCTTATCGACCAGTTTCGCAATATTTATGAAAACCTCGAAATTGCAAATAACTATCCCACTTGTTGCTTCCATGTGCTTCTCAATAACTCAACAACGTGGCGCCATCTTCACATACATTCCTGAACTTGGCGTCACTAAGCATTGCTCATTGTGCTGCCAATACGTTATTTAGAAAAATCTAAATTGGAAACTGTGCTACAACAGAGTGTAAGCGGGAAACACGTGTTTTTCAATTGGCGCCAATTTTATTTATCAGACTGCTACGAAGCGATAGATAACACAGCTATAAAATATTCTGGTTGTAGGTGGTGGAAACTGTCCACTATAAGTGAATCAAATGAAAACAACAAAATCGCGCTGAACGTGCAAAACAAATGACTATTAGCGTATGCCAAATTTTATTTTAATCTGAAGACTGCTATAAAAATGATTCTTAAAGGTGACTTGTGTTGATTAATTTAAAAGGCAAGAATGATTCTTCTTGAAACGCTTTGTTTGTAGAGATGGAGCAGATCAATATTCCAGATACATTAATAGATAATTGTTTAAAAAGTATATGATCACCTTATTATACAGTTTATGATGAAGCCTCCTTAAAATGCCAATGATTGTTTTGAACCGTTTTGAAAGTAGGCAACCCAATATACCAACCTCAAGAAGCTGCGATTTCTAAAGAAATATAACTGCCATGGCTACATTTAAATAGTTATAAAAACCTACAGTCTATATTTTTTCAACATGAATGGAGCAGGCCATGACCATACCCTTTAGTAAGAGCGTAGATAGAAATTTAGTTAAAAACCAGGCTTTGATGTTGGTTACAAATGAAGTTAGCAAGGTAACTCGGGACTAAAATATCCACTTATTTTCAAAAATTTGCCATTAATCTTACGAAAGCTACAATATATCGCTTGCTTAGTTTCTTTTGTTAGATTTTTTGGCATTGTGATGGTATATTTTACAAAATCCTGTTATAACTTTTGCAGTGTCCAAACAGCTGTCAAAAGTGACGTTAGTGATATTTTTAAGATTGGGTTAGTACACTGTAAAAATATTAGAAGTTACAGCCTGCTCTGCATCATGTCGAAAAAAAGACTGCATTTAAACCGTTAACTTAAGAATTAAGTAAACTTAATATTTTAATATAAGGTGTCATTTAAGAAAAATACCTATTTACTATTCAAGCTATCTGTGATTCGCTTCTATACTAATATGAAGCTACATATCGCAGCATAATGTGGTATGTATTTTTGGTTACCCACCTTTAAAACGAAGAGCTTTTATTCTGCCGAATTACTCTGTATTGATCGGGACTAATTGCACGATTAAACACTTCTACTTCACTCTGACAAATTCAAGTATTTTCTTTAAGTATTTTAGTAACATTGTAATGGGCTGGCCGATATTATATTTTAAAATATTTCGTTTTTAGTATTTATTGTTATAATAACATTTTATAAGTGTATAAAGTTCAAATTTGGGTAGTAAAATTCGAATTGTAATTCCTAAAATATTTTTTAAGGAAACCCAATGTTGCTTCGTTTAAAATAAAATGCAGACTTAATACTAGCTACAAAATACTTAGAATTAAAAAAATACTCAGTGTACACGAGTGCTCCAATACATTAGGTACAAAACAATCTACTCGACGCATCTTTTATAATAGGTACACATATAAAATACGTGAACGTAAACAAAAGCTTCGGTGAAGATACGGTTTTACAGTTACAAGTTATCCAAAATCTGGAGGTTGTTGTTCACGTTCTGATCATGCGCTTTTATTACTTCGTCACTTCAATATATTCAATATAGTCGAAAATACTTATATCTAAAAACTTGGCACCGTTCTCCACGCACGTTATGGAAAGAAGCATTCAGCTAATACAATAAATTTACTTTTAACGGCTTCTTGTGGTCGTATTAAATATTTCTTCCAGCTTCTTCTTCTCCTTCCTTTTTTGTTTGTAGGTCTTAACCTGTTTAATAATGCATTTATATTTAAAAATAAATTTTGTAACGTTTGAATGCACATAATAATTTAGAGTATATAGTAATGAGTTGCAAAGTTATATTTTTAAAAAATCACGATGTTTTTAAACCCCATAATGGGCATAAATAATACAAAAATAAGGTAAATATAAATAAAATAAAGTTACATACTTGGCATTTCCGTTGGCAACATTTGATTCATCCTGAGGGATGAAAGTATCCATCTCCGTCATGTTGTTTTTCTCCTGAAACAAAAGTTAATTATAGATCAATATAATTGAGTCTGGAACGACAAAAACCGATGGCGCTTAGGATGCGAGAAGCGGCAATAGCTGCAAATACTCGCTATAATAATAATAATAATAATAATTGAGTCTTAAGGTACCTAGTATTAACATGTAGCTTGACTTAACATAAGAATTGTAACACACAAAAATCACCTCTCGAATGGACTTCTGAATAAATTCTCCCCATAGTACGTCCATATAATTAAGACCAACACATGGAGCAACAAAATATTCAACCATCTTGTCGTAAAAAGCTACCACTCCGCAATACTTCTCAAAGTGAAGAGGAAACAGTTAAATAAACGTCGAGCTTGGGAAAATCCCAAGAATGAGTTTGTCAGGGATCTTTTTAGGTTTCCCTATCGGAATTACGTACTGATTTTAATTTCCGGAAATCTTTATCAGCTATTTTACTAACGTACGAAATTAGAGTAGTAACATGCATTTGAGCACAGAGCAGCGAGATACAATGAAAAATCTTTAATAAACCATTTTTGGAGGGAACATGAAAAACCAAGATTGGCGGGGAAACCCCTAATAAAAACCTCCATCAGCTGCTTTTAGATCTAATGGGAGCTGCTAGACACAACAAACACTGTTTTAATGTGGGTATAAAATTCTTAAAATATTTGCATTTCCAATGCTTTTATAATAACCATAACTGTGACCTGCTATACATGTAGATTATCTGCAAACTTAATTTTTAAGCCAATCAGATTTGGGGTCAAAATGTCAGTCAATGTGCGCTGAAATAATTACACAAGAGGCCGTTATCGGACGTATTTATAGATTTAGAGCCGGCACTATTCTGAGGCGGCTGAAAAATAAATAACAATAAGTATTGTGCAGGATGGCCTATTGTCCTAGTTTTCGGTGAACCACGATAAAAATTGTTTACATCTGGCGTTGGGGTTCAACGAAATTTTAGCGCCAATTTTAACACGTTTGAAATTTACATACACAGTTAATAAAAAGTAGAGGGCATTGACAGCACTCCTCATATCTTAATATTAAGAAAAAATGTAGAACAAAAGTGTCTTGCCTAATTAGTATTATTATTTTGTGACGTTAGAATTTCAAAGGCATTCAAATGTTAAAAACCACTACTCGTGGATGGATTGATCTTGAACATAATAGACGAGGTATAGGGCGACGGGTTAGCAACTCATGAAACCATAAAAAATTCTAAAAAAACTCCGAGAAATACCTCGGAGGCAGCCGGATTGCAAATATAGAATACGAACATAACGACGACAGGATAAAATAATAAAATAAATTGAAAAAATGGCTCTCTGCAAGAGACAAAGAAAAAACAGTATGGGTCAGGCACTTTGCACATTGAAAACAGTTTTGGAAACGATAAAGTAAGACTAGCCAAGGGGGATTGAAGCAAATACGTGTTACCAACACATGTGTTACCGGCAAAACGCGATGTAGTTCGATCTAAAGCCACATGGCGTATTTTTTTTAATGGTCCGCGCAGTCGTTCTGATTTGGTCCGCCTTTGTCGCGGCAAACGCGCGTTTGTCTTCGCCAATCACTCGCGATTTCTTGGCATTTGATCAAATTATCTTCCAAAGCTTAGATGCTGGCGTTTGTCAGCCCGATTTTGACCGTTAGGGGTACGTTTCATGCGGTCATTTAGGCCTGTGTTCTTATTCTTACCAAATTGGTTTAAAGTTTCGATGCATTTCTAGCTGTTTTGACCCGGTCATCAATGATCCAATACCGAGCCGTCTTGTTTTCATCCAGCCATGATTCCATACCACGCTGTTTCGTTTTGTACCGTTCATGTTCCGTAACGAAATGTTTAAGGAGTTTGATTCCGTCATGTACTCGTCTCGTACCGTACACCTGGTGTCACGGTCCACTTTACGGCTTCCGTAAGCTACCTTTTGTCCCGGTCGAGCCGCGGCCTTGATCTATTCAGACTGGGCTTTGCTGTATGCCAAGAGCTAGTAATTTACGTAGGAACTAGTGATATGCTGATGTCGTCAGAATGTAGTATCTGTTCAGGCAATTCTGTATTGCCCGTATTTTGTATTGTGCGATAACTTGACTTTGATCTCGTAAATTGCATCTTGCGTTCTGCTGATGCCTCCGATGAGTTGCCCCTCAGGCAACATCGAAGTTTAGCTTGCTGTAGTAATGTTATTAATTTTTATATTGTTCATCCATTTAACGTAATTATCATTGCATTTATATATTTGACTGATATATTCTAGAGATTGTGTTTATTGGGTGCACCACGTGTACTAAACGTTTGTATCCATGTGCCATATTATGAATATTACACATTTGACCATGGTTATGTGTTTTCGTTACTGCAAACTGCGGGTTAAGATCTGGTTGCATTTCAGATTATGGTGCTTTTAGTAAAGTTTTTAGTTTATGAGTTTTTGTTTCTATCTGAGCACATTTGTTGTATAAAGACTCAATGGCGTCCCTTTTGTGTGAATTTAACTTTTTGTTAAGAACCGCAATCCGTTTTCACTGTTTACCTAGCCGGCCCTTAAATGTGTTCATGTAGTCACGACGGTTTGATTTTATATTTAAATTTTGAATCACTTGGGCATATACAAATGTACGTGGACTAATCACTATTAAAAGGAAAATGATGCTGGTGATAAAGGATGTGAAGATGTTCAGGAAAGTAGGATACGAATCCGATCACCGTGTGATAATAGGAACCATTATTTGTAAAACAAGAGCAGCAGAAAAACAGGAAGACGAAGAAAACGTGGAGAAAAGGGTACATGCATTAGAATAATACTTACACTATAGATCTACTAAGAGGAAAGTATTAGCAAGTATTAGGATAGATTCGAAGCAAATTTTAAATAGACGGATTACATGTGTATGGGACAGACAAATAGCTTACCATTACAAGAATATTTAATTATGGAAGGTCCTGAATACGTATAGGTACTTAGGGCAGACATTTGTAATGCAAGAAAAGTGGAGGAAACTGCAAAAAGGGTGATTAAAGAAAAAGAGAAATACAAGTGCTATCTGGGACGATCTGGAACTGTAGTCTTACTAGACAAACAAAAAGAAACGTCTCTCAAACCATCGTTGAAAGTTTCAGAACTTGTGATGGAAAATGTAGTCAATTACCAAAAAATTGTGAAGATGTCTGCGATATGCCAGCAAAGACAGAATAAAAACGAAACAATATACCGAGAAATGGAGTTAATCACAAAGAGAATTAATGATCGCTTTTTGTGCGCAAACGAATTAACAATGAATACACTTTCTAGAATCACAAAGAACAGACGATATACGTTCTAAAACACAACGAAGAAATAGGGCAACGATTGGCTACATTGCAAGAAATCGAAAATTACATCCACGCCAAATATAAGACGTTAGAACACTGCTACTAGGTAGATAAAACTTTTGGAATTGGCTGAATTTAAAATTGTTCATAGAATCGTCGGCAAAAGTCCGTTAGATAGAGAAGGAAGCAAGATATTAGAAAGACCTGCAACACAGAAAACATCTACAAATGGGATCTAAACAGGAAAAAATAATAGACGGAGCATATCAATAAGATGACAGATTATTACGGTTTTAAAGCTCTTTAGCGCTCAAGATTCTCGGTTCGATCAAAGGTTTGAGCGAAAAGTCTGTATTCAGGCAACGCGGGAAGCTTCTTTTTCGTTTTGTTGTAAACCAAGCAAATCTCGCTGAGTTCGTCGCTTCCTATGACCTAGTTCGGGCGTTTTTTATCTCTTTGTGTCAGAAGTGAGAATGATTTATGCTGGCCCTCGCCTTTAAGGTAGATTTTTACTTCGGAAGCGATGTGTAGGAGTAATTCCCCTTCGTCAGTATGACGGATTAGGCGGGCAAAGTTTTGTTTTTAATTATTCACATTTGGGGTAAGTTCTTTTGAAGCCTTCTGCGTTTTCTTGCTTTGTTGGTTCTGATTTCCGCGGTATTTTCAGCCGCTATTACTAGAGCTACTGTTAGCGCTGTTATCAGTGCAGCTGCCATCGTACTTCTCTGGTCCCGTCAAGTGTAAGAGCTGTCCAGTATCCATGGGTGTTCTTGAACGTTATTCCTGGCGAGCCCAAATTATGAAGCCACCTTGGGTGGATCCGGTGTGGCTGTTTACTGTCAGAGCTAGTATTCTACTCAGTGAGTAGTCACACTGAGGGAGTTATTTCGTGAACTTATGGATTTTGTGGAGTGCTTCCACGATTCGAGTCCTTCAGATTCCCCCGTGACGTTTAGATTGTGTAATTTCTTGGGACTAATTACTCCGCTGATTTTCAGAATTTTCGACTGATTCCTTTCAGGACTTCTCGAATTTTACCCTTGTTATTGTGTGATAATTTGACTTGGTTCTAGTACGTTGCCTCATGCATGATTCATTGGCGCCAGCGCCTGGAATGAATTCGCCCAAAGTCCTCTTCGAAGCTTAAGTTGCCTTAATAATGTTATTCACTCATTAACTGCCAATCACCGACTTGGTCTACTTAACGTAAGTTCAATTGTATTTATACAATTAATTATTTACTGTATGTATGATCTTGTTGATATTAACTAGTACAATTATTTTAGATCGTATGTTTATTGGGTGCACCCGAAATACTGAACGTTTATATGTAAGTATCTACCACATACATTTGTTACTATCTGGCTATTATACCAAGTAACCGGCTTCAAAATCTATCATAGCAAAAGCACGGTATATCACAAGGTTACTAGAAACATTTAATTTAATTTTAGAAACAAGGTTGCCTAGATCAGATCTTTAAATTATAGTGGAGGGGGCTGACAGTCTTGCTACGTCAGACATATCATTTGTTTACTAAAAGTTTGCTACGTTCTGTTTTGAAAGCGGTCATCCGGTATACATTCATTACTAATTCCCTATGTTATTCATTTTCAGATTATCTCGCGATCGACTACTTTCTTTTGGTTTTATGAGTTCTCGTTTCTGTTTGGGCACATTTGTCGTAAGTGAAAACTCGTTGGCGCCTTCAGCAATTATAAATTACTTAATATTTCGTGTCATAATCTAGCCCTTTCAACTGCAGCTAGTCGGCCTTCGAATATTCCCCTCTAATCTCGTGATAATTTAAAAAATGATCTATACAGTTAAAATTTAGTATCAAGATAAACAATTAGATCACCAAGAGGCCATAGAAAGAAAGATTGGCAAGGGAAAAAGTGGAATGATAAACTGAACGTGACATAAATATGAAACCGAAGAAGAACTAGGCGGAAGACTAATTAGAAGCCAGAAGAAAAAGAAGAAGAATAACTTTATCATTAAAAAGACGAAAAATAGCTCTGTTTAATGACTGCATGGCCACTTTTTATGGCTATTAAAAACAGAGTTAATGTAATATCTTTAAATGCATCTTTAAAAACTTATAAAACAGTGAAAATAAAACATTCTAAAATTTGAGTATGGATCATATCGACAGGTGAAATGAATATTTTATTTAATTTATCCGGATCTGGATCTCTTGCAGTTTATAAAATCTCCATACCGAGCGCCATCTTCTGGACACACCGTATATACAGATTTGTTAGAAGGAAACGTATTTCAAATAAAATTTTGTACAAAGTTCTGTAAAAACTCAATTTTAAGAAATATTAAAATATTATTTTTACTTCGATATTAGCACCCCTGTTGATATGTGTGTGGTGTGGCGGTCATATACAGGATGTTCCTTTTAAGTTTGTCGTATTTATTTCCTGAATAAATTTATTAGAACCTTACGACTAAACGGCTTAGTTTCCGAAAGCTTGTACTAGCTTTCAAGTCAATATATTCAGAAGGACGAGAAATATTAAATTAAACATTGATGCAATTTTAATGAAACTTAAAACTTACTAAGCAAGTTATCGAAAAAATCACAAATAAAAACAGTCAAGTAAGTAATAAAAAGTTAAAACAAAAGGAAACCTTCAGAAATAATAAAACTATGACAACACCAGCAAAGATTTTATTTTTATCAAGTTGTTTGGATGTTTTCATGACCTTGATATTCCTCATTCCACTTGAAAACCGTAACTTAAAAATCTGGTGTGATACACTCACACAACTTCCTTTTACAGTGATCTTATAATTAGTCAAAAATTTCATTTTTAATTTTTAACCATTTGTTAAAAATTTTCAAAAATTACAAATTCTACAAAAACGGTACAAAATCGAGTGTTAGTTAAAGAGACAAATTTTCTCTAGAATTTTAAGGTGAATTCAAAAATGTAATAATATACCGGGTGTTTTATTTAAAATAGGAGTTAATAAAAAAAATAGAAAAAAAAACAAAAGAAACCCACTTTAGAAGTATTCAACTGGAAAATCACCTATCTCACATCAATACACATTAAAAATGTAAAATTAAAAAAAAATCGTTAGAGCCGTTTTTGAAAAAATCGAAAAAAACTGAAAAATCACAAGAGTAAACACCTACTTCCGGTTATGCGATTTTCTTCAAAAGCTTGCTGTCTCATCTACATAGTACACAAAACTTAAATATGAAGTTTCAATGCCATACCTCTTTTTGTTTTTGAGATATTCTGTTCACAGACACACAGACAGACAGACAGACAGACAGACCAATGAAAAAAAATATGTTTTTGGGATCAGGGGACTCTAAAACGTGAAGATATGTTGAAAACTCAATTTCGAATTTTTGGGGTGAATCCAATACTTCCTTTATAGTAGTAAAAGGAAGTAAAAATCTGAATACGCTGTATTTCAGAAACTAAGCCCCTTAGGCTTAAGATTCAAATAAACTTCTCTACATGATATAATCAAAAACCTTCAATTTTTGGAACGTAAAGGACCATCCTGTAGAATGGTACAGAACCTGCAATATAGGCAACACACATTACTCGGTACAGAAATTGTTATATTTAATGAAGTATTCCAACTTATTATAACTCTCTAGTTCTATTTTGAAGCAATATGTGTTTCTCAAAAGAATGAGATGCTCTTTTATTTATTAGTTACTTTTTTAAAAATAATTCAAGCAACGAATATCTGCCCTATTTCGAACTCTTCTCTATTACAGAACGAAGTTATTGCTACTTGCTACATTATAGAACGTATTTACATTTGATACTTACCTATCATTTATCTACATATATTTTTAATTATATTGTCTGCATCATTAACATGCATTGAAGATATAATATAAACAACATTTTCAAGAATTTTTAAAATAAATTTTTGACTAAATATCGATAATAATCGTATCTATCTTCTTCTTTCATATTCGGTCTTCAAAGGATCATAGGGCGTCCATTGGACGTTTCAGTGACATAAAGTTAGCGCAAGGTTGTCAGCCTTGCTCTAATCGTATCTATAGTTATCTGGAAAGATACCTGCCCGCTACTTGTGTGAAGTAGGTAGTGTTTATCTCACCTTCAGCAGATTTTTGTTTGAAAGAACTTCGTCATTTCTTTCCGAAACGCAAATACAATTTAAAACTGTATTGACTGCAATCTATTATATACTGTGCCCTAGATTGGAAATTAACGGAACCAAATAAATCTACTAAAATTCCCACCTGGTATTATTTTCACCATAATCCTTTATAATACTCTCCATTAAAAATTTTAAGAAAGTATCATAATTAAACAAATTAACGTCATACAAGAGCATTCTGAATAGATAATTCTAAAGATAAAATTTATTTATAAAACTAAGATATGCTGCCACATCGTGGCAGCTTTAGAATGTTAATATTTAAACCAACTGTTTTATAAATAGTGATAACCCAAGAGTAGCACTATGCTTCAGCAACACTTCATAGTTCCACCAATAGAGGTCCCAAGCAAGTAGAAAATCGAGATTCAGAATTGAACTTTTCAAATAATCTAAAAATGGTAAGCGTCGTCTATTCACAAAATAAAAAAGGCGTATACAAATATGTTCAAACAGTAATTGAAAACTATATTTAAAAAAATTACTGTTTCAGTCACTAGTGCAATCATTGTTCAGGGTAATAGTAATTTACCCAATATTTTTTTAAAGATATAATATATCTACGATCAGAAATCCTACATAAAACTTAAAATAATGCCATGAATGTCATAATAGAAGACCAAGAAACAAAAACTTTAATAAACCATATTTTATACAATCTTTCACTACTTATAACATTGTGTACTTACCAATTTTGTCATTTTGTTGATTATGTGTAAAACGTCTTATAAAAAACAAGTCGCCTATAGATTCTGCCGATCTGTTGTTTTCAGTCTGCAAAGAAAAAAAATGCGTTATATATAAATTTAGACTAAGTAAATAGTAAACAGCACGTGTCTGCTGTTCCTATCGTATTTATGAATAGGAATTTTTTATATAAAAGAAATCAGTTGTAGCTTGATAATTCTGTCATAAATTTTTAGTTATCGCTCTTTTGTTAGGCAACACAATATGCAATATGCTCTAATTATGTCATGATATAAAAACTTAGTAAATCAATATACAATACTGATCAAAAATCATAATTTACGTTGTAAAAACTTATAGACAAACGTTTATAGCATGGGAATCAGGCTTTGTGCAAACTTGAACTTCAAAGATCAAATATATAGACAAAATATTAGAAAGCAATATATCGGACAAAAGGTGTTATATATATCCCAGTACTCGCCTTGACGTGTGGGTTACTAAGCTTTAGGTTAAAGTTTTTTGTGTTAACAAAATTGCTTGAAACCTCGATGTTCTTCAAATGTATGATAGGTACATATCTAACCAGCATTATGCTATTTTCGCTAAACATTTATTCCTTTGAACTTCCCGAATTCATGGTCGTGCCAGTTTTAATTACAGGCATGAATTTTCCAGCGCAATCAAAATGCTGCACGATTAGCATCTGTATAGCTAACGTGTCATCAATGGCGTGCAATTTATAAATATATTTAAAAGCCAATGCCGAAACTATAAACATTGTCGAAAGAGTGTAGACTGTGAGACAAAAGTACACTTAGTTTAAAAGTAAAATCGAAAAAAGTAAATGTATGATATTCACTAAATCACCCGACATAAACAATCAGTTAAAGATGCACACCGACAGTATGGGAAAACCACTATTTAGATATACAATACATAAATCTATTTTTTGCAAAAATAAAAAAAGAACTGAAATACTAAGGAGTACAGCTATCAATATAAATTTTGTATTAAAATACAGAGAAAATACATCCAGCTGGATACTTCACCAACTGTGAAAACTTGCAACTGTTTCGGCGCTCAGAATGAATGTATAAATTAAACGAAATAAGAATTTCTGGCGACTCCACTCGCCGGAAAACACATGAAGCACACGGAAAAGTATGACAACGTAGAGAAAAGTCGACAAACGTTGGAAAAAACGTAATAAAGTTGTAAGAAAATATTTGTTAAGTACTGTAACGCTATACCATAAAATTAGCTTACCCCTTAGTTGGTGTTTGGGCTTATAAGTTTCATTTGTAAACTTTAACTCACAATTATAGAATGCGGACGAAGCCCTTCAAGACAACAATCAGAAACGCATTTTCAGCATTTAGTACAGAAATCAAAAAGGCCACTTGCATCTGGAAAAGCTCCTAGTCTTTGTTAATCACCAAGAAGAGAAACAAAAAATAGTCGATAGCGTCAAAATTCCTGAACAATTTGTGATAGTCACAAAAATAACCCTAGAGATAAACTTCCTGTTTTACTTCTTATAGAAAAAGGTTGCCTATAGAGAAAGCGCAAAAACAACCATGAATGAAATGCATGACGTCAGAAAATAAAAACGTTTTCGCAGTTCTATGCTTTAAAAAATCAGTTATGCAGGCGTATTGTAAAGAGACCACAATGAAAAAGGGTAATACATACCAAAGTATTAAGAAAATATAGTGGAAATATGAATGGGAAAGATTTGATAATGATGCTTGTGCTCCTTTCACACGTTATTTATCTATTATTAGATAAACACTCTATTCCTTTTTGGGTTTAGCATTTCTTTCTTTAGCTGGTTTGAACATTTTGATGATCTTCCTCCATTTTACAAATGAAACCGAACAGGTTACATAATTTGAGTTGATGAGTGAACAGAATCACATTTTGGATGGTTGAAAGTAACGAATCTTACTAATAAGAATCAATTGCTCTACCTCATTGTGGTATCGTATATTGCTGGCACCTTTAGAACACACCGTTAAAATATGTAACAAATAGGAGCAGCTGATTTTAGTACTTTGCTTAATAGTAAACAAACGCATAAAAGCGGTCTTCTTAATAAACATTATTACCATACTTCTTTGAAAACATACTTTCCATTATATAGTGCTGTTGCAAAATATTTGTCTTTAGGAAATAAACACCGACATCTCACATCGTGTTTGTTTCGTTACCTTTATGTTGTGGCCAAGGACGACCTTAAAAATGACCGTGTTATGCTGTCCATCAAACAGAACAAAATATTCAATAAAATGAAACTGGTCTTGTTTAACCAAACATCGTGGTTGGCAATATCCTACTCGGTGAATTAAATTAATTAAATATTGATGACCAATTCATTGGTGGCGATAAAGTCCCCGCGACCCCATGATGCTCGGACTCATTGACCGGACCTATACACGAAAAAAATAATAAAAAGAATTTGAAAACAATTAGAACAATAAAATTGCTAACCACACATTTGCATTTAAATAATTTGATAGTGATTAGAAATGTATATATCTATTATATTATCTGTTGCATTATTCAAATATTTGTTTTATACAGGCTGTGCATTTTATGGTGTAGCAAGTAGGTAGGCAACACATTTTGCATGTTCATAATTTTAACAGATAACTCTTAATTTGCCTGTTTGTTATAGACAAGGTCTAGGCCTGCGGAATAAATGCATCCATATTTTAAAATTTTGAAAATTATTTTTAAAATTAAGAGTTATTAGTGAAAAATCATTTGTTGCCTATATAGTTGTTACACTATTAAATGGGCAGCCTATTAATATATCTTTGTATATAATTAAATTACAGTGATATAAAAATATAGCTTCCCGTTGAGCTTTTCACACTGATGCAGATTGTCACGATCTAAGACCGAATTCAGATGTAGTAAGGTCAACGTAGAGCTGTACCACCAAGGTACTTGACAAATTTAAAATTAATTTGACAGTTGTCATTTCTGACCAATCACCTACCACCAGTGTTGAATCCAGGGGGGTGACCGGGGGTGAAATTCCCCCCCGGGCATAACAAAATTCCCCCCGGAAACATTACCACTTCATATTCATGTTTCTTTAAATCTATAAAATAATGGGCGGATTGCGGTGGAATAGGTAAAAATACCCCCCAGACGTTTCATTTTCCCCCCCGGAGTAATCAGTCTGAATTCAACACTGCCTACCACGATGTCTACACCGCAATAGTTAATCCCCCAATACTTTTTCAATGTTAGATTTGGCTACGTCTGGTAGTTGGTGAGATACACTGTATAATTTACAGGATTAAAGTGAACTTGTTTTCTATCAGCACATCTAAAAGAATGGCAAGTAACATGTAGTA
This sequence comes from Agriotes lineatus, assembly GCA_940337035.1. Classification (NCBI taxonomy): domain Eukaryota; kingdom Metazoa; phylum Arthropoda; class Insecta; order Coleoptera; family Elateridae; genus Agriotes; species Agriotes lineatus. The sequence goes on along the minus strand of OW679199.1, from coordinate 16,246,056 downwards.
TGAAAACTAGGGCTGAAGAGGGAGTCATCAGGCGGGAGTCGGTAATAGTTGGAATTTTTTGGGTGGAGTCGAAGTCAGAGGCCCGACTTCGACTCCAATTTTACAACAAGAATTTTCTTGCAGAATCTATTGTTAGGAATGAAATATTTGATAGTTTTGGGGTGCATTGTTTTTAAGTTTTAATTAATTACTACGTTTTGCCATTTCTGGTATATTTTGAACCCTGAAATGTAATATAATCTTGACAAATGTATTAGGCATTAAGTCACAATATCGTGTTTCGGAGGCCAAGACTGCACGTGCAAGCAATGTACCGTAGCGAGAGGTGCTGGGTTAGAAATGGAGTTCCGAATGGCAGCACGTTCGGTGCTATGATGAGGGCTAGACGTGTTTTATGAAAGTGGGCTGCTTTGCGTAGTTAGTCCATGGCGTAAGCGATTCTGCGAGTATGCGAACCAATAATTATTTATAATGTGTTAAGTTGAAATAATGCAAAGCGAAGCTATGCTATGCGTATTTCTAGATAGTGAATTAGATTAGCTTAAGTAGAATGTACATATTATCGTAGTCAGTTGAATGATGTTTGGTAGCTTTTTGGCAATTGCAGCAGATGATAGACGTCAGAGGTTCTTGCTCGTGTTGGACCATTATACAATAATCGAGGGTTTGGATACCGTGGGAGGACGCCTAGTGATCCGCGGAAGCATAAACTTCCGCAATGATAATGTAAGCCCGCGGAAACACGAAGTTCCGCAGTGTGCAGTAGCTTTGCAATATTTACAGTAATTACTTTACTGTGAAAGACCAGTAGCCAGTAGTTAACTTAGTGGATTACTATTGGACAGTACTAGCGAAAAGTACCGACTGCTAACCCAACTAGTAAAGGCAGTGAGGAGGTGCCAAAGTGTTGATGCTGACTGATGCCACGCCAAGTATTGTAATGTCACTGCCGGTAGTACGGAGGGGCCATAGGGGGCGGCTACTCCCGGTGAGTACAATTATTATTATCGATTAGATTTACAGGTCAGTAAGTTGATGTTCTTTTACATTTTTTTTTTACACTTTTACATTTATCTGCCTTCGTCACTGGGCCAAGAAAAGCTCGAACCTGCACTGTTACATTCACCACTGTGCACATTTCAAAAGTATCTAAATTTGAATTTTAATAGAATACACAAAAACGCGTCTAACACTATATGAACTACTGTACTACTGACTGAGGACTGAGACTATTTGAACTTAGTATGACTCACGAAATTCGTACAAAAATCTTCAGTTTTCAAACATTTTTCAATTAATGAATATAAAAAACATTTGTCTGTGAAGTACCCAAGTGTCCAGGTGCTGATATATGTGGCATAAAATTATTCGTGCTCTGGAGAAGATGTCAAATCCCAAGAAGTCGGGAGTTGGAGTCGGACTCGGTCTCCAACTACTAAAATATCAGTAGTCGGAGTCGGACTCCACAGTTCTTCTAACAACATTAATAAAGGTAGATCAAAAACGCCAGTAAGTAGATATTTGCAACAGCTTTGAAAACGTTAGTTAACTTAGAAAATTTAAAAAAAACAGAACGCATAAAAGTTGATTAGAATTTTATAAAATTCTCAAGAGGGCGTTTGATACATAAACCTTCACATACACAAAAAATTAATAAAAACCAAAGAGAATATGAGAACATAAGAGTAGAGGATATGAAATTCTGTTGGGAATATATTTTTAATTCTTCGTTTCAATGAAAACGCAAAATGATAAGTCTCCTCGGAAATAAGCTCGTGGATTCCACAAGTACCATTATTATAGGTTTGTATTTTTGTATAGGGTCAGTGTCTGCAGCCACAACAAAAATGTTTTAGGATTAAGTTCAGTGGATTATGGTTACTGTTTTTAATAAAGGCAAATAGGAGTAATTTTAATTTTCAATTATGTTTACAATTGATAAGAAACGATCCCGACTAAAATTCTGCTAATTTCCACAACATAACCATTAATTTGACCTATAATTATAATCTGGCGATGTTATAACTTTGCCATGAGTCAG
>OW679199.1:16186874-16243915 GCA_940337035.1 Agriotes lineatus | reverse complement strand
AAACTTAGACAAACGTTTATAGCATAGGAATCAGGCTTTGTGCAAACTTGAACTTCAAAGATCAAATGTATAGACAAAATATTAGAAAGCAATATATCGGACAAAAGGTGTTATACATATCCCAGTACTGGTCTTGACGTGTGTGTTACTAAGCTTTAGGTTAAAGTTTTTTGTGTTAACAAAATTGCTTGAAACCTCGATGTTCTTCAAATGTATGATAGGTACATATCTAACCAGCATTATGCTATTTTCGCTAAACATTTATTCCTTTGAACTTCCTGAATTCATGGTCGTGCCAGTTTTAATTACAGGCATGAATTTTCCAGCGCAATCAAAATGCTGCACGATTAGCATCTGTATAGCTGACGTGTCATCAATGGCGTGCAATTTAAAATATATTTAAAAGCCAATGCCAAATCTACAAACATTGTTGAAAGAGTGTAGACTGTGAGACAAAAGTACTTGGTTTAAAAGTAAAATCGAAGAAAGTAGGTAAATGTATGATATTCACTAAATCACCTGACATAAACAATCAGTTAAGGATGCACACCGACAGTATGGGAAAACCACTATTTAGATATACAATACATAAATCTATTTTTTGCAAAAATAAAACAAGAACTGAAATACTAAGGAGTACAGCTATCAATATAAATTTTGTATTAAAATACAGAGAAAATACATCCAGGCTGGATTTACTTAATCCAACAGCTGGATACTTCACCAACTGTGAGAACTTGCAGCTGTTTCGGCGCTCAGAATGAATGCATAAATTAGACGAAATAAGAATTTCTGGAGACTCCACTCGCCGGAAAACACATGAAGCACACGGAAAAGTATGACAACGTAGAGAAAAGTCGACAAACGTTGGAAAAAACGTAATAAAGTTGCAAGAAAATATTTGTTAAGTACTTTAACGCTATACCATAAAATTAGCTTACCCCTTAGTTGGTGTTTGGGCTTATAAGTTACATTTGTAAACTTTAACTCTCAATTATAGGATGCGGACGATGCCTTTCAAGACAACAATCAGAAACGCATTGTCAGCATTTAGTAGAGAAATCAAAAAGGCCACTCGCATCTAGAAAAGCTCCTAGTCTTTGTTAATCACCAAGAAGAGAAACAAAAAATAGTCGATAGCGTAAAAATTCCCGAACAATTTGTGATAGGCACAAAAATAACCCTAGAGATAAACTTCCTAGACTTGTAATACAAAAACGTTTTACTTCTTATAGAAAAAGGTAGCCTATAGAGAAAGCGCAAAAACAACCATGAATGAAATGCATGACGTCAGAAAATAAAAACGTTTTCGCAGTTCTATGCTTTAAAAAATCAGTTATGCAGGCGTATTGTAAAGAGACCACAATGAAAAAGGGTAATACATACCAAAGTATTAAGAAAATATAGTGGAAATATGAATGGGAAAGATTTGATAATGATGCTTGTGCTCCTTTCACACGTTATTTATCTATTATTAGATAAACACTCTATTCCTTTTTGGGTTTAGCATTTCTTTCTTTAGCTGGTTTGAACATTTTGATGATCTTCCTCCATTTTACAAATGAAACCGAACAGGTTACATAATTTGAGTTGATGAGTGAACAGAATCACATTTTGGATGGTTGAAAGTAACGAATCTTACTAATAAGAATCAATTGCTCTACCTCATTGTGGTATCGTATATTGCTGGCACCTTTAGAACACACCGTTAAAATATGTAACAAATAGGAGCAGCTGATTTTAGTACTTTGCTTAATAGTAAACAAACGCATAAAAGCGGTCTTCTTAATAAACATTATTACCATACTTCTTTGAAAACATACTTTCCATTATATAGTGCTGTTGCAAAATATTTGTCTTTAGGAAATAAACACCGACATCTCACATCGTGTTTGTTTCATTACCTTTATGTTGTGGCCAAGGACGACCTTAAAAATGACCGTGTTATGCTGTCCATCAAACAGAACAAAATATTCAATAAAATGAAACTGGTCTTGTTTAACCAAACATCGTGGTTGGCAATATCCTACTCGGTGAATTAAATTAATTAAATATTGATGACCAATTCATTGGTGGCGATAAAGTCCCCGCGACCCCATGATGCTCGGACTCATTGACCGGACCTATACACGAAAAAAATAATAAAAAGAATTTGAAAACAATTAGAACAATAAAATTGCTAACCACACATTTGCATTTAAATAATTTGATAGTGATTAGAAATGTATATATCTATTATATTATCTGTTGCATTATTCAAATATTTGTTTTATACAGGCTGTGCATTTTATGGTGTAGCAAGTAGGTAGGCAACACATTTTGCATGTTCATAATTTTAACAGATAACTCTTAATTTGCCTGTTTGTTATAGACAAGGTCTAGGCCTGCGGAATAAATGCATCCATATTTTAAAATTTTGAAAATTATTTTTAAAATTAAGAGTTATTAGTGAAAAATCATTTGTTGCCTATATAGTTGTTACACTATTAAATGGGCAGCCTATTAATATATCTTTGTATATAATTAAATTACAGTGATATAAAAATATAGCTTCCCGTTGAGCTTTTCACACTGATGCAGATTGTCACGATCTAAGACCGAATTCAGATGTAGTAAGGTCAACGTAGAGCTGTACCACCAAGGTACTTGACAAATTTAAAATTAATTTGACAGTTGTCATTTCTGACCAATCACCTACCACCAGTGTTGAATCCAGGGGGGTGACCGGGGTGAAATTCCCCCCCGGGCATAACAAAATTCCCCCCCGGAAACATTACCACTTCATATTCATGTTTCTTTAAATCTATAAAATAATGGGCGGATTGCGGTGGAATAGGTAAAAATACCCCCAGACGTTTCATTTTCCCCCCCGGAGTAATCAGTCTGAATTCAACACTGCCTACCACGATGTCTACACCGCAATAGTTAATCCCCCAATACTTTTTCAATGTTAGATTTGGCTACGTCTGGTAGTTGGTGAGATACACTGTATAATTTACAGGATTAAAGTGAACTTGTTTTCTATCAGCACATCTAAAAGAATGGCAAGTAACATGTAGTATGAAAACTAGGGCTGAAGAGGGAGTCATCAGGCGGGAGTCGGTAATAGTTGGAATTTTTTGGGTGGAGTCGAAGTCAGAGGCCCGACTTCGACTCCAATTTTACAACACGAATTTTCTTGCAGAATCTATAGTTAGGCATGAAATATTTGATAGTTTTGGGGTGCATTGTTTTTTAAGTTTTAATTAATTACTACGTTTTGCTATTTCTGGTATATTTTGAACCCTAAAATGTAATATAATCTTGACAAATGTATTAGGCATTAAGTCACAATATCGTGTTTTGGAGGCCAAGACTGCACGTCCAAGCAACGTAGCGTAGCGAGAGGTGCTGGGTTAGAAATGGAGTTCCAAATGGCAGCACGTTCGGTGCTATGATGAGGGCTAGACGTGTTTTGTAAAAGTGGGCTGCTTTGCGTAGTTAGTCCATGGCGTAAGCGATTCTGCGAGTATGCGAACCAATAATTATTTATAATGTGTTAAGTTGCAATAATGCAAAGCGAAGCTATGCTATGCGTATTTCTAGATAGTGAATTAGATTAGCTAAAGTAGAATGTACATATTATCGTAGTCAGTTGAATGATGTTTGGTAGCTTTTTGGCAATTGCAGCAGATGATAGACGACAGAGGTTCTTGCTTCTGTTGGACCATTATACGATAATCGAGGGTTTGGATACCGTAGGAGGACGCCTAGTGATCCGCGGAAGCATAAACTTCCGCAATGATAATGTAAGCCCGCAGAAACACGAAGTTCCGCAGTGTGCAGTAGCTTTGCAATATTTACAGTAATTACTTTACTGTGAAAGACCAGTAGCCAGTAGTTAACCTAGTGGACTACTATTGGACAGTACTAGCGAAAAGTACCGACTGCTAACCCAACCAATAAAGGCAGTGAGGAGGTGCCAAAGTGTTGATGCTGACTGATGCAACGCCAAGTATTGTAATGTCACTGCCGGTAGTACGGATGGGCCATAGGGGGCGGCCACTTCCGGTGAGTACAATTTTATTATAATTATCGATTAGATTTACACGTCAGTAAGTTGATGTTTTTTTACATTTTTTTTACACTTTTACATTTATCTGCCTTCGTCACTGGGCCAAGGAAAGCTCGAACCTGCACTGTTACATTCACCACTTTGCACATTTCAAAAGTATCTAAATTTGAATTTTAATAGAATACACAAAAACGCGTCTAACACTATATGAACTACTGTACTACTGACTGAGGACTGAGACTATTTGAACTTAGTATGACTCACGAAATTCGTACAAAAATCTTCAGTTTTCAAACATTTTTCAATTAATGAAGATAAAAAACATTTGTCTGTGAAGTACCCAAGTGCCCAGGTGCTGATATATGTGGCATAAAATTATTCGTGTTCTGGAGAAGATGTCAAACCCCAAGAAGTCGGGAGTTGGAGTCGGCCTCGGTCTCAACTACTAACATATCAGTAGTCGGAGTCGGACTCCACAGTTCTTCTAACAACATTAATCAAGGTAGATCAAAAGCGCCAGTAAGTAGATATTTGCAACAGCTTTGAAAACGTTAGTTAACTTAGAAAATTAAAAAAACAGAACGCATAAAAGTTGATTAGAATTTTATAAAATTCTCAAGAGGGCGTTTGATACATAAACCTTCACATACAAAAAAAATTAATAAAAACCAAAGAGAATATGAGAACATAAGAGAAGAGGATATGAAATTCTGTTGGGAATATATTTTTAATTCTTCGTTTCAATGAAAACGCAAAATGATACGTCTCCTCGGAAATAAGCTCGTGGATTCCACAACTATCATTATTATAGGTTTGTATTTTTGTATAGGGTCAGTGTCTGCAGCCACAACAAAAATGTTTTGGGATTAAGTTCAGTGGATTATGGTTACTGTTTTTATAAAGGCAAATAGGAGTAATTTTAATTTTCAATTATGTTTACAATTGATAAGAAACGATCCGACTAAAATTCTGCTAATTTCACAACATAACCATTAATTTGACCTATAATTATAATCTGGCGATGTTATAACTTTGCCATGAGTCAGCGAACTCCGCCGGTCAGCCTTTCCTCTTCTAAAAATAAGTATAAATCGGGGAACTTCCAATACGTATATAGATACACCTTTGTTCGGAGTAGCTTTTAAAATTATACTATCTGGGTACCGATGAGTAGGAACTGTTTGCATTTAATTAAAAAAAGAATAACATTATGTAGAACCACAATTCGCTGAAGGGTGAAAGCGTAAAAACTACTATTTCTAATCGTGAAGAAATGTGGAGGCAGCTAATAGAATTTTGAGTTTATCTGTAAGAACTTTTAATTGATTTATTTTCTTAGGTTTGTGAAAGCATTTTACATTGGTTAATACCATAAACTAAATAGCATTGTTTTATTTGTTACTACCAAAATTCCATAATAGTAGTAGTTAAAGTTCTATAATTTTTTCCATAGCTATTTTTCATTTATACGGGCTTTCTCAGGGCTCTAATTTTGGCCCACTATTATATTTGGAATACACCGCTGCAATAGGCAAATTTAACCCTGTACAAGTACATACTAATTTTTTAGTAGCATCAATAGTAAGTTGATTGTTTTGCAGTACTAGTACGTTTATTACTTCCAATGACACACTATTTGCTACATACGCAGTTCTGCCAGTTGCACAATATATTTATACTATTTATAGCAATGCTATATTTCACATGGAAAAAAAAATAAATGGTTTCTAGAAATAATATATTCTGCGAGAATGGTGATAACAATTAAAGGCAGTTTTTATTAACTCATCAAACAAGGAACAAAAAATCATATGCGACCTACCTTGTTTTTAAAACAATTATTTCCTCTATACCGACGCCGACGCTCACACTGTTCGTTAATTCTCACGAGACTGATTCGACTCATATTTAAATAAGTTTATATGTGTCCTGGAATCGTTTTGAAATTTTCCAGTAGTTGACCCCTGTTTCAATATTTAGTTGTGACTGCGATAACGTTTTGTGTTCTTTTTAACGTTTACGATTTTCTGGAACAGTAAGGCATGAGCTGCACGCTCACGTGTCCTTAAATTGCAAAAGATGCATCCGCACTACATGAAATGCTCTGAAATTGCGTCACTACTGCAAATATCGTTATGCAACGGATCGGCTACGTGTGATTTTTCTGTCTGTTTACTCACTGATAAAATTGCGGGTTATCTGCAGCTGGACGTAATATACAAGGGTGTAGCCAAGATTCCAGTTAGAGGGGGGCACAAATTTAATTACCCAATCAACTACTACTATTAGTATAGTTTTTTTATTTTTTACAAATTACAAAAATTATAAGTTGAAACATCATCAGTTTCCACAAATCTGCTGCAGATCGTAGCTTATTTTTTTTTAAATGTTGTAGAATGTGAATTGCCCTAATGATTATAAATCAACTGCCTTTTGCTCTTTAATAATCTTTAGGGGTGAGCAACTGCCCACCCCTGCCCCTCCCTGGCTACGCTAATGGTAATATACATATAGGATCAGCTCTGCAGTGACGATCTTCTAACCGGTTTTAGCAGTGTAGTTAAAAATAGGACAATCTTCAATATAAGTCAATAACAAATGTATATTTTTCTATAGTTATGTAAATATTAATAAACATCGTAAGACATAAAAATTATCACATGTGAAATAGCTGCAGACGCGTTTCTAAGCGTACGTCAATAGCATTACAGTTTGCGTTTTTTGTGTGTTATAATATAATTAATTAATTCATAAGCGCTCGAAGAAAATCTCAGGCACGGCAGGATTTGAACCCATGTGCACCACGTTGTTAAGATGAGCCCGCAACCACTCAATAACCCAGGTGGCCATGCATCTTGTACTTTTTAAATTAGAACTTAAGAAAAGGCCATTTATTTGCATCTCAAAGATGATTTTTTGGCATTAATTATATTGGTATTACTAAAATTATCGTTTATTATTAGCTTTTGATTACACTGTTTATAGCTGCTGCTTACGTGGTAGGTACAAATTCCATCTGATGCCACACACAGTGCATAGCGGAACATCATCGACAGTTTATAAAAATGCACTTTTGCTCCAATAAGTGAAGAAATGAATCAAATGTGATAAATAAATATCAATACAAACCCTACTGATATGCTTGTTTATTTTCACGGTTCGTTTGTTGAACTGGACTATCAGCTATCAGTTTCTTATTTTCCTTATAAACATTGAACAAAAGCGGCAACCGCTTTTGGAAATCTCGTGATCGTCAGAAGCGCGGTCATTGAGAAAGGTCATTTTTGATATTCATAAAGTAGAGTGGAAACACAACAATAACAAGAAATAACTAAACCTCGCTTAAAATAATAGCGTTACTGAACTTGAGACTCGAAGAGATTTCTTTTATAATTTTTATCCAAGGGTAGAATATACCTTCTAGAGGTCCTCATAAAACAGAATTTTCCACTGGTAGGTAGCCTTTTGAAGCCACATTTGCATCCTTGATCCGTGTAACTGATAATAGTATACATATACAAAACGATGATTAAAATTCAACTCATTTTATGCTAATTCTGTAACTATCATTAGGGTTGCCATCACTGTCATTTTGATCCGAAGACAGGTTAGCTACATGTACATATATGGATTGCGAAAAATGTTACTCCTATTTAAAAGCTGCAGAGCAGAAGTCATTGCTAGAAAGAGGCCAAAGAAAAAAAAATATAATTAAAAAAACATTTTTTCAGAAAAATGTAGTTTTTAAAGTGCAGCGAACCAACGTTTGCAAATTCCGCAAACGCATTTTCCGAGTGTCCATGTAAGTACACCCATTGTGCTACATCTAAAGGCTTATTTGAAGCGTCAAGGGGGAGGTGCCAATTCAACTGTCCTTACGAGGCCTACACGAGATCAGTGGTTCTCAGCATAATATCCGCCAGGAGCGGGTGTTACAATTGAGGCGTGTCGTTTTCAAGGGTATGCAGCCGCCAGATCTAGGTAAAAAGTTTGCAGAACGGTATAAGGTTACGTTTAACTGCAAGCGTTTGCAAACGCGCAGGTATGTGTTTTATCAGTGACTCAAATAAGTACCGGCTTCAGGTAATTTTGACATTCCAGTTTTTTTAAAGACATTTTCACATTTTTGGTGGCGTTTTACGTTGTTCATGTATGTTTGCAACACGCTTCCGAGTAGCCTAAATCTATATAGCACGCAGGTTAAAATTTTTTTTTTGTATTTTTATGCGTGTTTAGAAGTCAATAGATGATGTAAACTATTCTGCTTTTTGTGCTTATTTAAAGTTAAGTTTCAGTCCGACCAACACTACAATGGGAAACCAGATTTCTGTTTTGGCAGACAGTAATCTTGCATAAGCGACTAACTGAGATATTAAAAGAGTTCCATGTTCACTGAGGTAGCTAAGTGATAAAATAAGCGAATAATTATTTAAATATTAAGGCGTACGAGACGTCTTGTTCAAATTTAATGTATCCACAGAGGGGTAAAGAAATGCCGAATTTCATATGCTACTTAAAAATTATAAAATGATTTTAGGAATTATGTCTTTATAATGTAAAAAACTATTTTCACCTTGCACTTCTCTATTATTTTTTTCCTACTTTTTTCTCCCCAAAAATTATTTTCTTCGGGTCAGCATCAACTTAGTGTTGGTAAACCTAACTATCAGCCACTAAGACTGATTTTTATTTTTTAAGTAGACACAATTTTTGTGGCGGTTAAAGTCAGTGAAGATTGAATCCACCTACTATGCTTTTTTACAATTTAATTGAATAAAATAATATTAACAAAAAACCAGCTACAACCCATATTGCAGAAGAAACCTGTGACGACTTAGAAACTTCAAACATTCAAATTCTCAATAATTCCATACGTCTGGAGAAAACTTATCAATTATCTAGTTTAAAACGTAGCCAGACAAAATTCCTGCCTACAGCTAAATTAACTGAAAATAACTGAACCGGCAGAGGACATTGTGCCAGTTACATTAGCTTTGGACAAAGAAAACAATGACGGCGGAGATTATCTTCTTTCAGTTATGGCGATATTATGCCAGCGTCACGCCAAATTTCCGTTTTCAATGTCGTGGCTTTTTTCCAACGCAGATGCATATTTTCGGACGCTTTCGCTTTTATCCTGAGCAGTACTGAATGATGTATTTTTAAGTATCCGGAAAAAGTTCCTCAGCCTTGGCCACCATGTAGAGCCGGCGTATTCCATCGATTCGCGGTATTTATAAAACCTCATGGGGTCAGGCGACAATCAATTATGAATGAAGACTTATTAGTGCTAATGGGATGGAAGAATAGGAGCTGTCTAATTAATAATGACAAGTTCGACGTGTATTTTAGTCCTTTATTTCTGAACGATGCTCTATAAGTAATGAGCTAAATTTACAACAAAACTGTGTCTAAACATTAGGACTATTCGTATTTAATGCTTCATTCATATTGTATAGAAATGAAATATCCATTATTTGAAGTTTGCACGGTTACTCGAATTGTCAATAGTAAAATCAAATTTCGGCTTAGACCGCATCTAGATAAACACCCAGCAATTTTTAGTTTTAAGTGCCTTATACTTTATGAATCCAAGGATTATTGTAATAACTGTGTTGGTGGCTCTTGAACCCTTACAGGCCACCCACGCTTTGATCCGAGTTGTTAGCCAGCCGTACATTTGTCGGCGGCGCGTGACTAGCTGAAGAGCTGTAACTGTGATGTTTCAGATCAGTGATTTCCAAAACATGGAGGTGCTATAAATTTAAAAGGACGGCTAGAACGCAAAATTATACAGACAGTCGTGCATACAAAGCAATGAAAAAATCATTTGCTACTCGTCACTGACGTGTACTGGTTCTGGAATAGCTTTTATAGTATTTTATCAAAAGTTTAAATACTTAAATTTAAAATATGTTTTCTCTATAGAGATAAAATCTATGCTCTAAAAGGGGGCGGTAGTACAAAAAAGTTTGAAAGCCCCTACTTTAGGATTAAGTCTAAAACAATCTTCTTTGTTTATATTATTTTTAGTGAGTTATTCTAGCTTACTCAAATTTTAAAGGGTGTCCATTTGTACTTGTATGACTTGTAAGCTCAGTTATTACTGATTGGTAGTGCGTTTGTGCTTGCAGTCGCCTCTTTGTTCTTATAGTCTTAGATCAGTAGAACTATCAGTTCGACCAATGTAACTCGAACCGCAAGAGCAAGGGCTTTTATACAGGATGAGTCATTAGATGTAAAGCAATTAACCTAATACACCTTAGCACCAAAATGCTCCTTTAAAAAGATACAGGGTGTTAATAAAAACATTGTATTTCTACTTGCGACTATAACTTTCAAGGTAATTATCTGATTAATTTGAAAATACATTATAATAAACACAAAATTAACAAAAAAAAAAGTATCAAATTGAAAATTATAGCATATGTTCAAAATGCTCCCCTGCAGCCGCAATACAATCATGTAGTAACCGTTGCGTCGTACTAGCGATGCATACACTTGCTGAATATGAGGGGAGTTCATCATTTATTGTCCTTAACATAGTTGGAATTGACTGGCAAATGTAAAATTGTTGTCATTCGAAGAGTCATTTATGGACGTTAGTGAATGTAAAATAGCGTTAATTTATCTGACAGAAGTATGGGTGATTCTGCGCCTTCATATTAGGTGATTAAATATTGGTCACGATATTTTAAACTGAAGAGGGAATCTTGTAAACATGCACCAGATACAGGACCGCCAAAAACTGTGGTTACAGAAGAAAATATTAATTTGGTCCATGATATGGAACTGGATAACAGAAGAGTTACAGTCAGATTTATAGCAGAGACATGTGGCAATTTTCGTTGGGAGCGTTCAAAAAATTTTGCACGGTGAATTGAGTCTCAAAAAAGTCTCAGCACGTTGGGTACCAAAGATGTTAACGGCAGATCAAAAACGCATCGGCCGAATTGCCACAGAGAGAAATTTGGTGATCATTATCAGAGGCCCCGATAAATTTTTGGATAAATTCATTACAGTGGATGAGACTTGGGTTCATCAATTTTACCCAGAGTCAAAAGCCAACGCATGGACTGGCTACATAAGGGCTGCTAAGACGCTTTCGTTGCAAAAATCATACACGAAAACGATGTCTGTTTTGTCTGCTGGAGCAAAATTACCGATTTCGAACGAAAATCGTTGTTTTAAAAAACAACACACAATTAATGACAGTCGCTGTTTCAAAATTGACTATTTAAATCAGGCTACTTGATTTTAACAATTCAAATGGTTACATTACAAATATAGAATTTTTAAATTCATTAACACTCTGTATCTTTTCAAGGGAGCATTTTGGTACTAAAGTGCATGAAGTTAATTACCTTTTTTTTGGCCTAAAGAAGCTTTGGTTAAATATTTTACACCTAATTATGAGTCAGTCACTCTGTGTGCACCAGCTATATTTAAACTTAACACACAAAGTTAAAAACTGCTGGGACGATGAGGTGTAAACCGAAATTTGATTTTATTATTGATAATTTAAATACTGCTACGGGCAAAAAGAGACATATTTCAAGCTAGGCTCTTTTGGAGTATTATTCGAATGGACCGTGTCGTCGTTCTGATTTTACCGCCTTTACCGCGACGAGCGCACGCCTTGTCTCTCTTAGGCGCTAGCGATTTCGTGGCCGTTTCATCCCGATATCTGTGAGTGCTTCGGTGACTATCTTTGTGACTCGATTTCGAACTTATGAGTAAGTTGCCCGTGGCTATTTAAGCCTACTTTTTTACTCTCGCCGAATTGGTTTAACGTTTCGAGGTATTTCTAGCTGTATTGATCCGGCCATGATTCCGTACCGAGCTGTTTTAATGCTGCTCTGATTCCGTAAGAATATGTTTAAACCGCTTTGATTTTGTCTTGTTCTCGTTCTGTATCGTTCACGTGCCATTAGAGTCCAGTCTGCTGCTTCCGTAAGCTGCTGGCTATTGGGTACAACCGGCGTACTTAGTTTGCATTAAAGTACCATATTATTGAATATTACATATTTGACTATGACTATGTGTGTTTTTGTTACTACAAACTGAGTTATGACCTGATTAAGATATTTATCGCATAATTGTGATTTTGGTTAAGCTTTGAGTTTATGAGTTTCTATGAGCACATTTATTGTATAAAGACTCAATGGCACCCCTTTTGAATTGATGAGTAAATTTAAGTTATTGTAAAGGACCGCAAGCCGTCTTCACTGTTAGCTAACCGGCTCTCAAATGTGCCCACGTAGTCATGATGGTTTGACTTTGGCTTCAAATTTGGTATCAATATCATTAACATTAATTAACAAACTTTCTATTATACTTCAAATAGATCTAAAGGCAAGCAGAAAAGATTGTGCAATAAGACTCACATTTTTTAACTACTTTATTTCTTTCTTTATTAACATTAATTAAATAAATCTTTGTTATTTTGCATTTGATTATTTTTATATTTAAGAAAAACAGTCTGATTTTCTTTCCATTCTTCTGCTTGGCTACTAGTAACTGTATGGTTTTACAATTTTAAAATTGTATGTATAAACTAATAATAAAATACCTGTAATTCGGTAGCTAAATTATTTCTTAAATAATGCTCTACTTCATGTGCTATAATAGACAGCAGTCGTACAGTCGGTACCAAACATAATAAAGCAGCAACCGTTACGGTACCGTATGCACTACATTTTTACATTAAAAGTTTCGTATGTTCTGTGGTAGGTCTAATGCCCTATTTTGAGAAAAAAAATCTATCGTACTAAGACAAGAACGTGCTCTTGCGAATTTTATTCCAGTTCTGTAAAGAGCTCTATATTTGTCGGAGATAAAACTGTTTTCGCGGTATTATGTAAGCGCTTATCAGCTTAATAATTAATAAATGAAATTTAAAAGCTTTTATCATAATAACAATACCACATTAATATCATAATTTGATATAGGAGATGATATCTGTCACCGTGGGAACAAAGTTGAAATGTACTCACGCCGACTTCTTGTGTGTGCATCAGTCGTCACATTATCTACTGGAATGAATTTCCAGCAGATTTAGCACGCTTCTACATAAATTTGAATTGAATTATTGTTCTGTACACGAGTTCAGCAAAGTCCATCTACAAAAATAGGAAGTCTCGTTAGCTTTGCTGCCGGGATCAAAATCCACGGCTATGAATGAGAAGACAGCTGGAATCAATCACAAGTTCAAAAGTGTATCGCGCTCAAGTTTTTTCTCTTTTTGTTCCTGTTAAATTGATTAGTATGAACTGGCCTTTTTGTAAATTTTAGGTATGGAAAATGTTCTGTTTTATAAATATAGAAAGTTATAGGTACTGTTTTCATTGAGGAAAAAATGGAAGAGATAACGCATAAGAAAGTAGAATATGCATAGCAGAACAATAGAATATAAACAATATCCCGATTAGACTGAAAATTACAGATTTTTTTCGAGTTCACGCTTTTGTAAAAATCAGGCGTAGCGAGAAAAATTATATGGGAATATTCAGAGCACGTAGGATATTGGCATTTGTGCATAATTATCACATGTTTGAATATTTAGGGCAATATTAACTAATACAAACTGTATTTTTCAGAATTGAAAATTACATTTTTCGAACGTAAAAAGGTTATATTACTACGTTTCGTGACATTAGATAATTAGGAATTAAACGCCTACGACATTAACTTTATGTATAAATTATCAACAGAACAGCGACTGACCACATGCTTCTTTGCTTATGCATTAAAAAAAAACCTTGAACTAGTCCCGAAGTAACGACTAAATATGTTGTAAATGCAATGCGAGTATTGCTATATTGTACTGTTATGGTTACTATTAATTTTTATATGACGTTACAATGGGCTTTTATTTTACTTTTAAAACTACAGCTAATAGCATTAATTAAAAACATAAAAATGATTTATAGTTAGTATACCTTTAAAAGAAGCGCATGTAAAAGCTAAAGCAAGAAACAATTGTTTTGTTCATTTCGAATGCCACAATAAGGCAGCAATTAATTAATTAAAGCCAACAATTGCAATTAAATGGCCAATTAAACCGCGGTAACATAAAGGCATTTGATTGACAAATCAATTTCAGAAACTCTCAGTAAGTGCAAATTAATCAAGTTTATATAGGAAGCAGTAAGCTGACAACTTAAACAGTTGATATTGTTTAAACTAATAAAACGTAACAATAGCAAATTGTAGTAGGCTACAGACTATTTCAGGGGATCAATATAAATATATAAATATAACGAATTTGAGTTTTTTCTGTAGTTAAAAGACACAATAATAAATTAATATCAAACATACCAAATTTATTATAACAGGAACCTGGCATGAACTCGAAAATATTCCACAAGTACTGGCGCTATTGTAACACGATCACGCACTACTTAAAACGTTGGAAATTTGGAAGCTACACGTTGCTGTCCTAAAAATGCACTGGCAAGTGCCCTTACTCCCAATCCACGCGCGGTTCAAAGTTAATTTTAAATGTGAGAGTGCGACGTAAATACCTGGAGGAAATTCTACTTCCATTTCAATCATATAACAGTTTCTGTATCTGTTGTGGTTTTCCATATCCATATGGGCACAATGGCTTTAAACCGAAATATGAATTTAGGATCTACGAACTTTATGTCAATCGCTGTAAAAATTATATGTAAATGCCAATCTCTTGCACAGATCAACTAGAAGAACATAAATACGTCAGGGACCTGTTATAATCGCCTTGTTTACGACTTTGTAAAATGAAAAGGAAATTAATTCGGTTGCAACAACTATAATTGCCACAGTTTTGTAGATACACCAACAAATGAGAAATCTAATGGATGTTCAGGGCCTTGGTGGTGATCAAAACAGATTTATATTTTTCTAGTGATACTGAGTTCGTCACAATGTTAAGTGGTTAAGTTTAAATGTAGGTATATTTAATTCCACAGAGGAGTTGCAATGATCCATAATTAACTAAAAAAAATGTTCAATGACAGGCGGATTGTAAAGGTACTGTTGGCGTGCGAAGTTTAGGCCTTATAACTCTGTGAGGTCCTATTTTCCACACTATTTCGCATGGAAATTTGCTAATTTTTAATTCTATATCCTTTGAGAACTTCCTTCACTCAAACTTGAACCGGGTCATCTGGCATTACTTGCCTGTTATGATTATTTTCATACTTAAAAACAAGAACTAACTTGTATTTTTACCTGTTTTCTTGTGAATTAGATTTAGCGTTAACATAAAAAAATGTGTGAGAAGTCGACCCTGCCCTGTGCAGAAAACGCCTTGTGAAACTTAATTTGCGTTTGCAGCGTTAAACGCGAATTTAGAGCCTGGCCGCGGGATGAGGATAACCGAAGATTATTTCACGAAGAAGCAATCATTAGCGTGTAAGCTTTGCCCGAGTGCGTACGTGCCCATCTTCTGGTACGGGGTCGGCGGCGAAATGAATTTTAACATACGAAGAGAGAAGTAAATACAAGCAGCTTCGACAGCCTCGTAGTAAGTAATTTACTGCATATTAATTCTTGTGGGATTCATAGGGCATCGTTTGCTGAGGCAGACGCCTTTTTCGGCGTGTACAAAAAAAGTAAGCGAGTGTATTTGCAACATTCGAGTATTTCGTTAAACGACCGAGAGTCGCCAGTTAGCAGGTCGGGTATTCCCCCGTAGCCGTTCGTGTGGTTATTTTCTACGCATCACGTCAGCCAGGATTGTGTAAATAAGGTGGTTTTTCTTGTACATTATTTTAAGTAAATTTCGGCCCGAAAATGCTATACAAGGGTAACCAGCTTCTTGTTTTAGCAAATATTGACACTTCCTATCTACGAACTGGAGTATTAAGAGAGCTTCATGTTCACCGAACTAGCTGATTGAACAAACAGGGTAATAATTATTTACTTACTAAGGCGCACGAGATGTCTTGTTTAAATTTAAAGACCCACGTGAGGGCCTCAACCTCATGTGCTGTTACAAATTGCATCGTCTTATAATAAAAATTCAAAACCTAAGTACTTTTAATAGAATGAGAAAACAGATACACAAACAGAAAAATTACCTAGATAAAATGTAAGTTACAACAAAAACCAGATTTAAACCGATTACGTGCATGCATACATAATTCCATCCCTTTTTACCATAAGATGTGAAGATTTGGTTGGTTTCACTTAATATTTATTTTTGATCATGTTGCTTTAAGCGTTCCCATTAATTACCATTCTGTAACTTTTCTACAAGATTTTTATTATCTAACATTTTTGCCTCACTTTCTGGCCATGCTCGGCTGTATTATTTTTATTCTTCTTGCTCATGCCAGTCAAGGTTGCTCAGAAGTAAGAGCCTCTGCATCTCGGCCTAAGGTCAATGCCATTTTATTGGAGATGTTAACAACCAGGCTGACGACTTTACTATTGTTGCTCGTCCTTCCCATGTGGGTAAACTATCTCATGTTTTATTGCTCTAGATTTTCCTTCAATGTGTTTATTAGTCTACGTGCAGCTCCTATCCCATTCTTCAGCTCTTCTTCAAACATGTATCTGTTCCTCAAGCATTTAAAATTGCTAACTTGGTGTATATCCTCACTTTCGATTTATGTATTTGTAACTACGTAGCTGTGAGCTATTGTTACTTTCGCTTTTTTCCACATTTAGTTTTAGTTTCACATTTCCAGGTTGAATTTTAAATGTTGTTATATTCTTTCAGATGTTTGAATTGCAGAGTGATTTTCGCGCGATGGCAAGGACGACAATTGAGTTCTGGTTGTGGTCGTAGCTTGCAACTACGCGACACCGTCACTTCTTTCCATCAGTCGCCATAAGTGCAAATTTGGTACATTATTTCCTTGTTATGATATTTTGGGTGCAGTCAGAAAAGCAGCAAATGGCAACGAAGTAGAACATACGAATACAGATTTTCCTGCTTTACGTATTACAAGCGGTGCGAACGCAGTGAACTTGATTAGTTCGGCATAATCGGTTTTAACCGGATTGCTATTAAGCTTCGAACTGCTTAAATATGTTGGTCGGTCTTGCTATCGTGGGCTAAGTGCTACCAGCTCCCAATTATCGACTGTGATTCTTATATACGCACAACAATACATTCTCCACCTCGCACTGTAAGTCAACGTTCATAGTATAATTCCCGCACATCTGCCGATCTTGGCGATCATCTAGGTGGGTCATTCGTGTCTCAGCTCCCTACAAAGACCTCCCATCACATCAGGTGAACCTTTAGGAAGCTGGACTTCTCCGAACTTCACTACTTCAAGCTGTAGACCGGCAAAGCTAACCACCTACTCGGTTACGAGCAAGGAGGGCTTATAGAACAACGACTTTGGTGTTACAAACAGGCTAGTGGCCTAAAAATAAGAGTAAGAAGAAGAAGAAGAAGAAGATGAAGTTGCAAACCCGCTTTGTCTTCAAGTTGGCATTGTTGACTGTACAGTAAGTTTTCTAATACTTCATGTCTTTGCTACATAGTTTCTACAGCGCTTGTATAACCTACACGTTTCTACCGGCTTTTAGTAGCTACAACTTATTTACCTTTATAATTCAGAGTAAATTTGATAATACAATGAATTATAAGTGTGTCTTATTCAAGTGTTCGCTTGAGCTAACCCCCTCAAGAAGAGCATCGAATACTATTAATACACATATTGGATTGTGACTAGCCTAATAGGTTGAAAAAAGTATAATTTGTAGTCGCGACATTACCTTAGGGCCATTTTCCTCACGTACAAACTGTAGCCTGTAGCCTTGTGTATTCAATATACGATATCATAATATACAAGGTCGATAAGCCCCGTAGCGCAGCTGGGTAAGCGCCAGGCTTGCATTAAGCAAGCCCTCGGTTCGAATCCCGCGGGGGTCAGAATTTGTCCTTAGCCTTGGCGATTGGAATCGGGCTCGGTGAGACCATTCACAGTTGGGCACCAAATTAACTATGCTCTACTCAAAACCACAGACATAGGAGATAGAGTAATAAGATCAACACATCACCAAGACACACACCTCACACAATGGTTGCTGCGCAAGCACCAAAGGCGTGCTCCAACTCTGTATCCTGAATCCGGGGCAAGTTGAGCATTGTACCGCCAGATGCCAGCGCATAAAGCACCAGCCTCTACACCGCAAGGTAAATGAGGGTACAGATAATACACACATACATAATATACAAGGTGTTTGTTTGTAATTCTTGAAACTGCATACAGATCATCGTATGAGCAAAATAAACGTCAGCAGGTAAAAGCAAGGCAAGTAGGCAGCTGCACCAACTTCAACGCATCCCATTCGCCGAGGTCGTTCTCTTTTGTATGACTGAACGCCGATCATTTCCCAGGTGTGAATTAATCATCCAGTGGCGGACAAATAATAACTGTACGTCCCTCCTAAATTAATTTAGACAGGAACCGCGATTGCGTTCCACTATAGCTATCTGGATGCACTTTTGGATTTGTTTCTGGTTGGAAATTCATTTTAACATGTAATATTTTTTTAAAATCAGTAGACAGTACAATATCGTCTGCAAACGCACACACTTCTAAATTTATCGTTTGTAGATATTTGAAACTTAAAAGTGCCTATCTACAACGTCCTTATTAACAGAGTAAGGAATCAGGGAGAGTGGAGTTTTTAGTTCACCATTGTTCATCTGTGTCATGATGACTGAAATTTAATTTACAATATTTATAATCATATAAATAAAGGAGAACGATCCAAACGTGTGTGTCACGACAATTGCAGACGCGATGTCCCCCATTTGTGTTTACATGCATTTCACCGTCGCCTCGATTTCGCGACCGGGGAGGAGCCCCGAGTGTCCCACTGGAGAGGAGCGGAGCCCCGAGGGCTCCCTTGAAGAGAAGCGGAGTCCCAAGGGCCCCCTTGAAGAGAAGCGGAGTCCCAAGGGCCCCTTGGAGAGGGGCGGAGCCCCGATGGCTCCCTTGGAGAAGGGCGAAGTCCCGGGGCCCCCTTGGAGAGGTGCCGAGCGCCAAGGGCCCCCTTGGAGAGGGGCGAAGCCCCGAGCGCCCCCTTGGAAAGGGGCCGAGTCCCGAGGGCCCCCTTGGAGAGGGGCGGAGTCCCAAGGGCCCCCTTGGAAAGGGGCGAAGTCCCGAGAGCCCCCTTGAAGAGAAGCGGAGTCCCAAGGGTCCCTTGGAGAGGGGCGGAGCCCCGATGGCTCCCTTGGAGAAGGGCGAAGTCCCGGGGCCCCCTTGGAGAGGTGCCGAGCGCCAAGGGCCCCCTTGGAGAGGGGCGAAGCCCCGAGCGCCCCCTTGGAGAGAAGCCGAGTCCCGAGGGCCCCCTTGGAGAGGGGCGGAGTTGGCCCAACGTAATAAGCCTAAAAATGGTGGTAAATTGAATAGAATAGACCGCGCAATAGCGCGCGCAGCCCCGTTTATACGAAAATCATTTATGTCGCCTACATTTAGTTAGAGCGTAAAAAAATGAATGATTTTAGAAAGTTAACAAACTCAGTCTATCCAATTTACAACATTTGATCACAAATGTTTCAACACTATTAATAATTTTTCAGTGTTTCTGTCATTCGCTAGGCTAGGCAACTCAGCTATCTTCATATACCTATCTATTAAGGCAAGTTTTGTTATGTATGCAATGCTTCCGATACAAATTAAAAAATCGGTAAAGCCGAAACAATGTGCTAATTATTACTTTTATCTATTTCTCAATTAGAGTAAAAATAAACAAAAATTTGTTTTAAAGTGCTCACCCTGTTGGGTCCAAAATATGCCCTTTTTCTTCCAGGGTAAAAACCTAAGCTATGTGAAAAATATTACTTTCATTTAAGTAATAGCTCAGAAGTTAAAGTAAAAATAGGAACATTTATTTTTTAAGGTGCTCACCCTGTATATATTTTACCGAAATTCTCTCGGTTTCGTGCCACGAAGACATATAATCTGCTTGCAAAATATCGTCTTCTCCCAACAAATGTTTTTTGAGTTAATACCGTCAACAGACAGACAAACGGAATTGAGAAAACCTGGAAACGTGAAGATCTGGAGAAATCTCGGAAGTTGATTTTTTCGCAATTACAATACTTCCTTCGTATTTTAGACGAGGGAAGTAAAAATAAATCGAAACGAAAAAAAAAAACTACATGCATGTAACATTTCTTCTGCTTCATTTACAGCTAATTATAATAATATTTGTTAGAGATTTTAAAAACCTGAAACCTCTGGTTAGGTCACGGATATTTAGAAATAAATACAATATTTTAAATATTTTAGTTGAGTCACAGTGACTTTATTATTTGCTATGTGTATTTACTGCCAATCACTAATGATTGATGGTGAAATGGCAATAAATAATTTATAAAGACAAGTTATGCAATAGTGACGAGGCAAAAATAATAGTTCCGATAGTAGACCACATAAAGAAACAGTATGATTAGCAAGATGAAAACAAATGTGTGTATGTACAACAGCGCAAAACCTAGAATTTTGGAGGTTATCGTTATCGTAATTAAATGCCAAGTGTCGTCAGAAATAGATCTGAAATATAAATTCAAACGAGATGGTGTCTACATACGAAGGCCAAGGTTATTTACATTGTTCTACAACCTTTCTATGCATTTAGATAACAAAGCTAAATACCTAATATATAGTAATAATTTTCGAATGCTGCTACCGCCCTAAAGAGGGTTAGACTAGAAAAATACCTTCTACTAGTGGACTTACGTATCGCGTTAAAGCAGATTTAAAGCGATTTAAATTATTTTATAAAATTCTTGGAAACAATAAATTAACAAAACTTTGCAAATGACACAAGAAATTGCCCTATATAATATGTAAAACATTACCAATAAGAGTACTGATAAGCAACCACTTTCACTACTACCACAGCCACATTCAACAAGTTTCTTAATTATTCATCACCAAACGAGTAATTTGCATCTGGTTGCACAAAATTTTATGGGAACTGGCGTTTTAAAGCAGCTACATTCCTGCTAAATTTTAGCAACATTTAACATTCGTACATATATTCCATGAGGCGTAGTTAGACAGGTTTGAAATTCCAGTATGGTCAACGCATGGTTTGTTACCCTCCCATCGTTCTGACGTATTAAAGGACAAGAGGTGTGTCGGCTTTGCCTCTTTTCCAAGTTCTCAAGGAAAGGCCTGTTACCTGCAAATGTCACCAACTTGTAATTTCTTGCTTTGAAAAGCTATTTGCGAGACTCCTTCCAGGTATAAGCGGCGAGGGATGCACTGGTAAATCCCTTGTAAGTGCTTTAAATGGGCCATTCAAGTTCATCCTTGCTCCCAATCTATAGTATACAGTAATAACAGTTGCTAGATTTTTGAAATTCCAATGCCTTTATAGTAGCGTTAAAGGAGCGAAGAAGAAAGACTTAAAACTGATTGTAAATAAGTGTAATGATATTATGTTGTAAGTGTATTTATTACCAATTGATTGATGATCAAATCAGAAAAAAACCTCATTCGTAAACATATATGTTTTAATAGTGACAAGGCACAATCATTGCAAAGTCATTGGAAACGATGGACGGATGCGACTTTGCATATCTCATTCTCAATCTGTTTTTAGCACAAAAAACACGTGAATTGCACTTATATTAAAATTACATCATTCGTTAGCCAATATAAATCGGCTGAAATCCGCAGAGTGAAAAGCGATAAGGCTTGTCTAAACCACGCAAGTGACGATGAGTTCGTGAATCGTGAGTGCAAAATAAACTGAAATTATTTGCTTCACACTATGCGTTCGC
Source organism: Agriotes lineatus (assembly GCA_940337035.1). Taxonomy (NCBI): domain Eukaryota; kingdom Metazoa; phylum Arthropoda; class Insecta; order Coleoptera; family Elateridae; genus Agriotes; species Agriotes lineatus. The sequence continues at coordinate 16,222,112 of OW679199.1, read as the reverse complement.
GTGATGCAGTAAAATATTTAAATTTCGAAATGCAACACGTATTTAGCTCTAAAATAAACACTTTCTAATAAAATCCAGAAATGCACTTCCAATTTTGGTTAACTCAAATGTTTATATACTTCTGTATCTCTTGGCTACATTTGTATTGTAAGCAATTAGGTAACTTTCTTAAAGGTCTGTAATACATATATGAATTTTAGTATACATTTAAAAAATATATATGTAGCTTGTTTTTGCGGGCAAATTTTTACACATTTATTACGTTATGTTGCTATAGCACTATGTTGCGGTTAACCCACATACGTAATGTTACATAAGAGCAAAAAATATTTTTATTAGTAACTATGTCATAGTATCTTTTCTTATGTGTTTATGTATAACGTTATCATATACACATATCTATTTAACAAAAACAAAAGATTAATGTAATGAGTGATTTGATTTTACCATAAATATAGGTAGACTAGTAAATATATCATTATGTAATAGTAGCCATGGTTTGGATTTCTAGGTAAATAAATATTTCTTCCAAACAGATTCTTAAAACACAGTTTAAAATCCCAACTAAAGGGCTACTACAAGCTTAAAAACAATTGTTAATAAACAAAGTTGCTCTTCACCAATGATCAGATTCTAACATCTAACGATGAAAAATAGGTTACCTACATGAATAGAAAATTTATCGAAGCGTACAGAGAAACCGGGTAGAGCAGTTGGGAAAGCGCTATGCTTGCATTAAGCAAGTCTTCGGTTCGAATCTTGCAGGGGCCGAAATTTTTCCGCAGCCTTGGCGATTGGAATCGGACTCGGTGACCATTCACAGTTGGGCACCTAATTAGCTATGCTGAACTCAGAACCACAGAACTAAGAGTAAAAAGGTCCACACATCACCAAGACAGACACACGCCTAACATACTATAATGGTTGCTAGTAAAAAAATGACCGTTATGAAAACCTAAGTACATGAAGCCGGACCGAATTACAAAAAAATACGTCTAAATACATGGAAGTGCGAACCCAATATATACATGGGGACATGGGGAGACTGCTAACAGGCATACTAGATTACTACAAAGCAGATATAACAGCAATCGGGGAAATTCAATGGATACGCATCCTATTAACCAAACAGGTAGGCAAAAGAACTGCCCAAACTTTGATGGCTGGGTGCAGTAGAAAAAAACCTGAAAAGCATGGGAATACGAAATTGGAAAAAAGTAACACAAAATAGATAGAAGTCGAAACCCAAGCTGGATATTGAGTCAATGATGGTGATGAGTTGAACCCATAACGTATGGAATCCACTCAAATGTACGACAAAGAGTAAACATTGAAAATATATAACAAAAAACATAGAGAGGAACAACTGATATGGTTTGGTCACGTTATAAAAATGGATGACGAGAAATGGCCCAAAAAGGAAATGGATGGTATACCATCAACAGAATAAAAAGAGGCAAGCCCAGAAGAACGTGGCAAGAAGAATTATAAAAAGCCAAGAAAGCATGCAAACACAAGAAATTGAAGAAATTGCATGGCAAGATAAGAGGTAATAGCGAAAAGATGCGGGATGCGGCAATAGATGTAGATCCCACGACTATATATGTATAAATAAATATTTTCTACAATTCTCATATAACTACATGATTTGCTGATATTCTTCAATTTTATTAGTTTAAGTGAAACTTATTGGGGCAAGACACTTCGTCGAATGTCCACAACGCCGAAAGTCAAATATGCCCACATAGACATTGTCGAAAGATGCAGAGGGACACTACGCCGAAAGATGCCCACATCGGTGAAAAATGAGGAGAGATAATATGTCGAACGATGCGCAAAACACTGAAAGATATTCAGGAACACTACGCCGAAAGATGACCACTTCGCCGAAAGATGAGGAGGGGAACTACGCTGAAACTTCACCATATCACCGAAAAATGTACAGGTACACTACGCCGAACTCTGCCCACATAGATGAGGAAATGTGTAGGTACACTACGGTGAAAGATTCCCACAACCCTGAAAGATATGCAAGGACACTACGCCGAAAGATTCCCACATCGCCGAAAAATGCACAGGGACACAACGTCGAACTACCCCTACATCACTGAGAATATGTGTAGGAATACTACGCCGAAAGATGAGGAGGGACATTACGCCGAACGATGCTCAAAACGCCGAAAGATATGCAGGGACACTATGCCGAAAGATGCCCACATCGCTGAAAGATGAGGAGGAGCACTACACCGAACCATGCCCACGTCGCCGAAAAATGTACAGGGACCCTACGTCGAAAGATGCCCATATCGTCGAAAGATGAGGAGGTATACTACACTGGAAGATTCCCATAACGCTGAATGATATGCAGGAACACCACGCCGAAAGATGTTCACATCGCCTAAAGATGAGGAGGGACATTACGTCGAAAGATGCCCACACCGCCGAAAACCAAATGGGCTCACATTGTCGAAAGATGCAGATGATCACTATGCCGAAAGATGTCCACATCGCCGAAATATGAGGAGGGACACTATGTCGAAGGATTTCCAATACGCCAAAAGATATGCAGGGACACTACGCCGAAAGATTCCCACTTCGCCGAAAGATTCCCACTACGCCGAAAGATAAGGAGGGGCACTACGCTGAACCATGCCCACATCGCCGAGGAAATGTGTAAAAACACTACGGGGAAAGATATCCACGACGCCGAAAGATATGCAGGCACACCACGCCGAAAGATGCCCACATCGCCGAAAGATGAGACGGAACACTACGCCGAAAGATTCCCACATCGCCGAAAAATGAGGAGGGACACTATGTCGAAGGATTTCCAATACGCCAAAAGATATGCAGGGACACTACGCCGAAAGATTCCCACTTCGCCGAAAGATTCCCACTACGCCGAAAGATAAGGAGGGGCACTACGCTGAACCATGCCCACATCGCCGAGGAAATGTGTAAAAACACTACGGGGAAAGATATCCACGACGCCGAAAGATATGCAGGCACACCACGCCGAAAGATGCCCACATCGCCGAAAGATGAGACGGAACACTACGCCGAAAGATTCCCACATCGCCGAAAAATGAGGAGGGACACTACGCCAAACGATGCTCAAAACTCCGAAAGATATGCAGGGACACTATGTCGAAAGATGACCACATCGCTTAAAGATGAGGAGGAACACTACGCCGAATCATGCCCACGTTGCCGAAAAATGTACAGAGAGACTACGTCGAAAGATGCTCACACCGCCGAAAGATGAGAAGGAACACTACGCCGAAAGATTCCTACTCGGCGAAAAATGTTCAGGGACACTACGTCGAACCATGCCTAAATCGCTGAGAAAATGTATAGGAACACTACGGCGAAATATGCCCACAATGCCGAAAGATATGCCTGCATATCTTTCGGCGTTGTGGGAATCTTTCAGCATAGTGTATCTGGACAGTTTTCGGCGATGTGGACATCTTGCGGGATAGTATCCACCCTCATCTTTCAGCGATGTGGAAATCTTTCAGCGTAGTGTCCCTGCAAATCTTTCGGCGTTGTGGGCCTCGTTCGGCGTAGTGTCCGCCCTCATCTTTCGGCGATGTGGGGATATTTTGCTTACGGCGTGGTGGGTATTCGGCGAAGTGTCCAGGCCTCAACTTATTGTTGTAGTAAATATTCAATATCAAAGGGAGTAACCTGCATATGTATAAAATGTAACGTCAAAATGGTGGTATTACCAGGGAATTGTATGATTTAACATTTATTTACTATTTATTTTGGTTTCATAGCGCCACAGCATATTTACTGATGACTTGGATGTCGTACTGTTGAAAATCAAACCAAGTGTACGCGAGAATTATAACATTTAAAAGCCTTTGCACCACTAAAAAGAAATTATTTTATGGTCATTACATTTGCTCTCCTTAAATTATTTCTTATTTTGTGATAATTTTATTGTTTGCGTTGTCATTAACTACTTGTTAAATATTAAAGCCCTTCGAGATAGTACTTTTTATTAAATATCATCTCGTGTTTCTGCTCTGCGTATATAGATGCACAGCTTTTTGTTTTCTCATTTCTGCAGTCCCCCACAGCAGCTACGGATCGGTATAGATCAGCTGCTTCCCTCAATGGTTTTCATATTTCACCGCTACGTATCGCGGGCGGCAAGAAACAAGCTACTTATGTGATTTTAACATGCGTACTATAGCAATGGTCTGATGAAACCAAAATCAGATATCATATTGAAAATACAATTACCTATCTTGTTTTTTTAGTAATACCTAACCGCCTTTATTATTGCTTGGATTAATCAAGCGAAACGGCGTAATTTTGACGTCTTTAGTTCAATTCCGCTGCAGGAAGTGAGTTGTATTCACCAATTACCTCGTGAGAGAATGATCCAATTACATAATTTCAAGCAGCCGTTTTCAAAATTGGTAAAACGCCGAATCTGACCCGTCCTTCATGTAGGCTGGTACACTCGTGTCGGAATTGCCCCATCGCATCGCCCACCTACTACGGCTCGTATTTATATACTCTCGTTGCACTGAACTGGCAATAACGTTGCAACAAGCAACGTGTAGATTTTGTGGCGCAATTTGCAATCGTTTAGTGTCAACTATTACTACAAGTACAAGATGGTTCTAAACTGTAATTTTTTTTGCAACATCCACAAACATATTGTTTTCAGTTTTTTATATTTATATTGGAAGCTTCTTCGGTTGGAAGAAACCAGTAAATTTTTTAAGCGTGTGGAAAAAAGAAAAATAGTTTATTGGTGAGGTATTTCAGATGTATTGCAATATAGGGCCCTGATTTTGAAGCAATTGGCTTGAAAGCTTAAAGACAGTTGTGTGAAACTGTCAGTAAGCAATAATGAACTATTAATGTGTTTTGTGATGACCGCTTTTGGGATATAAGGGCGGTAGCAAATATGGGCTCTATAATTAAGTGAACTATCGATGTACACGTAGAATATTAAAATCTATGACAATTAAAATCATTTCCGGGTTGACCAGAAGTGCCTTCGATTTTTATATTCATATCAGACTGCCAATATTTATCTATTGGCTTCTAATTTCAGTCACATTATCTTCTGTTCTACATTGGCTCACAGATTAGAGGTTGTTTATAAATTATTTTAGATTAAACAAAAAAACAGATCACGACATAAGAGAAGAATGTAGAACACAAACAATAAAAGACTCGACAAGAGCAAAATGAGATATGGATATGGATAGCAGATGGATGGTCAAAATAGCGAGGGATGTGCCGTAAAGCAATACCGGTTGAAAAACAAGGCCATAGCGCTCCGGAGTGACGTCAGCACGAGAAGGTCGAATTGGCCAATGATTGAATTTATAGAACCTTTTTATCTCGAGGCTCGAGGCGGATCAAGAGTAAATTCAATCATCGGCCAATTCGACTTACTACGTCACACTGAATCGCTGAGGCCTTGCTTTTCAGCAGCTATTTCATAGAAAAAATAAGTATAAGCAGGCTCTACCAGAGATGAAAAGAGTGTCTACTTGAAAGAAACAGGCAAGAGCCCTTGGAAAAAGTAGAAGAAAAAGTATAAACCATCGTAATTATAACGATTAGCTTAAAGAGTTTCAGCACCCTGTCATCTAACACTCACTGACCATTTCCAGTCCAAGAAAGAGCATTTGTCTCTAGTTTTTCTTGGATTGGACAAAAAATATTTTAGTTTTTACTGTGTTCTTCTGTTCTCCCCTATCTTGTCCTAAATTTAAAGACGTTTACTAAACGATTAGTTGGAAACATCGGATCTATTAGGTATTTTAAGTTTTTTAAAGAAGCATTTAGAATAATTTCCGCGTTTACCAGAAGAGCGTTCAATAGCTGAATCTATCTATCTTCTATAAATAGATCATAAATAAATCGTAAAAACTTTTCGTTTACAACAAACCGATCAATGAAATGATAGAAAGAAGTTGTGATAAAAAATCTACATATTAATAGCGGTAACTGCAGTAGAAATCCAAACGAACTCGAAAATAGCTTGTTTTAAATATATAGATTATCATTATAGCAGCAAAAATTACCGTTGCGTCATCTAAAAGCTACTCAACATTCTTCGATGTAATGATATACAGGGTCTTTTAAAAATGTTGGACTGGCTATATGAGACCGTGTTCTTCTCATCAAAACAAGCAAAGAAATTCCTATGAAGCATGGGCCTACAATTTCTCATTAATGCCAAATTGAGATTAAGAGTATAAATATTATCGGAAAACGTACTAATATTTATTTAATCGAGTTATAAAAATAGAAAAAACAACTTTAAGGAGATGAAGTGTTCACCGCCTACACAACCAAACCATCAACCAGGATATGTTGTGTCCAAAAAAATGTGGTGGGGCACCATCATGCATAAACCCCCTTACGTGCTCATAATTTTGATATAACATCTTTCAACAGAAGTATTATCCTGTACTGCTTGAACTCTTTGCAGGTGATAAGGGTACAAAAATATTTTTTTTAATTCGGCAAACAGTAGCATTGCTCTAACCGTTCTCTAAAGCAATTCTTCTTGTACTAGTACTGCACTCGTTCTTCCAACTGTACAGTTTTTGCAATTCGTGGCCGTCCAAAATCTTGTGTAAAACGTTTGAAACTTCTATTTTCTCGTAAACGTTTATGTAATATTTCAAAATTATTTTCAATGGGAAAACGTCGTTTTCAAAACCAATTCTCATAGAATCGTCTGGCCTCAGCTCAATTGCAATTTGCTTTCCAGTAGATCAAATGCATATCAGCCGTTTCTTAATTCGAGTAAACCTCCATAACTTTATTATTTTAAAGTTATTAGCAGATAGCTCAGTCTGACAAATAATCAAATAATATTGTTGTACAGAACAATATTCGCCATTGTACTTACTTGGTTAATCTGTTTCGGATTACTATTTTTTATATCACCCTTTGCCAAAAGAGAGCTTATTTAGAAATACAATGAAAAAATCGAAAAGCAAAATTTTATTTAACACAAGAAAATTGACATTTCTTCCAGTGGAACTAGAAGCACATCGAATATGGGCTGTTGCATAAGGATTGTCCAGCTTTAAAACAATAAACTTAAACTTATACCAATATAGTCTATTTCATGAAAATCGACAAGTTCTTTGCTTTGTTTTCCTGGTTCTATTGTTCACATAATAATACGACAGCTGAGTAAACGTCAACATATTTAGGAAATGAGCGCTAAGTATCTGCTTATCATAATCCCATCTGTACAACTTGTTAAACATTATTCAAGAACTTGTAAGCTGATAATACAGAAGCAAGCGTCGGCTTGCATGAGATGGACTATACAAAGAGTTGACTTGAGTTTAAGACTTTTAAGAAGAAATTCTCATTCTCATTATATCAATTTAAAGTACAAATAATTATTCAATGCATCCAGTAACATAAAAACACAAAATTATACAAATCCACATCTTACAAAATTAAACTAGGGTATAGCGGTACAATTCACTGAATAGAAAATACATTATTTCAAAAATTATATTATGCTCATTCGTGTCAAAATGCTGAGCTAGAAGCAATAACTGCACGGCCCCTTTTTAGTACATTCTACTGTGCTGAAAAAATCTTTATATTGAAATTATTAGCATGAGATCCGGGTGTCAACACTGAAAAAGACCGATAAAAAAAATGTGGAAACTGCAGAATATAATCCCAAAAGATGACGTGTGATCGTCAAGACCTGATTATTGTGCACTTCAAACCATATAGAAGCTGGCTAATAGGTGCGAGACATAGTAATCTTATCTAACAGCTAATTGCGAGTTAGTAATGGGTAGTCACCAAATTATGATTTAGATTTTATTAGTAGCTACACATAGAGGTAAGTAAGGAGTTTTCTTTTGAGTAATTTTTACGCCCTGGTAAGCCAGACATGCGGTTGATACGATTTATTAATTACACCCGCTCCCGCGCAACGGTCCCCGGCACTCGTTGGAATGCGGCCTCACGATGTGTACTTTTTAAGCAGAACAAAAAATTTATATAAAATTAAAAATATCCGCTCTCCGAAACAAAGACTGCTCTGTTTACCTTGAACGGCAGCTAACGGCTGGAAATGAGTTTTTACAGCCACCTGCTACCCGAAACGTATAAAACCATCAAATGACGCAACACTGTCCATAACGGATCAACGGCTAAATTCTAAAGGCACACATCATCACACAGTGTGATGTCAAAATACGCGAGGTTTGGTTCAGCTACAGCATGATTCCGATCAAATAATTTTGGCTGACCTCTGAGAAAACGTATAGAATAATTTAATAAAAGAGCAAGTGGACCCTACTGCGAGGACGGCTGTTGAAAATAACGCCCGAAAGCTGTTTAAATATCCTAATGATCAGCAGCAGTTCATTCGGCTAAGAGCTTTGACAAACCAGCTGAATTTCTTTTGTTCTCTTAAAAGCCTCGCAGCTTTCTTTGTGGCCGAATCTCCATAAGTTCACCTAGAGTTCGCCGACGAACGAGCATCCATGGCCGCCCCAAATGTACACTTCTTCACCGGGAGGCGGAACCAAGCTTCGCCTCCACAATTCTCCGGTCCAGGCCGACCCTTCGTTCGCCGGGCACTACGAACCTGCAGCTGAACTTCTGGACGCCCTGAATCTAATTATTCGGGGACGAATCTCAACGCCCAGACAGTACGACGCCGTCCCATTGTTCACCAGCTAGGTTGAACCTATCAACATCCGGCATTATGCATTCTCCAGGAGGCCGAACGGTTGTTCATCCCTGGCACAGCGCTGTCCAGTCCGAAGCACCCCCTCGGGTTTAACTTTACTCTTTTTAAACCTCGCACCTTGGTTGAGCGCCTCATAGAGCACTTGCCAACCCCGAGCCCGAAATCGTACATCCGCAAAGGAACAAAAAGAACCACAACGGCCGCCAGCGCGTCATCACGCCCTCTAATCATTTATCTTGTAATTATTGTACAGATATACAAATATTTATCGATGAAAATAAAACAACAAACTATTAATTAATCTGCGCTTCCGCATTCCATTCAACACACCAACCCCAAGAAGCCGAGAATTAAAATATATACATTTGTGTCACGGTAAAACAAAAGATAATTAATTATTGTTGCCTGGGGAACTGGACGTATGGTATGTTCCACAACAATAGTTATTGTAGTTTAGGATGTCACACATGAAGTAAGTTCAACCCTAAATAGCGTTGCCTGGCATACCAGGCGCTAGATAGTTGTACAGGAAGGGGTAAGTTTTCAGAAGCCCAGATTAGGTGGTACTCAGGCCAAGAGTGCGATTACACATTATTTTAAAGGCAGCACAATATAGTAGATATGGTTGTGAGTCAGGGTCCCTATAATATCTACCTATATTCGTTGGAAAAATGGAAAAATAAATGGCAGTTTAATAAAGTGTTTGCAATTCAAACTAACGTTATATATGTATAATAACATCGACGATAGTTTCATACCAGGACTAATCAATCCAAATGGCAGCATCTGGTTTCCATAACTGCGCACAAACGAACATGCCTGCCAAATATTGCAAACGAAACCACGCGTTACCAACCAGAAACTCGCATAATAAATTCTATGTTGTAATTTCAACCTTGACACCAGCTTCGGGCTATAAAATAATCCGAACACTGTGTGGTCCAAGATCTTGTGACTCACGATTTTCAAATCAGCGAAATAATTAAATTATATGTGCGGTTATAGACTACCGCTAGACTAGGGGTGAATGACTATGACTCGAGAACGATTTAAGTGAATAAAGCAATTGATAATGTGATCAGTTTCATTATAAGATTGCGTGACAAGCGCTGATTGAATTATTTGTAGATGGAAACATTTCACTGAGCTAGCTGCGCAATGCCCAGTAAAAGTGTAGGTGACACAAAAGTGGGTAAATGCTCTTCCTTTGTAAATTATTATGAAAGTTCTTCTGTTTATCAAGTCTCTACACGTGAAGAGTTTTAGATTACTTGATTTCAGTTAATAGTCTTGCCTAACTACAAGAACGAATAAAATATGTTAAATGTTAGGACAAGGTCAGACATTTACTAAATGTTGAAAACTCTTATAAGCCTGCGTGAAGTGCCAAATCAAGACATTGATAATAGTATGGCATATATCGAATATAAATAGTTTTTAGGAATATTCCGTTGCCAAATATAGTTACTGTGGTCAAGCAGTCCATTTCTACAAAAGCTAGTCTCAAGCAGGTGCTCTACTTCCCCTTTGCATTAGTAATTTAGTTCGTGAATAAGTTATGTCTACACTTCATTAAACGACCAGTTCAACAAAATGCCATTACTTTTTAATAGACATCGATCGGAGAAGTGTTTATTAGATATGCGGCGAAAGATCTATCATGTAGAAATGGCCTGACGAATTACATAAAAAGGACATTAAATATGCTGATTGGGCAATAACCCGATATTTAAAATTTTCGTTGATCCCGTACAAATTACAATTTTAAATTTAGTTTTCCAACGAATATATCTCCATATTTCGTAGAAACCTGATGTAAATGTCTCGGCTATTTATTAGGGTCGAGTTTCGTGCTTAAAAATTAGCACCAATACGTTAATATGCTGCTTCAGTGGTGCATTGTTTGAACTGACGAACCATATGATGTTGATAATTAGATCTTTGGATGATACAATTCTTGTTAGCTTTCCTACATATTTATATTGCAATGACCTTCTATGTCGGTATGTATTGTCGGTAACCTCATTTTACCTTGCGGTGTAGAGGCTGGTGCTTTATACGCTTGCGTCTGGCGGTACAATGCTCAACTTGCCCCGGATTCGGGTTACCTTGTTACTCTATCTATGTCGTAATATATGAAATACATTTTTTCTGCGTTACAGTTATTTGTTATCACAATTATTTTCCACATAAGCTTGCTCAAATCTTCACTCCTTCAAATGTCAGATTGACTTAACCTAAGATAGTTATGGTTACGTAGGTACCTACTTACATTTATAATTTACCCGGTGCATCAATTATGTTCTGTTAATAGATTTCAATACTAGCTCATTTAATAATTTCTAAAACATGAAACTACTCAAGTTGCGACATTCTTTTATAATAGTTCTTAATATTTAGATTCTTTAGATTTAAAATTACTTTTTTTGTTCAAATTCTATATAGCTTGTGAATATTTCATTAATATTAAGTGTACGTTAGCAGTTCATTCAACAGCCCTTATGAATATCACTTATCTGCGTGTTTCATGTAATTATTAATTAAGAATTACCTACTTTAATTTGTTTATCATAAATCTTAATAATTTATTTTATCGAAAATTACACACTGTTTGTTATTTTTAATATTAAAGCTCGCCTTGCACTTAGCCTAGTTACTTAATATTCCTAGTTACTGTAAAAATGTTGACTTATATTAATTCAGTTTTACATTATTCCATTTATCACATTATCTTTTTAAATATAATACAAATTCTCTTCATAAATATTTCACAAAACCCAGATTATCGCACTCCTCTGCACATTCAAAAGTGTATATGCCAAAACAGCATCCTTCCGTATTTTTGCTGTACTCTTAACCAAATGAATTACATTTTAACACTTTGCTTTATTGCTTTTTTTGTTCCTTATACACCATAGCCTTTAATTGCAGGTCATCTAGCTCTTTGTACATGCCTTCACTGCTTTACTAGTACCGTTATGACAATGAGAATAATGAAAAATGGGGCAACCATTCATATAATCTGAATCAGAGCAGGTGGCGACGAGAATTGCACCCAGGACTCATCGCATTTCAACACTTTTTTCATTAAAAAAGGTCTATTAGCATCTTGTGTTGGTAAAATGTTTTTTGTAAGTACCCTATATACGTAGAAAAAAAAGCGTCATTATTCTTGTCTCGAACCAACTGAGAAATGTATTATTATTTATTATGTATACATATATTTATTTTATTTTTAATTATGTACTTTTGTATATAACCCATATCGAGGAATGTGTGCTGGATTGGGGATAGAATTCCGAATTGAAAGCAGAAAGTTCGGAGCTCTTAAGAGTGTCGCGACGTATGTATTTGAAAGTGGGCTGCTTTGCGTAGTTTGTTGGTGTAGGTGATTATGCGAATCAATACTTAATTATAACGTGAAAAGTTGCAACACTGCCATGCGACGCTGCAAACGCCGCCATGCGTACCCTTAGTTAATGAGTTAAATGGTAGCTACTATAGAATCTAAGTACTAGTTAGTGGAATAATATTTGGTAGCTTTTTGGCAATCGCTGTAGATGTTAGATTCTTGCTCGTATTGGATGATTTTTGATAATTGAGGGAGGAATCCTGTGGGATGCATGCTGCTCTACCTAATGATCCCGAGGAATGCATGCTGTTCCGCAGTGATGGTTCTCGCATGAGTTTAAGAACTCATTCGAGCGGATTTGCAGTAAGTGCTGTGCTGTTAAGGACCTGTAGTTCGGTAGGAATACAATAAACAAGCTAGCGAGTGACTATTGTGCAGTACTGGCGAAAAGTACCAAGTGAATGCAACGATGGGTTGCTAAAGGGGTTGATGCTGGCTGATGCAAGGCCAAGTATTGTAACATTTAATCGCTTGCCGCCGCTACTGGGCCAAGAAAAGCTCACACTTGCATTATTTGCACCCCGCCGTCGAGCTGTAATCGCCACTTTGTCACATTGTAAAAGTATCAGAATTTGAATTTTAAAATCGCTTATAACACGCGTCTACCAATATATTGAAGGTTTTTATGCATAATTTACTGCATACCTCAATATATTTCTAGTATATATTCTATTTCTATTTATTATCGTGTCACTGCTTGTCTTTGTTCTTTCCCAATACTAACCTGTAGCTTTTTTAATGCGACCAACTATCGATAAATTCATTAAAAATCTTGCTTAAGATTGTATTTACTATACAAACGGTAAATTACACACATATCGAAATACGTATTTCATTGTATCTATATATAAGAAAAATTCTGCAAAGATTCGCCCACACCAAGGACACGCTCTTTGACCGCCGATTTATTCCCAAACGAACCGACTGTGTGAGTTGCCGCAATTCACCTTTCGCCTTTGGTTGAGGAACGAACATCCTCAAAGTGTTCGCTACAATCGCCTCTACAAATTCGGCAAAGTTCCATAAATCATACAATGGAAATTAAGCGTCGCGGTCGAAATTACAGCTGCCCGTAAATAGAACTCGAGGCTGGATGATTATCAAGTTTAAACCTCACGAAAACGCTTTGTGAGGCCCCGTTTAGCTGGATATGTGCATGGAAAAGGAAAATCGAAAGGTCACAGAGTCTCCAACCTTTGGAAGAGAATAACGAAGAAACTTTGAAGCTTTTAGAAACTACGAAATTGGTGTAAACTAATTAATTGTTCCACCTGCTTAGGCATAAAACTGATATTGCGTTACAAGAAGCACCAAAAGTGTCTGACACTAGTACAAGGCTTCAGTTGGGGCTTTGAACTAAAATTATTTTCGATCCTGAAACTGCCAACTAAGAAATTACAGCACTTCCAGAATTCGAAAAGCTGCAAGTGGAAATAGCTGAATTTCCTCAGTTATTTTAGAAGTATAAACAAAAGCCCTATTTGTTTGCCACAAATATTCAGAATGGCATATAAACTACTATTATACATGCAGCACACGGTTGCTTAATTTTCTTGGAAAGGATTTTCCCCATCGCATCCACAAACCTACAAATGGAAAGATCTGAATCTCAATTATTTTAAAAATACATACAATATTCATAATTTAGACATTTTTTGGCTACAAATTCTCACAAAACGACATACAGTACTATTTGGCATGTAGTAACCGTAAAATGTTTCTTGGAAAGGCTTTTCCCAATTTGCACACAGTCATTGTACGAAATTTTGCAAGGCTTTTTTGTGATGATTCTTAAATTCAAGGATCCATTGAAGCAATGAAGCATCTTATTTCCTGGTCAGGTATTAAAGACATTTATTTAGAATAGAGCAGACATTTTAACAAATAACAGTTAGTGGAACTACTACGCTTGTTTGCACAACCATGGTTTTTACGGTTTCAAGGTAAATACTGCGACATATTTAGGAGCTCATTAGAACATTATCGCTATAATTACACAAAAGCAAAAGTTAAAAATAAACCGTAAAGACAAAGATTTAAAAAATTATTTGCTTTTAATAAATTTCAATTACAATACTGCCAAAATAAAAGAAACAACACAGAGCCTTAACATTTATAACTAACAAAATATACGGCTAATTAAACAAACCAATTTAATAGAAACTGGGCGATAGCGCATATTTAGATCACTTGGACTCTCGACACTTTCGCATGTTAATTATATCAATCAAATAAAAGTGAAGCATGATTGAATAATTAATTAATATCGTAGCAAAAAGCTTGTTCGAAGCAAATGTACCGTTAATTTAATGTGGATTTTCGAGCAAACAAAACAGGTTTGTTCGACATTATATCTTAAGCTCGAATTAACAGGCCAAATTAGGTTGAATAAATCTGATAACAAATGTGGGCCATATTTTTGAGAGAGAAAGTGCGGTTATTATTTATTAGAGATCAACATAAACTATCTTAAAACAAGTATTACATTTTTTTTCGTAAGCTTGACGTTCACTACAGCTTAGACCGCACCGTATTCAGACACCCAGATCCACATACGGTCAAAACCCAAACATCTAAAAATTACTCAAAACTCAATGTTTATAACATAGTCTAGCCGAAATTCAAGTTAATGTTGGCGAATTTAGTAACTGTGACAGCTTCAAACAATGTATTATATATTTTGTTATATCATATCCAAATGCGTGTAGTAATGCATTTAACGATCCGATATATCTATGTACTAATACGGTTTTGCCAGTTGATTTACAACGTGTACACTATAATATTGATTTAAAAATACTAGATAGAAAAATAAGCCTTAAAAACAATATACGCGTCAATAAAAGCTCAAGTGTTTTAATTTTAAAATAACTTGTAAACAGACTTCATCTCACAAATCATGCTTGTAAAAATCGTAATTTTAAAGAAACTTGATGAATTTCCTCCTGAAAGCCTTTGAGTCTTGGCTTAGAGCCCGCAGATACATACATAAGACGAGAGTTGTTCCGCTACGTATTTTTTTAATGTTCCGCGCCGTGATTCTCGTCTCGGCCATTCTTTCGCTGCAGGTAATCAAAATTTCCTCCTGTAGCTGTTTATTGAATTTCGGTGCCTCTCGGTTCCCGACTTTGAAGACTTAAAATATTCTGGTCCGTTGCTTCATTGGCATATTTATTTTTTTTTTTTAATTATGCAAATTTGAACCTGCGATTTCATTGCACCCACTCTTACTTGGATTTGATTTGAAGATGATTTTTTTAATTCCACGTCAGGATGGTGGATTAACTGAGCCATATTTAATGGAAAACTGAGGTTTTTTCTTATCAGAATAAATTAGATGGATGGGCCTATTTTACTCGCTCTTTCGCGTTGGCTGCCGTTCTAACATTGGCGAAATTTTCAGCTGATTTTCCTAGTCATTCTACTACGTTGCTGCGTTGCGGCGGATTGCTATTTATAACCTCACTTATCTGGGAGTACGTGTCTTTGCTTGCACTGGTGATCCTACTTTCAGAGGACCGACTCAGTTCCATCCTGTGGAAGGTCCCCGTTTGCATCGAATCACTGTCGGTGCCTTGCGATCAAGCGCTTGAGAGTTCTGGTCCCTCACTGGAGGTTGGTGACTTATACATAACTACTACCAAATCGTTGTGCCAAGTATCACTGCTCTCCACAAGGGCTCTTCGAGCCTTCTCGAGTTTTATTAGCCTAAGTAAACATTGTCTATTTCTTTATGTAACGTTTGCTATTTACATTTATCGCACCTGATGCATGTATTTTGTTGTTTACATGGGAGTAGTATTTTTATATCGAATGCACTCTATTTTAATATTTGCTACTTTTACCACTGATAACCATATTTTACTACGAGTTGTCTGCGCTTGAGTTACTGTAAACCTACTATGACCCGACCGTAAGTGAGCCCATTTAAAATTATCGTGATGTCGACTAATATGCTTCTGAGTTTACGAGTTCTCGTTTCTATCTGGGGATATTTGTTGCATTCAAAGTTCATTTGAATTTAAAGGTTTAGTAAAAGGACCCATGCCGCCATGCCATTATAGCTAGTCCGCCCTCGAATGTGCCCGTGTATTCACGATAGATTTGAAGTTATTTAGAAAATTCCCGTATGAACATGTTACGACGAATCTCTAAAATTTCATGAATGATACAACACGTCGTTTGCACTGATATCAACGTACTCTACATCTTTTCTAGCAATTACTACCTACAGCATATGCGCAGTAATCTCCTATGCCCGTGCAAGTCTACGCTTTCTTCACATTTAGTTGTGCTAGCATACGGTTCCTCTTCTTTTAGACGAATTAGATATCATTCTCAAATCAAAAGGCAAACATGTGGAAAGTAAGAATCGCCAGTAGTATTGTGTGAAACAGAACTTCAAACTTATGGGTTTGGTAAACGGGAATGCGTGACAATAATACTTAAAATACTTACAATTTTGAAGAAATAACTAAAGACTCTACTAGAGCAATGGATGTGTCTACTGCTACGTCACCAGCCAACGAATTGCAGATGGCTATTCCAGAATTAATTTTACTTCCAAATGTAACGTCAACTAATGTTCCCCAACCGACAACGAAATCTATTTTGATGGAAATTTGAGTAAAATAAACTGTACGTGGGGAAGTGAACAGGATGGTATGATAGATGTTGCTTAAGAAAACGCTGAGACACTGGCTCACAACTAGTAGTTTCTATGCTCACACAAAAACCAATCAGAAAAGAGTGTACAACTGCAGAAGCATGACCACGCGTGGGGTCCATAAATTGCACGGCGAAAGGTCTGCTAAATCAGTGCAGGCGATCATAAGAATGAGAACTTCATAACGACAAGATGTGCAGCCTAAATCGCGAGTAACTGTTTTGAATGTTAGGCTACTAAGTGACTAGTGTCGTAAACTGAGTGATTAGCGTCGCGAGTGACAAATTACATCCAAGACTTCAGTAATAGACCCCCATCAGGGGTGCCAATATAATGTTAAATATCGCTAAGATATAATACACTATTAGAATTAATTAATTAAATTCATATTGGGGAACAAATGAAAATGCTTGGATAAGGTGAAGAGAATAATATTAACTGTTTATTTGGGAATTATGTCGTTTCTATATAGTTGTCTAAGCTAACTCTAAGCAACACGACAGTATAAAAATACGACGCGTAACACGTTCGTCGCATGTGTGCTTTGTAAATATGAACGAATTACACAAAGTTCAAAAAAGTGTTCCATATACAAATATATTGAATGTCCACCTAGTTAATAATACATTGTGAGCCTTTGTTGAGTAAAAACACAACTACCAATATACTTACAACTAACTATGTATGTACGACACATTTTGAACAGGACTGTACATGAGATACCGAAACAGTAAATATATCTCTCACAGAGTTGGTATTCACAGTATTCGAGGAAAACATCAGAAAATTACTCAATTTCTTACTTTGAAAAATCGAAGAGCTATACTTACTGACATATATAAAGTAATGTGAGCTTCGTAGAATTATTGTTTAGTTGGTGCCCGTTGTGTTTCTTGTCTGGGGTTACCAATTTAGTTACTATTTTGCCAATTTATTTGATGCGTAGCAATTTTTACTGTAGAATTTAGTTCAGTAAAAATACACACGTTTGTGGAAAACAATAACCTTCCTTTATTTTTACTTTAAAGAAATAAACAAATATACACACGCACACATTTGTTAATATTACACAAATGCAAATACAAAATACAAATACGTGAGGTGATCGCGCTGATCTGGGACGACTGATGTCCAAAACTAGGCTACTCCAGTTTATATAACCACTGTTTGAGTGGAAGGAACCCCGTCCGTTCTTTCGGATACAATAGCACCCTTCGCTCTATTGTGACAGACAAGTTTGGGATGCTACTTCCGATAATAAAACGATTCTGGTCATTGCGTGTGTTCCTTTCATACTCCATAATTTATGACCGTATTGTGACCAGGGTTGGTCATTGCTGTCTGCCTGGAATTTGGGTCACAAGGATATTTACGTAACCCTTCCTTTTTTCATTAGGTGCTCCTACGCTTGTGACATCCGTCGTGCTATTTTTCGAATTTATACTTTGACGTTTTTGACAAGTTAGTCTGCATTGTTTGATGGCGACACAAATCACATTTGGCATCTAACACTTTTTGTTCACATATGTCGCATTGACGTTTATAGATCATTCGTCACTCACGTTTTAGATAGCACTGACGTTTACAAATTTGGAACTGCGCTTAATGTCAAGTTTCAGTTGATTTAGAATTGCACTTAGTGTCAAGTTTGGGTAGACTTATGACCATCCCTTGCACGACAGGCGTTTTTAAGTCAATTACCTTGGTACGCTACAATTGCAACAACACGCAGAGGTTTCTACGACTGATTCTACAAATCGTACTGGAATTATTATTTCTGCACCTATATGTTTGAGGAAATACAGAAGTTAAGATTAACGTTTAGATATTGATGTACTGTTGTTTTGTGGACCGATGCTGTTGCGTCATGTTTTGATATATAAATTACTGATGAAATGTTAAATGGCTTTGTTTATTCAGTCCGGCAAGTTGATATAGCAAGGTCTCTACTGCAATGTTGCGTTTACCGGGCTCAAATAATTATTGTAAACAAGGAAATGAGCACAATATGAAATGAATATTTACTGAGCTGACGTTTTGCGAATAGCGTTCCCAGTTGATTTACAGAGTACATCCTTTACTGCGCGGTTTATAGACAGCCGCTTGTTCTTTTTAATTTTAAAAATAACTTGTAAACAGCAGTGAAGATGGTGTAATGAATTCTTTCCAACCGAACTTCCTTAAAAATTAAATTTAGGCGAGACTGATAGATTTCTTTAGAAAAATCAGTCTTCAACCGAAAGGCAATTGAAGGAAATTACACATACATATTTTTTTCCGTTATTTTTAGTTGCATGAAGAAGGTACAATACCTGTTGCTCCTATACAATATTCTGCGTTTGAGTTTGAAGTGGCCGAAACATGTTTAAAAAGTCTGCAGAACATGTGATTTTTATGTCGCTTTCGAAAGGAATCCATTCATTCTACCTCGACTTGACCAATTTAAAAAATCTAAAGCAGTATACTCAGATGTCGTACTAATAATTTTTAAAACAATAACTTATTCAAGATGTAACAACTCCAATCAATGGGATTTGCAAACATCGTTCACTTGGATTCCTGAAAAATATAAGAACCCTAACATCAATTGTCAACTTTTTCGAGACCTTGAAATTAGCATGTCGTATTTTTTCTGCTGGTTAAAAGACGACCAGTACACAAAGAGGTCTTCATGGAGTTATCTGCAATCAGCAGACATCTAAGCAAACAAAGGCAGCAAACAATTCCGAAAACAGTTATGCACAATCAGGTACCGTTGCAAGAGCCAGCGATTCTTTTTAGCGCTGCTGTTGCATTTTAAAACCGGTCGTTAAGTCTGCAGCTCGAACACGAGATCATCTGTAAAAATGCAGGTCTGGTACTAAATTATGGAAAAAAACAGGGTACCTTTTTGGCTGGGGCTACCTCATTCATTGGGTTCCAGATAACAATGTTATTGTGCCAAATTGCATAATTTTTGCTTGGTTTAACATTAGATTTTGCTTCTGTAATTCAAATAGTCACATCGTATTACACATATTCTAGGAACGAAATTTTTAAATTTGCTGCAAATGCGAAAAGAGAGAAAGAGGAGCCGGGTGCAGTTGGTGATTCTACTACACCAATAATGTTTTGACATAAAGTACTGCAAGGTTTTACTACATTTCTAGCAAGTTTGTAACATCTTTCCAGTGTTTATTATTGCAATTTTTTGCAAATAGTGCAACACGGCAAGTTTGTAATACATCATCAGAATTTTGTAATAAAATTGTATCTCCTACTAGTTATTTTAAGTAAATATGCTGCTATTATTTTCCAAGAAATGTTCAGTAACTGTGGAGTACATTTTCAACATCTTCAACCGGTACAACATTCTCCAAGCTTGCACTCAATTTCAGTAGTTAAACCCACAGGTCTGACAACAATCAGCTCATAATAATGCCCAGTTTTGCAACATTAAGAATCTGACAACCCTAAAATGTGGACCGTGACCGTGACATTTCACCAAAAATATGACAGAACGCAGTTAACAAAAGTTGCTTGATAAATTCGTCTAGTTTGATGAGTTTTTCCAGGAAATGCAATGACAGATGAAAAGTTTAAAACAAACGCAAATACGATAACAACCATACATAATCCATCTTCAGCACCATATTCAGTTGGGGAAATAGCTCCCTCGGCATCCCCTCATGGATAACCATTTTGTGTATTCACTTGTACCATAAATAACCATTTTATACAATCGTGCAAACAAGCGGCAACTTTTTGCGAGTGTCAAAGATAACTGTTTATACCACTTTTAATTTTAGTGTGCAAATTACACGATTTGTCTTACATTTGTTTGTCAACATACTTTTTTTTTTCTTAACGGCTACCGTTCCCCCGGAACCGTTCACGCATTACTGCGGGAGCGCGGGCATCACTTTAACCTAAACCTTAATTAAGTGAAAATCTAGACCGCCCGTGTCGGGACTTGAACTCTCAACCGCTCCAGGTCGAGCAACATATCTAGAATAATATATCTAATACAGTGTGAAAAAAGTTTCATTGAACTACATTTTTATACTTCTGTTACGATCGTAATAAAAATTAGTATATAATACGAGCAAAAAGTGTGTATTTATGGCACAGGGCATGAATTATCCAATGAGGCGGCACCGACACAGAAATAGCTATTTAAATGTACCGTAGCTATAAGGTAGTGCGCACTAGGGCAAAAATGCGCGTTTTATGCCCGTGTCTTGAAGCATAAAAGCGGCAATTTACGCCCGAGAGGGCGAAAAACTATAGAGTGAAGTAATGAACGCGAATTTATGCTTGAAACAAGTTGTTTCTGATCTCTATAAAGATTTAAAATGTGATGTAAAGATTAGAACCGACAAAACATTGTTATATAAATCACGCAATAAGCACAATAAAACCATAGTTTACCATTTTTATTACAACAAAACTACGACCGACTTTATTAAAACATTGCAAATTCATCCTATTTTAAATTACTAATGAATGTTAACATAGAAACAGGATATCTCTTATTGTTATTCAAAACAAGAACCTAACGGTGTCAAGTGAACATTTTTGGAAAAACAACTTTCTACATCATTTCTTCCGGCAAGGAAATGAGCGATTCTTCTAAAAAAAATTTAATTTTACAGTGAAAACTTTCTTAAAAAAACTAGTTAAAAACAAGATGAGACGGTGCAAGTTCCTTATCGATACCTCGGCAGTCGGCACACTGTTGGCATGGAGCTGACTTTGCATGTGTTCGCTCCTTAAGATACATTAAGTTTTCGTAATCTGTTAAACAGGTGGCTTCAATATAGTATGGCCGTTATCATATTATGTTACACAGATAATCGTGCCATATGTGCGACGACATGGACTAAACAAAATTAACAAAAGAGACACGAACCAATTCGTGCTAAGCCTAGACGAAGGAAATCGGTTTAAAATCGAGTCGGGGATTTATCAATATCATTAGCGCAGAGCGACGATATTGTAAAAATTTAGATGTAAAAGTTAAAGAGGTAGACATTTGTATCTCCATCTTTCAATGACTTTTAAAAAATTCTACCGGGACCAAAATGCTAACTAGCAACATCAGACTGAGCAGTGCGCTGCACTGGCGGATAGCTTCGCGACTGCTTCACGTCTATTAGCGGTAGCTCAAACACAAATCGACAAACACATATGTACAGTTGCGGCCAAAAAAAAGTGGGGCAGTTATTTTTGCTTTATCAACAATATTAACTTGTGGCATTTTTAAGCAAAATTGTATCGTTGACAAATTGATGACATTTCTAGAATTACGGCTACTATGTTTTCTTCAGTAAATTTTTGAAAGCCAACAATCACAACTAAATTAAAGCCAAATTTGTTATTTGAGTTGTCCCACTTTTTTTCCGTGACTGTACAAGCAAAAGCGACAGGCTTTTCTTAATTTCTGACTTTCATTTAATGCGAAATTGTAAATTTATAAAATGGTTGAAAAATGGTAGAGATCGAAAGCAATATTTCGATAGGTTGTACCGAAGTAGCTTTTTAAATTATAATTCGATTTTGAAAATGCAAAAACAATTTTTAATTAGAGTAAGGCCACCTATGTAGTGGGTTCAAAAGCTAGTAAATAAATAAAACAATTTAAAACAGCAATATTAATTTATAATAAATTGTTTTTCAAAGCTTCATATCAATTAATAAACTTTATTAAATTTACCGCTTAAAAGCGGAATTAATTCAAATAATGAATAATAGAAATATGAAATTATGTCAAACACATAGTTAAGATTAAAAAATTGTCGATCTCTGAAGATGTACACGTTATTAAATGAAAATTCAGGTTTATTTCAGTTTTTCCAGAAAAATTGTTTTTCAGCTGAAGGTCTGCCATCGCCGGTAATTTAGATTTTAAAGTTTCTCAGATTCCTATTTTTTCGAATTTTATATTTGTACACAGTTTATATTTAGCTTGGCTTGTTTTGTTTTAACTTCCATAATTTTCTTGTATAATCTTCAAATGTTGAAAGCCTCACGACGTTTACATTTTTAAGGAAGCTTGCTGGTATATTTTATGAAGTGGATACGTCACCGCAAGTATGAAAAATTGGTTTTGTTCAATTTTAGGTAATCAATTAATAAATAGTTATTTTTTACACAAATGATAAAATTCTATTTTTTACTATAGCAGATTTTAAAGAAAAAAAATAAGAAAAACTTGAGAAAAATATAAAAAAGTACTTTATCTACCCTTGTGGTTAAAATGCTACTATCTACTATTTTGCGTAGAACAAAGCACACTTTAACACATGCATTTGCTATAAAAAAATAGTTTATAGCTTTAAAACATTATCGATATGTTTTATTAGTAGCTAAGCTCAACATTTAGTAGCATTTTTATTGTCACATAATCGTTATCTTAATATAACGCACACATAAGTTACAATAACCAAGGCCATTTGAATATGCAATGGCAAATTCTAAGTATCTTGCTTGGCTTATAGGTGTAACATATTAATTACTAAGACGTACCGATCTATTTATATTTAAGTTGTTTTCATCATTTTGTGGACAACTTATCAGAAAAGAATTATAAATTACAATTGCAATTGTTATTTATATTCAAGAAGTTACATAATTTGCGCGTGCAGATATATCAGTCATCAGCTTCTTTCAATCTTTTGAATTATCAAAGCTACTACATATTTATATAGATACTAAAGACAATAATATAAGTTACTACGTGTTTTCATTATTGCAGTTCCTCCTTCCCTTACTTTTTACTCGTTCTATACATTCTTCCTTTTTTCCTCTGAACTACCGGGTGGGACAATTCACCGTCGTCGATTCGCCGTACATGAAATTCTCCGTTTACCCGATTCGCCATCAGCCCGATTCACCGTAACAAAAAGCTGCATTTTTTTGTAAAGCTTGAATAATAAAGATATAATCTGTAATTCTGTATCTGATGAGTTTTAATAACCACAGTTTATTTCTGTGTTGAGTTTTATTCCTTTAAAACTCTTTCTATTTTTTTCTTATTTTTATTAATCTAAAACCTTATCCGCCGACGCTGAATATTCGGATGGAGAATTGTACCTATGGGGAGTTGTATCTACAGCGAATCGGGTACGATTCGGCGACAGAGAATTATCCTAGACCCGATAACAGTGCAATGTTTAAAAACACCAATTTTTGCTGAAGCAAAGAAACAACAGTTCAGTACAGATGTCATTTTGGTTGAATGCAAAGCTAAACCACCACCGTTGTGAATGAAGCTAAAAACAAGGACAAGAATCTGAATAATGCTCGGTTTACAGCAAAAAAAACCAAACCGCTGCTTCAGCTTGCACTTCATATAGATTCTTGCAAATGTGTAGTCGGAACCGAAATTAAAAGAACTCGAAAATACACGTCCGTGAATAATTGACATCGATTTTGAACCTATGATAAGAAAGTCATAAATATTGATCAACATGACCTGCACATTTACATTCTGGTTTCTGCCATCGGCTACTAGGAATACGTAACTCTAATAGGTAGTAAAGTGGGAGGTACGTAGGCAGTATGAATAATGAATTTGCTTGCTGCGAGCGAAATTTTTAATAATTTTGCATCTTCAGCATGACTATCATGACAAGCGGCAGTTTTGACGTATCTGTTGGGCTGAAAATTACGAGTTTCATCTGTAACGATGACGATGCTGAAATGTGTGTGCATAGTAGCGACGTAATCGGCTATTTTAAAACAGACATGTTTTTTCCTGAAAAACTTGGATCATCGACCGGTTGTTTGGCTTATTAAGAAACGTATTACTAGATAAAGGCGGAAATATCGCCTCCGGAAACTATAATATTTAAATCACTTGCATAATTTGACTTGGTCTTTTTATGAGAAAATATGTACGCAAGTATCTTGCTTACTTGCTATACGTATATGGAAGAAAAGCCCGGAGAATGGGAACAACAGAAAGAAGAATTTCTAGTAACAGAGTACTGAGAGAGTAAACAACGATACGCATACGGAAGAACTGGAGACACAAAATAACAATGTACAAATACTGCATAGAAGAAACCAAATGGTAGGAACATCCTTTAAAGAAATGCAAGTGCTAGGACAATTAGTAGTAGGAAGACACAATTTAAAAAACGCTTTTAGACTGCAATATATTAATAGCAAGCTTCTGTTAGAAAATGGAAAGAAAATCCAACACTAATCGGTTACTGCCATAAACCAGCCAGAGGGCTGAAGAACAAAGAACAAGACTTAAGCGCTATTTTTATAACCTCTTCTATTACCATTTATTAATAGGCTCAGTTCAGAATTTATAGCTTTTAAAACCTCGGGGCTAAGCGGTACGTTGTTGCCGGTGCATGTGTGCGTTTGGGTGTGAAATGTGGTACCACAAAGGGTGGAATTCCACTGCGAGAGCTTTTATAGAATCTTTGTGGTAATTACGTGGATTAATAAACAGACGTATATAATTCGATGGTGCAGCTGAGTTTGACACTGTTTCAGTGTTGATATTACTGCATTAATTGTAGAGAGCTTTGTTTGGGTCGTTACTCATTGTTTTATTGTTGGGTTGATGCCCAATCGGTACCGCATATAGTGCACTAGCTTACCTGGCAATAGTGAGCATTCGGCTAATGGGCACTAAATGCGGTAACAATCTGTTATCATAGGTATATTACCCTGTAAATCCCTGTAAATACTATCATCCCGAACGCGTACTGCTTTATGTCGTAATGTTTGTTTAATCTTGTTTACAACCCTGGTTATGCAATTTGGCTGTTTTGTGCTTGCCAGAGTGTGTGTAACCACATGCCACGAACCGCTAATCGCCTTGTCTCCCTGTTGTCGTATTTCTAAGTTACAACCCTTAACCAAAGGGACAGAACGAAATTTTTAGTAAGTCGCCAGGTTGTAAATTTATGCCCGAGGACCAATCTAAATCCAGGAAAAAATAAATTAGCCCAGAACCCAAAATCAATGTGCCTACACTTGGATTTTATTTTTTATTCATTTATATTATATTTCTTCGATGTACGAATAATATTAGTTTCTTTGAACAAGGGTTTTCTATTTCAGCATCTGAACAACTTTCCCTTTTCACAATCTATTTCACGCAATAACATGTCTCGAGATTAAATTAAAAAAAAACGACACGTCATGATCTCAGTGCCTCTAATGGAAATTGCGTAAAAACCAATTTCACACAACGACTAGCATATTAGCGTTTGAAATCGATATTTCGCCCACTACAAACCAAAACGGGTGACGGGAGCTGAGAGCAATAAACTGAAAGCAAAAGTGTACGAAATCTCGAATAATTTTTTTATGCACAGGAAGTGTTCGGCACGTCTAACCGTGAGAGGTAAAATCACTTCCGACAGTAGCAATGTTGTTGAGGACGTGTCTTTATCGCCCGTGTGGTCGGATGTGTGGTAGTTATATTGCTAGATAAATAACGTTAAAATCTGATTGTATTCGAGCAATTTTGTATAATATAATGTGAAAACAATTTAATGAAAGTAATGTATCACATTGACAACAAAATTATTTATAAATTATTAGTGAAAGTTTATAAAACCAATGATAAGCAAGAAATGCATTTTACAAGATTGATTTTTAACCCTTAAATGCTAACGCGGAGGCTCATCTATTCAAAGTGTTTATTATCCTCTCCGCTACAAATTTTCGTGAGCATCGTGCATTTTATTTTTTGAGTTCTTGGATTTTCAGGGGGTGGCGAGATGGGTTCTCCTCAAACTGTTAACGATTTGGATTCTAATTATGAACAAATATCTTTCCAATGGTTCGAGGAGCTTGGTAGTGATATTAGCAAAGATGAAACTGACGAAGATAACTTTACACCTAACTTCATTCCATGTGATGAAAAATATTCTGCATTTTAATTTTTGCACTTTTTAATAGTACCTTCTAAGATTTTGTATTCTTGTAATTCTTTTTCCGTACCGATACCAAACAGCTGTATTTGGTTAAGTTATTTTGTATAATTTCGATTATTCTCATCACATCTACATTAACCTATATGAACATACAGCTTGCGGAAGCTACTCGGTATTAATATCAGGAAACACCAGTCGATTATATCGTAGCTAGCTTCGGCGAGTAACTACTATTATAGAAACAAAATGAACAAAATACTCTGCATAGTATCCGTAGTAACGTATTTGCACCAATACGTCTGTATACAGATTAAAAAGAGTTTTTTTTCAAAGAATAATCTGATCTAGGGTGCCTTGATGGCAATTTGACGTATTTGTCCTTTAACAGGGTACGGACAAATACGTCAAATTGACAATCTGATCGAATAAAATATCATATCAGTTTTAACAGAATAATCTTCCCGTTACGATTATTTAAACTGAAAAAACTGACACCCTTTGTCAGTAAGCAACAAGTTTTCCCAATATAAAAGTCAAATTCGAAGTACTTATTGTATTACTAGAGCTAATACAAAATCGATTATACTAGAGCAATTGTACTAGGCAGTAGGCAACCCACAATGAATAACTGTTGTTTTGAATTGTTTTTCAGTTAATAAAATATTGATTTATTTCTACTCAAAAAATAATCAAATCGAATACAAAGCGCACTTCGAACATTTTCGAGTTATGTCTCAAACTTTTTGCACCATAATAAATGTCAGTTTGGCATAATTTAAACTGACACTCTTTAATTATTGTGCAACAAGTGCCGCTGACTGCTCTTGACTTAACTTTCTGGTACCTTTTGCTCTGATTCTCCCAATTTCAGACTAGGAGTCTGTTTTGTGTAGTCATTTAGCATTCAAACGGTGTTAAATTACACCAATGTTAACTTTAAGTGCCTCTGTTTTACTTTCTGTTCTTCTTCGTGTTGTAAGCTTTATAGCTCTTGTGTAGGTAAAATAACATTAAATTTTAAAATGGGGCAACTTATAACTACCCGCCTCTTTCTTTTCTTCACTCTTCTTCGCGTTTTGGGTTTTATATTTGTTTTGTTAATCCATCAAACATTTGGTTCTCGTTTGAAACGTATTTCATATAAAATAACACCAAACTTTAAGTCTACTCGACTTAATACTGTCTTCTCCATTCTCGTCTTGCAATTTGAGGGGTTATGCCGGTTTTGTATAGTAGTTTAACACACAATTTGTTTATAAACTTTATTGGATGTATTATGACATTGAATTATTGATTTAACTTATTAATAACTTTTTTCTTCTCATTTACCTGAGCATTTAATGAACTATATACTTAAGTATAAACTATATAAACTAGTCTCATAATAATTGATTTAATTTAAAAATATATTTGATATAAAATAGCATTCTAGCTAATTCCTTCTTCCTCTTGTTCGTCGAAAATCAGACCTGTTTTGTATAGTAGCTTAACATTCAAATTGATTTCAAAACTATGAATATACATAGGTTTTTTTCTTAATT
Organism: Agriotes lineatus; assembly: GCA_940337035.1. Lineage (NCBI taxonomy): Eukaryota > Metazoa > Arthropoda > Insecta > Coleoptera > Elateridae > Agriotes > Agriotes lineatus. The sequence goes on along the minus strand of OW679199.1, from coordinate 16,193,884 downwards.
TTTCATGGTATTTTCGGTTGTATACCTTTTGTTACACTTTTTGCTAAATTTTAAAAAATTATGCTACATAAAATAGCATCCGATTCTAAACTGTGACCTTTCTATGGCTGCTTTCTTCTATCTCCCTTTCATACTCTTTGCATTTTTGGTTTTATATTTGTTTAGTAAAGCTGTCTAACAGTTGATTCTATTTAAAAACTTATTTTATATACAATAACATAAAAAAATAAGTCTAATACTATGTTATTCCTTTTTGTCTTCCCATTTCAGTATTTATGCCCGCTTTGTATAGCCGATTAGCATATAATTTGATTTTAAATATTATTCGATGTGTAATGACATTAAATTTTAGACTTAAACCCCTTTGCGATAGTTTTTTCTTTCCATTTACCTTAGAATTTCATGAACTATGCACACTATTCACATAAAAAAATATTTAATTACGAAATTATTTGATATAATATACTATCAAATTCTATATTTATTACTACTTCTTCTTCTGACCTTTTTGATTTCAGCTTGTTTTGTGTAGTCATTTAACTTTCAAGTTGTTTTTGAAACTATTGTATATACAATACAGTAAATTTTAAACTTTAAGTCTCTTTGACTGCTCTTGACTTCGTGTTCTTCATTTTGAGCATGTAAAAAGTCGATTAATATACAATTTTAAACTAGGTCATTTATATGACCACTTTCTTCTTTCTTTTCTTCAAAATTACTTACGTATAAATTCTAATTTGTAAGTCTACTTTCTTTTACCTTTTCATCTCCCAGTTACAGAATAGTATACTAAACCAACAGCCATATGTTTTGTATAGTGGTTTTTTCCATTTACCTTAAAATTTGACAAATGATGCCTATTTTGCAGAATCGAATAACAGATTTAATTTTAAAAATTATTTATTGTATAATCACCTGAGAGAGCTCTTCCTTTGTTCTTCTCTATAAGCCATTTTTTCACTCATATAAACTTATATTCGTACCAAAAGCCTTTCAATCATTACAAGCAAATTTTCATAATTGTTTATTTTTCGGCCTACAATTGTTTATTTAAATTTAATGAATTGCCGTGTATAAAACGATTCAAAAAGTTGAAAGCATCGTGAACGCGACGAGAATATAAAAGTAAATCTGTACCCAGTGTGAAGGTCTCCCCGATGCTAAAGAATTCTTGAGGATGTGCTAAAATACCTCGAATTATGTTGAGGATCTAGAAGCTCACACATGATTATATTCGGAACACTTTCTGCAACTTCGTGGGTGCAAGTCTCGCCCAAACAGGTTTAAGAAATACAGAGAGCTGTTTTACGATTTTAAGTAATGGCTTGCAGTGTGGGGCCTAAGTTATGTATACTACAGAAATAGTTGTTGCAGTAGCGTCAATTATATAGCTAAAAACAAAGACGTAGTTGAATGTAGCCTAACAATAGGAGTACTCAACTAGAGATTGAAAACGATAATTGAAATCTAAAATTTCGATTATAAAATAAAATTGTTTCATATTGGGTTTTTCGACGGAAATCTTTAATACTGTGGTCGATAACTTAACACAGATAATTTTTTAAATGAAAAACGTATATTTGTGTTAAGACTAACGCTTATCTCGTTTACGACGGCGTCGTTATTTTAATCTATGCAAACTATACGTTGTGCACTAATGCCCATTCATAGCGAGTTTTGAAAAATTACAAAAACGAGGAAATGTGGCTTATCTCGAGGCGTTTACGCAGAATAGGTAATGCCGAAACCTACGGAAGTGCTGATTACAGATACGAATATCACATGTCGGACATTCCGGTTCAGTATAGTAGTGTAACTAATGTGTTAAAATAATTTTACACATTGCTGACTAAAATGCATATTAAAGCGTTTTCGTTTTTGGTACAACAAATGGATCCATCTTTATGGAAATACTGGGCATGAAAAAATCAATGCTGCATTGTTTTAGTTCCATTCCATGAAGTAATTAAGAAAAAATATAAATAAAAAGAACATTATACAGGGTTACTTAAATTTTAAATTTGCTGTATGGAATCAAAAATCACTTATTTCACTCTGAAACGTTTTTCCAATGTGCAAAACATTGAAATTTGCACTCTTGTCAACATAAAATTTGTAAAATGTTCAAGACTGGCAATTCAATCCTAATTTAAATTACAGGATGTTCCACCTAAGTTGCACAATATTTAGCCAGGGTATTACGGGTCAAAAACAAGCAAAAAATTCCGAAAATGCATTTTCGGGAATGCAGGGTGTTCAAATAAAAACAAATGTTTCTATAGATTTCATTAAAATTCAAGAAAAAATAACGCATATTAAAATATGAAAAACGTTCGTATCAACATGGGTTCGGAAATCCTTTTTTTATAATATGATACTACATTCCCAAAATTTAAGGAAATATCACCGACAATAGCCTCCGTAACGCAGTACTTCCGGATCCATGTTGATAGTGGGGCACCCTGTATAAGTCATTTTGTATCAAGAGGGTATATAACTTACTTCACACTTAAAAATTTTTTTCAGAGAGAAGAGTAGTATTATACATTCGAAAACTGTCTAATGTTAAATTAACAAAATGTTTAGAACTTAATAGAATCGGAATAAGTCAAACGGTTAAGATTCTAGATTTAATTTTGTTAATAGAATTAAAACATCTCATTTCACGCTAAAAAAATATATGTGCAAAATATTATTAGACATTCGCAATCTGTAGAAATAAATTATCTAAAACATTTCAAATTTAATAAATTGGAAGAAATTAAATTAGTAACTTTTTTACATACTTTTCGCTTAAACACTTTTCCCAATTGAAAGATATTAGTAAACTACTGAATGTTGTCAAAATTAAATTTATAAGATGCTTACAGCTCAATACAAATGGAAAATGTTAAACGGATATTTAAAATTCTAAATTTGCTTCTAGAACAGAATTAAAAAGAACTGGTGCAAAATATTACCAGACATTTACATTCAGTCTAAATAATTTTTTTTAAATGTTTAGGGCTTAATAAACTGGAAGAAATTCGCAAATATTACTTTTCATTTAAACATTTTTTAAGAGAAAAATATTAATATACAACTGAAAACTGTGAGATCTAGATCTATAAGATGTTCGAAATTTAATTGAATCGGAATATGTTAAACAGATATTTCATTCTAAATTTGCTTGTACTAACAGGATTTTCTCTAATGTATAAAATAACAGACATTTGCAAGCTGTCGAAATGAAATTTGAAATTGTTCCAAACATAGTTTACTTCACACTTAATAGTATATTGCAACACTAGAATAGTAAGAACATATTATGCACGAGGGCCTTACAATTGGAGTTTTGTACTATAGAGTATCTACGACCAACCATTCACTAGGATATTGCACTTTTCTGACTGAATGAGCTTGATAGAAACTCATGACATTAAAAAAATGCCATAGCTCATAGCATCAACTGTGTAGCAATTGCGAATTGCGATTGGCCAAAACCCGCGTTAGCCACACCCATCGACAGCAAATAATTCTTTACGCACAACAGTGTCTTAAGAACACACTTACTTAGTTTGTGAGTTGTATAGTAATTACCATTTACAATAGTGGCCATAGATAAACACTTTTTCTATGTGCAAAATATTATTAGACATTTGAAAACTGCCAGAATTATATGTACCTAAAAGGTATTCAGAACTTAATACTAAACTAAATTTGTTTGCGTCAATACAATTGAAAATATCTTATTTCAGCCTGAAATATTTTTTTCAATGTTAAGAATATTAGGCTATTTACAATTCAGCAAAATTCATTTAATGAAATCGGAAATGGTATACATCAAGTTATACATTTATAAAATAACTTGCAATCTATTTCACACTTAAACTCTTTCTTGATGTAAGAAATATACTATTGCCTACTTGAATATCGGCACACTAAAATTATGAAGTCTACAGAATTCTGTAAAGTAAAAGGACGTTATATAATATTATTTTTTGCATAGTGATCCTGAAAGTCGCATTTTTTTAGCGAAAAATCGTATTGACTTTTTTTAATGCAAAAATCGTGAAAAAAAGTACACTTTTTTAACTATTTTATTGAAATGTCAATTTGACAGTTGTCAATTCGTCAATTTGACAGTTGTTAATTCCGAAGTTCTTTTCGACTAAATTTCGACCAAGAGATCACTATGCAAAAAAACTACGTGTACAACACGTTTTGAAAGTCATTTTTTCATTCGTTTGATTAACTCGGGATTCGCCCTCGTAATCAAACTGCAAATTCACGAAAAAAAGTATGACTTTCAAAACTACTACAAATTACTATTTTAGTTCCCCCGACTGAAAGACGGGGGAACTAAAATTGTAATCGTGAAAAAATCACCTTCCGAGATTTCTCTAGATCTTCACGTTTCAGGGCCCCTAGATAACGAAAACAGGTTTTCTCAATTTGGTCTGTCTGTCTGTCTGTTGGCGGTAACTCAAAAACTTTGTTGGAGGAAGACAATATTTTGCATACACATTATATTGTCATGAAACCGAGAAAATTTCAGACAAATAATATACTTATACAGGATGAGCACCTTAAAAAATAAATTTATGTTTATTTTTTATTAAACTTAGCAATAGATACAAGTAATAATTTGTACATAGTGCAGGGTTTCTCAATTCCGTCTGTCTGTCTATTGGCGGTATGGTTCAAAAACTATTTGTTGGAAGTCGGTATTTTGCATGCAGATTATATGTCGACCTGGATGGAAAACGAATACACTTTCGGTTAAATATATACGGGGTGAGCACCTTAAAACAACAAAATGTTGTCTATTTTTGCTTTAACTAAGAAATAGATAAAGGTAACAATTTGCACAAACTCAGGTTTTACCCTTGACAAAAATGGGCCCCAACAGATACACGGTAAATGGTGTAAAAGAGCGACGATCAACGCGTCGTATATAATCCAGCCACGTGCACAAATGCGAGGCGTTCCTTCGTGGCCAAATGGGACTAAAGGGCTAGTTGCGCCTGGGCTGCTGCCAAGTAGCTAAAAATGCACTCGTAAGCGTTGAAATCGCGGCGAGTTCGAATCCCATCGCCTGCAATATTTTTTATTTGCAAATTGATGCAATTCGCATTATCAAGTGTTTCCTTTATGATTTCAGTATTATTAGGAATGCTAAGACATTTTTACCCGTAGTTTCCTTTGATTTTTCAAAATTTTGTGTTACAACTTATACTTGCGAGCGAAATTTTAAGTAAAGCCCTTTATGAATTTTTGTATTCGCCATTACGTGAACAAGGCTGCGTACTCCCTACTCTGGTCAGCATATGCATAGGGGTACGCGTTCCCCACTTTAATATACCCTGGAATAGGGTATAGTTGTGTGGCTGTTGTACAGAATATGTTAGAAGCATCTACCGATTGTACTACTCGTAACTGATATGAAAATATTACTTCACACAGAAACAGATTATGCGTCTTATCAGAAAAGTCAAAATAAAAAGAAATATTAAGGTGAATGCATGCTAAAAGTTACTTGCCACTCTCACGAGATACCCTGACGAAAATTTCCCAAGTCCGAAGTATGAATCACACGTTTAGAACCAGCGCCGGCGCTGCCAAAATATTCTGAAAATGGTGTTTCTATAAATAAGTTAATAACTCGACCTACAATTTTCTCTGTTATTTTAACGTCACACCTACTCCACTTATCGACACTGTCGACATGTTCGGTTAACAATTTCCGACGTAGCTTTTCCCAGCGTGTACCCACGCACAAGGATTTCAGCAACTTATAGCACGATTCCACGTGGAAGTGTTAAATTAATTCTTGTTGCATAAAGGCGTTATAGATTTGTACGAAATTGCAACTGGCGTACACTACAGCATTTAAGCGTAATATGCGGTTATTTCTGTAATATTTACCGCTGGTGATAAAGAGTGCTCGAGTGCGTGTTACTCGTAAAAGTGACGCAACTTCACCTAAATTTGAGGCTATTTATTGATTTTACACTTTTAGTTGTTTTCTATGAACACGTCTAGTCATTGCGTTGGACTGATAATGAAAATAGTGAGAATTATGGAAAATTTGGTTGCCCCAGTAGACCAAATGAAGCGTCCAAGCATCAACGTTTATAACCCTGGTCAGACGAAAGACGAAAGTCAAAGTCAGGTATATCCAAAATTTATCTTGCCGAATTGGACTTGAAAGCGAGTGCAGTAAACGTACTCTTGGCCCTGGGCATTTTATGACGGAGTAGGTGGACAGTTCAAATTTTATGGCGCATTGAAAGGCATTGGACATTAATTCGTATGCAATGAACAATCAGCTATTGTTGATAGAGAGAGAATCAACAAACATTGTTTCTTTTAAGATTCGTTGCATTTAATTTATGGTCTCATAATAAATATTAAATCTATTGTACAACATCTATTTAAACATGGAAGCCTACAGATACATCTAGTGGTCTTGCACAAACAATGGACGAAAGTCCATTAGTACAATTCTTTCAATCCAGAATTTTTATTCAATATTATCTACAGATACATCTAGTGGTCTTGCACAAACAATGGACGAAAGTCCATTAGTACAATTCTTTCAATCCAGAATTTTTATTCAATATTATCTACAGATACATCTAGTGGTCTTGCACAAACAATGGACGAAAGTCCATTAGTACAATTCTTTCAATCCAGAATTTTTATTCAATATTATCTACAGATACATCTAGTGGTCTTGCACAAACAATGGACGAAAGTCCATTAGTACAATTCTTTCAATCCAGAATTTTTATTCAATATTATCTACAGATACATCTAGTGGTCTTGCACAAACAATGGACGAAAGTCCATTAGTACAATTCTTTCAATCCAGAATTTTTATTCAATATTATCTACAGATACATCTAGTGGTCTTGCACAAACAATGGACGAAAGTCCATTAGTACAATTCTTTCAATCCAGAATTTTTATTCGATATTATCTAATAACTCAACCCGCTTGCTTCTATTCTTTAATGATAGCCTTAT
>OW679199.1:15984871-16186774 GCA_940337035.1 Agriotes lineatus | reverse complement strand
GTGCACTAATGCCCATTCATAGCGAGTTTTGAAAAATTACAAAAACGAGGAAATGTGGCTTATCTCGAGGCGTTTACGCAGAATAGGTAATGCCGAAACCTACGGAAGTGCTGATTACAGATACGAATATCACATGTCGGACATTTGCCTCTACTTCCGGTTCAGTATAGTAGTGTAACTAATGTGTTAAAATAATTTTACACATTGCTGACTAAAATGCATATTAAAGCGTTTTCGTTTTTGGTACAACAAATGGATCCATCTTTATGGAAATACTGGGCATGAAAAAATCGCTGCATTGTTTTAGTTCCATTCCATGAAGTAATTACGGAAAATATAAATAAAAAGAACATTATACAGGGTTACTTAAATTTTAAATTTGCTGTATGGAATCAAAAATTACTTATTTCACTCTGAAACGTTTTTCCAATGTGCAAAACATTGAAATTTGCACTCTTGTCAACATAAAATTTGTAAAATGTTCAAGACTGGTTCAATCCTAATTTAAATTACAGGATGTTCCACCTAGGTTGCACAATATTTAGCCAGGGTATTATTGGGTCAAAAACAAGCAAAAAATTCCGAAAATGCATTTTCGGGAATGCAGGGTGTTCAAATAAAAACAAATGTTTCTATAGATTTCATTAAAATTCAAGAAAAAATAACGCATATTAAAATATGAAAAACGTTCGTATCAACATGGGTTCGGAAATCCTTTTTTTATAATATGATACTACATTCCCAAAATTTAAGGAAATATCACCGACAATAGCCTCCGTAACGCAGTACTTCCGGATCCATGTTGATAGTGGGGCACCCTGTATAAGTCATTTTGTATCAAGAGGGTATATAACTTACTTCACACTTAAAAATTTTTTTCAGAGAGAAGAGTAGTATTATACATTCGAAAACTGTCTAATGTTAAATTAACAAAATGTTTAGAACTTAATAGAATCGGAATAAGTCAAACGGTTAAGATTCTAGATTTAATTTTGTTAATAGAATTAAAACATCTCATTTCACGCTAAAAAAATATATGTGCAAAATATTATTAGACATTCGCAATCTGTAGAAATAAATTATCTAAAACATTTCAAATTTAATAAATTGGAAGAAATTAAATTAGTAACTTTTTTACATACTTTTCGCTTAAACACTTTTCCCAATTGAAAGATATTAGTAAACTACTGAATGTTGTCAAAATTAAATTTATAAGATGCTTACAGCTCAATACAAATGGAAAATGTTAAACGGATATTTAAAATTCTAAATTTGCTTCTAGAACAGAATTAAAAAGAACTGGTGCAAAATATTACCAGACATTTACATTCAGTCTAAATAATTTTTTTTAAATGTTTAGGGCTTAATAAACTGGAAGAAATTCGCAAATATTACTTTTCATTTAAACATTTTTTAAGAGAAAAATATTAATATACAACTGAAAACTGTGAGATCTAGATCTATAAGATGTTCGAAATTTAATTGAATCGGAATATGTTAAACAGATATTTCATTCTAAATTTGCTTGTACTAACAGGATTTTCTCTAATGTATAAAATAACAGACATTTGCAAGCTGTCGAAATGAAATTTGAAATTGTTCCAAACATAGTTTACTTCACACTTAATAGTATATTGCAACACTAGAATAGTAAGAACATATTATGCACGAGGGCCTTACAATTGGAGTTTTGTACTATAGAGTATCTACGACCAACCATTCACTAGGATATTGCACTTTTCTGACTGAATGAGCTTGATAGAAACTCATGACATTAAAAGAATGCCATAGCTCATAGCATCAACTGTGTAGCAATTGCGAATTGCGATTGGCCAAAACCCGCGTTAGCCACACCCATCGACAGCAAATAATTCTTTACGCACAACAGTGTCTTAAGAACACACTTACTTAGTTTGTGAGTTGTATAGTAATTACCATTTACAATAGTGGCCATAGATAAACACTTTTTCTATGTGCAAAATATTATTAGACATTTGAAAACTGCCAGAATTATATGTACCTAAAAGGTATTCAGAACTTAATACTAAACTAAATTTGTTTGCGTCAATACAATTGAAAATATCTTATTTCAGCCTGAAATATTTTTTTCAATGTTAAGAATATTAGGCTATTTACAATTCAGCAAAATTCATTTAATGAAATCGGAAATGGTATACATCAAGTTATACATTTATAAAATAACTTGCAATCTATTTCACACTTAAACTCTTTCTTGATGTAAGAAATATACTATTGCCTACTTGAATATCGGCACACTAAAATTATGAAGTCTACAGAATTCTGTAAAGTAAAAAGGACGTTATATAATATTATTTTTTGCATAGTGATCCTGAAAGTCGTATTTTTTTAGCGAAAAATCGTATTGACTTTTTTTAATGCAAAAATCGTGAAAAAAAGTACACTTTTTTAACTATTTTATTGAAATGTCAATTTGACAGTTGTCAATTCGTCAATTTGACAGTTGTTAATTCCGAAGTTCTTTTCGACTAAATTTCGACCAAGAGATCACTATGCAAAAAAACTACGTGTACAACACGTTTTGAAAGTCATTTTTTCATTCGTTTGATTAACTCGGGATTCGCCCTCGTAATCAAACTGCAAATTCACGAAAAAAAGTATGACTTTCAAAACTAGTACAAATTACTATTTTAGTTCCCCCGACTGAAAGACGGGGGAACTAAAATTGTAATCGTGAAAAAATCACCTTCCGAGATTTCTCTAGATCTTCACGTTTCAGGGCCCCTAGATAACGAAAAACAGGTTTTCTCAATTTGGTCTGTCTGTCTGTCTGTTGGCGGTAACTCAAAAACTTTGTTGGAGGAAGACAATATTTTGCATACACATTATATTGTCATGAAACCGAGAAAATTTCAGACAAATAATATACTTATACAGGATGAGCACCTTAAAAAATAAATTTATGTTTATTTTTTATTAAACTTAGCAATAGATACAAGTAATAATTTGTACATAGTGCAGGGTTTCTCAATTCCGTCTGTCTGTCTATTGGCGGTATGGTTCAAAAACTATTTGTTGGAAGTCGGTATTTTGCATGCAGATTATATGTCGACCTGGATGGAAAACGAATACACTTTCGGTTAAATATATACGGGGTGAGCACCTTAAAACAACAAAATGTTGTCTATTTTTGCTTTAACTAAGAAATAGATAAAGGTAACAATTTGCACAAACTCAGGTTTTACCCTTGACAAAAATGGGCCCCAACAGATACACGGTAAATGGTGTAAAAGAGCGACGATCAACGCGTCGTATATAATCCAGCCACGTGCACAAATGCGAGGCGTTCCTTCGTGGCCAAATGGGACTAAAGGGCTAGTTGCGCCTGGGCTGCTGCCAAGTAGCTAAAAATGCACTCGTAAGCGTTGAAATCGCGGCGAGTTCGAATCCCATCGACTGCAATATTTTTTATTTGCAAATTGATGCAATTCGCATTATCAAGTGTTTCCTTTATGATTTCAGTATTATTAGGAATGCTAAGACATTTTTACCCGTAGTTTCCTTTGATTTTTCAAAATTTTGTGTTACAACTTATACTTGCGAGCGAAATTTTAAGTAAAGCCCTTTATGAATTTTTGTATTCGCCATTACGTGAACAAGGCTGCGTACTCCCTACTCCTGGTCAGCATATGCATAGGGGTACGCGTTCCCCACTTTAATATACCCTGGAATAGGGTATAGTTGTGTGGCTGTTGTACAGAATATGTTAGAAGCATCTACCGATTGTACTACTCGTAACTGATATGAAAATATTACTTCACACAGAAACAGATTATGCGTCTTATCAGAAAAGTCAAAATAAAAAGAAATATTAAGGTGAATGCATGCTAAAAGTTACTTGCCACTCTCACGAGATACCCTGACGAAAATTTCCAAAGTCCGAAGTATGAATCACACGTTTAGAACCAGCGCCGGCGCTGCCAAAATATTCTGAAAATGGTGTTTCTATAAATAAGTTAATAACTCGACCTACAATTTTCTCTGTTATTTTAACGTCACACCTACTCCACTTATCGACACTGTCGACATGTTCGGCTAACAATTTCCGACGTAGCTTTTCCCAGCGTGTACCCACGCACAAGGATTTCAGCAACTTATAGCACGATTCCACGTGGAAATGTTAAATTAATTCTTGTTGCATAAAGGCGTTATGGATTTGTACGCAATTGCAACTGGCGTACACTACAGCATTCAAGCGTAATATGCGGTTATTTCTGTAATATTTACCGCTGGTGATAAAGAGTGCTCGAGTGCGTGTTACTCGTAAAAGTGACGCAACTTCACCTAAATTTGAGGCTATTTATTGATTTTACACCTTTAGTTGTTTTCTATGAACACGTCTAGTTATTGCGTTGGACTGATAATGAAAATAGTGAGAATTATGGAAAATTTGGTTGCCCCAGTAGACCAAATGAAGCGTCCAAGCATCAACGTTTATAGCCCTGGTCAGACGAAGATCAAAGTCAAAGGCAGGTATATCCAAAATGTATCTTGCCGAATTGGACTTGAAAGCGAGTGCAGTAAACGTACTCTTGGCCCTGGGCATTTTATGACGGAGTAGGTGGACAGTTCAAATTTTATGGCGCATTGAAAGGCATTGGACATTAATTCGTATGCAATGAACAATCAGCTATTGTTGATTGAGAGAGAATCAGCAAACATTGTTTCTTTTAAGATTCGTTGCATTTAATTTATGGTCTCATAATAAATATTAAATCTATTGTACAACATCTATTTAAACATGGAAGCCTACAGATACATCTAGTGGTCTTGCACAAACAATGGACGAAAGTCCATTAGTACAATTCTTTCAATCCAGAATTTTTATTCAATATTATCTAATAACTCAACCCGCTTGCTTCTATTCTTTAATGATAGCCTTATGGCTTGTCATAGAGGTAGCCAAAGTGCCAAAGGCGTCCCCAAAGGATGTGCGGCACACAAGGGCGGCCAAATTTTAGGCAGCCAAATCAGTCTAAAAACAATATTAGTTATAACTGCGATGGCAGCAATAACCAATTTGAAATTAAAGTTGTAACAGAAATAAAACGATAAGATTCCACTAAACTAAAATATTTAAATATTGGAGATGGTAAGGGTGCGTTCGGAGAAGCTGGGGTGTATTTTTTGATCTGTTGATCTATAGAAACAATGGTTACAGGCCAGTGGCGGCTCGCTATAAGGAGCCAAGAAGCCATGGCTCTACTATAACAAACCAGTCATTCAAATTTTCTTTAATGCTGAAATAAACATTTTTTTTGTACTAATCTAAGCGGCTCTCGGCTTTTCGACAGCAGGCCCAAATATAAGAATAATTCAACATTCAATGGGAGCCATTTTAGCGTAGGCTCAAGCAGCGTCAGTCTTTCAATTGTTATAGAAAACACCAACCACACGCACAGTGAGTACTTTTGCACCACCACTTCCGACTTGCATGCACAAGCAGGTTAGTCAAAAAGTGAAAAATAGAGCAGTTTACTTACCCGCGAGCTGTTTGTGCAGCTATATCGTCTAGGACAAACCTTGTACAAATCATGAGAGCTGAGCAGTTTTCTCACCCATACACATTCAATTTCGGGTAGTATAGATACAGAAAAACCTATCACATATTACTACAATGCGTTCAAATAAAAACGTTATCGATAGGGCTTTCAACTAGATTTCGTCTTACGACTGCATGTCGGTGATTATTAAATCGCTCTACCTAGCATTCAGCGCGCTTGTTCACTTGACTTGTCAGTTGTCAACTGTCAAATAGCGTTTACCTTTTAGAACCGTTATTTAGTTTGTTCGTATGTACATTATTCTGTGTAAAATCGTTCTTTTCAGAACTGAACTGCAACTTAATTGTCGTAAAATGGTTTTTACTACTGGACAACATAGTTTTTATGTAAAAAGTGAGGTTGTGTGTATACGCAATCCATAAAATAAGTTACGACATGACTATTTAACACAAGGCTACTTGATCAGGCACGTTATATCCAGACACTGACTGAGTGCTATTTCGTCAAGCGTCAATGAATGGAGCCAAAGTGCAAAAGAAGTAACCATAACTCGTGTACCATGCGACTCTATGTTGTTATGGTAAAAGTTTTTGGATTTTACTGTTTTATTGTATAAGTTCCCAAATGAAAACTTTTCCTATAATGAACTCAAGGCGGTAGCTTCTTTCTGAATTTTAAATTGAGATATATAGTTGCTCAGCATACTTACACAAACATAAGCCTCAAAAGCTGAGTTAGTGCTGTTTACTCACTCTATCTCTTAAACAATGGAATTTTAAATTAACTTAAACATAGTTCAAGGCCTGGCAACTTTAGCTACCTGAAATTGCACGTGCAATAAATCTCCCCAACAGTTTTGAACCGACTGTCTCAACTTGTTTTAGTGTTTCATAACCAATAACAATGTAGTGATGTTTGTATTTCAAGAACAAACAAATCTGCCTTCCATAAAAGATTCTTCACTGCCCGAACAACCGACTGACAGATGAAACTCGAATTTACATTAGAAATTCACACTGCACCGACAATTATAGTCAAGGTTTAAAAATTTTCGCGGTTCATTAGTAAACGGGTGTTTTTGCATAGCGACTGCGTTTGGTATCAAATGCAGGCGCCAGAAAGCCACACTCATAAATTATGTAACCAGATGTGAATGAAATATAGCTAGGGCCATGTTAGTAATGAAGCAGAAGACGCCATCGCTTCTAGTGCAAAACGACAATCGCTGTAGACAAATTATGCTTATGGCTTATAGATAGTTCTAAAATCCTAATGAACGGTGGGGTTACCACCGATGTCGATTAGCAACAGTGTTGCCAACTTTAGGGAAATTTCCTTTTTCCAGGAAAATTTCAAGAAATTTAATGGCAAAGAGAATGTTCCTATATTATAGGAAATTTTGATAAAAGCTTAAAAAAATTTAAAAATTATAAAGGATTGCTCAGCTTTCGATTCAGAGAATGCAGAATAGTTTCAAACAGGTTGATGATAGTTATTTATATACTAAGGACATTATGAAAATGTTTAAGACAGAGGGCTATACACATTAAGTAATGCTTATCATGCATACAACGTTTTATTTTACAAATTTAATACGAAACTAAAAAGCTTTAAAAGCAGTTCATAGCCCTAGGGCTCGTAATGATAACGCTCTCATAATGATCGGGCGTAATAACTACATTCGAAGGGGGCTGCTTAGATACCTCGCATTGCAGATAATAGATCAGTGGATAATAAAGCTATTGAAAATTAACATAAATAAAACTTTTTAAAATTTTTGAATCAAAAATTCTCACATATGGAAAATTTGGCGGGATGTGGTAGTACTATAGTGACGTAAATATAGGTTAGGAAAAAAATGGGGAATCTAAGGGAACATTTCATTTGCCTAAGGCTTAGGGAAATCACAAAATAAAAAGTTGACAACGCTGATTACCACCGTCAGTGTTGCCAACTCTTCGCAAGTTATATTCGCTAAATTGGTACTAAAAGTCTCCATTTTCAGACCAAAAGTCGCTAAATACGAAATACGCACAACAGCATTTATTTTTTTACAAAGAATAAAAAATACGTAAAATACTTTTGAATATAAAAATAAAAACGTACCTATTTATTTACGGAAAAAACAATGTAACGTTGTAATTCTTCGTACCAAGTGATTACAATTGACAATGACAAATTGTGCAATTTGCAAACGTTGCAAACTGTCAGAGTAAAGTTAAAGCTTCTTCAGTTTTTAATTTCAAATCTCCAGCGTCATGGGCGCAATTATGACCGTCTGGTCATACACCGTACCGTACGGTGTACCGTACGAAATACAAATAAATGTCAAGTAAACATAATATAATTTTAGAGGTTAATCATACCAGTATAACCTCACGTATTTGAAAATAATATTTTGAAATTTTTTCGTATATGAAAATTGTTGAGAATTAATGTATGTGTAGCTTTAGAAATATTGATTACCTAATTCATGGATTTTTACGTATTTTTTTAAATTACGAATAATACCCTAGAACTTCAAACTAAAATATATTAAAAACGCTAGAAAAGTCGCTAATCGCAGTCCTATTTTTTTAGCTAAACCACTTGTTAAATACCCTAGATTTAGCGACTTGTCGCCGTTGTTGGCAACACTGACCACCGTCTTTCATAAAGCATAGACCACACGGTCGTTTTGTTACATCAAATTTGTTTATTTATTTTGAAGTCACAATATTAATATTATACCACCGAAAACAGTGTTACAATAGAGTCCATTATAGCACTGTTTTTGCTTTGTTATTTTCATATGAAAAACGTTGAAAGCATTATACTCATTTAATAAGAGGCGTTGCAGCACTCCTTGCATTGGAGCACTCCTCGCTACGCTCGTTATCCCCCAAACCCACGCGTGTTGCAATAGGGCCTCTTATGAAACCTAGTATAATAATATACTATTGTCATAACTAATGCTGACGTATTTGTGACGTGTTTGTAACTACGTATATTTAAGTTTCATAAACACTCTTTCGCCCATTCTCAAATCATTTTAGAAGCTACTACCATCTTCAAATGTCAAATTTTTGTGTACCATTGATATCAACCCTTGTTCTTGATCACGCCATTGTAACCACTTATAAACCCACACTTTTCTAGATTGTCTCTGTTTCTTATTATACAGCCCTAAGTTTATTTTTCTATAATTATATATTTTATGTTTGCTCCAATGCGCTTGTTTTTCAATAAAAAATTGAATATTAAAAGTTTACTTTATTTCATTCCATAAGGGATACAAAATGTGTGTACTTGGGGTGGCAAAAAATTGTCCTGCAACTTTCCTTAACCCGGCGCTGGATATTGGAAAGAAGGCATTTTTAACTTATTGGATATTTTAAGATGTTTGATACGAAAACATATTGAAATGCCGATATTCTTTCTTTTTGTTTGGGTTGGTGGCTTGGTGAGACGTTAGTAAGTTACTTAGAAGGTTTACTGATTCTTGAATGAATTCACTTTTAAAGGACTACAGATTGTGAGTATCGCCTATTTAAAAACTGTTGTATATTTCGAAAATTAATTAAAATATACGTTGCATATAATATATGGAACGTGTTCTATTAGCACACTTTCCATTCGCACTGCAAGTGCTACCAGAACGAGAAGTGATAACAGAGATGTTATTTTAACCTTGAGATTACCCGATCGCTTATCTATTGTTACGTATTTTGGCATTATCAAAAGTTTAATAAGGTAACCCATTTAACCAAGTCATTATCACAAACGTTTGCAAACACCATTAATTGAATTGGAGTTTTTCACACACGTCCCTTTTGAAACTTCAGTTGTGCAAGTCAGATATGCGATATCAATATATCGAGGTTACATCACGGGTCATAAAGTCGACACCTTTGCGACATTTTTAAAACTATAAAAATAATGGCACAAACTCGGATGGTTAAATCACCCATCAGCACTTTCCGTAATCCAGGAATGCGCACCTTGCGGCAGGTGAACGCTCTGCAAAATGCAAACCAGAGCATATCCAATTAAAGCGAGGAATACCTAAAAGAAAACCGAGTGAGCCGCATTGCCAAAAATAACCCGCATTTGCATTCCTGCAACTGCCGTCGATATCCAGCCTCTAGGATTACACGCTTAAGCCGCCCCTAACCTGCCAAAAATGCCCGGAGATCGGTGCGAAGGTGATGAAACGGGGAACGGGCGCATGCAATTTAGTGGTCGATAGGATGATGCAACACTCGCCGACGTCGACGTCTAGACGCCTATGAATAATGCGCCCGGGACCACGTGCGGGGTTAGAAACAAATGGAAAAGCGCTAAATGGTTTATGTCGGCAGTTATAGCCATTTGCCGGGGCTGACTTAAAACAACAGGTAAGCCGGGTTGCACTTACCATAAAAATCCACGTGGTCGCCACAAAAGCCGGTTCCCGCACCTTCGTTTGTTTCAACCGAATCGCGCGCGCGGTAAAATTGCCCCGCAACTGCCCGAGCGGCTTCTTTTTACTACGAGCACGCTACAACCGACGAAGGTCCCCGATCCTGCTCGTATCCCGTATCCGTAGTATCGAATTTATGAATTGAGTGCTGATGCAATTCTGAAGACGGATTTCCTCTGCTGTCTGATTTTTGTAACTTGAGCAACCACTCTGTTTACATTCCAAAAGGCAATTCTTTACAATAGTGATCTGCCTCTGGTAGGCTGGAAGCTTCATTACATTTTATTACTTTGTAATCAGTAGAGCTGGGTAAACATACTGCATATTTATATTTGCTGTTGTGATAGTCAGAGCCGTACTAGCCATAAGGCCACATCCACATCTGCATTCATTTTGAACACTGTACGCTCGTATAAATCATTGTTAAGTTAGAGGGCAAATATTGTTCCGACAAGCTGTCAAGTCTTGTACCTTAATCCAATAAAACCAACATATAATTCAAGATTTAATATCCAAAATTAAAACACACTAATCCAGATTGATTGAGAAATGAAAGTTTGAATATATGGAAATAAAAACACAATTATTAATGAGTATTATTTGACACATTTTACAAGGTAAAAGAAAAAATAAATGTTTACAATACTTGAACGTTTGTCATGGATACGCCTTACCAGGTAAAGAAATGAACTCTTTCCTTACGATACAAGCACTATACATAGTAAAGTTTATGAATTTTTACAGGTTAAAATTCACAAAAATAGAACCAAGTTTTAACTAATTAATTTTATGAGGGGAAAAAATATACCTGAATCCAATAAAACCAATATATAATTGTATTAGTAATTCAACAACCACTTTCTTAAAAATATTAATTAATATTGATTTCCAGCAAGATTTAATATCCAAAATTAAAACATACACTAATCTAGATTGATTTAGAAATAAAAGTGTGAATATATGGAACTGAAAACAATTATTAATGAGTATTACAAAGAAATATATTAAATCAAAAACTTATTTGTTTACAATACTTGAACGTTTGTCAACTAAAGCCATAATCTTATTTCCAGAATAGGATTTGCAAAAAAACGTGTAATGTTATTTAAACAACTAACAACTCGACTTCTCGAATTGTATAGAGGGGAATAAAATATACTTATATTAAAATACAAAAATACAAACATCGTTTATCAAATAATATTAAAATTTATTTTCCAGCAGGATTAAAAATCCAGAATAATAATTCAACTAAAGTTCGCCTTCTAATGTTACAAATGTTGATGTTTTGAAATTTGAAAAGAAATTAAAATAATTAAAAGTAGTCGAAAGAATCCTACTCATAAATATTGCTTGTTGTTATTTTCCTTTCAGAACTACCATGTAAAAGGATATGTTTTTAAAATATGTAATTGTCTGATGAAGCTGGATTGCCAGCGAAACGGACCTTACTTTTTAATAAAAATTTTTAAAATGTTATTTTGACAATACGAAAATTCCTTTTGAAAATTTAAATTTCAAATCGATTTTTGAGTAACTAATAACTAAAAAACAAACTTAGCTGATTTATCTCCAATTCAACATTTAAATACAACAGGATAAACAGACCACATCCTTACTAAAGAAAGGTTTTGACATCGCCGTAGCTCCTAAACAAATACCTGTGGAGGAGATAATATGTGGAGTGGAAGCAGCAATCCAAAAACTTCGTCGTTCTCAAAGCCAACAAAGGAAATGCTACTGTGGTAATGAACATTGAAGATTATAATGCGAAGATGGAGGTCTTACTATCTGATAAAACTTACAAAAGTCTAAATAGCAATCCCACTACCTCTCTCAAAACAAAGATAACCTCTGCCATAAAACGCTCCGATAGTATCGATCCCACTTTAAAGCACCGATTGATTCCTATAAATGCAATAACTCCTCGCATGTATGGTCTACCTAAGTTACATAAGGAGCGAGTGCCGTTGAGACCAATTGTCAGAGCGATCAATTCTCTTACACATGCTTTGGCAATACATTTAACCAGTTAAGTACAGCCTCGAACTGGTAAAACAGACTCGTTTGTCAAGGATTCAGCAGATTTTGTCCAGAAACTAAAGAACATAAAGTTAAACAAAGATGATCTCTTAGTCAGTTTCGACGTAGTATCACTCTTCAGTTCAGGTTGATGAGGTGCTAGTAATGCTCAAAGATTTCTTGCCTACAGACCAAGTTGAACTTTGCTTGAAAAACCCTTACTTGAGTTGGAACAATAAAAAATATGAACAAGTGGAAGGAACGGCTGCAGGTTCACCGCTATCACCTGTTATCGCTAATATTCATATGGAGGGATTTGAAACCAACGCTCTCGAACAAGCGCAGCTAAAACCGACCTGCTGGTTGAGATATGTAGATGATACCTTTGTCAGCTGGTCATACGGACGTCAGAGATTAAAACTGCTTCTGAAACGCCTGAATTCTGTACATCCCAACATACAATTCACAATGGAAGTAGAGAAATCGCAGTATTCCGTTTCTAGACGTCCTGGTGAAACGTAAATCAGATGGTAGTTTAGGACATGCAGTCTATAGAAAGAAAACACACACGGACAGATATCTAAATGCTAACTCACACCATCATTCAATGCAAAAAGCAACAGTTCTCCAGCCGTTCGTATCTCAGATGCAGAAAATCTAGAGACAGAAAAACTACATATATGTTTGACTCTTTGCAAAAGAACGGATACACAACTACCGCCATACGAAAAGCGCTAGACAAGACTATGACACAAAAGGCTAAAGAAGAATCCCCACCTCTGGAAGGCTTAGTATTTCTACTTTACGTAAAAGGCTCGACTGGTAAGATAAGACGTGTCCTGAAATGATGCAACATTAAAACTGTGTTCACGACCAATGAAACTTTGGGTAACGGCTTCAGATCAGTAAAAGATAAAATTCCAAGTTTAAAAACCGCTGCCGTATATCTCATTCCTTGATCTTGCGGCTCAAGTTACATTGGACAGACTGGTCGTTTCGTTGATCTAAGATTTCAAGAACATAAAGGCGATTGCAAATACAAGGTCAAATATGCCTAAGTATCCTCGTTCTCAAGATACTCAAACAACGCGAGCCAGCAGAAAGCATGGCCATGGCGTGGACTCTTGCACATTAAGCCAGAGAATGTTGGGTGTTTATCCACAAATACTACGCGGTCTAAGACGAAATTCTATGTTCAGAAGAATAATTCGAGTAACCGCGAAAGCCTCAAACAGTACCTATATAATCTAAACAAACTAGAATGAGACACATTTTCTTTGCCGAATTTCGTTATATGACTGACATTTAGGCAAAAGATTGACTGTATTCGTTTTCAACTAGTCTCGAGTCAGATCCCTTCTCTTTATCTACTCTATCGGTCTCCCTTGATCAATTCTTGTAATTTTCATACCTCTACGCTATTAGCTAAATCGAAAGCTAGAGGTCTCTATTTTCAACAAAATATACTCTCATCTACCGCTGCCTTGCAGCTAGAGGAAGAAAACCTTGACCAAAAATTACCTGGCCCTCCAGGTTGGGGGTTGGGGCGTCGGGCCAGCTCCTCGATACCTATAAAAAAAATTTAAATGCTAAAAAACCCAAGATACCTCGGAACTCGGATGGAAATAATTGGAAACGGACAATGCAACGAAAAAGGCAAATGAATATTGCATGCTGGAATGTACAAAGCATAAATACCAAGTATCAAGAAGTCTTTCGCGAACTAAAAGAATTTAAAGTACATAGCAGTTTTAAGCGAAACAAAAAAGAGAGGTCACGGAAATGAAATTAAAGATGACTGTATCCATTATTATAGTGGCGTAAAGAAGGAACAAAGAGCAAAGGCCGGTGTATCAATCTGCGTGAGAAAGAAATACTACAGATATATAAAAAATTGGAATGCTGTGAACGAAAGAATTATTACGATGGAGTTATCGATGAGAGGACACGCCGTGACGGTTATTGGAGCGTATAGCCCAACTGACGATTCAAATGCAGAAGTAAAAGATGATTTTGAAGAGAATTTACAAGTAACTCTAAGTAAGATAAGAGCCGTCGAAACGAAATAATATTGATGGGAGATTTAAATGCACGAGTAGGTAGTAAAACTCAAAATAATATAGTAGGCCCATATGGTGAACAAGTACTCAATGATAATGGCATACGGTTAATAGACATATGTGACCAACACTCCCTGAAAATTACAAATGGTTTCTTCAAACATAAAGACATCCATAAATATACATGGACTCAAGCAACAAAGAACTATAGATCTATCATAGATTACATTATAATTAAACAACAATCTCGCATCAGATTAACTGACGTCCGTGTATATAGAGGAGCCACATGTGGATCCGACCACTTTCTGGTAAAATCCCAAATATATCTCAAATATTACAACCAAAGTAACTCATTAAACGTCACTGCAAGGACTGAAGTAGAATATAAAGAAACGCAAGTTCCTAGACACAACATAGAAAAACTAAAAGAAGAATCAACTTCCTTCTTATACAAACTAAGGTTAGCAGGAAAATTGCAAGACGAAAGAAATGAATGGACAGTACAAGAAAGATATGAAAATCTTAAAAACAAGATACACGAGGCAGCCTATGAAGCTTTGGTATCGATGGAGAGGATTGCCAGGAGAAGTTGTTATTGGTGGACAAAAGAGTTGGAAGACGTCGTGAGAGAAAAGAAGATGGCATATCAGAAGTGGCTGGCCACTGGAGACCGTGAAGATAGAAGACAATACATGCGAATGAATTATGAAACAAAAAAAGCAATTCGAAATAGGAAAAATCAGTTTTGGCAAACAAAATGCGAGGAGATAAACACATTTATGGGAAATTCTAGATCTAGAGAGGCCTGGAGAATGATAAAAGGATTGAGGACAAATACACAGGTAAGGATAATAGTAGACCCAATTGGAATTGAAAATTGGAAAAAGTACTATGAAAATTTATTAACAGAAAACAGAATCCAATACAAAAATGTACTATACGTAAAGGAAGAAACACAAATGGAAGTGCGAGAAATAAGTGTAGATGAAATTAGAAACGCTATCAGAAAGATGAAAAATAATAGAGCAACAGGCCCTGGAGGTATACCAGCAGAACTTCTAAAACACGCCCCAGTAGCAGTATTGGAAGAACTCAAGTTAATATTCAACAAGTGCATGCAAGGAGAAGAGGTACCAACTGAATGGAAGCTGGCTTATATGAGTTCGATTCATAAAAAAGGAAACAAAAGGGAATGCACAAATTACAGGGGAATTAGTGTTATGTCGACTGTAGGTAGACTGTACGGGACAATTATCAAAGAACGAATAGAAGAGCAATTTAACACATCGGAGGAGCAAAGTGGTTTTCGACCGGGCCGCTCGTGTACAGACAACTTATTCTGTATCAAACAAATTATAGAAAAAACTATATTATATAATAAAGAATTTCATTTAGTATTTGTCGACCTCCGTAAAGCATACGATAGCGTACCAGTCAACAAATTGTGGGAAGCAATGAAAAAAAGCGAAATTAGTGACATCTACATAAACGCCGTAAAAGTTTTATACAAAAATAATAAAAGTAAAATCAAAATTGGACAAAACTACTCAGGCGCATGTGTAGTGAATAAAGGTCTCCGACAAGGGTGCTGTATTTCACACACTTTGTTTAAAATTTATTTAGACCTGGCGTTGAAGAAATGGAATAAAAAATGCCGAAATATGGGAGTACAAATTGGACAAGATTATATACATACCCTTTTATTCGCAGACGACCAGGTGCTGTTAGCAGAAGATGACGAAGATATTCGATACATGACGAGAAAATTGATTGAGGAGATTGAGAACTGGGGTTTAGAGATAAACACGCAAAAGACACAATATATGATTGTCGGCAACGAAGGAACTGAAATAGAAACCGAAAAGAGCCACATACAGCTAGTACAAGAATACAAGTACCTAGGGGTAACTTTATCAGATACTGGATCAGATGAAACAGACATACTTAACAAAATAAGAATAGGGAAAGTTGTAACACACCAACTACACTCGCTGCTCTGGAATAAAGAAATCAGCAACATAACAAAAAGGCAATTATTTACGACACTGGTAGAAAGTTGTTCTATCTATGGGTCAGAAGTATGGACCGTAAGTAAAAAACTGGAAAAAAAATTAAACGCCATGGAAATGGGATATTGCCGTAGATGCTGTGGAGGAACATTACTTGACCGGATCAGAAATGACAAAATAAGAGAAGATATGGAAGTAAATACCACATTATTTGAAAAAGTTGAACAACGAAAACTGCTACGGTATGGACATATATGCGAAGGATGGACGAAACTAGACTACCTATAAAATGCTGGAAATGGAAACCTAACAGGCGAAAAAAGCGAGGACGACCTAGACTACAATGGAACGACCAAATTAAAACAGCAATGCAAAAAAGAGAGTTAGATGAAAATACACTCTATAATAGGAATAAATGGCGAATGGGCGGAAAACGGCTGACGGAAGCTGACGGAAGCTGTATAAAAACCGCTTATATATATACAGGGTGTTTCATTAATAATTGGAAATATTTTAACTGTAGAATCCTGGGCTCAAAATATTAATATTTAACCGAAATCCCTTAGATAAAATGTGGCTCTTTGCTGAGATATAGGGTGTTTTATTTAAAAATTTAAAAATGATTTTTCTCCATTACTTTAAAACTATTTGACGTATCCGTATCATATTTGGCAGGAAGTGTAGACACTGTAAACCATGATAAATTATGTTAAATAAACGTTTGTGGTTACTACCAGAGGCGTACGACAGGGTGCAAGTGATTGATTGACTCCTCCGAAATTCTACGCCACTGGCGGAATTACCATTTTAGCACAATTTTTCGATTTTCCAATACCTTTTATGTAAATAACATGCTTTGCCTTCGTAACGATAAAGTCATTATTTTTCGAGATATTTAATGTTAAACATAAAGCTGAACAGTTATTTTGATTTTAATGTGTATTAATTATGTCGGTGTTTTTTGTCATAAGATTTGCATTTATTACGCAAATGAAACTTTAATCCGTATTAACAAAAAACAATGTTATTTAATGAAATTTATTGAAACGAATACATAGATGCATTCAACCAAAGAGCATATAATGATATGCTCTTTGATTCAACATAAAAACAAATTGTGGTTCTGAAAAGAACCATTTTGTTATAATCTAAATAAAAGAACAATTTTAATAACACGAAAATATTAAAAACCTTTTGTAATAAATGTTCAATGTGAACCCCGGTTACCTCAATAAGCTTATCAATTCTTTTCCTAAACGATCTTCTAACTTTAAAAAATATGTTTGGCTGATTGGCAATAAAATTAGCGGAATTTACTATTTGCTGCCATAGTTCTTGACGATTATTTATTTCTTGTGAGTATACCAGCGGTTTTTTGTTAATACAGATTAAAGTTTTATTTGCGTAGTAAATGCAATCTTCTGACAATAAACACCCACATAAATAATACACATTAAAATCACAATAACTGTTCAGCTTTATGTTTAACTTTAAATATCTCGAAAAATAATAACTTTATCATTACGAAGGAAGAGTATGTTATTTACGTGGAAAGTATTGGAAAATTGAAAAAGTGTTCTAAAATTGCAATTCCGCCAGTGGCGTAGAATTTGGGAAGGATCAACCAATCATTTGCCCTTGTCGTACGCTTCTGGTAGTAGCCAGAAACGTTTATTTAACATAATTTAGTATGGTTTACAGTGTCTACACTTTCTGTCAAATATGATACGGATACGTCAAATAGTTTTAAAGTAATGGAAAAAATCACTTTTAAATTTTTAAATAAAACACCCTATATTTCAGTAAGGAGCCATATTTTATCTAAGTGATTTTAGTTAAATATTAATATTTTGAGCCCAGGATTCTACAGTTCAAATATTTCCAATTATTAATGAAACACCCTGTATATATATATTGACTACACAAATAGTACATATACTGGAATTATGCAAGCCAGAAAAAAAGGCATTGACAAATTAGAGCACTTGAAATCGATGCAGTGAAGCCTAAACGCTGGTTCAAATTGAGCTGCATCAGGGATTCCAGAAAAGTAGTATTTACTAAAGTAATTCGCACAACGCATCGCTATCGTCGTAGACCGCTCCCCGCCGATACGGGAAACATTTATCAATAAGGTAAGGTTATCGTTTTAACAAAACAACCTCTCCAGCAACCGCTATATTGTGTGAATAGCAGTGACATTATACCCGTTTACTATTCTGACAAATGGTAAGTGCAGAATAAATCCGGAAAATATACAAAACAATTAAAATCGGTAAACAACGAACGGTTGTTTACTAAGTAGTAATTATCAAACAAACGTAATTCGTAATCAATAAGCAGTTAGTTACAAAATAAAAAATATAAAGGAATTTAAAAGTTACAATAATTAACTTACCCAACTAATATGATCCGGCGAGCTGTCAGCTGTCAGCTATCAGCTTTTCAGTTCTGATATAAAAGTTTTCATTTAAAAATATTAACTAAAGCATCTCTATAATACGAGCATGCTTGTCAGCCATATTGAATCACATCACAAAAGCGGCAAATTCAAAAAATTAGTTACTTTTCAGAAAAAGAAAATATGTCTATACGTTTAATAGTACTAATTCGAGGCTGAACAACCGGTCATGCTCGAAGATTTTGAAATCTGAAAAACAGAAAAGACCGTAAATAGTTCATTCAAAAAAGAATCAATGTTTTAGGCTTACCTTATATCCAAAAAAAGTATTCCTTAGTGTTGAAATAGACTGATTTTTTAATAAAGAACATGAGAGGCAACGCATAAAAGGCAAAAAGACACAGGAAAACGAACACAGTTGGCAACTCAAACGCAAGGTTAGAAGCTAGAACAGCGAGCATAGATAATATAACCCACAACGAGTGAACTGTTTGACGTTGTGGGGTTATGTTTTGGTTGCATCATGGCCACCAACATGTAAATGCGAAAGTACTGTGATGCAAGATTTTATGCAACTTGTGCGACATGCGTCTGCTTGTATTATAAAGGGCTCTAATATTAACGGTGACTTCCCGTGGCTTAGTGCTTAGCAAGTCCACTTAGCATTCGGGAGGTCGTGGGTTCGATTCCTGCGGCCGCCTGCCTTGATTCAGGTTTTTAGGTGGTTTTCCTGAGTCAACAGAGTACCTTCTCTGAGGCGAATGCCGGGGCAGTATTTCTCCACCTTTCCTAACCTCTCTTCCAGTCTCCACCCCTCCTTTCTCTCACCCATCCCGAGTTTCCCGTTCTTGGCTGAAGAGGGACGGAAGGTCCATATAGCAGCCCGCCCCCAGTTGGGGGAATTGAAATAACGATATTGGAGTGTTTCTATACTTATGAACGCGCTGTAGGATATACTTAAGTTGTGCACTAATAAAGCTGTTGTGGTAACTAGTTATTTTTAAATCGTTCAATTTCATCTTTACGGAATAAACTTTTTATTTAGTTTCCATTCATTAGTTAGTACTTTTGTTACGTTTATGTATAGGGTAACAATAGATATAACACCCTAGTAGGTTATACTGAATATGGAAATAAGCAAGTTTCTCTGAAGTTTTCCGCATTATGTACATTGCACTATGTAGGGTGAATCCGTTATATACTTCTTGCGACTGCAAACCAACGCACACATATCATGCAACACAGATACTCGATATTTATCTAACATACATATTGATCGGAGTTGCTGATATTAAAGCATTTGACAGCTAATTCTACTAGCTGATGGTTTAAAAAACAATAGTATAATCATACAATTTAAGTATTTCCGTTAGTACTATTAGATGCACGGAGGGTTCAGTAACAATAAACAATAATTCTGATTTACATATTTTAAATATGACGCTGTTTGGTTGGTACTTGTGAGTTGCGAAGCCAAGTTCCCTGAGGAAATCATGTAGTCTGTAATAGGCAATGGGGTGAGATGATGAACTCTATGTCCGTTGCATTTTATACTTCTTCGCAATGGACGATTACGTTCAAGCACTGAATTTACACCAACTGTTTCAAAACAACTTGGACATTCATGTGCAGGTGATGAATCAGTAGTCCACTGTTATAACCCTGAGACAAAAGCCAAGCCTTCTCAGTGGAAGACGCAAGAAGAAGAAAATCGAAAGAAAGCGCTCAAAGTCGGAACAATGTCAAGAAAAGGCTCACCGTTTCCAACCACGAAGGTGTTGTTCAACACGAGTAGGGTCAGTCGGTGAACAAGGAATAGTACCTGGGAGTTTTGAGAAAGTGGAAGATGGGATGAAGGGACAACCTCATCTCTAGTAAAGCGGTGACTAGCAACTTCATCTAGACAGCGCTCCTGTTGTTACAATATCAAATGTTTTTAAAGACACTCTGAGGTGGGGGAGTGCCCCTTTCTTCAACAAGTCTGGGAACTGTCATCGCTTACCCTGGAAATCTCACAAAACAGGCTAAAGGCCGCGGCTTGATACGTTCAGGGAGATGGGCGTGGTCCTAGAAACAGTACACCACAGGGCAAGCGTGACGGTATGTATAGTGTATTGCAAAATAAATGGGCGCCACGAGATTCAAAGTTGAGACCCATGCTTAACCAAAACTTGAAAGCCAAACGGGGTAGGATTCTAGTATATAGCCAACGACTCCCAACACATGTAGCGACAAGTGTACCGACTTACCTGTGATGTTTCTAAACTGCTTTCAAGCTCCACTTCACATAAAATCGGATACAGCGTATAAATAATATAACCTGAAAATAAGGATGCACAAACACGTGGGGGAAATCATAAGGCATCTTTCATTAAACGATCTATTGGTTTTCGCACATATGAACAAATTCGTTACACACCTTGGGAACATACCATATCGTAATATACGGCTAAACTACACCCAGTTGGGGGCGCTTTATCTCTAATGACTAACTATAAATTTGAATACAAGCCGCCTGCGGGGCCTGTGACAATATATGACTAATTTAAATGCAAATACAAACCGCCTGCGGGCTTGCGGCACTATATGGACTAATTACAACGTGGCGGACAGCCGCCTGTGGGGCTGTGACGATATATGATTAATTTAAAAGCAAATACAAGCTGCCTGCGGCAATATATGACTAATTACAACGTGGCGGACAGCCGCCTGCGGGGCTGTGACGATATATAATTAATTTAAAAGCAAATACAGCTCTCTACCTTAATTAACGGCTTTGCTTGAAAGCTGATTGGCGGGAATCGGAGCGCTCATCGCTAGAGTATATGGACTGAGGCTTGAAGTCGAGAGTGGCACGCGAGAATCTCTCGAGGCCTGAAGTTCGCACGCTTGAACAAAAAGATCCCAACAGGTGTTGGACGAATACGTATTCCAGGCTTACGAACTGCAGCACAACAGCGGCACTTACGTAAACAACGCACAACCGTGCACTCTTACGGCCCGTTCCGAACTCCTTTTAAAAAAACCCACGGCACGTGCAGGGGGAAACGATTAGTGACATGATCTCTGCAGCTGTGCCCAATCACGGGCGAGAAACAACCGTCGACGAATTTTCCAGAACAAAGCCGTGTTCGAAATCTTTAAAATTCTAAATAGACTTACGTTCGAAATCTTTAAAATTACAAATAAACCTAGGCAAATAATTATGAACAAGAGGATTAAAGTGGCCGTTACAGTTGTTTGAAATTGTGAACCACCAACTGCCTGAATACCATTTGATGAACTAGCACACGTAAAAAAATATGACTGGAAAGTCTATATACAGCGAAGTTGTAATTATTAAATAGAAAATACTCCAAGAAGCCGAATTTAAAAATGGCCTGACAACTTCCAATCATATCATCTTATCCAGGATTTTTGGTCAAACAACTCATTACACAAGTCCCTCAACCCAGGGCCGTCGTTACAGCAGGTGCGAGCGTGCGGCCGCACCGGGCGGCCGTTTTTGGGGGACGGCTATTTTTCTTAACAAAATATTTTTTATTATATGATATGATTGCTCCAACGTAAGAAAATTAATATTACTGAATCTGCCAAATGCCTTTAATCACTTAAAAATAATTTTCAAAGCTGTCGAACAGATGCCTTTTTTAAACAATTATTGGTTGATGCTGGAGAACTGAAACGGGCCAATTCGTGCCACCTGTATTTACCTATTCTATACCTTTTGATTATATACCCAATTAGTAATAAAGCCTGACAGTATGTGTTCTTATGTTTTATTTACGTAACAACGCAGTAAAAGTACGAATCGATGTAAGTGACCGCAGGCTATAAGTTTCCGAGTCCAATGTGCAAACTCTGGAAGCAGCAAGTGAACTCATTCGCGCTAAAGTTGGTGAACCGCGCGGATCGACCTATTCGGACCCTAGTAGGTGAATAGCGCGGATCAATTGATTCGCTACCAAATTGGCCAAGTGAAGTCTTATTGTGTCCACCACGGAGTACGGGCAGCTCTAGGCGAGATGCAAGCCATAGAAGTGAAACAACACATTGGAGGCGTCAGCGGTGTCCAAATCGACGGCGCTTGAAGAAAAATTTCGACCGCAGCACCCCAGCGGTCCACGGGCTACTTGTTGAACAAAGGGAAACAAGATTAGTCCTGGTGGAAACCGCGCTACGAGGTCAGAAAACAATTAGATTATTGTTGATAATTGTTTTAACAAACCATTGCTCAACTATGAGCAAGGAGCTCTCTGCCAGGTAACGGGAAAGTACCGGCCGGCATTACGTCATTTGCTGATTTGGCGTGCAGGGGCTGCAAATAGCGACGTGTACTAAAGAATCGATACTTCGCGTTCAAGCTATTCGTGTGTGCTTAATTATTTTATACATTGCTCTCGTAAGCTTTGACTTTGCATGCGCTACTGAACGTTTAGTATCCAGTTAAGGCATTTACTCATGTGCAGTGCACAACTGCTTTATGAACTTGTATTTGTGTGTCTATGTTTGCTTACAAATTATATGTATTCCTGTAGACTGTTGGGTTTTTATTACTATTGGTGTTTGCATTTGTAAGTATAACATTTCAGGTGTCAACGGGCTGACCTCAACAATATTAGTTTACCCTTAGCCGCACTGACGATGTGAATAGAGCCTCATAGCTCACCGACTAGATAAGCTAGCAAACCAGATCATTGTAACGTAATAATTCAGTAGGTGTAGGGCTCGGCAAAAGGTCGTATTACAGAACTAACGGATGAACTGGAAATCGAAGCGAAATTCTCGTCCGAATCTAAAGCTCGACCGAGAAAAAAAAACGAGGCAATTTTTATATGAAGGTAAAGATGAACCGATACACAACCCTGAATAAAAGTTCAAGGTTGATATATTTTTTGGTGTGTTGGACACAATAATTCAATATTTTTTCTACGGTCGTGTCCAAATGACAACTTTTTGCACAGTTTCTAAAGTTAAAAGTGACGTAATATTAGGGAGTTTTTGCATAACGTTCCGCTAAAATGACGGCACGTTAAAGCCCATGTTACCTAGCGACACAATACAGCCAATCAAAATTAAATCTTTCGATTTTAACGTAACGTTATTTTAACGTGACGTTGTGCAAAAACTCCCTATTAGCGCTCGAATTACGTCTTTTTAACACGTTGCCATTGGAGGCCGCTGGCGCGTTGTGCTTTTAAACTCGTCGCACGTGCTTTAAAGGCGTACTTATACACTAGTATCATAATATACTATAAAAGAAAGATTCGAACTTTTAAGGGTCCATGCAGATTATTTGTATTTTCTTTACAATATTTCATTGCTTTCCACTTTTAATAAAAATGAATTAGTCAAACACTGCATGGATTTGCATAAACTTATCCGATACTTGTAGTTTAAATAGTTACATAAACGGCTTGGAACTTAAAGATGAGCTGCTCTCATTTATAACTTTGATTGGGTTAAACGAACATGAAACTAAGAATCCTTTAAATACTCTTAAGTACATAACAGAAAATAATTTAGAAAACAGTTTCCCTAATTTAGTAATATTTCTTAGAATCTCACTCACTTTACCCATCTCAGTTGCTTTTGGGGAAAGAAGTTTCTCGAAATTAAAAATAATCGAAAATTATTTAAGATCGAACATGAATGTGCCAAGAATTTAAATTATGATAAAAATGTAAGTTTTCTGAATAAAAAGCCCGAAGATATATTTAGTTTTTTTATGTAACTATGTATTTGTGTCTGAGTCAGATTTTTTAGAGTTTAATTTTTATCTATGTATTATGTATGTGTTACTATGTAGTATATAGTATATGTATATTTAACCGTGTTATATTTGTTAATAATTTTTTTTTAAATTTAGCCATTTTTTTAATAGTCACAGACATAAGGGTGACAATTTAAAAACCTGCACCGGGCGGCCAAAAGTCTAGCGACGGCCCTGCCTCAACCTGACATGACCACCATCCTTTAAGAAAGAAAGATTTTTATATGTGAACCGGATCAAGAATCGATTGCAAAAGCTGGGTATGAATGCTTCAAGAAGTAGAATGAGCTTTGGGATAATGCTGTAGCTTCCCAAAGGGAGTACTGTCTAATGCGACGTTTTTCTAGAATAGGTATTTTTTATTATAAGGTCAGATAATTACCTACAAACCTCCTATTTAACAGTTAATCATTAATTGCCCGAAATAGAAAATTCTTCAGAGTTGTTGAAATTCTTAATGCTGCACCTTGAGTTGGATAAGAGAAGGTGCTGTAAAAACACCATGGAACGAAATGGTCAACCAAGTTTCGATTTCAAAGGCTTCAGGTTTTAAAATTAATATTAAAAGTGGACGTTGTGACACTAAACAATTTTAAAAATTAAACAAAAATTTCACTTGTCAACAAATTTGAACTTTTTTTATATAGCATAGATAAAAGCAGCTGCTCTTTGCTAACTCGGGCCCGTTGATTACAAAAATTACAATAAAAATTTACCAACACGTACAGTTTCAAAGTTATGACTATAGTTATATAATGAAATACGTTTGAATAGCTCACTCTACTCTGATCAGTGTGTTATTGGTACAATTAACAATAGTAAAGTTATTTTTTATTGAAAAACTAATAGATACATATAGTGTCTAAAACATTAGAAATACGTGCAAACATCTAAAAGTGTTCACAGTTCCTTATGAAAGTATTTTTTTATGAACTGTACTGTCCTCCCTCTTCAAAAATCAGCAGTAGTCACCAGACATGGCTGATCCCAGCGTCCTTGGTATGACTGTTCCGTTATCTGCATTTATTGGTGAAGTCTTTCTCCTTGTTTATCGATTACTGCTCCTCATTTTCCAAAAAAATCTAGGTGAGAGTAGAAAAAATGTATTTTTTCTATAGCACATGTTAAAGTGTGCTTTTATCAACTGAAAACAAAAGGTCAAGTTTTACTTTAACAGCAAGGGTAGATAAAGTAGCACTTTAACATCAAGGATAGATAAAGTAATTTAATTTTTTAACTTTTGTTTAAATTAAATATGACAGCTTCGTATTATCGTAGCAACCCAATCTAGCTACTGACATTTTGAAATGTGATTAACTGTCATTATTTTCTTTTGAAATTGTTAAAGTTCTTGCTATAGAATAGTATATTATACATCAAGGTAGCGAAGCGCAGTATTATAACCTGAGCGCATATTAGATACTGAGCGCGCAGCGCGAAGTATCTAAAGCGCGAAGGTTATAAGAGGATTCGCTACCGTGGTGTATATACTA
Source organism: Agriotes lineatus (assembly GCA_940337035.1). Taxonomy (NCBI): domain Eukaryota; kingdom Metazoa; phylum Arthropoda; class Insecta; order Coleoptera; family Elateridae; genus Agriotes; species Agriotes lineatus. Next base: position 16,161,029 of record OW679199.1, on the reverse strand, counting down.
TTTTTTGCACTAGCAAACGGCTTAACACCTAAATTCCCAACAAATTTCGAAAATATTTTAACTGTCAACCTGACAATACAGCTCTTTAAAACATCAAAATTAAAATAATCATATTTGGTAACCTAGCAATTTATTAGTTACCAGGGTGAAAATTGTTTATTTTACTTTCTCTCCCTTGGTGGAGAAAATCAACTTCACGACCTAAAAATAAGCCAATAACGGTGCGCTCTGAGACTAGTAGTGCAAAAAAAAATATTGTATTATACACGACGATAAAGTTATTTCTATCCACTCTTGAATCATTAACGTCTCGACTGCGTCTCGACGTTAAACGATTCACTCGTGGATAAAATTTAACTTTATCGTCTTGTATAATAAATTACTATTTCAGAGATATTCTGCATCATAGATTTTTGTAGTTCCTTAGTAGTTCCTTTACAAAAGGTTTTTAAAGTTTTGCATCACTAAGTTCTCTAAATCTTTTCTTTAAATACAAAAACTCATCACCTTCTTCATCCATGACCACAACATTCTTAATCAGACCCAGTTCTATATGCAACGGAGGAAGAACACTAGTTGAATTTACCAAGAGAACATATTTGACATTGATTGTCCCAGGCACAAACTCATTTCTCAACTGCTTGTTTCTAGTACCGTGATGCGCTGCTATCCCAAGTGTACAAAAACTGCGTTCCTTTCGCCTATTATGTAGACTCACATAACAAGACATCCGTTACACATGTGGAGCCCACCTCTTATCCTATTCTCCAACATGACAACCAAAATATTAGAAATATACTTGCGTCAAAGCCTTTGTCGCTGATCTGCTTTGAGATTTCACAATAACTGTGCACATACACAACAAAACTTGTCCGGTAGAGGAGTAAAGCTCCGATGACAAGTTTTGCCCATTTTTAGCAATAAGAAACTCACGAAGAAAGCAAAAATAGCTACCACGCTGATTTCAAATTATACCGAACAATCACAGAAGCTAACTGGCAAGAAACATTCTAGATCTTCCGTGTAACACCTCTCCCAGGACTGCCAACGTATAGAAACTACACTATTGTAGCATACTAAGAGGAGTGATTACAAAACAAATTAAAAAATCATATCGTAAGAACGTGACGTATAGGGAATCAAAGACTAAAATTAGTTTTTGTAAAATCGTATTAAAATAAGGTCATTTATGCATTCATTTACGGGCGTAAATAGTGCCTTTTGCGCCCTAAGGCCTAAAAATAATTTGCGGGCGTAAATAGTGCCTTTTGCGCCCTAAGGCCTAAAAAACCAGCATCACATTCGCAACCAACAACAATTTGATTTTTGAGAACGAATCGTGCCATTTATTTTTCAAAGCTTTAAGGTGGATTTTACAAAAAATCTTATTTGCATTTCGGGCGTGAACGGTGATTTTGGCCCTTTGGCGTTTTATAATCCCTCGGCCCTTCGGGCCTCGTGCTTATAATTTCGCCGCGGGCCAAAATCGCCTCCTTCACGCCCTTAATACAAAAATAGCTATTTTGTTCAAATTAATAAGATACGAGCAACGAAAAAATATTTTAACTAACTCATGTGTTAATCGGCGATTGATAATATCTACAATTAACGCGCTGGCTAGCGTTCTCGCGTTAATTGCTCTCATTAGCATACTTGTTTGTTAAATAACTATAACGTTCCTAATAATACTGAACCACTAAATGGAAACACTTGGTAATGCGAATTACATAAATTTCTAACTTAAAAGTAACATTACGGGCTGTGGGGTTGGAATTTCAGCGCCTGCGAATGCAATTTCAACGCTTCCCGTTTGTTGCACACGACCGTTCAGAATCCCTTGCATCTGTGCGATGCGCGGTTGCATTAAACGGAACGCCCCTGTTGTTGCCTCTTTCTGATTCCTTTACAACATTTACCCAGTATCTGTTGGGTACCATTTTCGTCAAGGGTAAAGCCTGAGCTACGTGCAAATGATTACTTTTATCTATTTCTCAGTTACAGCAAAATTAATTTCTTTTTAAAATGCTCACCCTGTATATGTTGGATCCAAAATATGTCGTTTTTCGTCAAGGGTAAAAACCGAGCTATGTGCAAAGTATTATTTTTATTTATGTAATAGTTCTTGAGTTAAAGCAAAAATAGGCAAAATTTGAATTTTTTAAGGAGCCTACTCTGTAGATATTTTACCTAATTTTTCTCGGTTACATGCCAGAAAGTCATGTAATCCGCATGCAAAATATTATCTTCCTTAAACAAATAGTTTTTGAGTTATACCGGCAACAAACAGACAGACAGACGAACGGGATGGATGGACAGACAGGCATACAGACAAAATTGAGAAAACCTGTTTTTCGTCATTTAGGGACCCTAAAACGTGAAAATCTGAAGAAATCTTGGAAGATGATTTTTTCGAGATTACAATACTTCCTTCGTCTTTTAGACGATTAATTTGAAAATATATTATAATAAACAGGAAGCCGGGCTCGGTAGCTTAGTGGTTAAGTATTCTAACTACTGTTTTTTTTAAATAAACAAATGCTGATGAAAACCTCTACAGAATGCCATCATTCGGAAGTGATGTAGGGCCTTTGATCTATGTTACTACGATGTGTAGCATGTAAAAGATCTCTTGCTAGGGTTGGAACTCCTTAGTCTCGCAAAATTCTAAGTAGGACTAAGGTACCTGGTACTTCGCATGCCTAGACCTTGTCCATAATAAACAAACAAACAATAGCAAATAGAAAATTTACAACAAAATTAACGAAACAATGATTGAGAAATAGGAAACTATAGCAAATGTTCAAAATACTCCCCTTCAGCCGCAATACAAGCATGGCACCGTCGTACTAGCGATTCATACATTTGCTGAATATTATAGTTTTCAGGAAGTTCATTAGCAGCCTCAAAAATTCTTTGCTGCAACTATTCCCTCGCGTTAATTATCTCACGGTAAACTGGATGATTTAAAAACACCCATAAAAATAAATCCAGGGGATTGAAGTCAGGACTCCTTGGCGGCCGTCTCACAGAACCAAACCGGCCAATGCATCTACCATTGAAATAGTCATTTAACCATTCTGTAACGATTCAACCATTGTGAGAGGGTGCACCGTCTTGTTGGAACACCATCTATTATATAATCTTTAACGGGATGTCTGCAAGTATATCATGCAGCTGGTGTTCAAGAAAGTTCAGATAACCATTCGCATTGATGCGATTATCGAGTTCTTGCAGCTCCCGTAAAGAATCATTGCAGATTCCTCCCCATGCGTTGACAAAAAATCGTTGCTGGAACCTTTTACTCTTTGTTAAAAACTGTAGTCACAAATAAAAAAATATTAACACTCTGTATCTTTTTAAGGGAACATCTTGGTATTCAGGTTAATTGCTTTGGTTTGGCTTAAAGAAGCTTTCGTTACATTTTTTATACCTAATTATGACTCACCCTGTATAGTATTCCTACCTCTCAATAAACGTTCTCCATCTACAAACCAAAGTGTCATTTACTATAGAGAATAATTATTTCGGCTTTGTGTAAGACCGCTCGTGCATCGCATTTTTCACATTCATCATCTGCAAAATGTATCTTTTTAAAATACTACTTCGCCACGAAGTGTACGAAGTATTGAAATTAACTCATATCGAAAACCACTCTGAGTCAAATATCTCTAAAATTCGTGTCAACCGACTAATGAATCCACTATATAAGCCGTTCACGACCTTTTTGGGTCAGGTGAGGCTATAACCATCTAGTAATTTTGTTGGCAGAACATCTGTTGCAACTAAACTCCCTCATGGAAATTGACACTTTTTGTGTTAGGTTAGGTTGTTTTCAGTTTAAGGTTATATTTTCTAAATATATACATTGTTGCCGGATATTCTCTAGTCTCCACATCGACTCGCGTTCTTTTAAATTGGGTCTGTCTTTTTTAAATTGGAAGTAGCATCGTTTAATGGAAATTTTTTGTTGTAACAAAATTATTTTAGGCATTTTGACCTTTCCTTTGACGGAAATTAATAGTATATTATGTTATTAGGAGCCACATAAAGCTACTTTTGTTCCGAATAACATATAGTATTTTTCTTCAAACGTTTTTATAACAAATTATTTACAACTTTGTGAACAAAATTACTTGATCTCGTCGGCGGCAGATAATATTATCTGCCGCTTGGCAATAAAGTGACAGTTTAGCATTATCAATCCAGCAGTATAATGCCATATTTTACTGCTGTTTGAAGAAAAAATTATTTTTAGAAGTTTGATAAATCATTTATTTTCTTACGAATATTAAAATAATAAATCTGGCAATGTGGTGGTAAGAAAATGTCGAACAGACACTGACAGAAAAAAAAAGTTGCATCCGCTACATCATCGAATCAGTTAGTCCAACATGAAAATAAAAAATCATAGCCAACTCTGTCCCAAAAAGGTCGTGAAGGGCTTATACCAAATCTCCGTCTCGGCTGTGCGGATCTTTTGGTAAAGACCCCAACCCACTAGATCCTTCCCTCGTATTAGGGAATGCCTAAACGTGCTATGCGGTGTACGTATGTTACAATGTGTACACGATTTCGGTCGCCAGGAACCTTCCTAAAGTCTTGGATCGTTTTCATACGATAGGTCCTCCGAAAATGAAGGCAACATCAACTTTTGAGGTATCCGTATATTTAAAAATTAAAAATCGTGAAGGACGAATTTTGGGGAATATACTCGTAGAGGTCGTTCTATAACAGATTCGAGTTTTTTTGTCACTGGAATTATGCGAGCAGTTTTTGTTTGGGCAATGTTGACTGACGCCATTCTATGAACAATTATTTCTATCCTGGTTGAACATGGTGGACTCAACATTCATCATCAGTTATACAGTTTAAAATGACAACTGCATCTTTTCGGCAACGAGAATGAAAAGCAGAACAAGCATCAACTCTTGTTTAATGAAATTTAGGCGTTAATTGCATAGGAACCCATCTTGAAAAACACTTATTATAATTCCACTTGCCGGCAGTACGGCTGAGTGGTGATGCATCTCTCACGGCACTTGCAAAAGTTAAGCACCAGTCTGCTCGGTCAGAACCTGGATGGGTGACCAGCTGGAGAGCGGGCGTAGTGTTCTAGCCAGACTGGCTCCACTACCCCAAGTACCTCCGCCGAATTTAAAATGCACACACCCTCAGCGGCTCGGTGCGCTCGGCACCCCGACACTGTAAACGGTATAAGGGGTTACAGATTATGTATGTATGTATAATTCCACTTATTGCAAAAAAAATTACCTGAAAACGTCAAGAAAGTCACACTTTCAAGGCTATTTTGAGTCTAGAAAGTAATATTTTACCTGACTGTTATTACTGTACTAATCGTGCAATGGTTAACTTTCTATATTTCATTCAAATTCAAGATAGAGCAAAATCTGCAACCCAAGTTACAAATATCAGCGGTCAGTTGATTACTAATTTGATTTTTATTAAAATGTAGATCATGGGATGTACGTACTATAATATAGAGGTTATAGTTTATGTCAAATTTGCAAAGCTTGAAATTGAAAAATTGTGCGATGTCTACCTAAAAGAAATCTACTGAATGTGATCTGAGACTAAATTTACCCACGAAAAATGTTGCAAATGACCTCCTTAAGCAAAGATTCATATTGAAAACATGACACATTTATTATGACATTTATAAAGACACAATGGCGGCACTAGAAAAATTTGCTTGCAGGGGCCTAGAGGGGCCAAGTTAAACTTTCGGGGGGCAGATCAAAAAATGTATTTTCAGTTGTAATATAACAAGTGGAATGATTATTATCCATGATTTTTTTCCGTGTTAAAACGGAACCTAAATTTAACGAGTGCGTAGCACGAGTTAAATCTGCTGTTCCGGTTTTAACGAGTAAAAAATCATCGATCATTAATCATTACACGAATTATATTTGGAAAGAAAATATATTGAATGAAATGCAAAATATCCAATATTACGTATATAGTTTTATTTTAAATGTGAAATTGTACAAAGAAAATAAAGCAAACAAATGTCAATTTGACAAACCGATAAAATTATGTAATAACCTATTGGGTATTAATTTTATTTTCATGTCAACCTAAAAACAATTACGAAAATAAATTACTACCGCTGTGATAATTTGTAACTAGGCATTGGCATGTACCTCATTGGTTGAAATGGCGTCACTTGATACATGCATTATATTCTCAATTTAATAACTACTTTATTAAGAAATAAAACCGGTAGTACATTTACAGATTATTACAGGGTAATATTTTATTTACTTATAATACAATATAATCAAATATTAGGTAGAAAAACAACTAAACACTATTAAAGAATTATTCGCCTATTTGCATGAGTCGAGTACAGGTCACAGAAAGTAGGTTGGGTATCAAGGTAGGTCATGAAATGCGCTGTGATCATATTTGATGAATTGGCAATATGTGGAAAGTTGTCAAAAACATACAAAGTTAGGTTATATTTTAAATGACAAGTAAACAGTAACGGTGAGTAGAGGGATTTCGTTTGCGCAGTGACTAACGTCATTTGACAGATTCTTTGTGTTTTAAAGTGTGGGAATTGCTGTTGTTGGGATAGAAGGTTTAGCAGAGCCTGGTTGTTCAACGTACATCATTATTTCCGCAATCCTATTAACATTCAAGAACTGATAATATACCATACCGCAATGTTGCGTACGCTTCTGATTTATTGTGTCATTTAGCTTAAATAAGGTTAACAATTTAATGTCAATATGATAGATGTAAAAATGTTACCAATACGAAACTTGGAAATTACTAGATTCTAACATTAGTTCCGATTTTCACCGCGTCCCAATCTACTTTCTGTAACCTGTACTTTATCTACATCTATGTTTTTTTGCAATTTCCTCTTCAATAGATAAAGTGGAAATGTTGCAAAGCCTCTCATTAGTCATTTTAGTTCTGAGATAAGTGTCGAATCTTTTCAAACTAGAAAAAGACCTTTCGCAAGAAGCAGTTAAACAGGTAATGTCACTGCTATTTTTAGTAAGTTATACAATGTCTCAAATGCATCACGGTATTGATGTACTAAATTAAGAAGCTTTTCAAAACACTTACTGTTGCATCAACTAAATCTACGGCATTAGCATAATCTACATTTGAGTTCTGTAAATGGTCAGACAAAGAAACTGTTTGTCTTAACAATACTTTAAAAATAAAAAGAAACATAACAAATGTTTCATTGAATTGATTTAAGAGTCCAGTAGCCTCTACTCGATGAGTACTCTCATCTTTAAAATTACCTTCACCGTCAGCTATACTATGCAGTAACACTATAATTGCTTAAAATGTCTTGATCAGCATATCACATGAAAGAAGTTGTGCAATTTAACGGGTGTCAGTCAGTCGTTTTAGTTCCATTGGTTTTTGTTTAGGAAATATTTCTTTTTGTAGGTTGATAAATTTTGGGTGCACTGTAGAACTAACAAACACATGCAGTTTTTCTAAAACTGAGAAACCTGAGACCTTCATCAGACATATTGTTATTGCTTACGTTATTGTCATTATCATCATCTTTACACACACTTTATTCGGTATCTTCAGGGAACTCCATCATCTCCGCAACACTATTATTTTCAGTATTTAATTCGCCCTTTTTAGCAACGTTGGTCTCTTTGATTATATTATTGCTGCAGTGGGAGTAGAATCAAAGTAATCCCTTAGTGTCTTAGCACGCTTCATTTTTTAAAAGACCGCTAACAATTAAAATGCACACTAGCACACTTCAACGAGACCACCGAGCAAATGTATTCAGAAGCAGACATCAGAAGCCAAATGTTGATATTTTAAAATTTAGCTAAATTGCATCCTCTTTTGTATTCGATATTGATTGTGAAAGAACCTGTAAACATAACAGGATTATTACTGTATCAAATTGTGCCGACCAACCCTAAGGATGTTTGTTAACCCAGATAAGAGCGTAAATTGATATTCTGCATCTAAGCAGTATTCCTTATCATGCGCGCGCCTAAAAGGCCCATTAATAATCAAACCACAAAATGAAGTTGATTTTTAGTTTATGTATTTTACTGCGGCAAATAAACATTCCCCATTAAAAGTTCTTCGAAATTATTATTTAGTTCATGCATTTTATTATAACAACATATTCAAAATATCTCTTTGAATGTGTTTAGACAAGAGATTAATCAAAAGGTGTCTTCGGGGGGGGGGGGGGGCACTCAGGGGGCACAGCTAAATCTTGGCACTACGGGGGGGCCTGGGGAGGCCCAGCCCCCCCCCCCCGTAGTGCCGCCACTGTAAAGACACCAACAAGGCCATATCTCTCTGATCTGAATTTTAATAAAATCGCATTAGTAATCAACTTACTGCTGATATTTGTAACTTGGGTTGCAGATTTTGCTCTATCCTGAAGCTGAATGAACTATAGAAACCTAACACTAGTTTTTTAAACGACTGTCAAAATGACGTTTCAAAATCTCAAGGTTATGAATCGGTGTTATGCTTTAGTTTGATTTGGCGATTTCAGGTAAAATGTTAGACATACCAAGCCATGAAAGTTATTCTACTGGACTCAGAAGCTTCAAAGTACTCGGCCTTACAGCCTCTCACAATATGCTCATTTTTTCAGTAAAATATAACTTTCATGACTTGATATGTAAATAACTATTATCTGCCGAATTGATCTGAGATCAATTTTTGAAGAAATTTCTTCTAGTCTTACACGCCTCCTCTGTAAAGTAAGCTTTAGCACAATTCTATCGTTCTCTTCATTTGGCTATCGTTCTCTTCATTTGGCTATTCATATAATAATAGGAAATTCATTTAACGACGTCTACCAGCGTGAGCTCTATGTATCAAATTACTTGTAATGCTATTTATATATTTTCCCGCTGCTGATCATGTAAGTCAGTGATACAGCCTTAGTAACAAAACGTGTAAGTCGGTGATTACTATATTTGTTTGCTGCTTTCCCTTGACAACGGAACTTAATATTATTATTAAGTTCCTAGGATAATAAAATTAGCAACGCAAGATGTAGACTTAGACGTTTTGTTTATAATTGCAACTGTTTATGTGACATTTGACACTCACAGGTAACAAGCCGCGGCTGCGCCTTGGCTTGTACTTGCCTACCTCAAATGTTAATAGGCCCTTACATTCCTTGTTACTTAAATAGCTATTTACTTCCTTTTACATTAAAGGAAGTATTGGATTCACCCCAAAAATTCGAAATTGAGTTTTCAACAGATCTTCACGTTTTAGAGTCCTCTGAACCCAAAAAACATATTTTTTTCATTGGTCAGTATGTCTGTATGTTTGTTTGTCTGTCTGTGAACAGAATATTTCAAAAACGAAAAGAGTTATGGCGTTGAAACTTCATATATACGTTTTTTGTGTACTATCTAAATGCGACAGCAAGCTTTTGAATAAAATCTCATAACCGGAAGTATGGTGTTTACTCTTGTGATTTTTCAGTGTGTTCTATTTTTTCAAAAACGGCTCTAACGAATTTTTTCAAACTTTACATTTTTGTTACATTTTTAATGTGTATTGATGTGAGATAGGTGATTTTCCAATTGAATACCGCTAAAATGTTTCTCTTGTTTTTGTTTTCATTTTTATTACCTTCTATTTTAAGGCTGTTTTAAAGCTGCTCAAAAGTGCCCATTTTCGCGGTCTAACATATTACAAAATATCATCGTTTCTCTTCTCATGATAGCTCTGATATTTTTAGTAGCGTTGCTTGAAAGGTGTATCTAGACGGAAACTGCGTAAAATTTGGAATTTATCCCTGCAAAAATATGGCATTAATTTTTGAAATTGTCAAAATTATGCACTTTTCGTGGGCTAGTTATGATGTTTCTACATGCAAGTTTAAGAATTTAACCCAGTTTCCGTCTTCCGGGATATGTTAACTTACAATATGTTTATTTGAAATAAATGTTAATGCAAATGTTGATCTCATATTTGTAACATTTTGGTAGCTTGTCGCTCGATTTTCGAGGGAATTTAGTCGTATAAATTCTCAACTTTGGGGCGTCGCTAAGATGCGTGCAGTAGTGGCATTCTGCGTGGATGAGATACTACCCCAGACAATTACGAGTACAGGGCGATTCCGAGAAATCGCTAAATATCGATCGCATATTCAGCATTCAGCTCAATTTTCGCAAATTATAATTTTAGTTTCGCACTAGTTTTCGAGGTGTAAAGATACGAGAAACTATTTTAATTTGTGTATCTAGTGATGGCACGAGGTGATCGGGACCTGAAAAAATATCCAAGACCGAGTACTCGACGAAAAAGCAAGAAAAAAATTCTGAACAGAATAAAAAGTAAACGGTAAGTAAATTATGAGTAGGTACTATTTTATTTAATTAATAGTGCATATTTGAATAAATTTACAACAATTCCAAGTTATATTTTATTAAAATTTGGTAATATTTTATGAATAATTATAAGGATCTATTATTATTATATGTCACTATTTACATTCTTGCAGTACCGATGCAAATTTTCTTCGAAAAAATAATTGAATCTGTGATAACAATAAATTAATTTTAGGAAAATACTTTAAATTCCATCATTTGTAAATATAGCAGTTTTTATTTTTTAAAGGTTAACAATAATTGCTGGCATATCAGAAAGCTAGTATGGTAATTCCTCTGGTGATCCCAATAAAAATGCTGGGCTTGATTTTAAAGTTGACCAAGATAAAGTGAGTGTTAGATTTATAAATTATTAATTTTTATTTGAAATATTTTTGTAATTACGTTTTATGTACATTTAATTCCAAAACAAGAATCCAGAGCCTTCCACTACGCAAAATGTTGCAGAATTAGAAAATCTAAGCCTTTTAGAGATGGAATGTGTAAGTATTGATATCAGGTCATTGCGATTCTGATGTTAGAAATACATTATTAGAACATTCGTCCTATTTATCTCCCGATGTTCTTTTTAGGACGTGGATAATCCAGTGCTTATTGATGAAAATGACATAGACGCAAAAAAGGGTATGTGCATAATATAGGTATATTGAGTGGTTCAAAATTATACCGACAAAAATAAATGTTTGTTTAAACTTCAACATCCTGTATCTTGAAAACGAAGCCCATTAGGTCCCATGTTTGTATGAACTCTCTACGTACTTAATTAACACCCTGTATACGATACACCAAGTTTCAAAAATGTATCGTCAAAAATAAAGAAAAAAAAGAGTGTATCTCTAAAAGCATGTAGAGGCTTGAGCGCGCATATGCCTTGACCGCTGTGGATTCATCTCGTGTGTTTGGAACATTGGTGAAAGCATTTATATTAATTCGGTATTACACATGAATCAAGCACGCGTTAGCTAATTCATGCACCATGTATCATAAAAAAAATACCTAATCAATACTGGCTGAGTTAGATCACGAAATGTTTGATATTTTTATTCAAAAACGTCACAATGACATACATTTATAAAAGCGAAGTATACTCTTCGAAGGTCCGAATGTGCATCTACATAAAATATACACATGCCCTTGGCCTGTGCGTTGAAGTAGCCTGTACAAGCTTTCCGAATTACATAAAGATAACTAATCCAATTTTAGATTTCACAATTAAAATGATGAAGTTGATTCACAGTACATTGTGTCCGGCAGGCGCATTGTTGATGTATTCCATTTTTTTAATGGAATTGTCAAATTTAAACACCACGCGCTATTTAAGTGCGGCGCTGAACATTTGAAAATTACAAACGAGCAGAGAGTTGGCCTTTACTCGAAATTTTTCATAGAGTGTTCCGTTTGTAAGGAAAAGGAGATTTTAAGTACAGACAACTGTAACACTTTAGATTGGGGTAACACGCACGAGCCTATAGCTCGACGAGAGTTTGGAACCAAATTCAATCTTTCTGTTGATCCTGCTGGGCTTTTTGTGGATCCTTCATCCAGGAGCATCACCTGATGGTTTAATTAGGGACAATGCTATTTTAGAAATAAAATGACCATACTCTTGTAAAAGTTTGTCTCCCGTTGAAGGCGTTTCCCAAAAGAAAATTAAATTTTGCCAAACAGAAGATGGGGTTCTCAAATTAAAAAGAACATCAGACTATTATTTCCAAATACAGGGTCAGCTACATATCACGCAACGCGATTTATGCTACTTTGTGGTATGGACTCCATTTGGCATGGAAACTGAAAAGGTTTTTGTTTAAAATTATGCTGCTCCCTTTTACTAATTATGTACTCAATATTGAACTTAAAATTATTTTTTACGAGTTTTCTTATTATTTTAGTTCGATTAATCATATGTATTTGTAGATTTATCGGGATGACAAGTTCTGGTTGGAAAAAATGGAAGAGCCATTAATAGAATTTTATCATAAGTGTATGATCCCAGAACTTTTAAACCCGCAACATCCTAAGTCGCTGCCAATACGAGACCTAAGACATCGCGAAAAAAAGAAGCAGAAGTCTGGTAAACGAAATGGTAACAGAGGAAATAATGGGAAATAGTAGTTACTGCAAAATATTATACATCAAGAGAGAAAAGCGTGATTTTGCTCAAGGTATAAGTTTGAAGCCCAAGAGCAACACCCGCGGGTTACAAATACACAGAGGAAAAACTAGCGTTCACTCGAGCCTTGTAGATTATTTTAAATTAAAATCTCAACACATTTAATACACAGTTTTGACAGAAGTGTGCAATAGAGTGACAGATGTGTGCGATAATATTTTTGTATCTACTCCTATTACATTATATTCACATTATAAGGACATTTTTGAATAATAATAACAGTCATAATTTGCAGTAGTAAATTATGAATTCATAATTCACCGTTTGCAGCCAATCATAAAATTCTGTTTTCATTATTCAATAGGTTGCAGCCAATCACAAAATTCATTAAAATTCTGTTTTCATTATTCAATAGGTTGTAGCCAATCACAAAATTCATTCTTATTATCAAATGACTTTTGCAGTTGACAGTTGTCACAAGTGTCATCATTCGGAAATATGAACACAAAACTCCTATTGCATAGAAGTAGATAAAGTATCGTATTACATTCGCGATTATGGCCATTATTCACTCAGATGACTTGCGCCACGCGCCTTCGGCTTGTGGCTCAAATGTCATCTTCGTGAATAATGGCTGTCATAATCGCTCATATAATAATATACTATTGGCCTCGTGACATGTAAACAACACATTCATGCACAGTTAACGTCCACCGTAGCTACGATTTTATAGTTAGTCAGTGCTTTGTCGCACCGCGGTGCGGTAAAATGACTAGACAATTTTTAGCTTTGAGAGACCCTTAAACAAAAAGTTGTTTTGTAGTAATAACGGGTGTTAGCAGAAACGCTAGTTACATATTTTATCGTTCAGTTGCGTTTCAAACAAAAACTAGTGCAAATATGTGTTCTTTGTAAATCTTCATAATTGCCGATCGTTGGTTTAAACATCAGAGACGCTTTAATTATACATAACTTTTTATTCCGAATAACAATTCTAAGTAAAACATCTGTTATCTTTAGAAATAAGGGTACCTTACTCTTTAGCTTAATTATTATTTTTTGATTCATCCTGTATAATATCATATAGTTTTGGAATTTTATGGGCACATTTTGGCTTTTAGGTAATGCAGAACTTTTCATGAAGAATACTTTTTCTTCATAAATACATAATTAAAAAAGTTTTCCTTACGTAGAGAAATTTATGGGACACACTGTATATTAAATGTTCACCACTCCCTAAATTCGTGTTTTATTCTTAATTTAGTTTTCATGACTTTATTTTAACAATAATGTTATAGGTAAGATGTAAGATGTAAATTATGTATACAAATAAAACCGACCTAAGAATAATGTTTGTTTATAATTCATTGATGTGTGTAACGAAGCTTTAATAATAGTATATTGTACAAGTTGAGAAAAGTGTAGTTTTGCGAAGCCAAGATTAAAAACGCGTCGAGCACGGAATAACACTTCTCTCACGTGTTGCGCATGCTATGTTTTCACGTACAGTTGGGAAATTTCGTAAATTCAAATTGGGCGCTCTTCTTGGGGTATTCTAAAGAGTTAGTCGAGTAGACCACAAATGTACTAGAAGTATGTTTGCTAGAATCACGCTGTATTTCACTGTGGTCCACTGTAAGCAATGAAACGCAATAGATACACCGGCACTGTATGAGCGGAAAAAGAATGGAGTTTCGAGAGCCCGCCCCTACAACACACGCTTTATCTCTCTGGATAGCGAGCGGTGATTTTCGTATTTGCTTTAGAACAGCCTTAAATAGAAGACCCGGTATACGAGGGGTGATCCCCACGCTCCGCCCCTGACCTGCTTTTAGTGGAGATACGAACCTTATGCCGCAGTATGCCCATTACCGATATGTGTCAACAGCGCATGCGCACAAGCAAGTCTGTATCTAACGTTGGTTGGTTATAGCAGTTGTTTGTTTCAAACAAAGTGACAAGTTATTGCAAAAATTGAGCACAGTGAACAAAGAGCGGTAATGAAATACCTGTTAAAGAAGGGTATGAATGACTCCCACCCAAATTCATGCTGACTTGATAAACACTTTAGGGGAGTGGTTAATTATGATTATGTGAAACGATGGTGCCTTTGAGTTTAAATGCCAATAACCGTTACAACTTCGGAAAACATTGATAAACTTCATGATCTAGTAATGCAAGACAGAAGAGTCACTGTAATGGGACATAGTTGAGAAAACTGGCTTTTCGTATCACTCTGTGCACAGCATATTAAGAGATCATCTGAACATGAAAAAATTATCTGCAAGATGGGTTCCGCGGATGTTAACCCAAATACAAAAGCAATTTCGAGTTGTGATATGTAAACGCCTGTTAATGAAATACAGACAGAATCCTCAGAATTTTTTGGACAGATTTGTACCTAACGATGGACGAGACGTGGGTTCATCACTATGATCCACACTCGGGCAAGCACTCGGGATAGTTTTCATTGCAGCCAGCACTCGACCCTTGGCGTGTGCAAAATTAACGGTAAGTATGAATATTTCAATTTCTGATCGTTTATTTGTTTTACTGACGAAATTGACGAAATTCAAATGATAATAATACCATGCATATTTAAATTTCGAATCGTTTATTTGTTTAATTGACGAAATTGACTGATTTTGATATAATAATTAAAAATTAATAGGACAGAGTAACAACAATAGACGTGCGAAAATTGCTTTGATGCTTAATACATTGCAATGGCTCAGCATTAAACAGCGAATTTATTTCAATATGCTAATACGAATTTCAGGAAAGTCAGTCTTATAAATGTCCACGCACCTACAGAAGACACTGAAGAAAGAATAAAGGAAGAATTTAATGGCGAGATGGAAACTTTAATGGATAATATTCCTAATTTTGATGTGAAAGTGGTAGCTGGCGATATGAATGCCAAGATCGGGAAGGAAGAGGGGAACAAATTAATAGCAGGAAAAGCAAGCTTACACGAAGAGACTAACAAGAACGGTCAAAAGCTAATAAACTTCGCTGCAGCAAAACGCACATTCCAGGAACGGAAAAATATCCATAAAGCCACATGGAAGAGCCCAGATGGAAAGACATTTAATCAAATTGACCATCTGTTAATGGAACAGGTACATGGGCAGTGTGTAGAGCAAGTAAGGACGTATAGGGGAACGGATATAGATTCGGATCACTTTTTAGTAAAAGCAGTGCTGAGACAACGGGTACCCAAACTAGGAAGGAACCAAGGAAAAGCAGGAGGAAAAAGGAGCACACGGGATTTTGAAGACGAAGACAAGAAAAGACGATACACCGAAGCAGTAGAAAAGAAAATTCAAGGAGTAAGTAGGGAGGACGATATACAGGAGGAGTGGAACTTTTTAAAGATAGTGATAGTAACAGAAGCAGAGAGGGTTAAAAAGAAGAAAATAGGAAGTAGTAAAGAATGGTATGACGAGGAATGCAACGAAGCGGTAGGTGCAAGAAAACAGGCAAGAGTGAAACTATTACAGCATGTAAAAATAAAAGATGATGTTTACTGGACTTATATTGGTATCAACTTTGGGATGGGTAAATTCTTTGTGGAACTTTTCCTCTGCCTGGATTCATAAAATACATTTCTTTAGCAACTGGCGTACGAGCTATCAGGAGTACCAAGAGATCTACATCTTCCCCGACAACAACAGTTTTATTTTGAGGCGATTCTTCAAGTGCTGTTTCAATGATTAAAACATCGGCATCATCTTCAGATTGCTTGACACGGATATTATGAACCTCAAAATGCTTAGCCAACATGGAAATCAATCTGGTTTTGTTGCTGTTGTTAGCAAGAAATGTATCTTGGCTTACCATTGCGTTCATTGTTTCATGGAACAAGATGTCGACCGATGACAATTTAGAAGATCTACGGAGTTTGAATATCTATCGGAGACTATAATATAGTATTTGGGCCAAAATGTTTCTGTACATAAGTTGTACAAGTGGAATTAAAAGAATCATTTTGTTGCCAGACAACTCTGTGTAAGAGAAAGCCACCGTCAATTATATAAGTTGCATTTTCAAAATCAGGTCGAGATGTCAATGGTTCAAAGTTGCGATTTCCTTGAATTATTTCATTTTGGGAACATTGTTGTCTTCATATTGTACGAAAAGGATGCTTCGATTCAGCTCATGGTATATTTTTACATTTCAGACCTCAGATTAGTTCTGGAACTCGGGATTTCTGTAGTGTTATCCTTCAGATCAACGTTCATGGCGAGTTTTCGCAGAAACGGTCGGTCCTGAAGAAAAAACTACCAAGTACTTTTTTGTAGAGAATTTTGTGCCCTTCAAGTTCTCTGTTCAATGTCATATACCTAAAGTCAATAGAAAAGAAGATATAAGCGAAAAACCAAATTTTTCCACAGCTGCACCCTATAACTCACGAAGCTCAAGGTCAAATCAAGGGTACTTTTCAGATGTTGTTTGAAAACACCAAATAAAGGTGTACACAAAAATTCAGCTCACTTTGAATTATTCCGAAAGTTGGCCGTAAATTTGTCTAATTTGACTGGACTATAATGCTCCCAGTTTCAACATGCTCCCAACGTGACGTCACTGCGCAGACTGGACGAAATCTAGTCGCATCCGTAGCACACCATACTGTTTTTAGATCATGGTTTCGCCCTTGTTATATTACTAGGTATTGAAAATTTGT
The DNA here is from genome assembly GCA_940337035.1 of Agriotes lineatus. Lineage (NCBI taxonomy): Eukaryota > Metazoa > Arthropoda > Insecta > Coleoptera > Elateridae > Agriotes > Agriotes lineatus. Next base: position 16,143,844 of record OW679199.1, on the reverse strand, counting down.
TTCTTCAATTAACGCTCTATTTTATACGGTTTCTGTAGAATTTTTGATAATTTTTACAAATGCTTAAAAATTAAAAATCAAATTTTTGGCTAATTATAAGATCACTGTAAAAGGAAGTTGTGTGCGTGTATCACACCAGATTTTTTCCTTTATTTTAGCTTGGTGTAAATATTCCAATAAACAATAAATGTATATAGTAAACTAGGCAAAACAAAAGTCGAATATGAACGTATTCTGGCTTAGCTCTTCTCTCTTATTATCGATTCAAAGTCGCATTCTAGTCTAGTTTCATAATTCGCAATAATCGACATAATTACATGATATTAGTTTCATTCAGTGCCTTATTTAGACTTATGCGAACTATTTCATTCCTTCGCTCACGTTGTAAATGGGAGTTGGGAAATTGCACTAGATGTTTTTCATCTTTATGACAACGCACCTGCCCGTAATGAGAAAAAAATTAAACTCTGGCGCGGGACAGTTTTTTCGGGAAATTCCATCTTATGGCACTTGAAGGTGCGAAAGAAAAGTTGCAAGTGACAACATACTGTTTGGGAATAGTCTAACAATCAAAATTTAGATGCTTGTTCTGAGTATTTAACTTCCTTAGAATGTAAGTGGCTCATTTTATTCTGAAAAATATTATTGTACCTGATAAATAATTCAAGTGTCTTGGCATGCGAGTTAGTACCGGTAGAAAATTGTTTCGATTTTTTTATTGTTATTAAATATTTTCATCGCATTTTACATTTTTTTTTGTTATAATTCTGTAACATCTTCATACTTAATTAATAAATGACATCATATTTATTTATAGAACTCTTATATATTTTAACACCACACACGACAGCTGGCTTTCATGGGCTTGCAGTAATTGCAGGGATCGAAGTTGCCCATGTAGCCCATGCCGCAACTGAAACAAAGATATGTGTGCTATATTTCTTGCAAATTTATTTAAAATAAATATCTATACTACACACGTGCAACGAGCTCAGAACAAACCGCCAAACGTCGGTCTAGAATTTGAACCCGAGATTTTAACAGCGTAACCGATCATGTAAATTATTACTCTCACTAGGTATCGAAAGAAGCGTTAATTTTGGAAACAATCGGCGTCGGATGAATCTGTATTTCAAAATAAATGTATGAGTTACTTACCATGACATATTTGAATCGAAACTGCAGATTGACACTCTCGGGGTAGAACATCTTTTAGGTTTTGGTTCTCCGATGAAGTTGCCTGGTCCGAAACCACCACCACCGCTCTCTGAAAAATAATAGTTATTTATTGTATAAGTGTTTTAGATGGTGTTTTATCCACGAAAGAATGTTTAAACGCGAGAACGCAGTTCGAGCGTTTAATTTTCTTCAGTGGATAAAATGCAACTAAAACACGAATGCAATACAACGTTTTATCCAACAACTCAATAAATATCTAAAAAAACATACGTTTTGTATTGACAGCCATGAAAAGTCATAGTGAAAATTTGGAAAGCACCGAAAGATCAAATGTTATACTTTTGGCAGTACTGAAGTGTATTGTCAGTCTATGTCAAATTGGAGAGGTTAATAGGTTAAGTTTTGTTTGTTATTTGATACAGATTGACGCAAAACTTAACCTACAAATTTCGAATTTGGCATAGCTTGACAGTGCTACCAACAATGCAGTAGTACGTGACATGGTTTTATCCCACTAGTGGAATAAAGTAATTTCATTATTCCACTAGTGGATAAAGTGGTACTTTAGACGGTTCATAAGTGTGGATAAAACTTCAATTATAAGGTGATTGTGGATAAATTCTTTTATTTACTACCAACATGATATTGTACATTTTCGTCATAGAAACAAAATATGAAAAGCTACTCATAACTCCCAAGGGACTTGTCAAATTATTTCTCTCTCAAACTCATGGTAACCATGCAACTACAAATAACGTCTTAGCAACCACAGAATGAGACAATCTTTGAGGTTACTTACATATTCTAATTTTAAATGTCATTATGACATTTTGAAATTTCAAACTATTCTTACTAATATGCTAGTAAATGCACAATGCATTCTTGGCCCCTCTACTTGCCCCAGGTCAAATTTCCCGCATCTCTGTCGTCCCCAAGAATATTTCCTAGAGTCATTCTTGCTCCAGGTCAAATTTTCGCATCTCTGTCGTCCCGAAAAACATCTCCGAGAATCAGCCGTGTCGAAGGTCTGGAGACAGCTCTCCCATCCCATTAGGTAATCGTATGAGCGAATTAAACGTTAACAGATGGAGTTCCAGGTAATTCCGCAGCTTTTCCATCTTCAACGACCCCCTTTGCCGAGTTTGTTCCCTTTCGGACTAAGGAATGTCAATCATCTCCTAGTGAGAATCATATTCCAGTGGCGCCCAAATAATAATTATTATTTACTTTTAACGTCCCTTATAAATTGATTTAGGTAGAAACGCCCATGCTTTCAAACTAGAACCGTGCCCGTGTCCCACTGTAGTTAGCTGGAGGCACTTTTGGTTTGATTACTTGTAAATCAATTTTAGAATGTAACAGACAATAAGAGTTGTTGTTCATTCGAGCACAAAGTGTCATTGCCGATTTCAAGAGATTGCCGCGCTCCGCTGCAATCCATAATGACCAACTTTGCGCTCTTTATACACAATATACTATTTAAATAAAAGCTGCCACCGTGTAGGTAAATTGAACATGTTTGTAAAATTTTCAGTCTCGGCCCGTTCCTTAGTAAAATTTCCCTTTTACATTCTTCATTCTACCATTTTTGCCTTTTCTTTTGGTTATATTTTCATCGTTGCTGATATTTTTATTATTATTATTTCCTATATATACAGAGCGGCTAGGAAAACCCCGGCCACTTTTCTTGTGGCGGTCAAGAGATGGCTCTTTTGCAAAGAAAATTAAATTAACATACTGACAGCGACGTAAAATCCAAGTGGACTACTGAAATTAGTCATATGTAGCAGCAATTGTAATTGTGCTACTACAAGCTGGTGGTGGTCGATTCACATAAGTTTGACGCCAACGATGTTGCACTATTTGTACCGCCGAGCCATTCTGGTAGAATGACCTATTATTACAATACGTTGTTGTAGATTTGTATTCATATCTGCTTCGCTGTCAGTTTGACAGCAGAGTTTAATTTTGAAATTGGCAGTAGAAAGCAGCGTAGCTAATTTAAATTTAAATACCTAAACATCGTAAAAAACAGCGACAGCTGGTGTTAATAGTTGAAAAAGTGGCGGGGGTTTTTCTAGCCACTCTGTATATTCTATACTTTCGACTTTTACCTCTCACCACATAGCACATATTATGTAGAGGGTGAGCGAAACTCGATGTCTCAGCTCTATTATAAGAAAAGGAAAAACGATAGAAATAATCTGAAAAGAGGTTCTTAAATGGGATCGAGTAAGGTCCATTTTAAGCCACATTTTTCATATTATTATTCCATATTTGGGAACTGAAGGAATGACGTCATCGAATTTGTTTTTCCCGGAAACATACCTATATTTTGGCATATTTAAAGAGTAAATTCTTCTGAACACATTTTGTGAAGAAAAAATTTGCTATCTTCTTCCGTTCGAAAATTATAAGCAAATTTGTAAAAAAAGTATTATCAAAAATTCGCAATTGTCACGATTTAAACAAGTAGCCTTTGGAAACAAATAGCAAAGTCGCATCTGTCAATTGGAATAACACTTTCGGGGGTCGGTTAACATAGCACCACCAACTATTCCAAATGATCTCCAAATCAAGCGCTTGATTCTTTATATCTAGCGCAACCTAGCGCCACAAATTATTACGCTAGCGCCATTACAGTTTCGGATATTTTTACTGGTCTTTTCGGGGGGTGCTAAGTTAACGCTAGCACCACCAATTAACGATAGGCTTCTGAAAACATAGCGCTAGATTCTCTACACCTAGCGCCACCTGGCGCCACAAATTTTAGACCTAGCGCTTTTCCCATTTGAATTGTACGGCATAAAATTGATCGTTAAAATAGCACCACCAACTATTCCAAATGATCTCCAAATCAAGCGCTTGATTCTTTATATCTAGCGCAACCTAGCGCCACAAATTATTACGCTACCGCCATTGCGGTTTCGGATATTTTTACTGGTCTTTTTGGGGGGTGCTAAGTTAACGCTAGCACCACCAATTAACGATAGGCTTCTGAAAACCTAGCGCTAGATTCTCTACACCTAGCGCCACCTGGCGCCACAAATTTTACACCTAGCGCTTTTCCCATTTGAATTGTACGGCATAAAATTGATCGTTAACATAGCACCACTAACTATTCCAAATGATCTCCAAATCAAGCGCTTGATTCTTTATATCTAGCGCAACCTAGCGCCACAAATTATTACGCTACCGCCATTGCGGTTTCGGATATTTTTACTGGTTTTTTCGGGGGGTGCTAAGTTAACGCTAGCACCACCAATTAACGATAGGCTTCTGAAAACCTAGCGCTAGATTCTCTACACCTAGCGCCACCTGGCGCCACAAATTTTACACCTAACGCTTTTCCCATTTGAATTGTACGGCATAAAATTGATAGTTAACATAGCACCACCAACTATTCCAAATGATCTCCAAATCAAGCGCTTGATTCTTTATATCTAGCGCAACCTAGCGCCACAAATTATTACGCTACCGCCATTGCGGTTTCGGATATTTTTACTGGTCTTTTCGGGGGGTGCTAAGTTAACGCTAGCACCACCAATTAACGATAGGCTTCTGAAAACCTAGCGCTAGATTCTCTACACCTAGCGCCACCTGGCGCCACAAATTTTACACCTAGCGCTTTTCCCATTTGAATTGTACGGCATAAAATTGATCGTTAACATAGCACCACTAACTATTCCAAATGATCTCCAAATCAAGCGCTTGATTCTTTATATCTAGCGCAACCTAGCGCCACAAATTATTACGCTACCGCCATTGCGGTTTCGGATATTTTTACTGGTTTTTTCGGGGGGTGCTAAGTTAACGCTAGCACCACCAATTAACGATAGGCTTCTGAAAACCTAGCGCTAGATTCTCTACACCTAGCGCCACCTGGCGCCACAAATTTTACACCTAACGCTTTTCCCATTTGAATTGTACGGCATAAAATTGATAGTTAACATAGCACCACCAACTATTCCAAATGATCTCCAAATCAAGCGCTTGATTCTTTATATCTAGCGCAACCTAGCGCCACAAATTATTACGCTACCGCCATTGCGGTTTCGGATATTTTTACTGGTCTTTTCGGGGGGTGCTAAGTTAACGCTAGCACCACCAATTAACGATAGGCTTCTGAAAACCTAGCGCTAGATTCTCTACACCTAGCGCCACCTGGCGCCACAAATTTTAGACCTAGCGCTTTTCCCATTTGAATTGTACGGCATAAAATTGATCGTTAAAATAGCACCACCAACTATTCCAAATGATCTCCAAATCAAGCGCTTGATTCTTTATATCTAGCGCAACCTAGCGCCACAAATTATTACGCTACCGCCATTGCGGTTTCGGATATTTTTACTGGTCTTTTCGGGGGGTGCTAAGTTAACGCTAGCACCACCAATTAACGATAGGCTTCTGAAAACCTAGCGCTAGATTCTCTACACCTAGCGCCACCTGGCGCCACAAATTTTACACCTAGCGCTTTTCCCATTTGAATTGTACGGCATAAAATTGATCGTTAACATAGCACCACTAACTATTCCAAATGATCTCCAAATCAAGCGCTTGATTCTTTATATCTAGCGCAACCTAGCGCCACAAATTATTACGCTACCGCCATTGCGGTTTCGGATATTTTTACTGGTTTTTTCGGGGGGTGCTAAGTTAACGCTAGCACCACCAATTAACGATAGGCTTCTGAAAACCTAGCGCTAGATTCTCTACACCTAGCGCCACCTGGCGCCACAAATTTTACACCTAACGCTTTTTCCATTTGAATTGTACGGCATAAAATTGATAGTTAACATAGCACCACCAACTATTCCAAATGATCTCCAAATCAAGCGCTTGATTCTTTATATCTAGCGCAACCTAGCGCCACAAATTATTACGCTACCGCCATTGCGGTTTCGGATATTTTTACTGGTCTTTTCGGGGGGTGCTAAGTTAACGCTAGCACCACCAATTAAAGATAGGCTTCTGAAAACCTAGCGCTAGATTCTCTACACCTAGCGCAATCTGGCGCCACAAATTATTACGCTAGCGCCATTGCAATTTCAGATATTTTTACTGGTCTTTCCGGGGGGTGCTAAGTTAACGCTAGCACCACCAATTAACGATAGGCTTCTGAAAACCTAGCGCTAGATTCTCTACACCTAGCGCAATCTGGCGCCACAAATTATTACGCTAGCGCCATTGCAGTTTCGGATATTTTTACTGGTCTTTTCGGGGGGTGCTAAGTTAACGGTAGCACCACCAATTAACGATAGGCTTCTGAAAACCTAGCGCTAGATTCTCTACATCTAGCGCAATCTGGCGCCACAAATTATTTCGCTAGCGCCATTGCAGTTTCAGATATTTTTACTGGTCTTTTCGGGGGTTGCTAAGTTAACGTTTTCACCACCAATAATTAACGACAGACTACTGAAAACCTAGCGCTAGACCCTTCAGACCGAGCACCATTCGGCAACATAGATTTCAAAGCCAGCTCCATCTTGTACTAAATTACCTATATTGGTTGACATTACTGAGATAATTTATTTAATTTTGTTCAACACAAACTGTTGAACAAAATTGTACCAGTAGAATATTCCACAGCATTCACTGTTTAGTGCAATTATAATTTTGGAGCGAGTACATCATATACATATACATACTTACACAGGATAAGAAAACAAAAAGTTTCTATCATATAATAAAATAAAAATAGAGGTCGTTGTATGTGACTCCCTAAATTACAAAGTAGTGAATAATTTTAGTTTTCTCACCCTGCATATATCTGCAATGAAAAAATAAACTTCAAGAAAGTTCTAATATATATAATGTATTTAAAAACAAAAATGAAAATTTTATAAAACTATAAAGCAAATTAAGGTATAGATAGGAGCAGGTAATACAATCTACTTAATATATTTTATTAAATAACTCGAACGCTATAATAATAAAGTAAGATAAAAATATAAAGCAAGATTAGGTTTTGTGTCAGTTTGTGTCAAAACTTATTTCTTATTTCTTATTTTTCATATTAAAAACATGACTGATTGATTATGGCATTCATAAAAGCAGCGAAAAGGCTATGTCTCTGTAATCCAAATTCTCTGTCAAGTTTAGTGGTAATCTAGTTACGGCTGATAATTGTAACTTCGGTGAATGAAGTGTAGAGTTGCAACTACAGTCACAGTAGATATGAAAATCTACTATTGCATTTATGACACCAGACGGAGAAAGGTTGGAACAGCGAAGATCATAGCGCTAGGTTTTCAAAAGTCTGTATTTAGTTGATGATGCACACGTTCAAGGGTTGTATTTACCATGCCAATATTACGAGAGAAAACCATGTTAATCAGAGGACAAGGTGTTGATTATCGCGTAATCAGGCACCGATTGGCAAAAAAATTGATATTATGGTCATTCTATTGGTTGGTGACGTTATGAGTAGAATGGTTTCAGGAATTTCATCCCGTGCTATTTTTTTGGGTCTGAAGAGTCTGGCGCTATGTTTTAAAAAGCCTGACATTGGTTGGTGGTGTAAACACTAACTCAATAGCCCCCGAAAACAACAGTAAAACATCCGAAACTGTAATAGCGCTAGGGTAATAATTTGTGACGCTAGATAGGGCTGGATATAAAGAATCTAGCGCTAGGTTTTCAGAAGGCTATCGTTAATTGGTGGTGCTAGCATTAACTTAGCACCCCCGAAAAGACGAGTAAAAATATCCGAAACTGCAATGGCGGTAGCGTAATAATTTGTGGCGCTAGGTTGCGCTAGGTATAAAGAATCAAGCGCTTGATTTGGAGATCATTTGGAATAGTTGGTGGTGCTATGTTAACGATCAATTTTATGCCGTACAATTCAAATGGGAAAAGCGCTAGGTCTAAAATTTGTGGCGCCAGGTGGCGCTAGGTGTAGAGAATCTAGCGCTAGGTTTTCAGAAGCCTATCGTTAATTGGTGGTGCTAGCGTTAACTTAGCACCCCCCGAAAAGACCAGTAAAAATATCCGAAACCGCAATGGCGGTAGCGTAATAATTTGTGGCGCTAGGTTGCGCTAGATATAAAGAATCAAGCGCTTGATTTGGAGATCATTTGGAATAGTTGGTGGTGCTATGTTAACGATCAATTTTATGCCGTACAATTCAAATGGGAAAAGCGCTAGGTCTAAAATTTGTGGCGCCAGGTGGCGCTAGGTGTAGAGAATCTAGCGCTAGGTTTTCAGAAGCCTATCGTTGATTGGTGGTGCTAGCGTTAACTTAGCACCCCCCGATAAGACCAGTAAAAATATCCGAAACTGCAATGGCGCTAGCGTAATAATTTGTGGCGCTAGGTTGCGCTAGGTATAAAGAATCAAGCGCTTGATTTGGAGATCATTTGGAATAGTTGGTGGTGCTATGTTAACGATCAATTTTATGCCGTACAATTCAAATGGGAAAAGCGCTAGGTGTAAAATTTGTGGCGCCAGGTGGCGCTAGGTGTAGAGAATCTAGCGCTAGGTTTTCAGAAGCCTATCGTTAATTGGTGGTGCTAGCGTTAACTTAGCACCCCCCGAAAAGACCAGTAAAAATATCCGAAACCGCAATGGCGGTAGCGTAATAATTTGTGGCGCTAGGTTGCGCTAGATATAAAGAATCAAGCGCTTGATTTGGAGATCATTTGGAATAGTTGGTGGTGCTATGTTAACGATCAATTTTATGCCGTACAATTCAAATGGGAAAAGCGCTAGGTCTAAAATTTGTGGCGCCAGGTGGCGCTAGGTGTAGAGAATCTAGCGCTAGGTTTTCAGAAGCCTATCGTTGATTGGTGGTGCTAGCGTTAACTTAGCACCCCCCGATAAGACCAGTAAAAATATCCGAAACTGCAATGGCGCTAGCGTAATAATTTGTGGCGCTAGGTTGCGCTAGGTATAAAGAATCAAGCGCTTGATTTGGAGATCATTTGGAATAGTTGGTGGTGCTATGTTAACGATCAATTTTATGCCGTACAATTCAAATGGGAAAAGCGCTAGGTGTAAAATTTGTGGCGCCAGGTGGCGCTAGGTGTAGAGAATCTAGCGCTAGGTTTTCAGAAGCCTATCGTTAATTGGTGGTGCTAGCGTTAACTTAGCACCCCCCGAAAAGACCAGTAAAAATATCCGAAACCGCAATGGCGGTAGCGTAATAATTTGTGGCGCTAGGTTGCGCTAGATATAAAGAATCAAGCGCTTGATTTGGAGATCATTTGGAATAGTTGGTGGTGCTATGTTAACGATCAATTTTATGCCGTACAATTCAAATGGGCAAAGCGCTAGGTCTAAAATTTGTGGCGCCAGGTGGCGCTAGGTGTAGAGAATCTAGCGCTAGGTTTTCAGAAGCCTATCGTTGATTGGTGGTGCTAGCGTTAACTTAGCACCCCCCGATAAGACCAGTAAAAATATCCGAAACTGCAATGGCGCTAGCGTAATAATTTGTGACGCTAGATAGGGCTGGATATAAAGAATCTAGCGCTAGGTTTTCAGAAGGCTATCGTTAATTGGTGGTGCTAGCATTAACTTAGCACCCCCGAAAAGACGAGTAAAAATATCCGAAACTGCAATGGCGGTAGCGTAATAATTTGTGGCGCTAGGTTGCGCTAGGTATAAAGAATCAAGCGCTTGATTTGGAGATCATTTGGAATAGTTGGTGGTGCTATGTTAACGATCAATTTTATGCCGTACAATTCAAATGGGAAAAGCGCTAGGTCTAAAATTTGTGGCGCCAGGTGGCGCTAGGTGTAGAGAATCTAGCGCTAGGTTTTCAGAAGCCTATCGTTGATTGGTGGTGCTAGCGTTAACCTAGCACCCCCCGATAAGACCAGTAAAAATATCCGAAACTGCAATGGCGCTAGCGTAATAATTTGTGGCGCTAGGTTGCGCTAGGTATAAAGAATCAAGCGCTTGATTTGGAGATCATTTGGAATAGTTGGTGGTGCTATGTTAACGATCAATTTTATGCCGTACAATTCAAATGGGAAAAGCGCTAGGTGTAAAATTTGTGGCGCCAGGTGGCGCTAGGTGTAGAGAATCTAGCGCTAGGTTTTCAGAAGCCTATCGTTAATTGGTGGTGCTAGCGTTAACTTAGCACCCCCCGAAAAGACCAGTAAAAATATCCGAAACCGCAATGGCGGTAGCGTAATAATTTGTGGCGCTAGGTTGCGCTAGATATAAAGAATCAAGCGCTTGATTTGGAGATCATTTGGAATAGTTGGTGGTGCTATGTTAACGATCAATTTTATGCCGTACAATTCAAATGGGCAAAGCGCTAGGTCTAAAATTTGTGGCGCCAGGTGGCGCTAGGTGTAGAGAATCTAGCGCTAGGTTTTCAGAAGCCTATCGTTGATTGGTGGTGCTAGCGTTAACTTAGCACCCCCCGATAAGACCAGTAAAAATATCCGAAACTGCAATGGCGCTAGCGTAATAATTTGTGGCGCTAGGTTGCGCTAGATATAAAAAATCAAGCGCTTGATTTGGAGATCATTTGGAATAGTTGGTGGTGCTATGTTAACCGACCCCACGTTCGGGGTATCTCTGGGCGTATAACTGAACTGCTCTTATACAGTCATTTTGAGATTTCCCATAAACTAATAACATGTCGACTTTTTCGTTGTGCGTGAACATTTTTTCAAAGTCAAATGGCAACAAAACAATATTTGTCAACCATTAGTTTAATTTATGACAGATGCGACTTTGCTATTTGTTTCCAAAGGCTACTTGTTTAAATCGTGACAATTGCTTTTTTTACAAATTTGCTTATAATTTTTGAACGGAAGAAGATGGAAAATTTTTTTCTTCACAAAATGTGTTCATAAAAATTAGTTATTTTTAAATATGCCAAAATATAGGTATGTTTCCGGGAAAAAACAAATTTGATGACATCGTTACTTCTGTTTACGAATATGGAAAAATATGCAAATATGGCTTAAAATGGACCTTACTTAATCCCATTCAAGAACCTCTTTTTAGATTTTGTCTATCGTTTCTCCTTTTCTTATAATAGAGCTGAGACATCGAGTTTCGCTCACCCTGTACAGAGACAAAATACATATAAAACATAAACTTGTTGAATAACTCTTGATGAATAAATAAACTTATTTGAAAGGTTTTTTAAATTGTGTAGTATTGTTCTATAGTCCAGTCAGTAGGGGTTTTTGCCTTACAAAAAATGGAGTATGAACGGTTTTTATACATGTTGTTCAGGTTGGGATCCTGATGAAAAATCCAAGTTTTCGACCTTGGAGGGGCGCCGCGCGAGCAGCCATCTTGGATTAAAGGTGCTAAAAACTGGATTTTTTCAGATGACTCCGCAACGGTTAATCCTACGCCAAGAAAGTCTAATTCAAAGTTAAAGAAGACAACATTCTTGAATTTTTTGTATATAACAATTTTTTTGTAAGTCTAATATGAAAGGAGTTACAGCGGTGGAAAGATGAACATTTCTCTAAAAAAATAGTGTAATTTCTCATTTTTAAAATTTCTCTTGTATTATTTCAGGCTATTCGTTATGTAGTTATAATAATTTGATAAACGTATAGTAAACTCATTTCCACACCACCATGAGGTAAAGTTAATGGCGCTTTTTTTACTTCCTTTTACAATAAAGGAAGTATTGGATTCACCGCAAAAATTCGAAATTGAGTTTTCAACAGATCTTCACGTTTTAGAGTCCTCTGAACCCAAAAAACATATTTTTTTCATTGGTCTGTCTGTCTGTCTGTCTGTCTGTGTGTCTGTCTGCGAACAAAATATCACAAAAACGAAAAGAGATATGGCTTTGAAACTTTATATATAAGTTTTGTGTACTATGTAGATCTGACAACAAGCTTTTGAAGAAAATCGCATAACTGGAAGTAGATGTTTACTCTTGTGATTTTTCAGTTTTTTTCGATTTTTTCAAAAACGGCTCTAACGATTTTTTTCAAACTTCACATTTTTATTACATTTTAAATGTGTATTGAAGTAAGATAGGTGATTTTCCAGTTCAATACTTCTAAAATGGGTTTCTTTTGTTTTTTTAAATTTTTTTTTAATAACTCCTATTTTAAATACAACACCCGGTATATTATTACATTTTTTAATTCAGCTTAAAATTCTAGAGAAAATTTGTCTCTTTACCTAACGCTCTATTTTGTACCGTTTTTGCAGAATTTGTAAATTTGAAAATTTTTGACAAATGCTTAAAAATTGAAAATCAAATTTTTGGCTAATTATAAGATCACTGTAAAAGGAAGTTGTGTGCGTGTATCACACCAGATTTTTTATTGTGGTATCCCCAATAGGCCTAATCCACAGATGCTCCAGTTTAGTGATGTTTAATGTTCGCGATTATATTATTTAGTTTTTTTTTTATTTTTGAAGGCCCCGGTCGGTAGATGTTGACGTCTCCATAAGATTCTTTAGTCTCATTGCTCCTGAGACTTGAGACTTCCATTGATGAAATGTCTTCATCTTCGTCCCCACTCTCGGTGTGAACTTCTGGTGCATGTTCGCCATGATTGGCCATTACAGAATCTAGACAGAATAGAGCTATACATCCCACTTTTCCTGCAGCCACATGCTTCGCCGCGTCCTTTTTTACAATGGCATGAAATGAATTTTAATAAAGTCTCGGGTGATGGATTCTCTGTCATTGTTACTGGAGTGAACCCATTCGTGCCAACTTTCCAGCCCCAGTCTTGTGCATTTTTTTCAATTCCATACCGCTGTTGGACCTGGTCCTAAATGCGTGATACCGCGCAGCGTCCTTCGTTGGTGGCAAAGAAGCAAAATTAAATGTGTTTCTTGCACTTGATTTTGTTGGTAACGGACTTCTTCCAAGGTATTTTCTTCCATCTAGCCACCAAAGTAACGAGAAAGCGTGCTTCAGCATCTGCGATATCATCTGGTTTGGCATGTGATCTTTGAATATGCCTATAATGTCATTGAGTCTTGTGCTTTTCTGGACAAGCGAAAACAAACTTTTTCCATGGTTGTAGACGGACGACGTTGTGTCGCAGCCACTAAACGCATGGAGACACAAAATGTTCTCAGCTGCTTTTTCATATTTGAAACTATTTGCAGCATACACTCTTTCGACAATTTTGCCTCTCATAGGTTTGCGACGGTAGATGTTGCTAATACCGTCAGCAGAACTAGAAGATCGACGTCTTCTCCAATGGCGAAAACAGCATCAAATTTTGAGCACAAAGAAATCGTCGTGTTGACAATCAACACATCACCATCTTCTTCAGCCTGCTTAACTGTAATACAGTAATGTTCGCATGTTTTTACAGCATCGAAATCAGACGGACTTTATTCTTTTCGATTGCTAAAAATCGTTCTTCGGAAACTAGAACCGGCTTTGTTTCATCCAAAATAACATCCGCAGATATCTGCTTTTTCGATCGGAAAAGCCTTTTTGCAGTCTTGGTATTTTTTTATCGCCATCAAACGGATATCCATCAAAAACAACGACTGCATGTGCGAGAATATAAGTGACTTATAGTTGCGTTTATATATTAAGAATTATTCCATAGCTATACTAGATGAAAATAATTTTTGATCATACTTTGTAGTTCTCTATAGAACGTTATTCTGATGTAGAAAAATATTACAAACAATATAGTGTAAGTTGTTCTTACAAAATGTATCAACAAAAATCAAGTTTAACGATATTTTGGTGAAATGTTCAACTTTCAGCTGCTGTAACTCGATACATATTACACTTACAACAAAAATTAATATACAAAAAATGTCAACAAGCTTGTCTCCTTTAACTTTATATTGAACTTTTTTGACGTTTGATCAACCGTTGCGGAGCTATTTGGATAACACCAGTTTTTAGCACCTTTAATCCAAGATGGCTGCTCGCGCGGCGCCCCTCCAAGGTCGAAAACTTGGATTTTTCATCAGGATCCCGACCTGAACAACATATATAAAAACCGTTCATACTCCATTTTTTGTAAGGCAAAGGCCTTTTTTGTCTCTACAGACTGGACTACTACAGGAAAATTAATTTCGAAAGTTCTTCACATCTTGCATAAGTAACCAATTAACCATCTAAAATTTGAATTTAGGGGTTGGAAACTAGGGAAGTTTCACGCTTAAATATTATGGAAATAATAAAAAAGAAAGCGAAGAAATTTCCACAACAATAATTTTTGTTTGATAAGAAAATATTTATAAGAATGTTGACACTATAAAATTTAGTCATTGTCTAATAATAATAACAATAATAATATAGGTTAACATGCAATACTGATTAAAAGTACAACTTATTACCTTCTTTCTCCTTTTTACCCTTCCCGCCTCTGCCTTCATCTTTGCTACCACCTTTGCTACCACCTTTGCTACCACCTTTGCTACCACCTTTGCTGCCACCTTTGTTACCATCTTTGCTACCATCTTTGCTACCGTCACCAGAGGATGTTCCACTTCCTCTTCTTTCCTTTTCTTTTCCTTTTCCTTTTCCTTTTTCTGTTAAAAAATAAGATTTGAATTAAAAGTAAATTTAAATTAGTTAATAGTTAACTTTTATACTACTCAAAACAACAAGTTCCTGAAATTTGATTAACTTTATTAAGTCCGAATATCCCAAGCGAACATTCTCAATTGAAAAATTGAAGAATATATTTAACACGAGCAGTTACTACCACTGAAAGCTGATTTTTACCATTTAAAATTCGCAAATGCGCCGGTTACACATCAAAAAGCATTTTTAAACAGAATTTTGCATAAGCTGAAAACCGCAATACACTGGCACAGTTTTCGAAACAAAAATACGTTAGAATTTAAGCTTCATAAGCTAGTTTATCCTGCAAGAAATGGAAACTATTGTGCGTAAGCACATTTCACGTTACTCTATCATGGTGAAAATATCAGCTTTGCAAGTGAACAGTAATGTCATATTTAGCAAACTCTGTTGATCGTAAGTTTATAAAAGCACCAACGCATTTACAAGTACTACATACAACTAGCAGTTTATAACTTATAAGAGTCAAAGACTTTTAAGAAAGGTGGCATTGCTGCAAGAGAATGACTTAGCAGTTACACGACCAGCTTGTTTATCAAAAAATACTTCTTGCCTGTTATAGACAGACACACATAATTTACATACATAGATATAAACTAAAATGCAATATGAAGTTGTAGAAAGTATAAAAGTGAACGTGCCTGATTTTAATTATATTTTTTTAGGTGTATGCTTGCTTTAATTAGCATTGTCTAACAAGTATTTTGCAAACACTTTTCCTAACAAAAATTATGGGGTTAAAATGTTGTCATACTGATTTTTATATGTTAAAAATCAGACTTCTTAAATTGTTTGCAGGGTGTCCATAAACTGTGTGAAGACAAAGGGATACCAAGTTGTTGTCAAAAAAGTACGACTATTTAACTAAATTTTTATACAAATATTTTCATGTTAAGTAGAGACCCTTGGGCAATCGACAGGTGAAAAACTAGTCGCCTTTGTCGTATAAATTTTTTGAAAATGTTTAATTTTTGAAATTTAAATAAATCGATAAAACTTTTCCTTTGCCAAACATTACTTTTTATCTTTTTTAATTCTATACTAATTTATCTTGGGATTAAACTTATGAAAAACTAAACTGTTCGCCGTTTAAGCGTACTTCTCGAAACAAAGTAGATGTCAATAAAAACGTAATAATAACATAAAGCATCTGATAGAGAAAGGAAAAAATCGAAAGGATGAAGACACAGGACGCAAAATCAATAATCGGAAAAGATATTTGAAGTGAAAAAAGAAAACTTAAAGAATAAATTTGACAATTGGTAAGAAATACAAAAACGATTAATGCAGGACAACCGCAACAGAATTATTAAAAATTATTTAGGAAAATATTGTTCGAAACCATTTACTATTAAGGGAAAATCGACAAGAACATACATAATTTTCTAAAACTTAGATCAAGGGTCCGATGAAAGAAAATAAAAACAGCTTTAAGGGATCTCAAAGCTAATCAACTCCTAGGGGAAGACCATATTTCATCACCATTTTGAAATTGTGGCCCATAGGATATATAATTTTGTGTTACGGTTTGTTTAATATTAAATCCATGATAAAAAAGCTCGTACAACAACAAAAATGTTATAACGTTAAATTGACAATTTCATAACAGTTGAAGTTCAGGCTATACATACAGTATAATCCGTTTGTATGTGTGTCAGAATCAAGACTAAAAAGTTAATTATTTGAGATCAAAATAAGACTAGCGTATCTAATATTAATTAAACAAAATTCAATATTAATTGGTAGTTTCTTTTTCAATTTTTATAACAACAGATAATTTATTGTCTGGTATATATAGTGCGAACTATTTTTAAATCTTCTTCTTTCATGGTAATTTAAAAAAATATATTTAAAGAGTTAGGATATAAGTACTATTAGCAAACTCTACACTACATATGAGAACAGTACAAACTTTTGAGCACAGAAAATCAATCAAAATCGGCATTTACTGATTTTTCCACCATTGATACAGTGCATAGCAAGTCACTATCGAATTTCTTTCCTCTTATAAGTTTTAAACAAATACATTCAGAATAAAACTTATGAAACTTAAGATCAATAGGTCACGTATTTCTATTTCAAAATATACCTGTATACAGCGGTCTTCATTCTCCTTGTTAGTGCAGGCGAACGCGAACTCAACAACCTGTAATTGACAATTAATTTAGTCTCTGCTATTTTTTGAAATTGGTTCAAACTTACGTTTGCCAGTCATTCTTGTAATTTCACCCGGTATACATGCATACTAACCTTATTTGAGGAACTTCTTTTGAAGGATTTATCATAATAATTTCTAGACTACAATACATAATTTTCTTAATTAGTTCCACCTAGTCTTAAAGTTCTAGTATTGAGGTTATTTTTCGTTGAAATCTTCACCTGGTTTGATTATTTGCATATATAGTATGGCATATATTGCTAATTGACCAAACATGCTGTATCTATTAATATTTGGCTATTCTTATACACATTTATTAGTGTATATGTAATAGGAAGTAGCTATAAGGGTTTACTTTGATCTTTGTCATGTGATGGACAATTATTTAAAAAATATAAGTTCCAATAGAAGATAAGTAAAAACTGCAATAAATAGTATTACATTTTAATCATACTATTAAAAATAAATAATAATTGTTTGTCACAGAACGGAAGAGCTTGATAAGAATAATTTTGAATCTGTGGCTAATTTAGTGCTCACAAATGAGAAAATGCTATATATTATAGCAGAAATTCTTGAAAAAGAAATGGAAATAATGTGACTCCTAAAGAGCCACAATATTCAAAATAAATCATGCCCTATAAAGTTCAAAATGGGAAATTAAAAAGTCTGAAACAGATAGTAAATTTTGTAGATCAAAGAGAGACAAGCGCGATTGCATACAGCAATGTAGAAATTGTCAAGTAGAAACAAATCGCCCAGATGGCTTATATAATAAAGCGCTGTTTAAGATACCAGTACTACACATACTAAACATGTTATATATACAAGAAGAAAGTGTTACCGGAATGCCACAAAAAATATCCAGCTATGGTTCTATATTGTCGTAATAAAATTAATTTGAGGAAGGCTTATAAAAAATTAGCTAAACTTGGTTTAAAATTATATCACAAATCTGTTAAACTTTTCTATACCTTTAAATTAGATATGAATCAGAAGATAAAGTCGCAGAGTATTTCAGTTTAATATAATAGCAAAAACTACAAGATAACATCTCTATTGATGATGAAATTATGCAGCACGAAAAAATAGAATCTAATAAAAAAAAGGTGATAGTAGGAAACCAAACGAATGAGTACTGAAGATGGATAAAACAAATGGTTAAGAGGTCCAGAAGTCAAGGTGGCGATATAAATAGGCAGGGAACAGGCGACAGACTTATTTAGTGTTTCGTAATGTTATTAATATTAATCCAAGGTATTTTAAAGGATGTAATAGCCATTGAATGAAACCATGATAAAGGATGCAATGGTAGTACTATAGATCGATTTTATCGAGTAAAAACAACCCAATCAACAGTAAAAACTCTAAATCATTATCTGATCGACAAGAATTTAATCTGGCATTTAATGAAATCAACAGTAAAACTAGAAATATCACCAATACAACACACCATATTTAATAAAGTTCATGAAAGGTCAAAGAATGTACTAGAATAACCACGTTGGCCGAAGGGTCATTGATCGATTACCTAGAATTAGCAGAGATAATATGCAACTGCTCTCACAGATGGATAAGAATCTCAAGTTATTAATCACCATAAAAAGTAGGAAGCTCGAATGCTTTCGACACGTAATGCGGATAGACAAGTACCGGATATTAAACCTCATCGTGCAAGTGAAGATTGTAGAACAACCCAGCCTTGGCTGTAGGACGACATCGTGGCTCCGGAACGAGATGTACTCGCACAGATGGACAATAATATCAAATTATTAATCACTATAAAAAGGAAGAAGCTCGAATGCTTTCGACACGTAATGCGAAACGACAAGTATCGGATATTAAACCCCATTGTGCAAGAAAAGGCTGCAGGATAACGCAAACTTGTCAGAAGGAGAACCTCGTGGCTCCAGAATTTTCGAGAGTCGATCAGGAAAACACCAGATACTTCTACGGTGCAGTATTATCAATGGTCCAAATCGCCATAACGTGACGGTCTTCAGCCTTCGTTAGAAAACAGGGGAAGAGTGGCTATAATCATTTCAAGTGTAAATAGGCTTCTCAAATAGTATATAGCTACACCATACAAATACATATTGTAGGTACAAAAAGCAAATTATTAAGTATGTTCAAATAGCCAAATATTATACATATCATACGTGCAAAGCAGATTAATACATAATACATATGCAAATAGCCAAATAATACAGACAGCATGTGCAAATAGACACATATAAATTGTGATATGTAAAAAATTGTGATCGTAACATTAGAACAAAAAGTTGAAGCCGCTTTCGTCCAAAAAACAAAGAGAAACTCGTGACGTAGTTTATAGTTTTTAAAACCTAACCGTTTATTGTGGGAAAAATGATAAACATTACAAATGCGGTGGACATCAGAACTGATAGTGTTTAGAGGTGTAAAAAAACAAAAACTAAATAATGGTACGCAGGGTACCATTGCATAGTGGACAATAACAACTAAAAAGTGTGCCAAAAACTGTCTAAGCATTAAATTTCTACTTCTTTCCTTTTTTCCCGCCTTTTCCACCTTTTCCACCTTTGCCGCCCTTGCCGCCGCCTTCGCCGCCCTTGCCGCCCTTGCCACCTTTGGCGCTGCCCGCAGGGACGCCGGCATCGGCGTCGTCCCACTGTGTGTCCCGCGTCTCCTTCTTGGGGGGAGGCTTAGTGTCCGGCCCCTTGGGAGTGCACAGCTCCAGCTCCAGGTTGTTCTTCTTGTCCGCGCCTTCGCTTTTCTTCCCGATACGTAAGATAAAGACGTCCTTGTTAGGGTCGGACAGCTCAGTGTACTGTGTACCATCGGGGGCGGTGCATACAGGAGGGATGACTGTGACGTTGCTCTGCGCCGCAGCCCCACAACCACCCATTTTGAAGGAAAACGGCTGATTGGGATTGGGTACGTCGGGAACCCCCGGGCGCATTGCTAAGTTCTGTTGATGGACGTGGCAGCTCCCCGCGACACTGCCATTTTGCGAAAATTGTTTAGATTTCTTTTTCTTGTTCTCGCCAACGTGACCCGGGGTGCATGGGCACATGCTGTCGTCGTCTGAGTCGGAGTCGATCTGCTCCACCTTATTGGTGTCCTTGTGAACGCGAATAGTTAATGCATTGCCTCCCATGGAGGCCCCTATCTCTTGGTAGCAACCTGGGGTATTCACCGGAGGGCATGGGTTCATCTGGGCCATGGAACATTCGTTGCAGGGAGTGTTCACCGGCGGGGGCGGTTGAGGCCTGGGACAAGACACCGTCGGGCACTGGGAATTTCTGGGAGCGGCTTGATCCCATGGGGGGCACCCTCCTCTTCCGTCTTCCTTTTTGGAGCCTGCCTTTTTGTACCGGTACAGAGAATGTCCCTCTTTATCTTTGAAAAGAACCGACTTATCGTCCAGGTTCATTTGGAACTGGGTCACGATCAGCTTGCCAAAGCACGACATCCTAATGTACATACCAATGTCGCCTATGTGTTCCCCGTTTTGGCTCGCGATTTGAAAAGTGTCTTTCAGTGTTTTGGCCGCGGGGGCGTGGGCCGTGTCGGGGTTTTGCAATGAAGCCATCAGCTCATTAAATAGGTTCACTATGGATATGAGCGCTTTGCCAACTTCCACTTTCTCTGGCAAAACCCCAGGTTGCATCTTTTTGAATATGGTCAGGCACACGTCGAATTGAGTAACAGCGCATTGTGCCTGGACGGGGGTTAGCGAGAACAGACACGATTTACCGCTTTTCGTATTCTCTGAGCCGCAGTGGTACTGCCTTTTGGGGCTGAAGTCGTCCTCACATATGTCTAAGGGCGCATTGTCCAAGAACTGCACCGTCACACAAGTGTCACCCATCATGTCACCTACCTCGCGCGTCAAATTTGGGTTCAAACATACCCTGTCCACTAAAAATTCTAACAAGAATAAATTTTCAGTTACAGCTTTCTCCATATTGAGTTATGTTCCAACACGACAAATTTTTAAGTATGAAGTTTTATAATTATTGACAATTTTTGGCACAAAAAATTTTATATCGCTGACATTTCTAAATAAAAACAAAATATTGGTTGCCGGTGGCTAACCATCCTACTTCGAAAACTTATCTGGGATGATTTTGATGTCAGGTGGGGGATAATTTTTGTAGTACCATGTGCAAGCCTCATGCTTGAAAGGTTGTCCAAATCTGAAACATACACAACAAGCACTATGTAGAAATACTGAAGGAAAAAGGGTCGAATTGGAAAGAGGCAGTAGAACTTATCACAAAAAGCAGGAAGAAGTGGTGAAAGCTTACTCATGAAAATTTGTTGCTTTTATCTAATCACATCTACAGTAACCAAGATAAGCCTACATACAAGACCTTTCGTAATTGTTAATTTTTTCATACTTTCAAATTTAAAAACATGGCAGATTATGTGGCTCAAAATAAAATGACTGGATTCAACTTACCTATATCCAAATGCGTTTTCTTAAGGCAGCATTCTGCTTTTTTAAAGAATTGAGTATAAAAATAGAATGCTTGGATCGATTTGGACGATACTCATTATAGCACTCCATAGTGGTGTAAAAGTCATCGTTTGAGATGATATATCGGCGGACTACTAGTGTATGAAATGTCGATATCACGACACAGTAACTCCTTAATAGCAAGGCTGGTAATATTTTAATGTTATTTTCAGAAAGAGGCATTCACTAGTAAATATTATGTATGTATTGTTTAATATTTTTAGCCACATAATCTTTATTTAATTTTTTTAGTAACTTTGATAATTACTTTGTAGGTATATCATCTGCTGGGTTTTCCATGGGTCTTCCCAGGCTGTTGCAAATATTATGACGACTGTGGTATTTGTTGTAAGCAGACAGAATGAGTAGAATAAATTACAAAGGTTACTAAAAGTGGTCATTCGTATTTTTCATTATTTTTCTCATTGCTCAGTGGACTTCACCTGCATTGCATTGAATATTTAGTCAATTTCTCTTGTTTTCGATGACTAAATTCTTATCACAACTTATTATGTTCTCCAAATACGTGCTTTAACAGAAAGCTTGTGTAGATAGCACGTTTTTTTGTTGAAATCCTGCCTGGAGATGACCATAAGAAGGGCTGAACCTCGGTGTTTTTCCTATTATTTTAACTGTGCTTTTTTATTAATCGTATTTTAAAAAACATTAATATCGCTGTTTTAAATAACCTGAAATAATAATTTCTTCTTCCAATCGTACATTATTGATAAAATTTTATTGAGCAAAGTCAAAAATTCCATTACATCAGCCATTTCTAGGTAATTTACAATAAAACTGTACAGGAATAATATTCCTGTCCTAGGCCGGAAATATTTTTCGAAATATTCCCGTTTTCCTAATTTTTTTAATTATCCTGGTACGATTAGCGGAAAATAGTATGAGTATCTTGGACAAAAAGCAACATTCCCAGACTCCTGTGTTATTGTGCTTGGCGTTCGCCTCGTCCAACAATATGCGCAGTTGTCCGGGAATGTTACGCTTTTCATCTTAGATACACAATGTACTATTCTTACACCTCACTCCGATTATTTTAAAATTTGGCACTTAGTAGCTGTTAATTCACATAACGTTGCCCCACCGCCATTTATAAAACTGTTGTGCTGCCCTTTATAGGTCTGTTAGACAAAATATACAAAACAATGCAGAAAGTATGACGCTAAGACACGGAAGGCAAATAGGAAAACATCCCTATTAAAAGAGGACAGCATACAATAATTGCAAAAAAGAGTAATTTTATCGTAGACAAAAGTAGAAGTTAGAAGATATCAAAGACTCTTGGATTTCGCTATGCCATGAAAAACGTGAAACAAACTTCAGGTGTAGAAAAAATCTGGAAAAATTTAAATTAATGAAAATGCAGATGCATTGTTAGCCAACGAAAAAGAAAATTCAAAAAACAAACGTTTGACAAAAACTGCATAGACGTTTTATAAGAAATAAGTTAGTTTTTAAACTTATTGCTTATAAAACGTAGAACGTTGAATAAAATAACAGAAGGTTTTGAAAAATATAAGGAGAAGATAAAATGTTAAAAATGATTACTAGGAAAGAGAAACTATTAAATCAAGAAAATTGACGAAGTAGAAGAAAAGCGTGCACAGAATACTAGGGAAGCTGAACACCAGTGCACCCAAAAGCTCATATCGTGCACAACAGAAGTTTATAGAACTAATATTACACCAAACCAGAATAATACACTGACAGACAATTGGATTGGTCGAAGAAAATTTTATGTCAAACCTGAATATATATGTCTGACCGTCGTGAATAGAGGACGTGCGCTTTCCGCAGAATTTCAGCAGTTGTATACATTGTGAAAGTTAATTGCTATAAAATGGGATCCAGGCGTAATAGAAGTGCAACGAGTGAGGAAGATCATGATATCCTGGCCCAGAAGATAGTAGACAAGTTACTGGGAAATAAGCTGTTTGAGGATAAGCTGTCGAGTATGATAAAAACTGCTATAGACTCGCAGCTTGGGGAATGCATATCCAAGCTTGAAGATAGGATAAGCCAACTGGAAAAACAACTGGATAAAGCAGTAGACGACACAGATGATGCCTTGGATTCATACGAGCAATATACTAGGAAAAACAATCTAAGAATTTTCGGAGTTCCGGAAGGTCAACACGAGGACACGGATAGCGTAGTAATTAACTTGTGTAGGGAGAAGCTTGGGATTACTATATCTAAAGAAGCCATCGATATAAGTCATAGGTTAAAAGGACGAGCAGGGCAGCACAAACCGATCATAGTCAAATTTGTACACAGAAGAGTGAAAAAGGAAATTTTTAACAACAAAAAGAAACTTAAAGGTTCTACAATAATTATCAGAGAGGACCTAACATCAAAAAGAATGGAAATTCTAAAGGAGGCTGTAAAGAAATTTGGTAGCAGATCGGTTTGGACATATGATGGGAATATATTCGTAAAAACTGATGAGCATGTGAAGAAAATTAATACTTCCGACGATTTAAAGGCTCTCTAATACGAGAGTAGCAGTGAAATGCGGAAAAAAGTGCAGTGTTAAAGTGTGATAGTGAACACGCGCGATTTTGGGTGTTTGCGAATTCCTTTTTTGCGTTTCTAATCTATTGAGAAATAATAATTTTAATTTTAATTTTGTTATCGAATAGCAGGTATGAGTGCGGGCACTTCTTGCAGTAACTTAAAAATTGCTCATGTAAATATAAGGTCGTTGATACCAAAAATGAATTACATTGGAAATATCATTGATAATTACGACATACTAGCATTATCAGAAACTTGGCTTTCGAGCAATATAGATAACTGCCACATATCAATTCAAAATTACAATGTCGTTCGTAAGGATAGAGAAGGTCGCGGTGGAGGTGTAGCTGTATTTATAAAAAAATCTTTAAATTATAAACTAATAGATACAAATAGTAATATTGAACAACTGTGGTTCTCTACTAAAATTAAATCAGTTACTTATGTATTTGGCGTAGTTTATCGACCTCCTTCTTCAGACTATAAAACGTTTGTAGATGAGCTAGAAATATCGTTTACTCTATGTACGTTTGTGTCTGATAGAATTTTTTTCCTGGGTGATGTAAATTTTAACTTATTTTCGAAATCTGATGCATCCGTATTATACTTTAACGAATTTCTTGAATGTCTTAATCTGAAACAACTAATCTCTGAACCAACGAGAATCACAGAGCAATCTGCATCCCTAATAGATGTTATCTTATGTAGTGACCCCTCATTGGTCAGGTCATCTGGTGTTGAGGTTAATAATGAATCTGATCACGAAATAGTTTATTGTACTCTTGCTGTAAAATCACCTAAACAGCTACCGATAATAAAAACATATCGCGATTTCAAATATTTTGACATTAATAAATTTAGAAATGATCTATATTTGTTGCCCTTGCAACAAATATATCACACTCAAAATATTAACAATAAAGTTTCTGTCCTTAATAATAGCTTAAACAGTTTATTTGATGTACATGCTCCGTGGAGAACAGTTAAAATTACAAAAAATTTTGCTCCGTGGATAACGGATAATATTAAACTAATGATGAAGATGAGGGATGCTGCTAAACGTAAATATTTGAAATCTAAAAATCCAGCGCACTGGGAATATTACAAAAATCTTAGAAATTTTACAAGTACGAGTATAGTAAACGAAAAAAGGGCATACTTTGTGTACAAAACTAAAAACTGCAGTATAAAACAAATTTGGAAAGACCTTCACTTACTCAATTTACAAAAATCTCAAAATACAGAAATTCCTGGTCAGCTATGTAATCCTGAGAATATTAACAATTTTTTCATAGACAGCATACCGAATTTACCTATTAGTGATGAAATCAAAAACTATTATTTGACGCGTATCAATAATATTCCGGAATTTAATTTCGAAACAATAACAGAAGAGGAAGTGGGCAGAATACTATATGAGATTAAAAGTAATGCTATGGGCGTTGACGGTCTAAATATTAAAATGATTATGTATTGCTGTCCATTTATACTTCAACCTTTAACTCATATTATAAATTTTTGCTTGAAGTATAATGTGTACCCTGATAGTTGGAAGCATGCCCTTGTTATTCCATTGCCGAAAGTAAACGAACCTGGGCATTACTCAGACCTTAGGCCGATTAGTATCTTGCCTACTTTCTCTAAAATAATTGAAGAAATTATGAATAAACAAATCCGATATTTTCTAAATACATTCAATTTGCTACCGGAATTTCAGTCAGGTTTTCGTAAATGTTATAGCTGCACTACTGCAATTGCAAAGGTAACAGACGACATACTCGAGGCTACAGATAACGGAAAGTTAACAATTTTGGTTCTATTGGATTACAGTAAGGCATTTGACACTATTAATCAGGAATTATTACTTTTAATATTGCACTTTATAGGGTTCTCGTCAAATGCAATTGATTTAATTAAACATTATTTCAGTAATAGATCGCAAAGTGTCAAAATTAATGAACATAATTCATCTTTACGTAACATTGAAAAGGGCGTGCCTCAGGGGTCGATTTTAGGACCCTTGTTGTATACCATTTATACATCAAATTTCTATAAATCTGCTACCTATTGCAAAATGCACATGTATGCCGATGATACTCAGCTTTATTATTCATTTCAACCATCGGATTTTGACTCTGCCGTAAGAGAGGTTACGCATGATTTAAATGAACTCTATAAAACATCTGTACATCACGGACTAAAATTAAATCCATCAAAATCGTGTGCTATTTTATTTGGCAGATCATCTAATTTATTGAATATTCAAAATTTGTTACGTATAACTATTAATGATATTGAAATTCCAATAACTACACAAGCAAAAAATTTAGGATTGATAATTGACAACACTTTTAGATATCGGCCTCATATAAACAAATGTATTCAGAAAGCGTATTTAAATTTAAAATTGTTATATCCACACAGATCTTATTTAAATAAGATTCAGAAAAAAATGCTCTGCGATTCTCTTGTATTATCCCAGTTTTCATATTGTTCTGAAATTATAGGTCCTTGCTTAGATGTTGATACCAGAAATAGATTGCAAAGGGTGCAAAATTCATGTTTGAGGTACATTCACGGTATACGTAAATATGAGCACATTTCACATAAGTTGCAGGAAACAAAGTGGCTTAACATGAAAAATAGATGCTTATTACAAACTGCATGTTTTTATCATAAATTGATACTTTGTAAAACCCCACCGTATCTCTATAATAAAATAACTTTCAGGACGGACGTGCATAGTTTAAATTTGAGGTTTAGAGGTTTAATTACGCCACCTCAACACCGAACCGCTTTGTTTGAAAGAACGTTTACATTCAATATCAGTAAAGTATATAATGAGTTACCATTATCATTCAAAACCCTTTCTGTTAAACAATTTCGAATAAAGTTATTTAATTTGTATCTAAAATCTCAAGAAACGTGAGTGACCTAAATTAACGAACTTTTTAAATTTACCACTTTTTAATAAAACAAAAATTATGAGTTTGCAAGAATTGCTCGGACTTGAAATATATTTGGAAACGACGGGCTTGTATTTGTATTTTGTGTTTGTATTTTGTGTTTGTCATGTGTATTACTTAAACTTAAAAATTTAATTTATATTTGCAAGGTTCAGATGAAAAACAGTTGTACTGATCTGGACCTTGAGATTTTGAAAATATTTTAATTTGTATATGGTTTTTTATATATCTGTTTATTTTCAAATAAAAACAATTATTATTATTATTAATTATTATTTTACAAATATTTTGATTTGGGAATCCTTTATTATTATTATATCCTTTTCGCGCAAATTTGCTGAGATACAGCTTTAAACATTAATGTAGCTTTAGAAAAGTTTGAAGTCGGCTATGGCTTGCTTTCTCTGATATATTTCTTATTCATTGAGCTAACTCAACTGCTTTCGACATTATATCATTTTCACAATCTATCATTATGTGCCATTTTGAAGCAGGTTAGGGGCTGATATGACAAAGTGTTGTGAACATGAGGACTAAAATTAAGTTTTTTAAACTCAATAACTAGTAAATGTAGGATACCAAGATACTGTCATAGGACGTGTAACAAATACCGTGGCTTATTGACATGATGGAGGGGGTCCTAGATTAACAGAATTTTTTGAAGAAAGAAATCACAAGAATGATGTGGCCATCTTGCCCCTCAGATTTTAATCCGATTAAGAACGTTTGGGACGCGCTTGGAAGGTGTATACGCAAACGCATCTTGCGGCCAAACAATTACATGAACTGGCTATTGCAGTTGAAGAAGAATGGCTTCTGGTTGATAGAAGGATTAAGCATAGATTGTTACGGGCAAAGAGTCATTCGGCGCATTATTTTAAATGTTCGCGCCAGCGTTCTGATTTTTCCTGTCTTGTCACGGCGTGCGCTCGTACTTTCTTCGCTGGTCGCTGGCGATTTTTGCCGACTTTAGTCCGATTCTATTAGCCTTAAGATATCTCTCTCTACCGCCCCCCTCCCCTTGATTTTGATCTCTGAGGTAAGTTGCAAGAGATCACTTCAGCCTGCTTTCTTATTTTTGCCAAATTGGTTTAATAATCGGGGTATCTCTAGCTGTTTTAATCCTGCTCTAATCCGACGAGATGCTTCCATCCCGTAATAATGCTCTATAGTGACATTGTATCAAGCTGTTGTGTTTTCGTCTCGTATCATGCTGGCATGATCCAGTTTGCTGCTTCCACCCTGGAAAGTCCCGTTCGTGAGACGCTCTTGACCAAATACGGGGTGGGCTGTAACTGATCGCCAAGGGGCTAGCAATCTGTCCAATGAGTCTGTAGTTGGTGCAGGGAGAAACTGATTGGTTGTGTACGTAGCTATGTTCTTGATTTATGTAGAGTGATTCCATGACTCAGACTGAATTCTTCCAATTCCCCGTAAAGTTTAACTTGTGTTCATTTCGATTGAAACTTTGTTAATCTTCCGAATGCCAGCGCTTAAGGTTGCTCGAACTTCACATTTGTTTATTTTTTTATTAATTTGACGTTAACTTCGTTAATTGCATTTTACGTTGTGATTATTCTTTCGACAAGCGCCGTTAAAACCTCAACGAAGTTTAATTTGTCTTAGTAATGTTATTCACTTTTAAACTTTAACAATTTATGTATTTAATGGTATTGCTATTGTATGTATACAGTTGACTGTTATATTTTAAATATTATGTTTATTGGACGTACCCGGCGTACCGAACGTTTGTATTGAAGTACCATACTTTTTACTATTATGCATTTGACTATGGTTATGTATGTTTTTGTTACTGCAAACTGAATTATGATCTGGTTGTAATATTTATTGCATTTCAGATTATTGTGATTTTGGTTGTTTTGAGTTTATGAGTTCTCGTTGCCATCTGAGCACATTTGTTGTATAAAGACTCAGTGGCGCTCATTTTGTATTGATGAATGAATTTAATCTTTTGTAACTAACCGCACGCCGTCTTCACTGTTAGCTAGCCGGTCCTCAAATGTGCCCATGTAGTCGCAATAGTTTGATTTGTGGATTTAAATTCAGTGTCAAGCCAGTAAGCTGAGAAAATGCCAAGAAGTAATAAGAGCATAAAATATGCCAACTCGGTACTAGGATGAAGGCTTTTGGTTAACGTTTTATTGTTATCTTGATATCAGCATGTAATCTTGTAATATACAAAGAACATAATTCTAAACCCAAAAATGAGAAGTGCATATAGAAATTCGTATATAAAGCAACTAGCTTTTGCCAGCGGCTTCGCTCGCGCAGGAAAACTACCTAAGAAAGTACCTGAGGGTTAAAACTACTTATTTTTTCAGTTTATACTTAAAGTATTTTTTATGTCACGTCAACGGCCTTGGACTTAAAAATAAATGCCATTTTCGTCCCAAAAACCCTCAATAACGAAACCCATATCGATTTTTAGACTTATTTACTCCATTTCACCCCCTAAGGGGTTGATTTTCGGAAAATCACGAAATACGTGTTTGCTTATTTGTTTTTAGGAGTACTCCTACGAAGTTGCAAGTCGAAATGTCTATTTAATATTATTTTTTCATACAAAATTGGAACCCCCATTTTACCCCTGTAGGGGTTGAATTTCGAAATATCCTTCCTTATTTCTTGTATACATCATAAAGGGAACCTCTGTGAAAAATTTCAGCTTTCTAGTAAATTCGTTATCTTCAATTATTTTCTCCCTAATTATTTAGAGCTAAAGTGTAAATACATTTTTTGTAGAAAAAAAGATACTGTATCCATTCATACTTTTGCTAACAATTTTCTAGTTTCCGGAACCGAAAGAATTCAAAAATCAAACTAGCATCTTTACAAAAAATCAGCGATGCCATGGAATTATCTAAACAATCCAATACACTTAAGTACATTTGTCTTTCATTGCAGTTGACTTTTGCATTTTCAGGTTATTATAAAACCATAAAACGCATAATAGAATAGCTATTTGTGCAAAAAGTGCTAAAAGTGAATGTTTATGCACGAGATATGAAAATTATGAAACGAAGCCGAAGGCGGAGTTTCGTAACATGTCTCGTGCATAAACACTTTTAGCACGAGTTTGCATACATTTTTTCTACTGCCTTAAATTTTCTGTTATTAATCTATAAATCTCGATTTAACAAAGGTTTGCATTTGTGGCAGTTATAATTTATGTAATAGTAAAGAGAAGGCCATGACGGCGCAGGTGACTGTTTCTGCAGCCGGTAGCTGTGAAAGTTAGTTATCAAAAGTAATTATATAGTACACATTTGACTTTATTGATTATATAATGCTTTAATAATTTAAAAAACACTTTACCTCTAACGAAAAAAGTAACTAGAATAACTTTATAAACTCACTTCCAGTTCAAAATTCTAAATTCCACCAGCTGTTTCCTTTTAGCACATGTGCTAAAAGTAAACAGCTGATTTCACTTTTAACACGCTGATTTATAAATAGTTATTTTTGATTCTAGAATAAAAAAGAAAATTTCGCAATCGAGTATCAAACAACGTTTTTTCGAAAACTGCACAGCTCCACATTAGCGGAAACTCAAAGAAAATTTGGTCTACATTGTGACCTCTTCTTTAATCAGAAATTGCTGAACGTAAAAGTCTTTTTGTTGTAGATTGTAAAAGACTTTTACATCCAGTGAACAAAAAACAGCCACTTTGACAACCGATTTAGATCATATAAATGTCAATATTTTTTATCAGTTTTCGAAAAACGTCATTTGTAGTGAAACAAGCTAGTGCTAAAAGGCCTACTTTTAGTAGTGGTCGTAGAAAATAGTATATCTGAACAATTATGACGTGTTTGAGTACGAGCGTTAGCGAGTACTTAAACGGCCATACGAGTTCAGAAAAACCACTTTTCTAACTTGTTGAGTATACTATTTTATCGCATTTCATAAGAAATGTAAAATATTAAATTTTTACATATATTGCATTCGCAATCTTTCTGGATGAGGGTTGGCCATGATTTCGTTTTATCAAGTTACTTTCTTTATTATATTTTTTGTTTCCTTTAGGTTTTCCTGTTATTAAAAACTACGTTTTACGGTGCTGCCAAATCTAAATTTAGCGATTTTAAAAAGATCTCGGTAGTTCATATCAAGCTCGTGTCAATTTGAATTCAAGTTGAATTAACTCAGCAAGAAGATGCCCAAACCGATACCAAAAGAAACTAAAGTGCACATTAAAAAATGTTTTGAAACCCTACGAAATATGCGGTCTGATTTAACCCATGATTGTCTGGTAAACAGCGTTTGCAATATTTTTGGGGTAAAGATAATTACATACCTGTTTTGTATATTTACCTAATAACGCATTAATTTTTAGTTTGGGAGGTCGACAATAGAAATTATTATAAAACAACAGCCTAAAGAGTTGCAATCTTCTGTCGTTGGCGTACGCTCTAAATCTAGTTTATATCAAAATCATTTTTTAGGAAGCACTTGCAACAACTGATTTGGCAATATAATTCCGAAAATAGGTTTTTTACAGTAAGCGATTTATTGGTTGATGTTAAGGAACAGTGTGGGTTTACGGGAGGGAGAACATTGCTATACGAAATTCTAAAATCTATGGGATATAAGTATAAACTTACTAATGGACGCAAAATTTTATGTGAACAAAAGCACGTTGTTGCATCCAAAATTAGTTGCTTGCGATAATATCTACATTTTAAAAATTCCGAATAAAAAATTCTATCATTTCGGTTCAAAATTTCAGTAAATATTCAAGAGCAAAAACGCAGTTATTGCAAACGTGGCAAACAAAAAAGGCTTCCAAACAAGCCAAAAAGGCAGTCATCAGTAATTTAGACGTCAGCAACCAGAAATAGTTATTTAAGCAACAGAGGCGTCTATTATACCTGTACACTACCACGGGAACGTCGGAGCAATCATATAGCAATGCCCAGTGAACAAGAAAATTGAAGAAGATCAAACCCCCTGAGTGGATGCAGCAAAAGTGCAGTCGAAACAAAGCACAGCATAGTGCGGTAGTTCATATTTTATTCTCTGTGCATGGTTGAAATTATAGCATTTTCAGGTACTCTACGGAACAGTAGCTTAACTTCATGTTTCTCCTCCATCACGTTTAGGCGCTTATTGTAAAGAAGGGATTAGCCGAGGTACCTACTATAACATGAAAATAAAAGATGTGTTGCCAATATCGTCGAAAAATACGCTAAAATACAGAGGAAGACAATTAAAATTCTAACAATTTTCTGCTACTTGTAAAAAACATGTGATTAGTTTAATAAAAATTTAGATTTATAAAATCTTTTGCGTTAAGATACATAGGAAGCGCTTGCGCAAACGATAAATGATGGAAAACATAACCTTAAGGTAAAATTATCGAACGTCAAATATTAAAGTCACAATTCAACTCCTTCAAAACTGTCTAAATTCCACGGCCAACCCTCATCCAGAAAGATCGCCAATGCAATATACAAGTGACACTAACTGTTAAAACATAATCAAGATTAGCATAACTCATTCCTATGTACTAAAGCACAATAAGCAGCTCCAGTTGATGTTATGCGTTTGGCAGTACTGAAGTGTGTTGTTGGTGACACTGTAAGTCTATATCAAATTCGAGGTAGGCAGGTTAGGTTTTGCGTCAATTTATGTCAAAACTGACGCAAAACCTAACCTACTAACCTCGAATTTGACATACACTTACAGTGTCGCCAACATCACACTTCAGTATTGCCAAATGTAAAACGAATCGCCATTGCTAGGGATAAAAGTGTTGCTAATGATAAAAGTACCACATTTATTATCGATTTTGAATGAAGAAATGTAGTAAATTTCCAAATAAAATGCGATAAAACTATTTTATTTATTTTAACACATAAATATTGGAAAATCAAATTAAATATTCAAATAAGCCACCAGTCGTTGCTGTACAATAGCCCAACCTGTCGTAATATCCTCGCCTAATATTTGCCAATTGATACTGAGTCACTTGACTGACTACTCTTCCCTCGAATACAATTTTCAGCTCTTCTAGATTTTGAAATACCCATTTAGAGTAAATTTTTATTTCAAAGGTAGCCAAAGAAAAAGAAACATTTGGTGAAAAATAGGGGAACCTAGCAGTCCAATTAATTGCATAGTTTGAACTAATCACTTTATTGAAGAAATTGTTATTTAAAAATTCGTGCACAACGCGATTGTGTGACTGTTTGGAATTTGTCAATACAAATATTTTACAATAAACAAGGCGCTACTTGACGAGCGCTATTTCCACCATAAACCATTTTTGCCAATGGACAAGGTCCTGGTATGCGAAGTACCAGGTACCTTAGGCACTTTAAGCAGAACAAAATTAATAATGAATTATTATAAACGTTAAAAATCAATGACAAACAACACATATTGCTTGTTTAGGTAATTCCAAGGCACCACGGATTTTTTGAAAATTGCATTTTCGTTTTCATTTATTTATATTATTCCGGAAATGGAAAATTGTTAACATTAGTATGAAATACAGTATTTTTTCTCTACAAAAATAGTAATTTACGATACAAGTGCTACTCTTTAGGTACGAGTGGGGTAGAGTTAAAACGCGAGTGAGCGAGCGTTTTAAGCCCCGCGAGTGACTAAAGATGCTTTACGCATGTGTATCGTACAATATTTTATGTACGATAAAATCTAGCAAACACGGTAAATATGAAAAAAAAATTAAATGTAAATTAGGATTACCAGCAACGGGTCGTAATTTTACGTGTTTTAAAAATTTTAAAGCACGTTGCTACTCACAACGTGCCTAATGAAATCTTTTAAATATGTTACTACTGACGACGTAAACTATATTCAAGTCAGTAGAGGTTTTTGCCTTACAAAAAATGGAGTATAAACGATTTTTATATATGTTGTTTAGGTCGAGATCCTAATAAAAAATCCAAGTTTTCGACCTTGGTGGGGCGCCGCGAGAACAGCCACCTTGGATTAAAGGTGCTAAAAACTGGCTTTTTCCAAATGACTCCGCAACGGTTGATCCTACGCCAAGAAACTCTAACTCAAAGTTAAAGAAGACAAGATTCTTGAAATTTTTTTATATAACTATTTTTTGTAAATTTAATATGAAAGGAGTTAGAGCGGCGGAAAGATGAACATTTCTCCCAAAAATAGTGTAATTTCTCATTTTTAAAATTGTTTCTTGTATTATTTCTGGCTATTAGTTACGTAGTTATAATAATTTGATAAACGTATAGTAAACTCATTTCCACACCATGATGAGGTAGAGTTAATGGCGCTTTTTTTTATTGTGGTATCCCCAGTAGGTCTAATCCACAGATGTTCCAGTTTAGCCATATTTCATGTTCGCGATTATATTATTTAGTTTTCTTAATTTTTGAAGGCCCCGGTCGGTAGATGTTGACGTCTCCTCAATGTTAACTTCGAAGTCATTGCTCCTGAGACTCGGGACTTCCATTGATGAAATGTCCTCATCTTCGTCCCCACTCTCGATGTTAACTTCTGGTGCATTTTCGCATGATTGACCATTACAGAATCCACACAGAATAGAGCACTTCATCCCACTTTTCCTGCAGCCACATGCACTGAAAATAACGTTTTCAAAATGCGCACATGTTCTTCATTGCCCAGTTTCTCGCTCGATTTGAGAAGAGTCTGAACTCCTTTCGCATTCACAACAACTGAGTCACCTTCATTTAAACTTTTTTCACAAATAAAACAGAAATTAACTTCAGGATTCTCCATAGCAAAACGCAAGTCAACTACGTACATCCACGTGACATTTAATTTCTAAGTGACTTATAGTTGCATTCATATATTCAGAACTATTCCATAGCTATACTAGATGAAAATAAATTTTGATCATACTGTAACGACCTTCGGGCCGGATCGCGTCAGAACATTCCAGACCACTCCAAACGACCTTCAGGCCGGATCGCATCAGAACATTCCAGAACATTCCAGAACGACCTTGCGCATGAACACGTCAGCGTCGCTGGATTAATCGAGCAAGGTCTGGACGTTTCTAGGAATGACTCATTCGTGATATGTAAATACGTGTCAGCAGGAATAGACAGTCAGTTCACTTTAGACTCGAAGCGCGCGTGATATAAACGAACCCTAGTGAAATAAATAACAGATAAATCGAACCACATAAATCATTAATGTTAAACGCGTAAATAGCCACATAAATAATTGATGTTTAACCAGTGTAAATAAATAATGTATTGTTGTTAGAAATAGTTCGTTAGTTTACGTAATCTGTGTGTTTGTAAATAATAATAATTAATATTTGTAAATAAATGTTTAATAAAGAAGCGTCGTATAATTTTTAAATAGCCCGAACGTAAAAACGTAACAATACTTTGTATTCCACTGTAGAACGTTATTCTGATGTATAAAAATATTACAAATATAGTGTAAGTTGTTCTTACAAAATGTACCAACAAAAATAAAGTTTAACGATATTTCGGAGAAATGTTCAACTTTCAACCGCTGTAACTCGCTACATATTACACTTACAACAAAAATAAATATACAAAAAATGTCAACAATCTTGTCTCCTTTAACTTTATATTGAAATTTTTTTACGTTGGCTCAACCGTTGCGGAGCTAGTTGGAAAAAACAGTTTTTAGCACCTTTAATCCAAGATGGCGGCTCGCGCGGCACCTCTCCAATGTCAAAACTTGGATTTTTCATCAAGATCCCGACCTGAACAACATAAGTATATAAAAACCGTTCATATTCCATTTTTTGTTAAGCAAAGGCATTTTTTCGTCTCTACAGACTGGACTACTATTGAAAACATGTTATTAAACAGTCGTTTTACAAACTTAAAACTGCCAACTAAAAGGCAATTTTACACACTGACATAGATAAATGTATTTACAATGTAGCTCTAAGGTAATTAGGGGAGCAAATAATTGAATATAAAGAATTTACTATGCAAATCCCTATCGTACGTCGCGCAAGTCAGCACCCGGTAGATATGTTTGAACATAAAATATCAAATACCGGACCCAGACTTGGACACGACGGGTCCGACTGCGTTCTACCCGGACTCGACGGGTCCGAAAAGCCCGAGTCTTCCCAAACCCTATTCACGTGCAAGCGGCAAGAACGCACTATCAGCTCTTAACATACAATTTACTATCGTTTATTTGTTTTAGTTTGTGAAATCATGTATATTGTTTGCGTACGTGATAATCTAATAATAAATTAAAAAAAAATCATTATTAAGCTAATTTTTTGTGTGCATTGTTTTTTATAAAATAGAATATTGAGCTAAAAATTGATAATCAACAATTCAGATATATTATAACTCGTATTAATGGATCAAGTTATACGAGAAATATACATATTTGTCGAAAATATGATGGCCCCCACAGTTTAAAAAACGCTCATACGTGCCTGAATCGTCATTAACGATAAGTTAAATATTCTACACGGTATTATACGTACAGAGTGCTTAAAAAGTAAAAGATAATAATTATACATCTTTAATTAATGCTCGAATTATAAATAGACGAAATGTATTCAATCGTGTAATATAAAATCTAGATTATCAATTACTGAAATAATCGATAGAAAATAAAATTTAATGTAAACTGATCATTTCGTCTTTAACTTCTTATTGATACTATAACCATTATCGAATTTATTACTTACTTAGCGAAAGCATCTCTACGTTTACATGGATCTGTCATAGATTTTCCAAAAATCGATGGTTTCTTTTGCCATCTCAGATAAGACGTTTTGTAGGTTGATTCACAGGGCACTGGGCTGATCTCGTCCACGGGTGCTTTAGGACTGCCTTTTTCTTCAATCACAGACTCCTGCCACCAGAATGGGGGTGGAAACTTGCAGGGAACAAGTTCAATTGCCGGCTTCTCCTTGGCTTTCTCTTTCATCTTATATTTTTGTTGTTTCCTGTTTTCTTCGTCGTCCTCGCATTTGGTTTTATTGTGCAGTTTTTTCAAACGAGCCTCTTCCATGCAGTCAAATTCAAACTTATAGGATCGTTGAAATACTTTAGCTAAAAATAAAATCTG
Organism: Agriotes lineatus; assembly: GCA_940337035.1. Lineage (NCBI taxonomy): Eukaryota > Metazoa > Arthropoda > Insecta > Coleoptera > Elateridae > Agriotes > Agriotes lineatus. The sequence goes on along the minus strand of OW679199.1, from coordinate 16,106,938 downwards.
ATTATTTTAGTTATATTTTTGGTGTTATTAATGGATAAATTAATTCGATATAGAACTAATAGCCTCGATAACAATGGCCAATAAAGTTGAATTGAGTAGACGACGGCGGAATGTAGATTTGAAAACAGTTTTTAAATTAGTTTAGACATTATGTTTTCTATAGGAACTGTGGCAAAATTGTTTTCATTAAAAGCTGTAAGTACAATAAAACAAATATGGTAAAAATTTGTCATATTTAATATGTCTGTTTACTTTGTGTTGATGGAAATTCCAATTCTGATTTCAAGGTATCCGTCTTCTTCTTTTCCTGTTATAATTTACGCTTTACAGAATTGGGGATGTGGCTCATCTGTTGTGGTTATCTTTTCCCACTAGTTTTACTTTTGCAATGGTTTTTCATTTTGTCTTCACTATCTTTTCTTCTTTCCTTCTTGGGACCGTATTTTTCCTGGAAATACTGTCATTTCCATGCACATTATATATCTGTATCGATTGAATTGTCTAGGATTTAGTTCGTCTCTAATATTTTTACTGTGAGTTGAGAGCACCATAAAAGAATATTGTATAGCTGGATATCTCCTGGAGATAGAGGAAGAAATCAAATTGATTTTGTTCTTACAAAGAGAAGGTGGAAATCTACGATTCAGAATTGTAAAACATATTCCGGGGCGGAATGTTGATCAGACTATCAATTGTTGCTATATACTACACGATTAAAACTAAAAACGAAGTAATATGAATGTACTAGGTAAAAACTCCAAACCTCACTAAGAATAAAAGCTAAGGCTGCTTACATAAACATAACATACTATATGAGTTTGTATTACATGCACAAAATAAAGAAATACACATGGTAATTTGCAAATAACATAAGCCGTAAATAATAAATATTAATATATAGTTGAATGGCTACGAGCTAAGAGCTAAATTCTATAGGCAATTACAATTTGCACAAAACACAAGTAGCAAGATCTTGAACGCTAACACTAACATGAAAGTTTGCGAAAATATTTTTCACGTACTCTGACAAACTTACTTTAGTCCGGTACTGCACCACGTGTAACCGCTCGCAGGTTTTTTCTGACGATGCGGCCACGCCTTGAGTTCGGCGTACCAATTTCGTGTTAAAATATGATGCAATACTGTGCTGTGCTCAAAGTATGTAGCAACTTAGCACTTGATGGGTTTGATCAAGTACATTGGTCGTACATTAGGGTACGTTTATGCTGCAGCCTCGCTGCTGACACATGGATGCTCGCCCAAGCACCTCGCTGGTGGCTTATAGCTGTGATGCTCGCCTGGACCATTTATCATGCAGCTGCTCACATCTGTGTCATGCTGGCATGAGAGGACTAGTGGTACTCGGTTATTGGTTGTTGAAGCCTTCGCTTTAAGCAAGCATGTTTTCCTCATCTGACAGTGACAGCGATTCATTTTCGACCAAAATGTGGTTTGCAACGTCGTTCCATAATTTATCCAATTTGAATCTGTTGTTGTGTTCTGTATGCCGTTGGTCCCAAATAACTTTGAGTTCAAAAACAGCTGATATAACTGTCTGCTTGAAATCGCCACTCATACTTATGTAAACACTATCTTGCTTATTAACACCGCAAGGTTTGTAATGCAATAAGAGAGGAATAAGTATTGCGGTTGACTGCGGGTGGGGTGAGGAGGAACCAATCACAGCGCAAGTTTAAGGATGCCGGGCGATGGTCCAGGCTCGAAAATCAAAGTAGTTTGTCATCATCGCTGTGGCGAGGGTAGCAGCGTGCAGCGAGGCGAGCAGCGCTGTTGTAGGATAAATGCCACAATAAAGAATGCTAGTTTTGTTTCATCATCGCTAGGCATCCATGTGCACAGCTCGGCGATGTGCAAGCAGCGAGGCTGCAGCATAAACGTACCCTTAGTCGTTCAGTGAAAACTCGCATCTCTGAGCACCAGCGCTGTCTCAAGTCTGGTCTCGTTTCATCATCAGCCAACACAAACGCGATACCGGCGATAAAATCTTTTTTGATGAAACCTCCATTATCTGCAAATCCCCATTCTTTTTTAGCAGAAAGATTCGCGAAGCCATTGAAATTTACAAACACCCTAACAATCTCAATCGAGACGAAGGCTTCCCCTTCCTTCTATGTGGAAAGTGCTAATTCCTAAGCCCCGCCCACCGCCACTGAACCGCGACGGCATTCGCTTATAAATTCTCGCCTTTCTCCTTCCGATCGTTAGACGAGTTTCGCCTCTGGCATGGTTTACACGTTGAGTTACCGTGCTCTTCTATCCCTTCCCCAGCAAAAGAGTTTTGCCTCTGCCGTGGTGTACACGTTGAGTTACCGTGCTCTTTTGCTTTTCCTCCTGATGAAGCCCCTTACGAAAGTGGGCTAAACGTTGAGTTCTTCGACCTCAATCATGACACGGTCCAATCCCGGAAGTCGTTTGTTAGTTAATGACAAAGGCCGTGAAAGCCTCAAAAATCACGTAAATAACCTGGTTGCAACTTTGATATCAGCAAAAACCGTGGATCTGGCCTCTTTAATGGAGTCGCTGTCAAATTTGCAGCTATCACGCTAGGTACAGAGATCGGGTGATCTCACCTTGTAGTAGCTGTAGCAGCTTCCAGCTGATGGTTATGTGGACCTCGGAGATGCTTTTCAAGGTTGTACGGCACCCCTAGGACTCGGGTATCGCCCGAAATTAGGCGTAAGCTGATGAACTTGGTCGTCCTCCGCTTGCTGTCACGATCAGGGCACAAGTGTCCAGCCTTCTGCCAATAAGTGTCAATAGACCGCAAACTGCTGTTTTAGTGGTCTATTTTTAGCTCGCATTGTTCGCCGCTTATTCGCAATGCATTATCGGGATGCGCTGGGATTCACATCGAGCGCGATACATAGTGCGTCCTTAACCTACTGAATACAGCATCAAAGTTACAGGTCAGCTTTACTCCAGCGGGTTTATATTAAAAAGTCTAGTGTGACGAATCAGGCCCGTTACAATCGCTTAACCAAAGACACACAAAAGCTTGAATAAACTGTGCCACTGTGCTAGCCTTGTCTTCCAGAATTGCCATATAAAAGTTTAGAACCTATTTCGCATCGCCCTCAGGAGCTGTCAGCAGCTCGGTGCATTGATACCAGCGAGTGTGTTGACACATCAATTATGTTATATTGACATGCTTTGCATAGGTTGTTTTACATGTTTTAAGCGGCATCGAATAGCTGCCTCCGGATTTCATTACTTAAACCTTGCTATATTATAACGGTAGGATAGATGATAATAGCTATTTAAGTCACAAGGAATGTAAGGACCTATTAACATTTGAGGTAGGCAAGTACAAGCCAAGACGAAGTCGCGGCTTGTTGCCTGCCGAAAATGTTAATAGGCGATACATTCCGAGTTATCTTATTATATTTTTCCCGCTGCTTATCAAAATTTTCCTAGATTTTTGAAAAAATCGTTTGGTTTGTCGCCTGTCACCAGAATTAATTTTCGTGAGTCGTGTTACCTATGACTGTCACATGTCACATACACACTTGCAATTTAGAAACAAAACGTCTAAATCTGCATCTTGCTTTGTTAATTTTATTATCCTAGGAACTTAATAATAGTATTAAGTTCCGTTGTCAAGAAAAAGCAGCAAACAAATATAATCACCGACTTACACGTTTTGTTACTAAGGCTGTATCACTGACTTACATGATCAGCAGCGGGAAAAATATATTTTCAGTTATAGAATATTTACTTTTTTCAAATGCCATATAGGCCGGGAGACTAGCGCCCCTGCTTCCCTAAGGAGAAACCGCCACTGGTTGGCCTAAGGTTTAGAGAGACTATTGCCTTGCATATGTCTCTTCGACTCAATGCAAATTTTTCTTCCTCCATTTTTTCCCAATTTGTCATCTTAGACGTTTCGAAATTTTAATGTGACTTTTGCTGAAGTAGCTAGCTCTATAATTATTACATTTAGTCGTGTTGATATTCTGTTGCTAATCCTGTGGTATCGTTTTCATTAACCACCTCTATTTGCTTGTCCTCAATCTCGATCGATGTTGCGTCTTCTTTATTTGACGTTGCTTTCTCGAGGTCTAATAGTATTCTTTTTAGGTCTTTCATATTATCTGTTAATGATATATCACCGGCAAAGTATAAATTAGACCGGTATTCTCCATTGAAGTGAACTCCCAATTAGGGTTTTAAAACGTCTTCCAATAGATATGTGAAAAGTTTGTTAGAGATGGTATCTCCTTGTCTAATTCCACGTCTTACCGGAACTGTATTTGTTTTTCGAAGGTCTGGACACTGAGGGTTGCAATTTATGGATTAGTTGTATGTGTCTACAACAAATTCTACATCTTTTCAGTGAATTGATTATTGCCCAGTACTCCACAGTGTCGAAAGCCTTTTCACAGTCGACAAAGACTAAATATAGGGGCTGATTATATTCATGGTTTTTTCTATAACTTCTATTGTGTTAAAGTTAAATCGGTCTGCAATTCTTCAAATTGCTCTCGTCTCCTTTTTTAGTATATTAACACTAAGTACATTGGCATCCAAGCAAACATTACCTACAATTTCCAAATGATGTAGGAGATCTGTCCCTTCCATTTGTATTAGTTCTGTTACTAAACTCGTTTGATTGCAGCAGAACTCGGCTCACCGCCTCATTCTGGCAATAAAACTCGCTTCGTTAAGATGCTCATAAGCAAACTTGTATCGTTAATATCTATAATCATCGCACATCGTGCTTCTGTAAATTCTCTCGTCCGGATTTTAGTATTTCGCTGGTTAATGGCTGGTGTGCCTCTTTTTATGAATCTAATTGTGTGAAAAGTTTCGTTTCAGTTTGATATGTGCTACTGTTAATCTACATATACTATATTATTAATTCTGCACCTGAAATTGCTATCTTACATTTCTGATGTGTGATGTAATCTCTGATGCTCTCTCTTTATTCCGCTTCGTATATGATTTCTGTTTTGTGTGTATAATCACTAACTATTTTACGTTGCTAGCGTTGTGATTGGCTATTAATATACAAGAAAAATTTAAGCCCGGTGCGCGTACTTTTACAAATAATTTGGATATGCACCTGCTTAAAAATTCCCAGTGCTAATGTATTGTTTTTTCAACAATTTAAAAATGACCTAAATTTATGAATTATTATTAACATAAATGACTTGGCAAAGTATAATGGCCTACATTTAATGAAGTGTCACTCATCGGAAGCTAAAAATATTTTTAGCTTGAAGATTACTGACCCCAGTTTTTCTTTGAAACATACAAATACGCGGTAATTTAAACAAAGTATTAGATGCAGTTTTAACGTTTTCATATTTGTTTGCAACTTAACTGACTGAATGATTATGTCTCGTAATCCTGCTTCTATGCAGTTATTTAGTGATTATCTAAAATATTTTAATTATTGCAGAGGATGGTTCGGCAAGAGCTGTTTTTTGCTTTACTCTTTACTAAGTTCTTGCTAGATTGTTATAATTTTAATTTCGAAAGAAAAACGTGAAGTAATTTAGAATCTGACATTAGAAAAGTACATATGTACAACTGTATGTTAGGTTGCATAGTGAAATGCGAATTGCAATATATACAGAGTTGGTCACATAACTTGGAGCCCCTTAGTATATTACTTGAGACTGCAACCAAACGTATACATATCATGGCAACACATACCCAATATTTGTATGAAAACATGGCACCTAAGATTGTAATTACTATCACAAAATACTAAAGATATCTAATTTATAGTTCTTTCAGGTGTTGCAAATGAAAACTAATATCCGGCCAGATTTTCTGAAACCTGGAAAAGTTCTCCTCCTATTACAAGGTTTTCCACTTTACTTCCAGGTTTATATTAGCAGGTGCGCATAGGCGGATTTAAGGAGTGGGGGGGGGGGGGGGCACATGCCCCTCCCAGACGCTTAAAATTAGACAAGGAGTGGGCTCACTATAATTACGTTCGTTTTGCTTTGTGTACTATGGAGTATGGAGCATCCATCACAGTACATAGGTACTTATTATGGGAAAATCAAATTATTGCAAGATTCGCAAATTGTCAAAATAGCTTTGAAGGGAGAGCTAATAAACATTTGGCAAGGGATGAGAGAAAATATTATGCCAAAGTCTCCAGCAGATGCCTACAAAACAGCAACGGCGCTGCTATAGTATATTGTATGTTAAGAGCTGAAAGTGCATTCTTGCCGCTTGCGCATGAATATTGCTGGTTGAGGTAAAGCCGAAAGCAGTAATCATGCAAAAGCGGCAAGCGCACTTTTAGCTCGAAATATACATACTATTATTAATGGAAAATCTCATATTTCATTTTATTGCAAATATTAATTGACAATCAAGTTAACATTACTCGCGCAGTCTATTAGACATGTGACGCGATTATTTCGACGAATGACGGGCATTGTCAAGGAAACATTCGGACGTGGCTACCTATTTTGTTCACGCAGAAACCCAAAACGCTCGGTGAGCGGCAAAGTGTTGAAAACGCACGCTCAGCGGCAAATGTCAACTTTCTGTTGTCAAATGACAGTGAGAAAAATCTACTTTCGATGTCAGTCGTCGAAAATAGTTATTTACCTAACAAGTTCGGGAAGTTAATTTTCCCGAATGAGCACTTTGTTTGCAGCACGACCGAAGGGAGTGCTGCATGTAGTGCGAATTCGGGAAAATTCTTCCCGAAAGAGGTAGGTACAATGTTTTTTGTAACGAATAACTCAAAATATTTGAAAAAGTTAAAAAAATATTATTTAGTGTTTTACAACTTTACTGAGTTGGCAGCACAAATTACTAAATTTTTATACGTATCCTAGCACCTGTTAGCTTTTGTTGACGTTTACAGCGCCCCTGGAACACACAATTGCCATAGTTTTTGTGGGAAAGTAAAAAACACCCCGGTGCGGGAAAAGTCATTTTCGGCGCATTGGGAATGACCGGGAAATATGAATTTTGAAATCATGAGTGCAAAAAATATATTAGAACTCTGTGTCAATTGTTGTGCACGTTTCCTGTGACTACTAGCACTGCCGAGCGATCTTTCTCCACCTTACACCGATTAAAAACATATCTTGGCAGCAGAATGAATGACAGAAGATCGTTTGAATGGATTGGTTTTAATGTATATCCATAAAGAGATTTTGTCAAAAATTAACATTAACGAAGTACTGGATATTTTCAGCAGGAAACAAAAGAAAACTGTCGCTAAACTTTCAGGGCTGATTTTTTATGTAAAAATAAGACTTTTTTCGTTTCTAAATTTATTTCCAATAATGCACCCCCTTCGGACTAGAGTGATAACAAAAGTCTCGACTACAATTTTGCATGAAATGCGTGCTCTATTTTTTTGTGTGTCTCAAACCGTGACAGTCTTTGATATTTCTCTGAGTGAATTGATTAATTGAAGTTATAGTGCATTTTAAGTTTGCTTTTGCGTAATTTAATCACAATCATGCCAAATAATTACACTGCACCTGATTACAGTGATATTGTCTTTATTGTGTTTATTTACGGGTACTGTAATGGCAATGCGCGCGCTGCAGTAGTTGAGTACGCCCGTAGATTTCCCATAAGAAGATTGCCTGACAGATCAGCGTTTTCCAATACTTTTCAACGTCTAAGAAAGACAGAATCAACTCCATTGCTGTCGCGAAAAGATGGAATTTTCGCATTTTTCTCATTTTTTTCCTTTTCACTCTAGGGGTGCATTATTGGAAATAAATTTATAGACGAAAAAAGTCTTATTTTTACATGAAAAATCAGCCCTGAACGTTTGGGGGTTTAACTTTGGATCACCCTCTATATGTATTTTTTTTACTATTTTCATATTAACAACCTTTATATTAAAATTACAGGTATATTTCTTACAGTTATTGTTGTGTGTTGTTTATTAATACCAAATTTCAGAACACTTTTCGCCCGTTTGACCCTTGTGCCCCTCCCAGAAAAAAATCCCGGATCCTCCCTTGGCAGGTGGTGCTTATCGAGTTCCCGGACTGTTTTGTAGATATGACCCTAATATGACTTTCAGCGAGCAAACAAGGTTATAGAATCACCTCGCCCTCCTTCACTTTCGGCTTTTTGCGATGTTTTAATTCAGTTTTAAACTTTTAAACTTAAAGTTTTAAAATTTTACTACACTAAGAAATACCCGTTTATTATTAAATTTTTAAGTATAATCTCCATAAATACCTTCCAACCTTCATCGTCGCATATGTATAGTCGTGTGATATCCTAAACAAATGCCCACCTCTATGATAAAGAATCCATATACAAGTATCTGTTGATGATGCCCATTAGCAAGTAAAAAAATCCGTAATAGTCTCCTAGGATGTAAGTAGACACTTCTACAGTGGGTTGGTAACAATTCAGAAAAATACATTCAGAGCTACAGTACATTGAATTCGAATTAAAACTGAATTACAAGAATCGTTCGATTTCTTCAACTTGATGTCGTAAGACAATAGTCTTGCTGAGTGTTCTTTTGCTACCTTTTCCAGATTTGCTTTCGATATTCAATCGACGAATACACATTAAAATGGTCTCTTACCTTAGCTTGAAGAATGTTTCTTCACAATAATAAATAAATTATTCATTTGCACAGCCTATGCAAAACGCTATCATTGAAATCCATTTGTGATGGCGCTTTTAAACACTTTGATTCGCAACATTGAAAAACTCTTTTGTATTTAAAAACCGAATGAATATTTTTACCACTAGTTTACTTCTACTTACGTCGGTTCTTATAACGTGGATCATAGTCAGGATCAACAACCACGCTGTATCTTTTGAACACGTCGTTGACGTAATACGCATTCGCCCCCGGCCGATCCACCCACCAAGCCTTTGCGACTTTGGTCCAGTTGTTCAAAACCCTGTCGTTCAATTCTTCGATCTGGGATTTGTCTGCTGGTTCGTTATCATCCGCAGGAATGGGGTAGCAATACTTTGCTAACGTAGTTTGAGTGGCTCGAGGAACGTCAGGGGTGTGCTCCGGAGCTGATGCTTGAGTTTTGGGAACATTCTTGAGAAAATAATCTTTTGGCGGTCGTGGGGGCAGCGTAAACATTTTGATCGCACTCCAAAACTGACAGCTTAAACGTCAAACTGTATTTTGAATTTTTATACGTTGTTAGAAGCTGAACAGGTTGTCATTGTTTCCTGATACTTCAATAAATTACGAGCGAATGTTTGAACACGAAATAGGTAATCTTGTTCTGAGAGAGGGAAATGTAAGTGGATAGGCACACATTTTCTGGAATAGACCATGTATGCCATTAATACTTTATACAAAAAGAAAGTTAGTACAAAATAGACCTGGATTAGTCCGAATGGAGTCATAAATAACGAGGCAGACTACATCATAGCATCAGATACGATAGTAAAAGACATTATGGTAACAAACGTTTCGACACAGGACGTGATCACAGAGTTGTCCGGGCAAAGGTTACAATTAATACAAAATTGGAAAACGCAAAGTTAATATGAATCAAAACAACGCAATAACTAAAAAATAAGAAAGAATACCAGTAATTAATAATACGAAAATCGTTGTGGACGATTTTAAAATATAAATAAAACTATAGATTTCGTCTTGATCCACTTATATATATTTTTTTTTATTCCCGAACGTTTTCGGCTTATGCCATCTTCAGGGGACGTTCTACAAAATAATTGACAATGAAACAAACTTTATAACATATTAAAAATGACTTACAATTAACAAACAAACAAAATCGCATATAAACAGCACACACTGGCTAATTGCCACGGTGGGTGACTTAACGTTAAACAAAACTATCTCCAAACACTCAGCAATGCTGACCTTCACTCGAAATAATGTAAGATTCTACAAAAAGATTCCCTATTGAAATTATGATCGTTCTCGTTGATATGTACAGCGAAGTTCGATTCAATTTTGGATTTTCTAATGCGTCCCCTGAAAATGGCTTAAGCCGAAAACGTTCGGGAATTAAAAAAATATATATAAGTGGATCAAGACGAAATATATAGTTTTATTTATAAATACCAGCAATAACTTAAGAGTATTCTATAAAATTAAAAAGATTAAATTTGATAACATGTAGACGCAATGAACATCGAATTAGAACAGCATTGATAGCAGTTGTTCAAAAGGAGCAAAAGTGGAGAAAACCCAACGTAAAAAATATAGTGAATAACAAGAAAAACTGTTTGAAGAATGAGAAATGCTACTGCAAAACGAGAAAACCCCCAATTATTTACGCAGAGACACACTGCACACTTAAGAAATCAATCAAAGAAGATATACAGGGTGTCTCAAAAATAATGGGACACCGATTAGCCATAGATTTCTTACGTCATAATAAATCGATTAAACCTAATATACCTTAGTACAAAGTCCCTTCTGTAAGAAGTTATAGGACCTTGAAGTTCAATTTTTTAATTTTTATTTTTTTGTTAATTTACACAAATGTAGAGATTTTGATTTGAATTTTAGTATACGTATTTACTATTATATACTGCAATAATAGGAAAAATTTCATAAACTAGACTTGACTGTAAAGGCCACTTTACCTAACTTTCAAAACTTATTTTAGCTCTAACTTCGTTATCGGTAACAGTTTTTGAAATTTTAGGTTATTATCTGAAAGAGAATTAAAATACACAAAAATAATGTACTCTTAGTTCATAAGCGTAAGAGCAACCCTTTACCTCAAAATGCCCATCAAAGGTTTTTAGTTGTCACTAAGACATGCAATTATCGAGTAGGCATGATTACAAAAACAATGGTCATCTAGTAAAAAACAATGATAAATCAATTAATGATATTAGTGACATAAAAATTTGTTCTCTTATGTTTAAGAAAATGCCGCTACATAACGAATTCTCCAATGCTGAAAGGTTCGTTATGTTGCAGCATTTTCGTAAGCACAAAAAACAAAAAACTGATGTCACCAACGTCATTATTTGATTTCTTGTTGTTGTTTACTAGATTACAATCATTACCCATTGTTTTTGTGATCATGCCTACTTGATAATTGCACTTCTTCATGTCAACCAAAAACCTTTGATGGGCATTTTAAGGTAAACGGTTGCTCTTACGCTTATGAACTAAGAGTATATTATTTTTGTGCATTTCAATTATCTTTCAGATAATAACCTAAAATTTTAAAAAATGTTATCGATAACGAAGTTAGAGCTAAAAGAAGTTTTGAAAGTTAGGTAAAGTGCCCTTTACAGTTAAGTTTAGTTTATGAAATTTTTCCTATTAGTTCAGTATATAATAGTAAGTACGTATACCAAAATTCAAATCGAAATCGCTACATTTGTGTAAATTAACAAAAAAATAAAAAATAAAGAATTGAACTTCAAGGCCCTATAACTTCTTACAGAACGGACTTTGCACTAAGGTATATTAGGTTTAATCGATTTATTATGACGTAAGGAATCTATGACTAATCGGTGTCCCATTCTTTTTGAGACACCCTGTATAGTAAGTAATAGTAGAAATCACAAAAGCACAGTATTAGAAAAATCTTGAAAAACACAATGAGATAAAAACCTTAACAATACTCAAATTAATTACTCTAAGTGCAGTAGGGGTGTTTTCTAGAGAACAAAAATAAGAAAATATACATAAAACTATTTTTAGATATATCGAAGTGAAGATTACGGCTTAACCATGAATATTAAGAAAATGAAATGATAGCTACTAAAAACGACAGCATAAATGAATATAGGGAATCAGCCATCTGAAAAAATCAGAAAGTACTCGCATTAACTATCTAGGAACAGTAGTCACTGATAAAAACAACTACTTATTTCGAAAACAAAGATAAGGATGGAACAAATACGAAGCATGTTCGTGAGTATGAAGAAAATTCAGTTACCAAAACACATATATGAGTATCAATACTAAGATATACTTATAATGGTAAACAATATACTAATATGTGCAAACCGTTTAAATCTACTCAAATATTAACAGCTTAGAATACACCCTATACAGGGTGTCCCAAAATTCGCCTGCCAAACTTTAATAGCGAATTCTAGAACCGGCAATATTCAGAAAACTTTATATAACCATAGGCCGAAAAACCCTTGGTTTTCCGGATACAGGGTGTTAAAAGTGTAGTGCTGAGGATGTTTTTTTTTAATATTTTCGAAACGTTCAAAGATAATTATTTGAAACTTTGTACACCTACTAAACTTTTTCTATTTAAAAAGATAAAGTTACTCTTGGCGATGTAAAATGCACATAGACGGGTAAAACTGGGGGGAGCCAAGGAAAATATTGCCTCAACCTTTTGTGTGGGAGTTGTTACCAATTTTGATAACAAAATGTAGTAGCCTGAAGTTACTCTTGCCTCATGGGCCTATTGTGTCCCAATATCAAGTAAAATCAGGTTTAAACATTTAGATTTTTGATATATCCATATTCGAACTCTAATAATAACAATTGGTAGACCATGGAAAATCTAGTCGTTTAATTTAAATAATTCTGTAACTGATTAAACAAGACAACAATTTAACACAAACGAAACATAATAGAAACTTAATAAAAACATGACTCCAAAACTAACGAACTTAAACTAATCATAATAAATGTGATCAAACTGAGAAAATCGTCACAAAACTTAACAAAGAAAACACTAAAAACAACAAACACAAAAGCGAAACAAAAAGGTACTATTATTAATGCAGTAAGTGTTCGAAAACGTTGCCATATTGTGCAATGCAAAGACGGCCACCATGACAAGCTCTGAAAATGTTGACTCTGTTTTCTCTGATTTGATTGGCCGCATTATTTATCCTTTGTAATAAATCCTCCCTTGTTTCTATTTCATCGGCCGTGTAAATAATACTATTCATAGCCCCCCATAAATAAAAACCCATAACAGTAAGGTCTGGCGAACGTGGCGGCCAGACTATGGGACCGCCTCGGCCAATCCACCTTTCTCGGAAATTTTGGTCTATCCAGGCACGAACAGTTCCGCCGTAATGTACTAGCGCTCCATCATGTTGATAAATAATATTTCTTCGAACATTTAGGTTTACCTCTTCTAAATGCTATCCAAGCATATTTTGAAGAAAATTTAAATATTGAACAGCAGACAACCTATTGGGCATTTCCACGGGACCAATTAGTCCATCGCCAACTATCCCTGCCCACATATTCAGGGAAAACCTATGCTGAAAATTAGAACACCGCACCACTCGTGGGTTGTCGTCAGCCCAGTCACAGAATAATACCCTAAATCAGGATGGCCTCTCTGTGTCGGCGTTTTTGATGTCAGCATACTTAATTTTTGTGACCTTGAAATTGTCCGCCATGATCCTAGTGGTGTGCAGAGGCGGTAAATTCAAAATTATGCGCCTAAATTTTAAACTGAACAGAAATCATCCGTACGTTTAAAGTCCATGCAGTTTATATGGAAACGCACAGTACACCATGTGCCACCAAAAGATCTTTTCTGTGCACTCATATTAAATTAATATTTTAAAACCACTTACACAAAAAACATAACCTTCTAATAAGGGGTCATTGACCGCCACAAGTACACGTGTAAAATATGGAAAACAGCTGACTGCACACCACCAGAATTCGCGCATGCGCAAAGAAAAAACTAGCTACATTTTAAGCCGACAGGCCATTCTGTATTATTCTGTGGCCCAGTGGTGCATATTATGAAAGTTAAATGAGCCGTTTCTTGTAAACGTGGCTTCGCCCATCCACAGTATATTGGGCAACTCATTTAGGTACATTGTACCAGTATCCACTGACTGAATCGCATTCGAGGAAAAAAGTCAGCAGGTATGGTAGTAGAGTACCTAGAGGGGTTCTGGGACACATTTGACCTTGAATTTTTTTCAAGGTCACGGGCCTAGCCGAGGTCAAGCTCATTGGCCTAGTCGGGGTCATTGACCTCGGCCACTTCCGAGAATTTTTTCTAGGTCACGGATTTAGCCTAGGTCAAGGTCGGAGTCATTGGCCTAGTCGGGGTCATTGACCTCGGCCACTTCCGGGAATTTTTTGGGCTAAAAGTGTAGTTTTTGAAATTTTCCCACGCTCGAGCGGATGTGAGCGTCTGGGATGCAGACATGTTCATTCTTGCAGGATGTTAATTCGAGAACAATGAAGCCATTGTTGTCTGGAGATTAAAATGTTCAAAGCTGGTAAAAATAGAACAATGACATCCATTGTTTTAAAATCAGCACGACATTGGACAATGAAGCCATTGTTGTCTGGAGATTAAAATGTGCAAAGCTGTTAAAAATTCAACAATGAAAGCCATTGTTTGAGAAAAATCAGCACAACTGCTAAAGTGAATGCTGTCTTTGTTTGAAAATTTTTTGCTGACGCTGTTAAAAGTCTAATTTTGAAATTTTTACAAGAGTCTCACGATACATTTTGGAGGTAAAAGTATAATTTTTACAAGATTCCCACGATGAATTTTGAGGTTAAGAGTCTAATGCAAGACTTGTGGATGTGAGCGTCTGGGAATGTGCAAGGTTGCTAAAAATGAACCGGATGTCTGGGGTTTCTGAGCAGGTCTGCGCGGGGGTCTGCGCGAGGGTTTGGCGGTAAATTCAAATTCTGCACAGGTTTCGCGGGAAATTCAAATTCTGCGTAGGTTTTGGCGGTAAATTCAAATTCTGCGCATTATTTTGACGGTGAATTTTAAATTATGATCAGTGTTTTTGATGGGAAAATCTGGGAGTGTACAAGGTTGCTAAAATGTATGGGGTCTTTGTCATTATCAGTGTCTATAAATTTGGTAGACAGACAGACAGGCAGACCAACAGGCAGGCAGACAGACAGACAGACAGACAGACAGACAGACAGGTAGGTAGGTAGACAGACAGACAGACAGACAGACAGACAGACAGACAGACAGACAGACAGGCAGACATTCTTAACACCATTTATTGTACAGATTGTGAGCAGTAATAGAAATAGGAGTGAGAGAGATGCCTGTACCAGTTAAGTATAAGTGTCCAAAATGTAAAGGGGAAACCGATCAAGAAGGACGAAAATGTATTTCTTGCACATTGCACGAACATATGAAAGAAAACAGTGGTGGTAAACATTATCCTCAATCATATTTCAGACAATTCTAGCGAATAACTGAACTCAGCTTGGTGGACGCTATCGTCATGAATTTGATTCTTATATATACATCTAACAATTCTGATATCTATTATTTGATAAGAAACTGTTGACGTGTGGTAGTTAATGACCTCCATTATTAGTGTCTATAAATTTGGTAGATAGACATACAGGCAGGCAGATAGGTAGGCCGACAGACAGGCAGACATTCTTAACACCATTTATTGTACAGATTGTGAGGAGTAATAGAAATAGGTGTGAGAGAGATGCCTGTACCAGTTAAGTATGAGTGTCCAAAATGTAAAGGGGAAACCGATCAAGAAGGACGAAAATGTATTTCTTGCACATTGCACGAACATATGAAAGAAAACAGTGGTGGTAAACATTATCCTCAATTATATTTCAGACAATTCTAGCGAATAACTGAACTCAGCTTGGTGGACGCTATCGTCATGAATTTGATTCTTATATATACATCTAACAATTCTGATATCTATTATTTGATAAGAAACTGTTGACGTGTGGTAGTTAATGACCTCCATTATCAGTGTCTATAAATTTGGTAGACAGACAGGCAGGCAGACCGACAGGCAGGCAGACAGACAGACAGGCAGACATTATTAACACCATTTATTGTACAGATTGTGAGCAGTAATAGAAATAGGAGTGAGAGAGATGCCTGTACCAGTTAAGTATAAGTGTCCAAAATGTAAAGGGCAAACCGATCAAGAAGGACGAAAATGTATTTCTTGCACATTGCACGAACATATGAAAGAAAACAGTGGTGGTAAACATTATCCTCAATCATATTTCAGACAATTCTAGCGAATAACTGAACTCAGCTTGGTGGACGCTATCGTCATGAATTTGATTCTTATATATACATCTAACAATTCTGATATCTATTATTTGATAAGAAACTGTTGACGTGTGGTAGTTAATGACCTCCATTATCAGTGTCTATAAATTTGGTAGACAGACAGGCAGGCAGACCGACAGGCAGGCAGACAGACAGACAGGCAGACATTATTAACACCATTTATTGTACAGATTGTGAGCAGTAATAGAAATAGGAGTGAGAGAGATGCCTGTACCAGTTAAGTATAAGTGTCCAAAATGTAAAGGGGAAACCGATCAAGAAGGACGAAAATGTATTTCTTGCACATTGCACGAACATATGAAAGAAAACAGTGGTGGTAAACATTATCCTCAATCATATTTCAGACAATTCTAGCGAATAACTGAACTCAGCTTGGTGGACGCTATCGTCATGAATTTGATTCTTATATATACATCTAACAATTCTGATATCTATTATTTGATAAGAAACTGTTGACGTGTGGTAGTTAATGACCTCCATTATTAGTGTCTATAAATTTGGTAGATAGACATACAGGCAGGCAGATAGGTAGGCCGACAGACAGGCAGACATTCTTAACACCATTTATTGTACAGATTGTGAGCAGTAATAGAAATAGGTGTGAGAGAGATGCCTGTACCAGTTAAGTATGAGTGTCCAAAATGTAAAGGGGAAACCGATCAAGAAGGACGAAAATGTATTTCTTGCACATTGCACGAACATATGAAAGAAAACAGTAGTGGTAAACATTATCCTCAATCATATTTCAGACAATTCTAGCGAATAACTGAACTCAGCTTGGTGGACGCTATCGTCATGAATTTGATTCTTATATATACATCTAACAATTCTGATATCTATTATTTGATAAGAAACTGTTGACGTGTGGTAGTTAATGACCTCCATTATTAGTGTCTATAAATTTGGTAGATAGACATACAGGCAGGCAGATAGGTAGGCCGACAGACAGGCAGACATTCTTAACACCATTTATTGTACAGATTGTGAGCAGTAATAGAAATAGGTGTGAGAGAGATGCCTGTACCAGTTAAGTATGAGTGTCCAAAATGTAAAGGGGAAACCGATCAAGAAGGACAAAAATGTATTGCTTGCACATTGCACGAACATATGAAAGAAAACAGTGGTGGTAAACATTATCCTCAATCATATTTCAGACAATTCTAGCGAATAACTGAACTCAGCTTGGTGGACGCTATCGTCATGAATTTGATTCTTATATATACATCTAACAATTCTGATATCTATTATTTGATAAGAAACTGTTGACGTGTGGTAGTTAATGACCTCCATTATTAGTGTCTATAAATTTGGTAGATAGACATACAGGCAGGCAGATAGGTAGGCCGACAGACAGGCAGACATTCTTAACACCATTTATTGTACAGATTGTGAGCAGTAATAGAAATAGGTGTGAGAGAGATGCCTGTACCAGTTAAGTATGAGTGTCCAAAATGTAAAGGGGAAACCGATCAAGAAGGACAAAAATGTATTGCTTGCACATTGCACGAACATATGAAAGAAAACAGTAGTGGTAAACATTATCCTCAATCATATTTCAGACAATTCTAGCGAATAACTGAACTCAGCTTGGTGGACGCTATCGTCATGAATTTGATTCTTATATATACATCTAACAATTCTGATATCTATTATTTGATAAGAAACTGTTGACGTGTGGTAGTTAATGACCTCCATTATTAGTGTCTATAAATTTGGTAGATAGACATACAGGCAGGCAGATAGGTAGGCCGACAGACAGGCAGACATTCTTAACACCATTTATTGTACAGATTGTGAGCAGTAATAGAAATAGGTGTGAGAGAGATGCCTGTACCAGTTAAGTATGAGTGTCCAAAATGTAAAGGGGAAACCGATCAAGAAGGACAAAAATGTATTGCTTGCACATTGCACGAACATATGAAAGAAAACAGTGGTGGTAAACATTATCCTCAATCATATTTCAGACAATTCTAGCGAATAACTGAACTCAGCTTGGTGGACGCTATCGTCATGAATTTGATTCTTATATATACATCTAACAATTCTGATATCTATTATTTGATAAGAAACTGTTGACGTGTGGTAGTTAATGACCTCCATTATTAGTGTCTATAAATTTGGTAGATAGACATACAGGCAGGCAGATAGGTAGGCCGACAGACAGGCAGACATTCTTAACACCATTTATTGTACAGATTGTGAGCAGTAATAGAAATAGGTGTGAGAGAGATGCCTGTACCAGTTAAGTATGAGTGTCCAAAATGTAAAGGGGAAACCGATCAAGAAGGACAAAAATGTATTGCTTGCACATTGCACGAACATATGAAAGAAAACAGTGGTGGTAAACATTATCCTCAATCATATTTCAGACAATTCTAGCGAATAACTGAACTCAGCTTGGTGGACGCTATCGTCATGAATTTGATTCTTATATATACATCTAACAATTCTGATATCTATTATTTGATAAGAAACTGTTGACGTGTGGTAGTTAATGACCTCCATTATTAGTGTCTATAAATTTGGTAGATAGACATACAGGCAGGCAGATAGGTAGGCCGACAGACAGGCAGACATTCTTAACACCATTTATTGTACAGATTGTGAGCAGTAATAGAAATAGGTGTGAGAGAGATGCCTGTACCAGTTAAGTATGAGTGTCCAAAATGTAAAGGGGAAACCGATCAAGAAGGACAAAAATGTATTGCTTGCACATTGCACGAACATATGAAAGAAAACAGTGGTGGTAAACATTATCCTCAATCATATTTCAGACAATTCTAGCGAATAACTGAACTCAGCTTGGTGGACGCTATCGTCATGAATTTGATTCTTATATATACATCTAACAATTCTGATATCTATTATTTGATAAGAAACTGTTGACGTGTGGTAGTTAATGACCTCCATTATTAGTGTCTATAAATTTGGTAGATAGACATACAGGCAGGCAGATAGGTAGGCCGACAGACAGGCAGACATTCTTAACACCATTTATTGTACAGATTGTGAGCAGTATTAGAAATAGGTGTGAGAGAGATGCCTGTACCAGTTAAGTATGAGTGTCCAAAATGTAAAGGGGAAACCGATCAAGAAGGACGAAAATGTATTTCTTGCACATTGCACGAACATATGAAAGAAAACAGTAGTGGTAAACATTATCCTCAATCATATTTCAGACAATTCTAGCGAATAACTGAACTCAGCTTGGTGGACGCTATCGTCATGAATTTGATTCTTATATATACATCTAACAATTCTGATATCTATTATTTGATAAGAAACTGTTGACGTGTGGTAGTTAATGACCTCCATTATTAGTGTCTATAAATTTGGTAGATAGACATACAGGCAGGCAGATAGGTAGGCCGACAGACAGGCAGACATTCTTAACACCATTTATTGTACAGATTGTGAGCAGTAATAGAAATAGGTGTGAGAGAGATGCCTGTACCAGTTAAGTATGAGTGTCCAAAATGTAAAGGGGAAACCGATCAAGAAGGACAAAAATGTATTGCTTGCACATTGCACGAACATATGAAAGAAAACAGTGGTGGTAAACATTATCCTCAATCATATTTCAGACAATTCTAGCGAATAACTGAACTCAGCTTGGTGGACGCTATCGTCATGAATTTGATTCTTATATATACATCTAACAATTCTGATATCTATTATTTGATAAGAAACTGTTGACGTGTGGTAGTTAATGACCTCCATTATTAGTGTCTATAAATTTGGTAGATAGACATACAGGCAGGCAGATAGGTAGGCCGACAGACAGGCAGACATTCTTAACACCATTTATTGTACAGATTGTGAGCAGTATTAGAAATAGGTGTGAGAGAGATGCCTGTACCAGTTAAGTATGAGTGTCCAAAATGTAAAGGGGAAACCGATCAAGAAGGACGAAAATGTATTTCTTGCACATTGCACGAACATATGAAAGAAAACAGTAGTGGTAAACATTATCCTCAATCATATTTCAGACAATTCTAGCGAATAACTGAACTCAGCTTGGTGGACGCTATCGTCATGAATTTGATTCTTATATATACATCTAACAATTCTGATATCTATTATTTGATAAGAAACTGTTGACGTGTGGTAGTTAATGACCTCCATTATTAGTGTCTATAAATTTGGTAGATAGACATACAGGCAGGCAGATAGGTAGGCCGACAGACAGGCAGACATTCTTAACACCATTTATTGTACAGATTGTGAGCAGTAATAGAAATAGGTGTGAGAGAGATGCCTGTACCAGTTAAGTATGAGTGTCCAAAATGTAAAGGGGAAACCGATCAAGAAGGACAAAAATGTATTGCTTGCACATTGCACGAACATATGAAAGAAAACAGTGGTGGTAAACATTATCCTCAATCATATTTCAGACAATTCTAGCGAATAACTGAACTCAGCTTGGTGGACGCTATCGTCATGAATTTGATTCTTATATATACATCTAACAATTCTGATATCTATTATTTGATAAGAAACTGTTGACGTGTGGTAGTTAATGACCTCCATTATCAGTGTCTATAAATTTGGTAGACAGACAGGCAGGCAGACCGACAGGCAGGCAGACAGGCAGACATTCTTAACACCATTTATTGTACAGATTGTGAGCAGTAATAGAAATAGGAGTGAGAGAGATGCCTGTACCAGTTAAGTATAAGTGTCCAAAATGTAAAGGGGAAACCGATCAAGAAGGACGAAAATGTATTTCTTGCACATTGCACGAACATACGAAAGAAAACAGTGGTGGTAAACATTATCCTCAATCATATTTCAGACAATTCTAGCGAATAACTGAACTCAGCTTGGTGGACGCTATCGTCATGAATTTGATTCTTATATATACATCTAACAATTCTGATATCTATTATTTGATAAGAAACTGTTGACGTGTGGTAGTTAATGACCTCCATTATTAGTGTCTATAAATTTGGTAGATAGACATACAGGCAGGCAGATAGGTAGGCCGACAGACAGGCAGACATTCTTAACACCATTTATTGTACAGATTGTGAGCAGTAATAGAAATAGGTGTGAGAGAGATGCCTGTACCAGTTAAGTATGAGTGTCCAAAATGTAAAGGGGAAACCGATCAAGAAGGACGAAAATGTATTTCTTGCACATTGCACGAACATATGAAAGAAAACAGTGGTGGTAAACATTATTGTTTTTTGTACGATTAACTTGATAAAAGGCTTCCACGAATGGGGCCCCCAATTAATCCACTGCGAGTTCCGGTTCAATGGGATTGCCGGGAACTGCCACTTAATAACCCTAACTTGGGTTCAGTTAGTTGTTGGAGTGAAACAAGACTTAACAAACACGAGTATATTGAGTAACAACGATTACAAACGTCACTGATGGACCGATGGTTTTTTACAAAAGCTTCAACTGTTGTGACACGCTTGGATTGGCCACGCGAAAATAGCGAATTGCGCGTAACCGTAACACAAAACAACCTGGAAACGACTTTACCAGGGAGTTAGACCGAAACGCAAACTAGCACAAAGCATAGCTGAACTTGCTTCCTCGAGGCTCTGAATCTAACTAACTCTGAATTTACAGCGAGACGAACTCGCCAATTCAAGGAGGGGCAAGCTCAAACACTATTGGCTGAGGCGATCCTGCGTAGCCAATCGGAGCATCGCACGTTATTTAGGAAAAATGCTTATTCTAAGAAACCTTAATGCTAAGCTCTCTCAATGAGGCAATTGAACGAAATCCATAAACCCATGATTCCCAAATATGCTAAGTCGGCTTAAGTTCTAGTAGAAAATGTATCCATCCGCTTTAAAGCCATTAAGGGAAGCTTACAAATTCCTTTCCAACATTAACAGAGGCAAACAAATACGGCAAGATGCAAATTTGGCTTTACCACGACCTTTGAATGAGATAAAACAGTTATGACTTGAATTACGTGATTAATTATAATCAAAAAGGTTTTGATGCACGCATCTGTGTGAATCAAACATGCCGCCCCCGAAGTGCCGACTATGGCACGACGTGATTAAATCCCAAAATTAAACTGAAATCTAACACTACAAAATAATCAAATGCATAACAAGAACTAATGACAGATGATAATCCAAGAGTCTTACAGATAACTTACAACTAGCATGAATACAAGCAAAGAAACAACTAAACCTAGCAAAATGTTCAATTAGCGAAAACTACCAACTAAGAGCAAAGTCAATGTTTATTGCCCTTGATCGCAATGATCGTCTTTGGGTAGGATGTACACTTTACGCACCGAGCGTTTCAGGAGATTCCCTCGGGAATCGCGCACTTGCACCACACGCACAACACCATCCGCTCCTAGATATGTGGCCGAAATGATTGCCAGTGGCCAACGGTAGCTTGGAGATGCCTCGTCGTGGACGAGTACCACGTCGCCCACCTGGGGGACTAGAGACGTGCTGGAGGACTTCCACTTAGGCCGGCGCTGCAGGAGGTGGAGGTAGTCCCGGGACCAGCGATCCCAAAACTGCTGGGACAGCCGCTGGACCAGCCCATAGCGGCTGAGACGATTTTCCGGTATGCCCTGGAGTTGGGCTTCCGGAAACGAAGTCAGCTTCCGACCGATCAAGAAGTGGGCAGGAGTAAGGACTTCGGGGAATGAGGCGTCGGTAGGGAGAACACAGAGTGGACGGGAATTTAGTATCGCCTCCACTTGAGTCAGCATGGTGTAATACTCAACGAAAGTTAACTTTGCATTGCAAGATATTTGCCTTAAATAATATTTCAATGACTTTACCCCCGCTTCCCAAATGCCGCCAAAGTGCGGAGAGCGTGCCGGAATAAAATTCCACTTAATGTTATGTTTCGACAATTCTTCCCTTATGCATTGCTCACTAGAGCCTGACAGGATATTTTTTAATTCCGATAGCTGATTTCTGGCACCGGTGAAACAGGTAGCATTGTCAGAAAATATGTTGGAGGGTAAACCGCGTCTGGAGATGAATCTCCTCAATGATGCGATGAAAGCCTCCGTCGTGAGGTTTTCCACGAGTTCAAGATGAATAGCCTTCGTGGCTAAACACACAAATAGGGCTACGTAAGCCTTTACTTCTTTCGCGCCTCGCCCGGATTTGTTTTTTATAAACACGGGACCCGCGTAATCTATCCCGCAATTACTGAAAGGGGGAGAGGGTGTGACACGAGCTTCGGGTAGTGATCCCATCAAGTGTTCATTCATCTTAGGCTTGGCCCGGAAGCATATCACGCAATTGTGTATTACTTTACGTATTAGGTCTTTGGCTCTCACGATCCAAAACTTATCCCGCAATGAGGCCAGTAACACCGAGTGTCCACAATGCAAGAGCCGCAAATGCTCTTGCTTTACGATTAGCAACGACAAAGGGTGACTAGCTGGTAACAAAAGGGGATGTTTCTGATCAAAGCTTAGATTGGAGTTTTCTAGACGGCCGCCCACGCGCAGTAAGCCCTGATCGTCCAGAAATGGGTTTAGAGAAAGCAGCGCACTATTTTTCGGCAATGGCGCTTTTTTAGACAAAACTGCTATTTCTCCGGAAAAGACTTCCGCCTGGGCAATTTTGATCAGGCGGCGAGTCGCGTCCTCCAATTCGTCAATGGCTGGAGGTCCCGACCAGCGCGTTTCGGTGTTTCTGTTTCTCGCGAGACGCAGGCAGTACGCGACTACGCGCTGTAATTTTGTAAAACTGGAATAGCGCCTGAAAAGTTCAAATTCTGGGACGCGATGGTGAAGAGTGGCCACTACTGGGCGCGACTCTTGGGCTGCTAGCTCACCCGAATCAATTTTAACGGGCTGGGGTTTTAAGTCCGCCTGTGACAAAAATTCTGGCCCGTGCCACCACAAGCGTGAGTTGAGTAACTCCTGGGGTAACATTCCCCTGCTAATTATATCGGACGGGTTGCAATTTGTACGCACGTGAAACCATTCTTCCCTATTGCTTAGTTCGTGAATCTCGGACACCCGGTTCGCGACGAACGTCTTCCAATTACTCGCATCCTTATTTATCCAGTGCAGAGTTATGGTGGAGTCCGACCAATAGTACACGCGGTCAAATTTAAATGCGGAGGAATCGAGTATAGTTTTAATCAAACGAGCCAACAGTAAGGCTGCGCAAAGCTCCAAACGAGGCAAGGATATTGTTTTTAATGGAGCGACCCTTGACTTAGCACAAAGCAAATTGGTGGTGACATTACCGCGCGCGTCAACGCAACGTATATACACGGCGCACCCGTAGGCTACAGAACTCGCGTCCGCAAATCCGTGGAGATCTATCGAATTTATGTCATCGCAAATTACCCGTCTCGGAATTGCCAACGAGCCCAAAGAGCGTAATGAAGAATGGAGTTCGTCGTATCTGGAGCGCATCTCCATGGGCACCGTTTCGTCCCATGACAACTTCAACTGCCAAAGCCGTTGCACGAGAAGTTTCAAAGTTAGAGCGCTTGGACCAAGTAGTCCCAAGGGATCGAATATTTGAGCCATACTAGAGAGTATAGCCCGCTTGGTAACTGATTTGCAACAGCTAGGGTTTACTCTGTAACTTAGCACGTCCCGCCGAGTATCCCAAAAAATGCCGAGAGTTTTCTCCGTGGCGTATTCCGTCAAAGAAATGGGCTCCATGCTGCCGCGATCTACACCAATGGCGCTAGCTACTTCACTGTCGTTGGATGCCCACTTTCGCAATTCAAACCCGTACCCCGACAAAGCGCTACTAATTTCGAATTGCGTTTTTATGGCTTCCGCCCTATTTTCAAAACCAGTCAGTAGGTCATCTACATAAAAATCCCGGCTAATTCTTAATGAGGCCTCTGGAAGCGATGCTTCGATTTCCTGGGCGATTTGTATCAAGCACCTAGTTGCTAGGTACGAGGCTGATTTAGTACCGTAGGTGACCGTTAATAATTTGAAGCATTTTACCGCTGAGGTTTTGTCGTCACGCCATAAAATTAATTGGTATTGCGTCTGCGAGGGGTCCACGAGAATTTGCCTATACATTTTGGCGCAATCTGCTTTCAGCACGTACTTGAATTGCCTAAAGCGACAAAGAATTGCAAACAACGACTGCTGGACCACTGGGCCCTTATGTTGAAGGTCGTTACGCGATACTCCGGAGGAGGACGCACAACTGCCGTCAAAAACAACGAGATGTTTGGTCGTTGAACTGTCCTCCTTTATGACTGGCAAATGTGGTAAATAAAACCTAGGATGAGGAAGGCTCGCTTCGTCGTCCACCTTGCTCAAGTGACCAAGCGACTCGTATTCTTTGAGAAATGCGGAATACGCGGTTTTCAACTCGGGATTTTTTGACAATTTGTTTTCTAATGAATAGAAACGCTTTAACGCTATACCGCGCGAGTCTCCCAGCGATGGAGCATCTTTCCTGAAAGGTATGCTCACGATGAACCTACGCGGCTCCGACGACGCCCGTTTCGTAGTCGATTGAAAATGGTCTTCGCAAAATTTGTCATCAGCAGAGAGTCGGCCTGATGAACCGTAAGCCCCCTCGATTTCCCAAAATCTCTGAATGCCGTGCTCGATGCCGGCTACACTTAAATGAACTCTATTTGAAAGCATGAGCGCTCGATTTTCGATGTTCATGTTTCCGCCTAAAACCCAACCAAAAAGAGTTTTTGTTAAGAATGGCTTCTCTGGGCCCAATTTCACCTGTCCCTGACAGAGCACTTGCCAAAAGACATTCGCGCCTAATAAAAGATCAATCTTTCCCGGTGTATTACAATCTGAATCGGCTAGCACAATGTTTGGTGGGATCTTCAAATCCCTCAACGAGAAAGCAAGGGCCGGCAGAGGGTCCGTAATTTTGTCTAACACAATACAGCTCAAAATGTCCTCGTATTTCCCGTTACGGGAGCGGATTCGAACGTTTGCTCTGAATTCAGCGTTCAGAGCCCTGGCACCAACACCCGACAGTGAGGTGATATTACCTCGTTTCTCAATTTTCAAATTTTGACACAAGTCGGCGCTAACTAAGTTAAGTTGGGATCCGGGGTCCAAAAGAGCTTTTGCCCGGGAAAATGACCCGGAGGATCCTTCTACGAATACGCTAACCGTGGACAATAAAACTTGCGCTGGCGCCGCGATTGCAGGACGGCTACAAGCTGCTGAAACGGATGCGACGGGTGCCTCGCTCGGGGAGACGGCCCCGACCTCCCGTGCGTCACTGCTGGATTCTGGCGGTCCAGGACGCGGCGACGAAGTATTTTCGTGCGCGTCGCGCTTTGGACGCAAACACAGTAAAGTATGGTGCTTTTTTCTGCATACGCGGCATCTCGACGATGTGCATTTTACCACGAAATGTCCGGGCTTGAGACAATTGTTGCATAATTTCAAACGACGCGCCTCTTCGATACGAGCGTTTACCGACAATTTTGAGAATGATTCGCAAGCGCTAATCGAATGATTACTATTTTTGCAAAAATCACAAGAGTGATTACCTTGCTCTCTGGCTACATGAGCGCGTGCATGACCTTTTTGCTCGGATCCCTGATTTCCCAAACTCGAACCTATTTTCGCAGCTTCCAGCGAACCTAATAAGTGACTTTTGCTCTCTAAAAAATCTAACAACTCTCGCAAAGTAGGAAATTGTCCGGCATGTTTGCATAATTCCCAGTCAGTCTGCATTGCTGAGCTGAGCTTCGAAACTATGATATGTATTAGTATGGTGTCGAGTGTGGGTTCCCCGTACGCCTTTAAAATTTCCAAAATTCTAACTACACTATCGAGCAGCCTTTGAACAGACGAATGTGAATCCTTTTTTACGTTCTCTAAACTGAATAACGCATTTATGTTTGATTTTACGATCAGTTTCTTATTTTCAAATCGCTTGACTAGAATGTCCCAAGCAATGGTATAGTTATCGTTGGTAACTTTTAACGACGAGATTGAACTAGCAGCTTCTGCCTTAAGGGAAGAAATCAAATAGTAAAATTTCTGAACGTTGGTCAAATTAACGTTGTTATGAATAAGCGACGTAAAGGAGTCATGAAATTGAACCCAATTCTCGAATTTCCCCGAAAAGGAAGGCAAATCTAAGGGTGGTAATCTTAATCCAGCGAGCTCTCCTGAAGGGCCACTTTGCGAAGAATTTTGACCTACATTCGGTTTTATACCCGAACTGATCTTATTTTTTGATAAGAATTCCTTTACTGCGCTACTAATCTCGCTAAAATGAGTCATAAAAGAGTCAAATTCATTGAAAAGTTCATCAAAGTTTTCAGCGTCGGCCTCCATTAGGCCCTCCATTGACTTCTTATACTCATCCAACAAATTTTGGAAACAACTAAACTCTTCTGACAAGTTGCCGACCTCGTGAGCCTTCACGGGGCTGGACGAAGAAATTCTATGAAATAGAGTTTTGAAACGATCTACTTGGGCTTTTATGAATTTGCAACGAGTGGTTAAAGTGCGAGTTTCCGACATGACCGCTGATGTCGAACGAGATTCCACCATGACTGACACAAGCAAAAAACAGCACTAAACGAAGGTGTAATGGAAAAGGACTTACTTTTGATTTGAGAACGTAGTAACTTCTTGACGAACAGAAAACCAACCCGCTGCCGATCGCTGCCGCTTGACGTGGGACCTGGACTCGGTGTAAGCTCTCGATGGTTGAATTTCCTGGTGTTGGCGAAGCTTCTTGACGCTCTCCGACGAAACGATGTTGGAGCAATTGCATCCACCAGCTACTGGAAACTTGTACACTCGCGTTTTTTAGCTTCTTCCACATCCGGCTCGAAGGACCAATGTTTTTTGTACGATTAACTTGATAAGAGGCTTCCACGAATGGGGCCCCCAATTAATCCACTGCGAGTTCCGGTTCAATGGGATTGCCGGGAACTGCCACTTAATAACCCTAACTTGGGTTCAGTTAGTTGTTGGAGTGAAACAAGACTTAACAAACACGAGTATATTGAGTAACAACGATTACAAACGTCACTGATGGACCGATGGTTTTTTACAAAAGCTTCAACTGTTGTGACACGCTTGGATTGGCCACGCGAAAATAGCGAATTGCGCGTAACCGTAACACAAAACAACCTGGAAACGACTTTACCAGGGAGTTAGACCGAAACGCAAACTAGCACAAAGCATAGCTGAACTTGCTTCCTCGAGGCTCTGAATCTAACTAACTCTGAATTTACAGCGAGACGAACTCGACAATTCAAGGAGGGGCAAGCTCAAACACTATTGGCTGAGGCGATCCTTCGTAGCCAATCGGAGCATCGCACGTTATTTAGGAAAAATGCTTATTCTAAGAAACCTTAATGCTAAGCTCTCTCAATGAGGCAATTGAACGAAATCCATAAACCCATGATTCCCAAATATGCTAAGTCGGCTTAAGTTCTAGTAGAAAATGTATCCATCCGCTTTAAAGCCATTAAGGGAAGCTTACAAATTCCTTTCCAACATTAACAGAGGCAAACAAATACGGCAAGATGCAAATTTGGCTTTACCACGACCTTTGAATGAGATAAAACAGTTATGACTTGAATTACGTGATTAATTATAATCAAAAAGGTTTTGATGCACGCATCTGTGTGAATCAAACAATTATCCTCAATCATATTTCAGACAATTCTAGCGAATAACTGAACTCAGCTTGGTGGACGCTATCGTCATGAATTTGATTCTTATATATACATCTAACAATTCTGATATCTATTATTTGATAAGAAACTGTTGACGTGTGGTAGTTAATGACCTCCATTATTAGTGTCTATAAATTTGGTAGATAGACATACAGGCAGGCAGATAGGTAGGCCGATAGACAGGCAGACATTCTTAACACCATTTATTGTACAGATTGTGAGCAGTAATAGAAATAGGTGTGAGAGAGATGCCTGTACCAGTTAAGTATGAGTGTCCAAAATGTAAAGGGGAAACCGATCAAGAAGGACGAAAATGTATTTCTTGCACATTGCACGAACATATGAAAGAAAACAGTGGTGGTAAACATTATCCTCAATCATATTTCAGACAATTCTAGCGAATAACTGAACTCAGCTTGGTGGACGCTATCGTCATGAATTTGATTCTTATATATACATCTAACAATTCTGATATCTATTATTTGATAAGAAACTGTTGACGTGTGGTAGTTAATGACCTCCATTATTAGTGTCTATAAATTTGGTAGATAGACATACAGGCAGGCAGATAGGTAGGCCGACAGACAGGCAGACATTCTTAACACCATTTATTGTACAGATTGTGAGCAGTAATAGAAATAGGTGTGAGAGAGATGCCTGTACTAGTTAAGTATGAGTGTCCAAAATGTAAAGGGGAAACCGATCAAGAAGGACGAAAATGTATTGCTTGCACATTGTACGAACATATGAAAGAAAACAGTGGTGGTAAACATTATCCTCAATCATATATCAGACAATTCTAGCGAATAACTGAACTCAGCTTGGTGGACGCTATCGTCATGAATTTGATTCTTATATATACATCTAACAATTCTGATATCTATTATTTGATAAGAAACTGTTGACGTGTGGTAGTTAATGACCTCCATTATCAGTGTCTATAAATTTGGTAGACAGACAGGCAGGCAGACCGACAGGCAGGCAGACAGACAGACAGGCAGACATTCTTAACACCATTTATTGTACAGATTGTGAGCAGTAATAGAAATAGGTGTGAGAGAGATGCCTGTACCAGTTAAGTATAGGTGCCCAAAATGTAAAGGGGAAACCGATCAAGAAGGACGAAAATGTATTGCTTGCACATTGCACGAACATATGAAAGAAAACAGTGGTGGTAAACATTATCCTCAATCATATTTCAGACAATTCTAGCGAATAACTGAACTCAGCTTGGTGGACGCTATCGCCATGAATTTGATTCTTATATATACATCTAACAATTCTAATATCTATCATTTGATAAGAAACTGTTGACGTGTGAACTAGTTTGAATCTGTCAGTCTCTCTAACTGGCTGTTTACCTGTCTAGCTGTTTACCTGTCTAGCTGTCTACCTGTCTAGCTGTCTACCTGTCTACCTGCCTGGCTGTCTGACTGTCTACCGCTTACATACTTGTGACAATAATGAAAACGAATGTAGCGACAGAACTTATTAAAACTAAAAATATTATAAGACAGAAAGTTCGAGCTCTTAAGGAGGGTAAGTTGGTGCAACAACAGCTCCTCGGTAAATTTTTTAAACCTGTTACCGAACAAATACAAAGTGCTGCAAAAGAAATCAATACAAAAGAGAATCCTCCATCACAATTTAAGCCTTTCAAATTGAAAAAGAAAGAGAAAGTTAAATACAATTATGATGAAGATAAATATCTTAAAAGAAAAACTAAATACGATTATGACGCGGATGATGACGATGATGAATATATCAATATATCAAATCCTCCAAAACTAGAATTATTTACACCAAAACCGGCTGATGAAGTATTGTGTGAATCCACCGAAGATGAACCTAATACAACTACAGCAAACAAATTTCAGCCGCAAGCTATAAGTTCTTTCTTAGAACAGTATGACGACCTTCCTAGGAAATATGTAAGCAATTATCTTATAGAAAGACCAAATCTAGGGAGGTATGGAATTAGATATGATTTTGATAAAAACCAATTTTATTTTGGTGGAGATGAGCTAGATATAAAGGGATCAGATATAATTGTTAAAAATGTGCACTATGAAGGTACGCCTGGTTTGTACGAATTACTATTTAAAAACGATCCTCAAATAACTCCAACGCTGACAGATAGAGCAAATTATAATGATATCATAAACAGAACAAATGCAGCGCATAGAAATTTTGATAAAAATGATCAGAAGGTAGGTTTCAACCAAGCGAAATACAAGAAATTTATAAAATCTAACCTGTCATCATCACCCTCGCCATCATCGATATCGTTAAGGACTACAAAGCTTACTGGTAAAGGTATGCAGCAAATGTATAAACAAGTTAGCAATAAACCATTGGATTATGTTTACTGGGATGATCCGAACGAATTAGTTGATCGATTAAAGTTACTGTATGCCTCTCAAGCATCTGGCCATACAAATCATAGAAATAAAATTGTTAGTATAATAGAAGAGTTAAAAGAGGCAGGAATAATTGAATAAATCCAGTTCGGAAACAGCACGAAGAGATCCTCCAGACAGAGATGACAACAACACCTCTACCACAATAATTGACTAGTGTATTATATATATTTGTAATAATTTTATACATGTATATTAGACAAATAAAATACAATTATATTTACAATTGTCGTTTTATTACACCGTCGTGCCCATAAAACCGTTACAGGAACAGCTGTCTGTCTGTCTGTCTGTCTGTCTGTCTGTCTGCCTGCCTGTCTGTCTGTCTGTCTGTCTGTCTGTCTGTCTGTCTGTCTGTCTGTCTGTCTGTCTGTCTGTCTGCCTGTCGGTCTGCCTGTCTGTCTGTCTGTCTGTCTGTCTGTCTGTCTGTCTGTCTGTCTGTTTGTCTGTCTGTCTGCCTGCTTGTCGGTCTGCCTGTCTGTCTGTCTACCAAATTTATAGACACTGATAATGACAAAGACCCCATACATTTTAGCAACCTTGTACACTCCCAGATTTTCCCATCAAAAACACTGATTATAATTTGAATTTCCCGCTAAAACCTAGAGAGAATTTGAATTTACCGCCAAAACCTGCGCAGAATTTGAATTTCCCGCCAAACCATCGCGCAGACCTCCGCGCAGACTCCCGCGCAGACCTACGCAGAAACCTCAGACAACCGGTTTATTTTTAGCAACCTTGCACATTCCCAGACGATGACTCACATCCGCAGGTCTAGACAGGTCTGACAAAATGTTTTTAAACAAGTTTGAGATTTTCTCTTATACAAGTTTTTATCCGGCAAAATTATACTGTCCCTCACCATTGAGTATAGCAACCTTATTAATTAGAGTATTTTTTACTAATATATTGCAGTGATCTAATAGCTTTTTACTTGGCTTTATTTTATTTAATTCTTATTCTCTGGGTTTTATTTTAAAATTTTGATATCTTACCTTTTTGCGCACAGTCTTTAGCATTGTAATAACCTTAGTTATTCGACTCTAATCGACTATTAAAAAATCAGATTAAGACATAAACCATGAATACCGGATATAGGACAATTGTATATATTAAGTAATTAATAACTGCCTGTATCATGCGTTTAACAACTTTGTTAATAATATTAGTTAATTCAATTTTAGATTAATATTACTGTCAGTTTATATCTTCTATTCGTCAGATATCTCTGCTACAACTATGCTCTGGACTATTTACAAATACCGTTGTAAGAAATCGAAATTCCAATGATAAAACTACACCACCACCACTCCTTTTAGTAACACTATTTTAAGCTGCTTTTTATTTTTGTGGAGATTTTTCAAAATGTATTATCTGCTAATATTTTCTTTAAGTATTTTATAAATATCTCTCTACCGGATTGGTTTGCAGATGTCTTAGACTGCAAAAAAAAACAACAACTTTTATGGCGTGCTGTATTGTTGTATTTATAAATCTCGCGTTTTTAAAATAAATTGTATTATCTGCTAATATTTTGTTTGGTTTTCCAAATTCTATAAAATATTCATTTACATAGCGTTCTTAAAACCAAGGGCGCTAACACAAGATGTAAATAAACCATAACATTCTTAAATCCAAGGTGCTAACACAAGAACAAAGAAGGTGTTTGTTTTTGCGATATGCGGAAGTTGCTGAATCGGATAAACTGAAAAATGTCGGGTGGTAGACACGATTATTTTATCGCCCCTGTTTTGTATTATAAAATTCTGCTAAGACTCCGCTTCCTACCATTTTTTTAGTGCTGGAATGTGTATAAGATTGGCTAAAACTACAGCAAACTTTTTAACCTGGAAGAGTATTTTTTACTAATATATATTGCTGTTCGATATTTGACAAGGCCCGGTTTACAAGTTTTCTGTCTGTCTGTCAGCAGTGCTTTCGAACCTATATTAATACAATCTAATCTTACGGATCTTGTGTAAAAGAAAACAATATGCAATTAAATAGTACTGTTGCTAATATCCAAAATTTTTAACTCAGTTTACACTCCGAACTGTAACCTGTAAATCTCTACAGCAAAATAATATTTCTTTATGAACTTGCTTATTGCTAAAGTGAGGGGATGCTGTACATAAATCCAAGCGAAATAAATAACTATCGGCTCGAGACTGTGTATTTAATAAAGTACGGAAAAAAACACGTAATATTTACTTTGCTTACAAACAATGTCTCTAACACCCCAACACCTTGTTAAATACTGTCTACCGCTTAAACAGTCCTCCAGCGGGATCGAACACATTACCTATCTACTAAAAGATACTTCCAATCGGCCTATGCGAGTTTCAAAAAAGTTAAATATCCAGACATACATCTCGTTGAACGCGTAATAAAACAAAAACCTAACAAGGTATTTAAAATGGTTTGGATTTTCATATTGCATCTTTTTAGCTGGAAATAATTCGATATATACTATTAGACCACAATTAATTCGGTTTACTTTTTGCAACCTTGCACATTTCTCAAACAATGGCTTCATTGTTTAATTGCGCAGAAGATAAACAAGCAGGCAGGCAGGTTTCCACAAGTCTGACATTTCCAGACAATGACTCACATCCGGTATAGGAATTTCAAAATTAGACTCTTAACCTCAAAATTCATCGTGGGAATCTTGTAAAAATTAGACTTTTACCTCCAAAATGTATCGTGAGAATCTTGTAAAAATTTCAAAATTAGACTTTTAACAGCGTCAGCAAAAATTTTCAAACAAATACAGCATTCAATTTAGCAGTTGTGCTGATTTTTTCTCAAACAATGGCTTTCATTGTTCTATTTACCAGCTTTGCACATTTTTAATCTCCAGACAACAATGGCTTCATTGTTCTCGAATTTCGTGCTGATTTTAAAACAAGGGATGCCATTGTTCAACAACATCCTGCAAGAATAGACATGTCTGCGTACTCAGACGATGACTCACATCCGGTCGAGCCTGAGAAAATTTTTCATTGTTCTATTTACTGATAACATCCTGCATGAATAGACATGTCTGCATCCCAGACGCTCGAGCGTGGGAAAATTTCAAAAACTACACTTTTAACCCAAAAAATTCCCGGAAGTGATCGAGGTCAATGACCCCGACTAGGCCAATGACCCCGCCCCCGCCCGTGACCTTGACCTCGACTAGGCCCGTGACCTTGAAAAAAGTTCAAGGTCAAATGTGAGCCAGAACGCCTCTAGGTACTCTACTTATGGTTTCCTGAACTCTTTGATAATGGTATGGATGAGCACATTGCCTTATCAACATCCGTCCAATGTAAAATAAAAGAAGTTGTTAAAATAAAACTGCTAATTAGGTACCTAATCTTCATGTTATTACTGTTGAACGGGGTACGTTCGTATTTCGGGATACGGTTCTAATGCTTATTTGAGGGTCGTTTTCAAAATACTCCAGAACATTTTCCAAATTATGTACTGCTAGTAGAGGTCTTCCCTGACCTCGAACACGTTGAAAATTTCCATGATCGGACAAGTTTCTGTGGATATCGGCGAAAACTTGTCGCCAAGGGAGTAATCTGTTCGGAAATCGCCTCTGGTACTCTCGTTCAGCAGCTCGGGAATTGCCATTGCAAAACCCATAGACGAAGTGCATATCTGCAAGTTCTCTGTTTGTCAGGTGTGCCATTTTAACCTAAACAAGCTATAATAATGTAATAATAAATAATAATGAGGTAAAAATGCAGCAATACAACACTTTCATCACCAAATATCAAATTAAACAAATAAAATCTACATACATTTTCCATGGCTTACTAATTATTATTGGATTTCGCTCACGGATATACTACAAAACATAATTATTTAAAACCGAAACGGGACACAATAGGCCCATGGGGCAAGAGTATCTTTTTGTTGTCAAAAACTTCAGGCTATTACATTTTGTTATCAAAATTGATAAAAACTCCCACACAAAAAAGTTGGGGCAATATTTTCCTTAGCTCCTTCCAGTTTTACCCGTTTATGTACATTTTACATCGCCAAGAGTAATTTTATCTTTTTAAGTAAAAAAAGTTGAGTAGGTGTACAAAGTTTCAAATAGTTATCCTTGAACGTTTCGAAAATATTAAACAAAAAACATCCTCAGCACTACACTTTTAACATCCTGTATCTGGAAAACCAAGGGTTGTTCGGCCTATGGTTATATAAAGTTTTCTTAATATTTCCGGTTCTAGAAATCGCTATTAAAGTTTGGCAGGCTAATTTTGGGACACCCTGTATAAAGTTAATGTATCAAAATTAACATTACTGTTTACCAGCAGAACAGAAAACACCAATAACGCATATTTGCAAATTACAAAGCTTACATGAGCACGAGTGACAGCAAGAATTAAAGTTCACATAAGCAAGCAACAATCGAAGAAATTTGACCGATCTTAGTCGAGAATAATGGCATTCTTCCACAACGAACCACACAGTCTCCGAATCTTCAGATGCAAGCGAGCGTCAAAGCGGAGACAAAAAGGTACGTCGCGAGAAGTGAGATTATCAGCACTACAGAACGTTATGGGAGAAACAGCCCATAAGCCGAACAAGAGCTGACAGGAGACATTTTAACGCATTCAGATATCGAGGGTAAAAAGGTATGAAAATTTACCAGCAACGACTGGTGGAACGTATGAGTGCCTGCCACGACGAAACGGTCAAGACGAGAATCGCGGTGCAGAAAATAAAAAAAATACGAAATGTAACTATAGCCCAAAACAAGTAGGATTTAGCTCATAACAGCTTAATGAGGATGTACTTGTGAATGAATGAAAATCAACTGAAAATAACGTTGAATATAAAGAAAAGCAAATTACAATACTTGTGTCACGTTGTGCAGGAAGAAAAATGCGTAAAGCATCTTTAGTCACTTGCGGAGCTTAAAACGCTCGCTCACTCGCGTTTTAGCTTTACCCCACTCGTGACGAAAGACTAGCTGTACGAACTTGTATCGTAAATTACTAATTTAGAAAAACTGAGCAAATTAATGTGAACTATAGGCAACCAAAGTATATAATATAAAAGCAGGCTACAATAAACGGTCATAACTCCCCGCTAGATTTTCCATAACTGTTATGATAAACAATAGAAGCACAAAAGGTACTAGTCTAATACCTTTAGTTTATATCCTCATTTTAAAGTTTGAGCATATTTTCTTAAGCTACTGCGCTTGATTAAAACTGCAAATATTTGGTAACACTGAAAATCAAGGAAATAGTTTTTTTCTACGACCACTACTAAAAGTAGGCCTTTTAGCGCTAGCTTTTTTTACATAAAGTGACGTTTTATAATTTAGCGTGTTAAAAGTGTAATCAGCTGGTTACTTTTAGCCCATGTGCTATTTACAATTTCGAACTGTAAGTAAGGTTGTAAAGTTATTCTAGTTACTTCTTGCATTAGAGGTAAAGTGTTTTTTAAATAATTAAAGCGTTAGGTAATGAATAAAGTTCAATGTGTACATTTATAATTACCTTTGATAACTGACTCTGACAGATACTGGCTCCAGAAACATTCACCTGCGCGTCAAGGCAATCTCTTTATTATGACATAAATTATAACTGTCATAAATGCAAACCTTTGTTAAATCGACATTTATGGATTAATAACAGTAAATTTAAGGCCGTAGAAAAAATATTGTGTGCAAAAATCGTGCTAAAAGTGTTACTGCACTCGAGACGTTACGAAACTCAGCCTTCGGCTTCGTTTCGTAATTTTCATGTCTCATGCATAAACGGCCACTTTTAGATAGCTATTATACAGTTTTGCTTCAGTAGTTTAGTTGGCTAAATTTTATTTACAATACAAAAACTGTTAAAATCAAGTGTATAGATTGTCATCCTTTTTTACACTCCAATTTTTGGAAAGTATTGCAATGCCAGAAGTTTGTTCAATAAAGTTTCTCAACAGTCACTAATCTCTGTCTAAATTAAATATAAATTGATAATCTGACATTTCAACATCATAATGCACCTGCTGCTCAATACATATAGACAACCAATAAATACAAAATGAGCTCTAGCTATATATAAGGAAAAAACGTTTCACTTTATTAAAAAACGGCATGGTTTTGCTACAGGCAGCAGTTTTAATCATACTAACCCACCATGCCTGCCAGGCATCTTCTGCAAACCGGAGCGTCCCTTCGTTGCACTTCGTGGATAAAAGGGCGCTGCAGAGGTCTCACGAAAAGTCACAGGGAGAAAAGTGGATGGAGGCCTTCTTCGGCAAGTATTCGAAGTTCGACCAAATCCCATCGCTAGTCAGTCTGTTGAACATGGTTTCTGTATACCACTTGGATGGGTGCACGCCCGTGATTCTCTACGACGACGCCATCCAGGACAATAACGCATTGTTGCTGGGGGAGCTGTTTAAAAGCTACCCGATTTCATACATACACGGAAAAATCGACAAGAACTACGACGTGGTGGAGAATGCCATGCTGAATTCACTGGATAACAAGTGCAGCAGCTACATTCTGTTCGTGGAGGACGTCATGAGAACCCGCGACGTGATAGGGGCCCAGAGCAAAAATAAAGTGATCATTGTTGCGAGGTCTTCCCAGTGGAGGGTGCACGAGTTCCTGGCCAGCGAGTTCTCTCAAAGCTTCGTCAACCTACTCGTCATAGCTCAGTCGGAGAAAATTACCAGTGGGGTGGAGGTATAATGCATAAAATAATATAGTTTCAATGATGGATTAACACTTTAGTTGTCTGTAATGCAATTAGCATTAAATTAAACAACGCCGACACTGTAGAAAGGGGTACAGATAACAAAGTGTTTGCTAAAATATTTTTATTCTAAAATGCAATTTGCAAATATTAAAAATAATTTTGTTTAAAATGACAGCTATAATATATCTTTCAACTAGAAGAAATAATTACGATTATCTACTACTTAGTATCAATGAATGCTTATACATACTCTATCTGCTTTTAATGGAAGTCTTATTTAAACTTGAAATCCGCTAAAATAAAAGGATGGAATTAAAAATGTCATCAAAAGTATACACAGGCTTGCAGATGCTTTTCTAATATATTGCGTAGAAATTCCCATGGTAGTTTCTACGCAGCATACCAGAAAAGCATCTGCAACATCATCTAATTTTACTCCATGTGACCATGAACAATGTTTTCAGTCCGTCAAATAGTTTTTAAGTAAAGACTCCTTCCACATTTTTCAAGATGCTAATCATGTAATCATTGTACCGATCTCTTTGATGTTTTGACAATGATAATTCATACAATTCTACAAATATTCTTCCAGTACAACCATCACATCCAGCATACTGTGTTTTCCAGCTCCATCTTTGCATCTGCTGGTTGACATTGAGTTTTGAGTTTTTTTGGCTTTTAGCTTATGATACAAAGTTTCCCATTCCTTTTTATTCTCTTTAAAATTCGATGTTCCAATCCATTTAAAATTTGCACCTAAGATATTTTTCTTTTTCTGTTTATATGAGAGCCTTCTAACAACGGCAGCCTTGTTCGTCTGTTTCATAAACACTTTATTCGCGGATATTTGCTTTGCCGTTAGCGGATGGAATTGCCAACGTTAACTGTTTCAGCTTTCACACCTTTATAAGACCGGCCGTAAGTAAATAAAGCAGACGAATGCGGTTTATGTCATGAACACCTAAATAACATTATTTATCACGAACTTGTAAACACACTTATCGAGCCTATTTCTTTGAAGCTCTTATTACCAAATCGGACCTGAAATAAATTGCAAAATTATAACTTGAATAAACAAATGGACATTCGAGCTCTAGATTCAAGTGACAGACTTATGTTGCGTATGGAATTTTAGTTCAAACTTTACTGTCTCCTCGAGCGTTTCTGCCGAAAATTCAATTGAGTTTAATTTTTAAAACACGGAAAACCATGTCGTCAAAGCGTAAAGTTTCTGCTTCAAATTTGCCAGACAAAAAACGCAAAAGGTTTTGGTTTTTTGAAGTTGCATAGTATAAATAAATCTAATTAATGGAACCTAACCCCGTTTTTATCATTTATGTGTTTACTTGCGCATCGGGGTTTTGCGCTTCGCGAAATTCTTCTGGAACGTAACCCCCCCGAACGGCGAGGTCTGACTGTACTTTTTTATTGCTGACATGTTCGGTCCAGGATATTCTTAATTATCGTCTTTAGAGCTACATTTCGAATGCCTCTATACCTTTTTAACTTCAAATTGGGATTAATCAATTTCAAAATGGGAATAAACAATTTCAAAATGAAGTAAACAATTTCAATTTGAAAATAAACAACTTCAAATTGGGACTAATCAACTTCAAATTGAGAAAAGCTTTTTGTTAACGGTAGTCTTTGGAAAATGACGATTACATGGTTGTGACAGAACGGAACACCAGCAACAACTAACAATAATTAGTTCCGTCCTGTCACAACCATGTAATTGTCATTTTCCAAAGACTACCGTTAACAAAAAGCTTTTCTCAATTTGAAGTTGATTAGTCCCAATTTGAAGTTGTTTATTCTCAAATTGAAATTGTTTATTTCATTTTAAAATTGTTTATTCCCATTTTGAAATTGATTAGTTCCAATTTGAAGTTGAAAAGTTATAGTTTTTTGCTGGAGGCTGTTGTTATTGTCCAGGTTTCAACTCCGTAGTGGAGAGTAGGGAAGACATAGCAGCTTAGGAGTCTGATCTTTGTTTCCATATTTATTTCTCGACTCTTGAGTAATTTAGACAATTTTAAAAAAAGCTAGCTAGCCTTTTCTATCCGACACCTTATCTCTAGCGAGTGATCCCATTGCTCGTTAATTGTGCTGCTATGGTACGTGAATGTGTTAGTTATTTCTATTTCTTTTTGATTGACGAATAGTTTGCCTTGTTGGATAGGATTTTTGGTTATCACCATGTATTTCGTTTTCTTTATGTTTATGTTGATACCAAACTCGCCACTATTTTTGATACTTTATTCATTAGCTCTTGCAAATCGTGTAAGTTTTTTGCTAATATTACTGTGTCATCAGCGAATTTTATGTTGTTGATTCTTTCTGCATTTACTCTTATTCCTATCGAGGTATTGTGTAATGCTTGATTAAATATTGTCTCAGAGTAAATGTTGCATACATCCTTGGCCCACACCACGTTGGATTTGTATAGCCTCTGATACTTCTTCTTTATATTTTATATGTGCCGGTTGATTCCAATAAAGATTTTTTATGATGCGAATATCTTTGTCATCTATTCCGATTGTTTTCAATATATCTAGCTTGTGATGTTGTACCCTGTCAAACGTTTTCTGGTAGTCTATAAAGCATAGATGCACATCGCAACTCACATCTCTGCAACGTTGAATACAAAAAAAAGCTTCTCTTGTTCCTGTTGCTTTTCGAAATCCTAATTGAGTGGGTCCCATGCGTTGTTCACAGAGCATATACAAACGTTAGTGGATTATTTTCAAGAAGGCTTCTCCTTAACATAGAATTTCGGCTTAGACCGCGTAGTATTTGTAGATGAACACCCATCATTCTCTGGCTTAATGTGCCTTGCACCTTGTGAACTAGAGCAAAAACCCGAGCGATGGCAATGCTTTTTGGTGGCTCGTGTTATTTGTATATCTTGAGAACGAGGAGATTTTGCTTTTTTGCGGTTTGTGCATCCATATTCACTAACGTTTCGCAAGACCCTGCACCTTGCATCATCAGAGTGAAAGTGGCACTAACAACTGAAGGTCGGTGTGGAGCTACTTGTAGTCCCCTGTGCCAGACGCGCGGAGTGGCGTAACGCTGATTGGTCGGTCGAGTGCAACGTAATCCGTGGGGCGTGGCCGTATGACGCGGAGTGGTTGTAATGCTTTAGATCGTGTATCACAGGAGTCGACGTTTTACTAAGCTTAAAGCCATCTCCCCTGTTTATATTATTTCGATGTTCTTCTATTTCTATGGCTTCACGTATCATTCGCGGGAAGTAGTGAGGTATTCTGACAAGTACGCTGGTGTGCTCAAATTCTAATAGTTTTAAAAGTTCGTCATGAACGTCATCAGGACCTGGAGCCTTGCCGTCTTTTATAAGGGATAATGCCTTCTTAACTTGGTCTTTTGTAATTGCTCGGCCAGTAATGCACTTTGGTATTTCTATCCCTGTCCGGTCGTCTTAAAATAATTCTATTATATAATTCTCCAATGTCTTCATTCCTTTTTGTTTATCTGTTATCCAAGCACCCCTATCGTTTACCAGATTTTCAGGGGGTCATGTTTTATAAAGACCTGCTGCTTCTTTAAATTTTTTGTGTAGGTTAAAGTTATCGTGTATCTTTTCTAATTCCTCGATTTCTGTTACAGCACGAAAACGTTATTACGACACTAACAAACAACTAGCCACTTTTGTAACACAACGAAACCGCGTTAACGGCATTAACAATCAGCCTCTCAAACGTGCAAAACAAAATCATACGCTTGAGAGCCAAACCTGTTACCTACAAAATGACTAAGACATAATCTGGAATATCGCCAATTACTCAGCCCCAACCTTCGTTACAAGATGTGCTGCAACGAGGCGCGCCGGCTATTGGATGCTCAGTGAAGAAAGGTCGTGGTTTTTTACTATCTAACGGTTAGGGCTGTGCTTTGACGCAAAGGGGTAAATGATGTTAAATAACGGAACGCCACCATTTTCTTGACTAACTCGGGAAGAACACAACATCCGCAACACAGGTGAGATTACTTTGAAAATGAAAGTGGGTAAATCACCTTGCTACTTCTACCTTGGCACAACCTGAGGTAGCGACGTCACAGCTGGATCAATCCTACCTTAAACGGCATCAGCTTATACTTACTTGCACCAACTAGGTTCCTGTACAAAACATAGACACAACAGGGCATGCAAACAAATGAAAAACGTATAAACCATTAACAATAAACTCTATTGATGAAATAACATGTGAAACAAATGACAATGAATGTTACCATAATTAAATATTACGGCCAAAAATATGCAAAAAGATTAGATGGGTTAACGACGCAGTTTATAATCTAAACTTGAATGATCAAACGGCAACAATTACAAACAATATGAAAGGTACTACTTTACAATATCAAAATGTAGCGACAAACACTTCAAAAATAGTATAGCAACGGTTACGTGAGCTTAATACACAAAAACGACATGAAGACAATAAAACTTAACGAAACTGTTCAACATTTTACGGTTTAAATCAACCAAAAAGGGCTCAAGTGGCCCAAACTACACTTTGGCAAAACACTTCACTATAAACATTTAACCGTTAACAAATTACCTTGATAGGAACATAGATGTGCTGACTTAGGTTGTTTTCTTCAGCTGCAAGTCGCATCTCAAGTCAGTGCGACGAACGGAAACGACAGGAAAGCTGTTGGAAGCCCCATGAACGTGCGATAATCGAGGGAGGGTGAACGGTA
This sequence comes from Agriotes lineatus, assembly GCA_940337035.1. Lineage (NCBI taxonomy): Eukaryota > Metazoa > Arthropoda > Insecta > Coleoptera > Elateridae > Agriotes > Agriotes lineatus. The sequence continues at coordinate 16,064,485 of OW679199.1, read as the reverse complement.
GAACATCCCCGTAACGGGTAGACTTGAATGAGGCACGTCGACACAGGCAGATATCGATAACGAAACTCGTGCCTTCATTCCACTGATAGTTTAACCCAATGAGCAAGGGCTTCAATTAATAATCCGCTATATGCGTAATTAGGGTTGCCTGCCCCTACGAAACAGAAGCACCCCGGTCAAACCTTTACTTGTACATCACCTAAACACCGATTCTCGACAACCACAACAACGTGGCTTCACAACTAAGAATTTCGACTTGACGCGAGCTCGGCTACGCGAAGCCGGCTCGCAGACGAAGCGCCACCCCCGAACGTATTGAGGGCTGCACGCTAAGTGACCTCCTGCCGAAGATACAGGCGCGAAAATGACTAAGCGCAGACGCGGCTTATCTACGTCCTTGTTGCTCTTATAGTAGAACGGTTCAGAAGATTTTGGGATCACCAAAGCTGACTCAGAGCTTCTGCTTAAAGCTACGGAAAAGTTTTAGGCTAATGAAATCTGACTCAACACTTCCCACGAAACTTGCAGGGGACCTTGGGTGTACCAGAACAATGTTAAATACTAAGAAATCGGTAACCTGAGATTACTTTACGAACAGAAGCTTGATTTATAACGTATGCCAACATAAACCTGAATCGGCAATCTTAACTACGGCGAAGGGTTAATATTTAAACTGAACCACGCTGAAATAAGGTTTATAGAAATGAATTTTGATAAAATTACCACTAAATTACGAATTTAACTTGCGTGACTCGTGAAAATGCTAGGATTTGAGGCTAAAGTACCAAAAGTAACTGCTTTAATAGAATTTGTCTATCATTTCATTGCATTTTTCATTGTAGCAGTTATTTTTCGCAGGTCTTATTTAATTTCTTATCTAGCTTTGGATATTATATTATTCGTCTTTGTTTGTTTATTTCGTTTTTCGCCTTTTGCCAATCAGTATTAATATATGTTCCGTCATCCATGGTTTTTGTGTATCTTGTTTTAAATACTGTTCTTTTGCTGTTGTCATTGCTTGTTTGAATCTTTCCAGTTCTTCTTCGATATTTTGGTTCGCTTCTGTTTGTTTTAGTTTTTCATTTATACATTGTGTGATGTATTCTTTAGGGTTTTATTCTCTGAGTTTTCTTAAGCCCCAGTATTAGGTTCTTTTTTGCTGTGTTACTCTTTTTACTTTTAGTCTAAATTTACCTACTATTGGGTTATGGTCAGAGTCGATGTCTGACCCTGGGTAGACTTTTACCGATAAACAACTATTTCTAAAACGTTTTTAAATTAAAATAGTGTCTATTTGGTTGCGCACAACGTTGTCTGGTCTATCTGCTGGTGCCTTCCACGTATAGAGTCTTCTGGTGTGTAGCTTAAAAAAGGTGTTCAGTAAAATCAATTGTTGTTCTTCCGCAAATATACTGAGTCTATCACCCCGCTCGTTCCTGGTAGGGTCCTATATATTCTCCTTGTCTGCCTTCTCCTATTTTGGAGTTATATTCACGCATTACTAATATTACTTCGTGTTTCTTTAGTGTCTGTAATATTTTTGTTATTGAGGCGTATGATGCTTCCAAGTCTTCGTCACTACTAGGTGCATAGATTTGTAGAATGTTGAGTTTGACTGGGCTGGTATTTATTTGCAATAGGAGTAGTCTGTTTGATACTGGTATAAAATTTGTCACAAATTTATGGATGTTTTCATTGATGATAATTTTTACTCCACGTTGGTGGTTGTTATCACTGCTTCCAGAATAGACCAACTCATCTCGCTGATTCCCATGATTCCCACTCCTAATCTTTCCATTTCAAGTATGGTGTTGTGCACTTTTCCAGATTGACATAAAGTGCGCACATTCCACGTGCCAATTTTTATTTCAGATTTATCTATTTTTAATGATATATTTTTGGTCGATGTCATATTTGCTTGCTGACGACCTGGGAAGCCCCACCATTTCTTCCCCTGCCGGATCTTGGTTTCCGATCACCACGATAAGTATTTAAAATTGTTAAGTAATTTGTAGCCATTTTGATTTTACTTGGGAACTTATTGGAGTGATTTTCCCTTTTCTTCTCCAATGCAGTGTCATAGCTGTTTGGGGATCATATGCGATATTCGCCTATGAGTTTCTGATGACTAGCCTTTAGGGATGTCCTCATCTATAGCCTTGCCCCAGTAATGACGCAGGTGCTATCCTGCGTCATGCTAGTTTTGGTCCGCCCCGTGTATTTAATTTCCTCGATACCACCCATATCTGAGAGGCATTCCCTAATCCGCCACCTGGTGAGGCGCCCGATGGGGGACTAGCAACATCGTAGATTATCATATACTTGTGTATAATTTAGTAAAGCCATGAATTTATAACCGTTGGTTATTTTCTGTTTTCCAAAATCTACTTTAATATGAATATTAGGACGTTACAGCTTTGTTTAATCTAAAAACCATATTGGTATTATTTTATAATTTACTTTGCCATTACATACTTTCAGCCTGTTTGTCAGAAGCGTTTAGGCATCTTTTATATCACACTTAGAACGCCCTTTTTGAGTATGCGTCATATTTCTTCGGTTAATACGTTACATTCATACTTCACTTGGCCCGTTGTACTTCATCGATACCAGGATGTTCATTGCTTTTTAATTATTATTGCACCATTTTGTCTATTCTGTAAAAGATGTGGCCCAAAATTAATTGGAACTTAGCACCTTTTATGTTTGTTTCTAAAACCAGTTTAGTTTTATTTGACAGGAGTTGGAGTTTATTTCGTTGTTAAGAGATAGGGTGAGAAGGCCAGGCTTTGCCAACTCTTTACGAATATTTGTAGCCTATATTCATCCCCATCAATGAATACACATTAGTGGTTAAATGTATATTAAATTCTAATACATATCACAGAGCTTTTATACAGTAAATGTATGCCATATTTACGCCCTACTATTAATAATTACAATCATATGTGTGTAACCTAACGTAATATTAAACGCTAAGTTTGTTATTTTGACCCACTAGTTGCAGAATTGCTGCGTTGTGCCTTTTATATACGATATAATACACAATTAAAACCTGCAACGTCGTTTACTTTTAGTTGTTATCGCGACACAGAAGCTTGACCCATATCTTATCTGGCGCAAGTTATGCAGTTTTTGTAGGCTAATTGCGTGCACTTCTGTATTTACTTTATTTCACATTATTCACTAAAATTCATGTTCAAAAATAGTTTGAACAATTCCTTGTAGTGTTGTCTTCAATTTTCTGCCTAGCTTCCTCTACAAAGGCTTTACCTGCGTTTCCTTCTATAATTAATTCTCTTGCTCATCTATAGCGACTTAGTTTCCTTTCTTTGCTTACCTCCTGCTATAGTTCATTTTAAAGCTTCACTCGCTTTTTTTGATAGTACGATACGTGATACACGTAAACTTTTAAATTCTGTAAAACTTACACCTTTACAGAATCGAATTGTTGCACTTCAACATCAAATGGCACGCAGTGAAACCAAAATTTAAGTATAATTTTTTCGTAAATTTGGTTGCAATATATGTAAATCGCCATCAATAGTAAAGTTCAATGCGTTACACTCCACTCCATGTAGCAGTGTGCCGGGTCAGAGCCGCCCATCGTGTTTTCCGAAACCAAGCCCTGTGGCACACCTTTAACTGTGTACTGGGTAACGTGGTTTGGGTACCCAATTTTTAAAGCTACTGGGTGAGCCTTCCGCCAGTTTCCAAGTGTGAAAATTGAACCCCTTATCTTCAGCACCGCAGATAAGTTCTTAACCAATCCACCACGCTGGCTGGACAGTATCCATAGGTATATGTAAAACTTAACATTGGTAAATAGCAACACGTTGGTAGTTGCTGATTACAGCTTAAAGAGCAACGATTAAGTTAACCTCTTGGAAAACACTTGGTTATTTTGTCTCTTTCGACAGTGGTAGCGTAGCACTACAAATTTTAAACGTAGAGTGTAGGTTTCATTCTATTGCTAACTATGATGTCCTACTTATGAACTATAATTAAATGTAGAAATAAATCATCTCCTAATTATTCAAATGCTTAGGAACTACCATTCATCCTGTACACCCACAATCTGTACGTAGACGGACTAGGGTCCAGCACGCCCCAGGTTCTCACATCCTGGTATAAAGGTAACTTGACGAGACCTAGCGTTCAACTGTTTCCTGAAAAGATGAAGGACGGTTTTGCTGGACATCGATTCATTATCACTGCAGCCAATCAGCCCCCTTTCGCTATTAGAAGGTAATGTTACTGATATAGACGTTTGTCTAGGTTAGCATAATTCCGGAACATCCTGTATACTTTAAATTTTTCGTAAAATCGCCATTTTTGTTTGTTATGATACATTGCGATCTCCATTTTATAATACTCTTGTGTACCGCATTAGACATTCTTCTAGCTGCTTCTGTTTATGTAGTTCTGTATCTACAGTGCGGTGGTTATTTAGTAGATATGTTCCTAGGTATATTAGGTAGTCCTGATGTGGAGAATCGGTGAAGTACCGGCCAATATTGGCATTTCAACTTCTGTCGTCATAAAAAATTAGGGCCCAATGTACACATTTTCAAGAGACTTTACGTTTCGTGTTCTTGACTTGATTGGAAATTATTGTTCGATTTACCGTTAGATTCATTGTGGCTATTGCCACGTCAAACGTTCCGTATTCTGCGTCCCGATCTTCTAGCCTACTCGAATTGCCGCACAGGTTCTGGGCAACTCCGTCTCTCTCTCTATCGCCTGTACTCGTAGCAGCGAATTTCTATGAGATGGCCAAGGAAGAATCAATGCTTTGGACTCGAGCACCTACCTGCATTCAATTACACCAATAGGTGCTTATATTGTTTGAACTATGAAGGATAAATAACTTATTTATTTATTTATTTATTTAATTCGCACTCAGCCAACAGCCGTTAGGCCAATTATAGGCGTTGCTGTGCAGTTATGAGGACTTCCAACCCCACTAACGACTGTCATGATGTTGTATGACCGCCGGGACCAACTTTTTTCCGTGATAGCCGTACCACGAGGCGCTGAGAGATGCAGCCGTGGAACTCCCATCCAAGTTCTGACCAGAGACAGCGTTGCTTAACTCTGCTGATCGAACGTGGACGCTTGTTCAAGCTACACTACTCGGGACCCTTACTTATTTAGGGTAGAAGGGAAAAACTCAGAGCATTAATTACTTCTAATTTTTAATATCGTTCCCACCTATCTACACACCTTTCCCACTTTCCCGGGAGTTGCAATATACCCTTAGAATAAAAGTATTTTCTGTTTAACAAGTAGCTGAAGTACGCTGAAGTTTTTTGTCAGAAGAAAACCGGCGAACTAGTATGTTTCTGAATAACCAATAATCGCAGGGGGCATATCGGGGCTATACGCTGGATGATCTAGCTCAATGAATACTAATTTTTGCATTAAATCTTGAACAGTTTGGGCCTTGTGCACTTTTGCATTGGGGTGATGAATCAGAACCCCTTTCTTCAACAAATTTGAACGTTTTGTTTTAAATTTCTCCATGTAATCAAGTAAAATAATTCCCTGATGGTCCCAAATAACGGTCGCCTTAAGCTTGCCTGCAAACGCTTGTGTTCGACATTTTTTGAAGGCAGCGAACTTCAAGGCCTGCTTGAGGTCGCCGGGATTTGTCCATCGTGGATTTCATAACGCAATTACGTATTGATTTCTTGTATGTATTTGGGGCGCCTTCCGCGCATTTCCAGGTCTGGTTGATGGCGTAATCATAATCACGAATCTCTTTGTTGGATATTGGTATGTGACATTAAATCTTAAGTAGTTTTTAAAATTCCCAGCAATTTGAGCCGGTTGAGACCGATCTAATTATTATAAAATACGTTCAGACCAATAGTTTTTTAGTTCGATTCGCTGTACTTTGAATGTAAAACTGAAAACAGCGAACGCGAATTTCAGGTTCAAGTATAAACATTGCAATAAACAAGTACAACGGCTTTTGACAAACTAGCGTTCTCGTAACCGAGGGAAAGACTGTTATCCTGTTGGAAGGCTTTCTACAACAATTCCAGGCTTAAGCAGCAGGTGTTACCACTGGGACCTGCACCACATTTGTGACTTGGGGTGATTTTGGAAACTTTTATTTTGTTTGTAAGAGAATCTGCCACATAACTTTCAAAGATCGATCCCCAACTTCCAAAAGCATCACCACTAGCATCTGCTAGCAGCGTCGCCGAAGATCCCCGATAGCAATGACCTGTGTAATACTCTGTATTTTCCAGTCCTAAGAAGATGCTACGATGCTTGAGAACTTGCCAACAGATTTAACTCCTAGTGTCTGTATGCTGCATTTTCCATTATGATATAAGATTTAAAAACGGCTGTGAATGACATGGCGTGGTCGTAAGGATTCATCGACGATACAAGGATTGAAACCTTCTCCATCTCCAATAATGGTAAACTTTTAGACAGCCGTTTTTAAATCAAGAATGTTAACAATGACTATTTTTCCTCTGTCTTCGATATTACCCTACAAATTATACAGCTCCTCAAGTAGAGAAACCTCATTTACTCCAAAAATTGTCGCCACCTGCGTGTAGAAAAGCAATATAAATAACCCTACCAGAAATTATTGCAGCATACGTTTATCATCAGGTACTTGTCATCTGGAGCTTCTCTCAAAAATGTATGGATGCTTTTCCTGCCCAAATTTGCGGATTTTTTGGGTTTATAACCAAATGACTTCTTCAAAAAATTGATAACTTTTCTGAATTTTTCAATGTCTACGTTTTCGTGAACTAATAATGTAGTCTTCGACATCGACGTGAAAGTCCCCAAAGATGATGGCTTGTAATTAGGTAAATACAAATGAAAAACAACTTGCTTTTGCAATCATAGTTACCTTTTCATAAATGTAGCTCTTAATTAAATCTTCATTCCCCTTACAACCATTTTTCTTCCTCCAGTTGTTAAATAAATGGAACTGCTACTGATATCTTTCTCTTGATTTTTCGGGAGTTAAACGCGCATTTGCTGCGTCGAGCTTGATCGAATTCCATAATTAATTGGCCACAAAAGCAGAGTTTAGGATTCGCGTTTTAGTTTAAAATTACTTTCATTGTAGACTGTATGCTTCGAGTTCTGTCGTTCCTGTAATCCAACATATGGTCCAGTCCAATCCCAAAAAAAGTCCGTCGTCCTTCTCCTAAAATTAATTAAGCTCTATCCGTCGAAGAGTGAACAGCTCTTGCTTGTTGTCGCCGGCTAATTTAATTTGTGCACATACTTTGTTTTCGTTTTGAAGTGTATATCTTGTATTGAGTGTTCGAACCCCCTATTCAGCGTTACGAAACCACTTGCCTCCGATACCTTTACGTACCTGTACCTAGGAAGGATTAAAGGTAAGTGACTAAATTGTGTTTGTTTATAGTCCCTTTGTTGTTTATTATCGCGTCGTAATTAATCGTTCAGTTTCTATGACTGTAATTTCAAACAAAATTTCTGAAGATTCCAAGCTAGTTAATTTTTAGGATTTTCAGCAAGAGGAAATAAAACACTGTACGCGGATCGCTTGCAATTAGTGTTTACTAGAGCACACCGAATTCCAGAGCTCGCTTCGACGTCACTCACCCTGCAAAATTTCCGGAGTGCCCATAAAGGCTAATTTACTAAGCTTGCCACGTAAATAATCATTATTTACTTGCATTTTATTTGTTATAAAATATACTTTCCACATAAGCTTGCTCAAATCTTTTACTCTATTAAAACTCGGATTGATTCAACCTAAAATATCAAATCATTATGTACTTCTTCATTTTATTAAATTACCGAATACACAAATTATGTTTTAAGTAATTTTATATACATACTAGCTCAGTAAGTATTTTTTTAAAATATGAAGCTATTTTACTTAGGAATGTATATGTATGTATACCTGTTCAAATTCAATATCGGTTATGCAAATTTCTTTAATATAGAGTGTACATTGACAGAACTCCATAATTGAATAGCTCTTTTGAATATCACTTCCCAGCTTATCTCCTGTAATTAATAATTAGGCATTAGGCGGTTTAATTTATTTATCATAAATCTTGTCTTTAAGAAGAATTTTAATCCAGTCTTCCATATACAATATTGGTCTATGTTTATGACGTTATTTGCTACTCAGAAGTTTTCTGCTACAGCTAAGGGGTGAACTTATATAGGTTCACAGCAACTTCTTCCGTTATTTGCATCATATTCAAAAGATGCTGACACGTGCTAAGTGACCAAACGTTATTTAGTAAAATTGACTTTAATAGACAATTATTCAATCATTTTGATTGGATACAATATAATTTATTGGAACAATTCACAAATATGTGTATTTCCACTCCTTATGTATAAGGAAGCACCCAGCTTAATTACTATAATATTCTTAGTTACTCTGTAAATTTTGACATACCTTCAAATAAATTGACATACCTAATTAAAAATACGGAATTAACTTAATAAATATTAATCTTAACTTCTATTCTCAGTCCAAAATAACTCTATCTGTCACTCCTAAATCCAAACGTATCAGCTTTCAACACAGTTTACTAAGTTACGCATTCCTCATTCTTCTGCACATTAAAAGTTCACATGCCGGAGTTGCAACCTTTTTCATGTTCGTTACTATCTTGTCCAACCAAATTCCACCTTAACAGTGTCCTTTCTTAATTTCATTGTAAGTAACTTATTCATATTCTTTCCTTCTAGGTCATCCGGCTGTTTGTACATGCCTTGGTTTCTTCGTTGAACTACCTAACATGTTATGAGAATAAACAGAAAATAAAATGGCTCATCGTTATTTTCAAAGAAAAGAAATTGTGTAATTTTAGTCCCATTTTGAATTAAGATTCCTAGTATTGTTCCTATTATTATGTTAATAAAAATGTATTATTTTGAGTTAGTAAATTTCAATAAGGGCAACTGTACCCATCTTTTAATTTAATTATTCAATTAATATTAGTTTTCGAAGCACAGAACCATCGCAATATATTTTAACAATAATTATGACATTTCTCCTAATTAGAAGTGAACATGAAAATAACATTTGTTGACCGATTTATTCTGAATTTTTTATATACAGTCAAATAAACTGGACATGAAAGTTCCAAATTTGATTTTACTGCGACTGCTTGTTTCTTTGCAGAGGCCGAGACGACAACGACGACCTCAGATGGGAAGGCATCGAAGTTCGCCTCGTGAGCTTGTTGGCTGAAATGTATAATTTCACCACGGACTTTCGGGAAGCTAAAAATTTTGAGTTGCTGGGGTACGTACTCAAGTGTTCACATTAATACATTAGTGGAAAAAATACGAAAGTTTGGTATCTCTATGATTATTAAAAAACTGCTTTAATAATATTATTTGCCTTGTTTATCCGATTAGCTAGCTTAGTGACATGAAACTCTCTTAATACCCTAGTTTATGGCTATGAGAAATCATTATTTGCCAAAACCGGAAGCTTCTTCACCCTTGTAATGCTTGCGTGTCCAAAATGGACGCCTTGGACTGCTTCACAAATTTGTATGTTCACCTCATACACGGTGAAAAATGCGTCCACTTAAAATGTAAACGCTGGCTTATCGCACTTTTACTAGTATGTAGCACTTACTTACTGCAGGCTTCTCGCCGCTTCTATTTATTTCCCATTCGCCTAATGCCGAGTTGTACAATGTACGTTTTGAAGTCGCCAGTACGGGCGTTGAAGCTAACCTGTGACTAAGGTTGAATTTGAAAAATGCCAGCGAAAAATGCTTCAAAGTTGAAAATTTTCTTCGTCCCGCGGTCAGGCTTAGATGTGCTTTTATCGCTGCACACGCGAGATCAACCTTACAATGCATTGACTGAACAGCACATGACCGGCTCTACGAATGTCTGGATAAGCTAAAGTACAAAGCTAAATCTAATTTGCAATAGAAAACACATAAAACACAAGTTATATATTTTGATGTAGTACTACTGTAGCATTATATGAGTACCATTTCTTCAGGTCTGGCGAATCTGTAATGATGGAACTCCGAAGCAAGCGCGCTGATATAGGCATAGGAGGTTTGTACATTGTTCCTGAAAGAATTGGTCGAGTTGACGTATCTTATGGACATTCCCAAGACTGTGCATCATTCGTGTCTTTAACGTCCACTGCTTTACCAAGGTAAACATGCAAATTTCTTTCCAAGTTATCAGTCGTTAATAATTCTACATTTGACTTTATAGATGGCGGGCTATTATGGGGCCCTTTCAATGGACAGTTTGGTTAACACTAACTTTAACATATTTACTGGGAATATTTCCTTTGTCGTTTTCCGACCGACACAGCTTGAAATATCTGCTGCAAACTCCAGAGGAAATGGAAAATATGTTTTGGTATGTGTTCGGAACATTTACTAACTGTTTCACCTTCACCGGTACCAAATCTTGGGGAAAGTCGGAGAAGATCACGACAAGGCTCTTAGTTGGTAAGTTGGAAGATTAGATGTCCATAAAACACAAAATCATCTAAACCTTTAGGTTTCTATTGGCTTTTTACCATTATAATAACGCTTGCTACACCGGTTCCATAATTGCATTTGTAACTTTGCCCGTGTTTCCTGAAACGATCGACTCTGTTAAACAGCTTTTGGCTGGAAGATATCAAATTGGAACTCTAGGTAAATAATAAAAATATGTTATAATAAAATTCAGTTTCTGCCACTTTCTACTAATAGATAGGGGAGGATGGCAGTACTGGTTCCAAAACTCTTCAGATCCAGCGACGCGAAGATTACTAAAAGATGTCGAGCTGGTGCCTACTATAGAATCAGGCCTGAGAAACACAACATCGGCGTTTTTTTGGTCATATGCTTTTCTTGGGTCCAAAGCGCAGCTGGACTACTTGGTTCGAACTAACTTTTCCACCAGGTAATGTAATTCACACTCACATCGTCCAGAAAATAACTAAAACCGGAAATATTATAAAATGCAGCAAGAGGTCTCTCCTACACATCAGTTCTGAATGTTTTGTTCCATACGGAGTAGCTGTGACATTCACTCTTAATTCAGTGTACAAGGAAATTCTGAACGAGGGAATCTTACGGGCGGTACAGAGCGGTTTCATCCTTAAATTCGAAAACGAAGTGCGTTGGGAGATGATGCGTAGTGCAACTGGAAAATTGCTGCAAGTAAGTTGCACTTATCGTTCGAAAATAATAGTAAGACTATATTCTATTTAGGCTAGTTCTGGTGCTACCTTGCGGTCTCTGGCAGCTGACAATCGAGCGCTTGCCTTAGACGACACCCAAGGCATGTTCCTCCTGCTAAGTTTCGGGTTCATCCTGGGTGGTATGTCGCTAATTTCTGAATGGCTGGGTGGTTGTTTCAATTTTTGCAAAAATAAGAAGCGCCGCTGGAGCACTTCCATCAGCAGCCTTTCCAGTAACCCACGATCCTATGATGTTCCAACTCCACGCGAAAAGCTCGACTCCATCCAGTACAGTCGTGGCAGCCACATCTTCGGCAGCTTCGACGATGCTAAGATTGATGAAAGCGATGAACGCCAAAGTACAGAGAGCATCAACAAAGAGTGCTTGCAGCCTGAAATTGTTCAAGAGAAGGCTGAACTTCACGAGAATAATGTGCAATATAAAAACATCGAAGTGGAAATTAACGAGCTTTTCGATCTTAAAGAACTCTTCGGAGAAGAGACCTACAGTGATGACAAGCCCATAGAAGAGCTCCAAGACGACGAAAGCTTTCAAGGGAAATCTGGAGCAAATTCGGCCCATTAGCTGATTTTGGCAAAGATGTTTATGGTTAATGTAACTAGACATTACTGTCAAAAAGGTCGTGATTTTTAAATTGCTGAGGGTTTAGTATTTGGTCAACGGAATAATATTTGAATGTTTGAAATTTTTAATCAACAAATTGACCTTTGAATATTTGAAATACCTTCGACTACAAACGAATTGCCAGCACCTTATTGGTGACACACGATGGTTGCGTATGAAACAATTTGTAGTTTAAGTTTATTTAATTGTATTTACAGTTTGATAGTAAACTAGAAATAGAAATGTATCTTTGTCATTAGTGTATCCAATATAATAATCTTATATAAAATAGTTCATCAAAGCAACTCTTCATATCAAAATAAACGTAGTACAAACTTTAACAAGTAACTACTATATTTAAAGATAGCTCACTATATTTAACATACGCGAATTTTTTCTGTTTAATTTTTTTTTAAATTCTGAAGCATACACTCTTTCATATCCCTTTAAGGAATCTCCATGAAATCGGTGCCTTGATGATAACTAATGTACATGCGAATTAATGTTTTCTGATGCTGCATTCATCTTATGCGGCCATACCATAGTAGTTGATTTTTTCTACGACTTCTTTAAATGGTTCTTCTACTTCTACTATACTTCAAAACTCCTCATTTCGAATGTGTTGCATCCTATACATCATACAGCTTCGTCTCCAGACATTCCTGTCTGTCGTCATAAGCTTGTTTTTATTCTTCGCGGATACATTTTTTAATTGCGATAGTGCAATATATAGGGTAAGAGCTTATCCACGTCGATAACAAAAAACCACTTTAATCTCGCTTATATGCTGGTTCGAGTACATACTATACAAGCGAAGTCAATGCTGGAACGTAGTCGCAATCAGATCCATAGGATTCACAACAAAAAGAATCAGGAGCAATCCACAATTCTAGATTTCCCTATCCCAAAATCGTCCCATCAGGAATTACGACAAGACGAAAGCATGGAAACTTAGCAAACTAACAAGAGGAAGATCCCTGAAACAATCGAACGCCATTAGCGTACAGACGGGGAATGTCTAAAACTACTCACTTCTGACGGAAATCGGCTCGGCGTTCTCTCCCCAGTTCTAGGCAGCTTATTCAGGAGGTGTAGACTTGTCAACAGGAATCTAAAAGTGGGATAAAAATTACATAAGAAGGCCTACAACTGTTCAACGACTGACCTTACCCTAATAGCTGCCATCTCCCAAATTCACCAGCTAATGTATTTTTGTATATTCCCTCATACTAACCGCAAATTAAGGTAAGAATAAACAATTTTACCACTACATTGTGGCGAAATAACTCTTGAATCTCTAAATGCAAACAAAAGTTACTAAGCAACCGTCCCTAACCCCACAGCAACTCAAAACGCATGGCCTCACGAAATGAGAGCAGATAATATATCAAAACCCCCTAAAACACATTCTATCAGCTAAGTGAATACGAGGTATCCAAATATTTTTACTTCTATGTTGCTAGTAGAGTCTGGAAACGGGCGAAAACATTACGGCACCGACATAGTCGCACTCCGAACACTACGCGTCTTGTGCGCATGCCTGAGAGTTCGAACTCCGCCTTTAGAAGCGAATTTTAAACTTGACCATAAGGTTCACTTCCTCACCGCTCGGACGACCTTTGCGCACAGCTCACCAAGTATGTAAAACAGTTGGTTATGTGTCTCACTTACGCTGTGACCTCCCCACTTACACACGCTAGCAGTATAGTACTATTAAATATATGGAGGTACCAAGCTCAAATCGACTGTATACGTCGAACTAACCACGAACTGGTGAGCAGTGTCACATCTGCAGCACAAGCGGCACCGCCTAAATCACCACTGTAATGTCATCCTCTACCTAAGTAGGGATGGTATAACCTGTTCCGCTAAAGGATCAGGTGCACCTGAATCGAATCTAACTCCGAACTAGGTGCAAGAAACTAGATTCACAGCTTCGTTCCCGGTTGGCGGGAAATTGCAGGTCTCCCTAGACGATGGAGCGACCTCACTGCCGGAATCAGATCTCAGCCGCATGTTATTATGACTCAAATGTAATTGCCATACCGATCCTACAATTCCGAATCCGAATCTGAAATTGCTTACGTACATTATGCAGTTCATACTCAACTACGAACGATTGTGAAGAGCAAACTACGTCGATCCATTTCTATTCCGATTTCAAATTTGATGTCTTTCAACTCCGAACAAGAGAACCGATCCGATTCACTTCCCAGGAGCGAGAGTCCAGTATTCCGCTCAGCAGTTCAGCCACTTCTCAGGACATTTTCAAAGTTTACGTAAATATGTATGAGGTATTCATCGATCTTTCAAGATTACGACCCCGCTTGTATATAGCTTTCCTTAATATTTTTCTGTCTAAATTTAAGCGTGTTTCGAATGTGGTGCAAGTTCTGGCATTATCCCGGCACGCAGCTGTGCCCTCGATCCGGGCTGTGGCTGAACACGTATGCTTGTTGTCACTTTGTAGCGTGTCTTCGAGATTGAATTCAAAACGCCAGTCTATGGGAGCAAGTGAGAGATTTTTGAAAGATTTTCGCTCCACCGCAGTCTGTCTGTTTGCGTTGTCAACGTCCCGCCAGTTTTCTTGCCTGTCGACAGGGTGGCGTGATGCGGCTTGAGTTAGTCAGGAAGGAGCCAGCTTCGGTTTCGGACACTTGGTTGCTTGGGCAGTTACTGCGAGCGGGTTTCCGAGTGTGACTTTCTGCCGCCTCCGCGGCCCTTGGGTCGTGGGAGGCGGCGCGGCCTTTTGGGGGAGTGTGTGCCGCTTCTTAGCGTGTTTTCGTGCAAGGTGTATTAAGGTGCCCCGTTCTTTCTTCATGGCCAACCGCTCTCCGTCGTACCGTCGGCCGTCGCCAATTTGACCACTTTGGTGGGATAAATACAGCGAGAGCGTGTTGCTGGTTGCTTTCTTCATGCGAGCGTTTGTCGCTCCCGTTGTGCCGCATGAGTGCCCTGCGAAGGGAATCCCTGAGAACGAGTGATCCGCAATTTCAGCTGTAGCCTTGCGACATTCCGAAGCTGTGAGGCGAGTTACTGCCACCGACTTTGAGGACCAGGCAAAACTGCAATAAATAAGGTAGCGTGTATTATAGCTAGTTGCCAGGTGCATGTAATATTTGTTCTTTTTGCTCTGTGCGCTAGCCTACGTCAATAACTGTCCACTATGATGATTCACGCACTAAATTAATAATAGTAACCCATTCTGGGCCCGTATTTATAGTCATGTTCACGCACTAAATTAATGATAGTAACCCATTCTGGGCCAGTATTTATAGTCACATTTGTCCTTTTTGCTTTGTGCGCTAGCCTACGTTAATAACTGTCCGCTATGATGATTCACGCACTAAATTAATTTATAGTAACCCATTCTGGGTTCGTATTGATAGTCATATCTGCCACTGCATAATTCCCAAGTGAACATCTTGATTTTCTGTCAATACCGGCACATGCATTGTGACACCACATCTTACACCGTTGGCACTGAATCCAGGGTTCATTTGACTTGGATCGTCATCATCGGCTACAAACGGATCTTCTGGTTCAGTATCATCTTCTATTATCAACACTTTCTTTGTAGAACGAGTAGATTTCCATAGTTCAACTCCATTTGTGTCAGCAACTTTTGTTTTCGCTGTCCCTATGTTAGGTGTTGTATGTAGTACTCCCACCCCACCTCTTTTTCTTTTTTGATGAGAAGTCAAACAGGAGATATTTGCGATATTAGAACAGAACAATTTATGTCATCCTGTTTATCCCTCTTAGGTGCAGTTTTAGCTAACTCTTCATCTCCTTGCAAGGGTTGTTCATCTTCAGCAACTTGATCATTACATAAACTAGACGCTTTTGTCGGTTCTTTTTATGTCCTCGTCGCCAATCTGTTGTTTGAAGGTTGGAAAAAATGTATACCGGGTGACAATGAGACTAGGGCCATGCTTATATCTTCTTTATTTATGAATCGATTTGGATAAAATTTTATACCAAGATACTAGACATAATTTCTGATTGGTCGATAGACATAGTCAAAATGGCTGACTCCCGGTTTTACCGGAAATGATAGCAACTTTGATTTTTTAAATGGAACACCCTGTATATTTTATGTTTTTTTGAATCTACGAGTCAAATTACATATAACAGTCTTGCCAAATTTCAATTTTTTTAAACAAAAAATTATTTTTTTAATTTTTATTTTTTACCATAGAAGGCCTTGACTTGGAAAAATCTATTCTAATTGACTCTAGCAACTCTTAATAATAGCTATTTTATAAATGAAGTCAATAGCAAACCCTTAATAAAAGAACAAAGTTTGCTAAACACGTTTTTTAAGAAAAAGACACTTTTTTTAAATGGCACCTACCAAGGGCCATCTTGCTATTAAACAGAAAATTTAATTACCAATCTACCGATATGCGTCACGCACTACTTTATATTTATCTGAAACTGAAAATTAATTAATTAATTATTTTTTTAAATGTATTTAAACCGGAAGTGACACCAACTTTGGTTTTTTAAACAGATCACTCTATATGTTTTATGTTTTTCAGAATCTACGACTCAAATTACATACAACAGTGTTGCCAAATTGGCTTAGGTATTATTAGTTATTACATAAAAATATTTAAAAAAATAATTGATTAATTAATTTTCATTTTCAGATAAAGATAAACTAGTGCATGATGCATATCGTTAGATTGGTAATTAAATTTTCTGTTTAATGGCAAGATGGCCCTTGGTAGGTTCCATTTAAAAAAAGTGACTTTTTTCGAAAAAAACGTGTTTAGCAAATTTTGTTCTTTTATTAAGGGTTTGTTATTGACTTCATTTATAAAATAGCTATTATTAAGAGTTGCTAGAGTCAATTAGAATAGATTTTTCCAAGTCAAGGCCTTCTGTGGTATAAAATAAAAACTAAAAAAATAATTTTTTTGTTTAAAAAAATTCAAATTTGGCAAGACTGTTATATGTAATTTGACTCGTACATTCAGAAAAACATAAAATATACAGGGTGTTCCATTTAAAAAATCAAAGTTGCTATCATTTCCGGTAAAACCGGAAGTCAGCCATTTTGACTATGTCTATAGACCAATCAGAAATTATGTCTAGTATCTTGGTATACAATTTTATCCAAATATATTCATAAATAAAGAAGATATAAGCATGGCCCTAGTCTCATTGTCACCCGGTATACCCGTAGCTTATTAAAAACTTTATTACATCCCAACCGAGGGTGAAGTTAGTCACCCATCTTGTTGTCAACCACCATCTTACAATATATCTGTATAATACCTTATGTAACTAAAAACTAACGTATAACATATTTTTTCTCAATATTCATTTTGTTTTTTTTGCTGGCCAAGGAGAGGCATTTATAGATTTTAAATAGTTGATACGATCACATTTTGCAGATGTATTTTGGCGGGATGATAAAAAGTTAGATTAAATTTTGTATTGAATATATTGCAATATTGAAATTCCTTAACTGGATCCGTTTGGTTCTTTATTCATATTTTTGCCATAAAAATAGATAAACTGCACAAAAACTGACACCAACATGTATAAATTTAGAGGTTGTGTAGTTTGAAAGAAAGAGCCAATCTCCCTACTACTTTGTCGATACGACCTGTGCGAAAATGGCCAATCTCCACACTATAAGCATATTGGACCTTTTTAACAAAGAGTCCGTAACCTTAGAGGATTCTATGTTTACTATGCCCATTTTAATTCTGACTCCCTCTGGAAATGATATATGAGGGTTACCATACGTTCCGGTTTTCCGGGATTGTCCCGTTTTTTTATGGTTTTTCCCAATGTCCCAAAAAAGGCACCGAGACGGCAATTTGTCCCGCTTTCTAAACTCTATTTACCAAATACCATATGATCGAAAACTTTTAACCTCTAGAGGACTGTGGATTTAAAAAAAATAATTTATGTTGGCAATGATCAGTAAAGGTACTTAATAATATAACCTATACAATTTTGACAGAATCACTTACCTTTTACAGGATGTTTAATGCTGAGCACAAGCTAGTGCTGTGTATGGAAAAAGCAGGAAATCATTTGAACAGCTGTAGTTGTTTTTGTTACTAACATTTTTATGAATTTAACAAAAATGTTTATATTTGCTAAACTGACATTCCTGATATAACCTTAAACTGACAGATATGAAATGCCAATCTGACTTTTATTACCACGACTGCCAACAATTTTTTTGACAAAATAATTCCAGAGCCCTCGAGAGCATAAAAGTTTTCGATCATATTGTATCAATTTTACTCAATTTTTTTCCACAAAATGATAATTTAATTTATAGCGATAACTTGTAACGTAACGTATAGCTGTGAATTAAAAATTTACTACAACACACTATTTAAAGTCTTAAAGTGGCAACCCAGCATCATCTATGTTTAACAATACTCCTACGCCTACCATGGATAGGACTGATGATATTTTTAGATTGTGTGAATATGTCCCTACTGTCTATTCCACAGAACAATACCTAATTCCTTCTCTATTCTCTATTCCTTCCCATAATGTCAACGTTGAGCGAATATTTTCGCTAATGGTTATCCAATGGACTAATGGACAGATGAATGAAATCGTCTACAATCATCAATGATGGAGGCTATTATTCTCCTTAGCATAGAATTTCGGCTTAGACCGCGTAGTATTTCTAGATGAACACCCAGCATTCTCTGGCTTAATGTGCCTTGCACCTTGTGAAGTAGAGCAAAAACCCGCGCGATGGCCATGCTCTTTGGTGGCTCGTGTTGTTTGAGTATCTTGAGAACGAGGATACTTAGGCAGATTTGGCCGTTTTGCTGTTTGTGCATCCATATTCACTAACGTTTCGCAAGACCTTGCAGCTTGCATCATCAGAGTGAAAGTCGCACTAAGAACCGAAGGTCGGTGTGGAGCTATTTATAGTCCTCTGTGCCAGGCGCGCGGAGTGGCGCAACGCTGGCGCTGGTTGGTCATCCGAGTGCAACGTAATCCGCGGGGCGTGGCCGTATGACGCACAGTGGTTGTAATGCTTTAGATCGTGGATGTTTTTCTATTTCTATGGCTTCACGTATCACTCGCGGGAAGTAATGAGATATTCTGGCAAGTACTCTGGCATTCTCAAATTCTAGAGTGTGCCCATTTGTAAATGTATGCTCAGCTACGGCTGATTTTGTGATGCGTTTGTGTTTGCAATCGCCTTTGTGTTCTTGGAGTCTTAGATCAACGGAACGACCAGTCTGTCCAATGTAACTCAAGCTGCAAGAACAAGGAACATTGGACAGACTGGTCGTTCCGTTGATCTAAGACTCCAAGAACACAAAGGCGATTGCAAACACAAACGCATCACAAAATCAGCCGTAGCTGAGCATACATTTACAAATGGGCACACTCTAGAATTTGAGAATGCCAGAGTACTTGCCAGA
This sequence comes from Agriotes lineatus, assembly GCA_940337035.1. NCBI lineage: Eukaryota > Metazoa > Arthropoda > Insecta > Coleoptera > Elateridae > Agriotes > Agriotes lineatus. The sequence goes on along the minus strand of OW679199.1, from coordinate 16,045,251 downwards.
ATACCTCATTACTTCCCGCGAGTGATACGTGAAGCCATAGAAATAGAAAAACATCCAAATAATATCAACAGGGAAGATGGCTTTAAGCTTAGTAAAACGTGGACTCCTGTGATACACGATCTAAAGCATTACAACCACTGTGCGTCATACGGCCACGCCCCGCGGATTACGTTGCACTCGGATGACCAACCAGCGTTGCGCCACTCCGCGCGCCTGGCACAGAGGACTATAAATAGCTCCACACCGACCTTCGGTTCTTAGTGCGACTTTCACTCTGATGATGCAAGCTGCAAGGTCTTGCGAAACGTTAGTGAATATGGATGCACAAACAGCAAAACGGCCAAATCTGCCTAAGTATCCTCGTTCTCAAGATACTCAAACAACACGAGCCACCAAAGAGCATGGCCATCGCGCGGGTTTTTGCTCGACTTCACAAGGTGCAAGGCACATTAAGCCAGAGAATGCTGGGTGTTCATCTAGAAATACTACGCGGTCTAAGCCGAAATTCTATGCTAAGGAGAATAATTCGAGTAACCGCGAAAGCCTCAAACAGTGCATGGAGGCTATTCTTCAAACAAAGGTCAATTTTGAAATAAATTGTACCTAATGCATTTTATAAGTATGTTCTGGTTAACACAGAGTTACACAAATTGGAAAAATCTTCTAAAAAGTACAAGTGGTATAATAATAATAATACCAAAGAATAAAAATATTACCAACTTGTGTATTTTGACAATTCGCAAATTATTGTTTTTATCTTTTTATTATCTTCTATAAATTAATATTAAGTTGAGAGTTATATATTTTACTAGCAAGATGCCCGTTCTTCGTACGGACTACAAATGTTTTTCTTCTACATCTTAAACGAATTCTCCTCCCTCACTCATTATGCTAAACTAAGAAATGCTGCAAAACAATATTGTAGGTAAAAAGGAGGCAATATTCTTCCGAAAAAAGTTCTCCATAACTCTTTTATGCTTCACGTATCCCCTGAAAATATGTATGTAATTGTCGTTCTCCTTCTATAGTTTGATAAAACTATAGGTTTAGTATAACAATGAGAATATAAATAATAAATGCACCTATTAAATGTTGTATTCATAAATTGTAGCATCCATCACTTGGAGGTGGAATTTCGGAAATCCTTCTATTTTATTCTAAACTGGACACACGAAAAAAAATCAATAACTTTAACCTCTTTTTTAACTTCTTTTTACTTTTATCCCATTTTTACTCCATTCACAATGAAATTTAGAATAAATAAGGCAAAATCTTGAAATACGTTTCCAGGTATTTGCGTTGACAATCTTTGAAAGTAAACACCGCTATCTCATCGGGTCTTAGAGGTACTGAGGAACTCGTGAAAACTCATTTTACCCGTTTTCACCCCCGTAGAAGTGGAATTTCAAAAATCCCTTTTAACCCATTTTATTATAAAATGGAAATCACAGTGAAAAAAATTAATAATTTTAACCCCCTACCCCTTTTCAGTTTGCCTTCCTTTTACCCCTTTAGGGTTAAGATTTTCAAATTCAATTAAACCCCTTTTTAAATAATTTAAAAATACATCTATCTGCCAAAAAAGAATGTTCTATCTCACTAAACATAGGAGATACGCAGAGTTCTTTAATTCACCCGTAATCCAGATTTGCACCTTTAGGGGTTGATTAAAGCAAAATCCTAAAATACGTTTCTAGGTATTTGCATTGATAATCTTTGCAAGTAAATACCAAGTCGTTATCTCATCGGATGTAAGAGATATTAAGGAACTCGTAAAAACCTATTTTACCCCGTTCCACCCCAGTAGGGCTGAAATTTTAAAAATCCCTTTTAAGCCATTTTATTGTAAAATGAAACTCACAGCAAAAAAAAAATAATTGAACCCCCCCTACCCTTTTTCAGTTTGTCCTCCTTTTATCCCTTTAGGGTTAAGATTTTCAAATTCTCTTAAACCCCTTTTTAAATATTTTTAAAATACATCTATATGCCAAAAAAGAATGTTCTAACTCAATAAACATAGAGATACGCAGGTTCTCTAATTCACCCCCAATCCAGATTTGCACCTTTAGGAGTTGATGGGGCAAAATTCTAAAATACGTTTCTAGGTACTTGCATTGATAATCTTTGCAAGTAAACACCAAGTCGCTATCTCATCCGATGTAAGAGATATTGAGGAACTCGTGGAAAACATATTTGACCCCTTTTCACCCCCGTAGGGATGGAATTTGAAAAATCCCTTTTAACCCATTTTATTGTAAAATGGAACTCACAACGAAAAAATTAATAATTTGAACCCCCCTACCCCTTTTCAGTTTTTCCTCCTTTTACCCCTTTAGAGATAACATTTTAAAATTCCTTAGACCCCTTTCTAATATTTTAAAAATACATCTATATGCCAAAAAAAGAATGTTCTACCTCAATAAACATAGGAGAAACGTAGGGTTCTTTAATTCACTCCCAATCAACATTTGCACTAGCGATGGGCTTATTCGAATGAAAAATAACCGGTTATCCGGTTATTGAAATAACCTATGTAACTCGGTTTTCGTTCCAAGTATTCGAATGAAAAATAACCTCATGCTGATACGTACTAGGCTTTGAATATAAAACCTCTATTCAAAGGTACTACGTGCCATATCTCAGCGAAAGGTTCAAAACAAGAGGCGGCGCCTTTAACCCGCCCGACCGATAAAGATAAACGTTTTACCACTGTTTTGATTGCGATAGCAAGCAGTTCCGCATATTTCCTTTCTTTCTACACTTCTTAATAAATACCTCGTAATTTCCAATACATAACACATAATGTACGGTCGGCGCCTTTTAGAAATCGGTACACTACACACTATTATGATATATTTTGCATGTATTTTTTAAGTGTATAAACTGGGTTTTTGCAGTTATTATGGTTTTAATTGTTACGTCAGATTGTTTATTGTTTGTCAATTATGAAATGCCATCTCACATTAATGAAGTAACCGGAGCAAGAATACTCCAAAGACTAGAAGAACATATTACGTGTCCCGATTTCTAAAAATCATTTATACAATTATTATAATAATTAACGATTAACTGAGTTCCTCTGCTATCTGCAAGTTACGATGTCGATGCAGATGACGTTGAACCGCCAACCCGGCAAACCGGCTGACTTAATCGAAACGAATCGAGAGCCAAAATTTATTCGAATGATTATTCAAATAATCATTCGGTTATTAATATTATTCGAATGCAAATAATTCGGTTATGAAAATTGTCCGGTTTTGCCCATCACTAATTTGCACCTTTAGGGGTTGATTAGGGCATAATCCTAAATACGTTTCTAGGTATTTGTGTTGATGATCTTTGCAAGCAAACATCAAATCGATATCTTATCGGGTGTAAGAGGTATTGAGGAATTCGTAAACACACATTTTACTCCTTTTCACCCCCTTAGGGGTCGAATTTCAAAAATCCCTTCTTAGCATTACCTTACGTAATAAATTGAACCGTCCACCCAAATTTCATGTTTCTAGTACCAGTGGTTTCGGATCTGCGTTGATTAGTCAGGGTCGTGACTTTCCTTTATACAGGGTGTCCCTGAAAAGGAGGTCAATCCGTTAACCACATATTCCCTTGAGCAAAAATTGACGATTTAACTCAACTTACCTATATACAAAGTCGCTTAGTTTAGCCACTAGAGGGCTTTAAAAAGATTAACTTTTTTAGATTTTTTGTAATAACTCGAAAAATCTTTGATAGATTTTATTCATTTTTTGGCCATGTGTTTGTACCAGTAAACCACAGCTTTTTGAAGAATAAACCCTAATTTCAAAAATGACAGGGTGTTTAAAAACTTCGTCACAATAAATTATCCATCCATATTTTTTTAACCCACTGTATAATCACTACCAATTTTTTTCTGAATAGTTACTTTAATTTAGAAGCTATTTTCTCTCTTGCAAAATTTTATTTGGGTAAACGGTTTAGCCATAAAAAAATATTTTCTAAATTTCTGCAAACCTACAGCCGTCAAAAAAACGTGACATTTATGCATCGCTATAGATACGCGAAGTTTAACTTTTTTTAACACGTGAAAAAATAATATTTTTCTACAACCGTGTCTAAAGTAGATACTTTAAACACGTTAGTTAGTTTGTAAAGTTCCACTTTTTAAAAAGCAGTGCATAAAAAGTTCTTTCCAAACCCTAGTGCATAAAAAGTGAAATGTATTTTGGGTTGCCTATTTACATAACCTTATTCTAGATGTTAATCATGTGAAAAACCAGAAAGATGTAATTTATTTAATAGAATTTGGTAATTATAGGCACAAAACAATAATAATCGTGAAAAATTAACATAATTAATGAATCATTATTAGTAACAGTAATAGTGCATAAAAGGTTCTTTACAAACCCTAGTGCATAAAAAGTGAAATTGATTTTGGGTTGCCTATTTACAAAATTTTACATAATTTTGACAGTTCATCGATCACGATCAGTGGCGCCAACTTAAAACTAATTTCAATCAACCAACCAGTTCCGTACCAAAATAAATAAAAAAATTGATTAAAAATGTGAAATGTTCAGTTGTAGAAAAAACCTAGTACGCAATACGTGTGTAAAAGGTCTTTTTTTAATCTCGTGCTACCACCTCGGCACTCGATTAAAAAGACCTACTTTACACACTAGTTGCATAAATAACTATTCTTTACGGCTAGCAGTGAAAAAACGATTTTGGAACACCATTTCCTTAGTTACAACACATATAAAAGGTTACGTACATAATAATATTACTCTACTTATTTGCTATATACGTATGATTTGGTTGCAGAGAATCTTTTATTCTTTTTTTGACGGCTGTAGAAAAAACGTTGTTTGTATTTCGTGGCAAAAAAAACACTCATTTCGCGCACTTAATACAAAAATTACTATTTTTGCTAAACCGTTCACCCAACTAAAATTTTGTAAGAGAGGAAATAGCTTCTAAATTAAAGTAACTATTCAGAAAAAATTGGTAGTGATTATACAGGGGGTTAAAAAATATGAATGGTTTACTGGTGCAAACACGGCCAAAAAATGAATAAAATCTATCAAAGATTTTTCGACTTATTTGAAAAAATGTAAAAAAGTTAATCGTTTTTAAAGCCCTCTAGCGGCTAAACTAAGCAACTTTGTATATAGGTAAGTTGAGTCAAATCGTCATATTTTTTCTCAAGGAATATGTGGTTAACGGATTGACCTCCTTTTCAGGGAAACCTGTATATATATAGATTTCGTGTTCCGTATTTACATAGTTACTTATAAAAAAAGAAGTTCCTTTTATAACGAATCACGAAAAAATCACCCTCCAAGATTTCTTCAGATCTTCAGGTTTCAAGGTCCCTAGATGACGAAAAAGAGGTTTTCTTAATTGTGTCTGTCTGTCTGTCTGTTGGCAGTATAGTTCAAAAACTATTTGTCGGAGGAAGACGATGTTTTGTATACATATTATATACCTACCTCGCATAAAATTGGCACAATTTCATACAAATACATATACAGGGTGAGTACCTTAAAAAATTAAATTTTGTTTATTTTTGGGTTAATTTTGAAATAGAAGGACGTAATAACTTTCACATAGGTCAGATTTTATATTTTGCGAAAATAAGACTCAATCGATACAGGATAATGTCACAAAATAGTAAAAACATTTCAACAATAACATCGTTCTGTTCAAGAGAGGCGCGCACCGGACGTATTTGAAAGAAGCTCGGTAGCGTAGTTGGCTTTATCGGTGCAGATACGATCTCTATGTAGAAGTACGGTTACGATCGCACTGCAGGTGCTGCGGATTCAAACCCAAGCGAGATTATTTTTTTTTTATTTGAAAATGTATTTAATTTATTAGAAACGTGAAGATATTTTTACTTCTAACTTAATTTGATTTTTAAAATTATTTAGTGTCATAATGTTGACGAGGGAAGTTCTGGGTAAAGCATTTTACAAATTTTTTTGTAAATAAAATTTATTTTAAATGATTCGTCTATTTCCTATTATAAAATTATAATTGAAAGTTTTATGGAGGGAGGGGGAAGGGTTACTAGGAGTCCCGGTTTGGAGTTTTAGAAATATGACAACCCTATGATATATCAAATACCGTTAACACTAGAAGATTGGCGTGTTTTGTATTGGTAGTATTTAACTGAGGCATTTCAGTGATGGTCTTCTCTGTGACATTTGTCCTCTTAATACTCACATCTAAGGTACTATATTTATACGAGCAAGCTTATCCGCCATTTTCAGTTACTGAAAGTGGAGGCAAATTCAAATTCTAGTTACTTTCCAATTTGCATACGGTAAGTCGGAAAAACAACGATCATGTCATTTAATTTTATCCGTCTTAAAAAAGACTGGTTTTTAAACAAATAAAAAGAAAGCAGAAAAAACTGGAACGAAAACACTGTTAACTAACACGCACGTGGTTCAAACTAGAGAACTTTAATAGTACCTTAGTTCAAACAACAGTGACGAGTGACAGAACTGACAGATACAGTTGACAGCACAGAACAATACCTACACACTGTATATAGATTTCAATAACCACACTTGGATGAAGACTGTAATTATAATTACCATCATAATGGAATGCACCAAGATTTATATCAGTGTACAGTGTTCGTTTGGATCAAGCAGTACGTACTCTAACGGTTTCCAGTCTTGCTTGGTTGATATATTACTTACTATATTGCTAGCGGCTATGAGTTGGGGGATCACGTAGGAAGTGAGACAGACAACCAACTCTTCAATGTATATGGCGAGCTGTGCGCAAGCGCGTTGGCGTCGTCCGCGCGGTGTCAAGTTTAAAATTCGCTTCTATAGTCCATTTACTAAAGGAAAAAAGTTCTAACTTCGTTGACTCAAAACCGATTTTGAATATTTTTTTATTATTTCGGAAAAAGTTTAGAGAAAAGTTCCCCATAGGTGAAAAGGTGTGCTTTTTATTTTGCCAATTGTTATTAACAAATACGTGTTTTTTAATATATTCTTAATTAAAGAAATATATAACTTTATTTATTTAAACCATTGCCTGACATTTGATAACATAAGGTTTTTGGGTTCACAAATTACGAATGTGGTCTCAAAATTGGTCTAAAAACAAAAGTGACGTCTACAAAATGGCGTCGAAAGTCTAATTTTTTATTTTATTTTTTTAATTTTTATTAGATGTCTAGGGGTTTTTGGGGGTTGCTGATTACGAATTTGACATTAAAACTCAACTGAAATAAAAAATGGCGGATCCAAGATGGCAAAAAAGCGTAATTTTTTTATTCGGACTTTATTTCTTACCTATAGAGGGTTTTTAGAGTCGCTGATCTCAAATTTTATGTTAAAATTTATCAAAAATAAAAAAAAAACGTATGTAAAGCGGCAAAATAGCTTCATTTTTGAATTCTGAGCGTTGCCTCATATCTAAGGGTTTTGGACACAGTAATTATAAATATAACATTAAAAGGTTAATTTTTATTCTGTACGATTATTATTATTATTATTTAATAAACATTATATACAAATAAAATTCTAAATTGTTAAATTAACTCAAATTTAAATAGATTAAATACATTTAAATATAACATACGAATACATATAAATTCCAACGCCTAAAAATGTGTTTCTACGACCTCTTTGTACAATTTCCAAAAAATATTACTGAATTAAAAGAGATTTCTGTTTGTGACCGACGGAAGAATGTTATTACATAAAACCAAATGGCAACTTGTTCAACAGTATGGTGCAAGTTTAGATATATTAATTTTATTGTACGTAATTATGGAAAAAGCAATTATTTTTGTAGATTATCAGAAACAGAATAAAATCTGGTGAAAGAGACCGACGTCTAAAAACTGCACCAGATATTCGATTTGAAAGAGACAGGGTTTTAAAGTTGTATCAAGAAAAATTTCTAGAAAATGTCTTTCATGCCGTTTTATTGATTTTTTAAAAGAAACTTTAGCTGCAATTAATATCCCTGCTCTCAAGCTGAAAATGAAACTGATCGGTTAATAGTTACAACAGCTCTCAATGCATCAAATGAAAACATAGTCGTAGAATCAGAGAATATAGACGTATTACTTATATTAACAGCTTTAGTTTCTCTTGATAAAGATATACATATATTTTTTAAAACCTGCCAAAAATAAAAAAACATCTTCTTCTAAAAGCCTGCAATTTGCTCATCATTGTAGTGAGCATGTTCTTTCTGTACATGCTTTAACTGGATGTGACACAACTTCAGCATGTTTTAATGTAATAGAAGAAAAAATCTTCTTCTTCTTTTTCAGGTGCTTATCCGATTTCGTATGTTAGCGATCAACACGGTTATCTTCACTTTATTGGTTGCAATTCTAGATAACTCGTTGGATGATTTCCCATACCACGCCCTTAGGTTTTGCAACCAAGATAATATTCTTCTGCGTCCTGGTCCACGTTTGCCATATATCTTGCCTTGTATAATAGATTGTAGTAGGACGCATTTATTCTCATTCTTCATTATACGTCCGAGGTATTGGAGTTTGCGTATCTTGATGTTGTCCATGATCTCTTTACTTTTTTTTATTCTCTCCAGAACTTTAATATTTATTACACGGTCCTTCCATAATATCCACAATATTTTTCGGTATAACCACATTTCAAAGGTTTCGATTTTTTTGGTGATTGTTTCATTAGAGCAAGATGGGAAAAATGTAGCATATTAGCATGCGAGTTTTGGTGTCAAGGTGCATATCATGGCTTTTGAATATAGTTTAATATATTGAAGATATATAAGGATGAGGAAGACGAATAGGACCGGTACCTTATTAAAGATCCACATGCATAAGTCCTAGTAAATGAAGCAATGGCTATGTTCACGAAAGAATAAATTTACCAAAATATTTGAAAATAGCAGTGATTTACAAGAGACTGCAAAAATATATATAAAAAAATTCTGGTATAAAATGTATGCTTGCACTGTATGGTGCGAAGAAAAGTAACTCTTACAGGAACCTTTAATTGATTGAACGTTTTTTATTATTCCTATACCGCAAGGTAAATGCGGTTACGGACAATACAATACATATATATTTTTTTTAAAACATTTTGAATTTTAGGTTCGACTCTTTTATTAAGGCGTCTACTAAAAAAAAGTAGCGTTAATTTAGCATTATTGTGCCTTACGATGGATTCAGCAGAACAACATTTAAAGCGCGTGTATTTGCAAACACAGTTGTGCCTGGGAAACCAAGATATTTCAACGGAAGATTGGGGTTGCAAATATGATGCAGGAAAGTGTTTTCCAATCCTAATGACACAAGAACCAGCTCCACAACACATTTAAAACAAATTTTTTTGCAACTACAAAACTAGTTTCGGGCCAGCTTGTGGGTGTAGGAAAATTGGCCTTTAGGCTCGGCGGCTTGCGGTGAATGTAGCGGAAATAGTTGCCTTAATTCACGACCGTCACTGTCAATGGAAGAAGTAGAGGAAGAAGAAACTAAAGCTAAATAATTTTTTCATTGTTTTTAAATGAATCTTGGGTTAATTTTAATAAATCAATTAAAATATAATAACTTTAATACTCATTTAACACTTCTATCATTTGTTTCCACCATTTTTCAGACACCGTTTTCCATTTTTGATAAATTTTAACATAAAATTTGGGATGAGCGACCCAAAAAACCCTAGGTATAGGTATCAGAAATTTAAAAAAATTTACCCCTGTCCGCCATTTTGGATCCGCCATTTTTTATTTTAGTTGAGTTTTAAAGTCAAATTCGTAATCAACGACCCCAAAACCCCCCAAACCTTTAATAAAAATTTTAAAAAATAAAAAATTAGACCTTCGACGCCATTTTGTTTTTAGACCCAGATGCTAGATTCGTAATCTGCGACTTCAAAAACCTTAAGTTGTCAATTTTCAGGCAATTGTTTAAATAAATAAAATAGTTATAAATTTTTTAATTAAGGTTATATTAAAAAACACTTATTTGTTAATAACAATTGAAAAAATAAAAAGCACACTTTCTCACCTATGCGGAACTTTTCTATAAACTTTTTCCGAAATAATAAAAAAAAATGTTCAAAATCGGTTTTAAGTGAACGACGTTAGAACTTTGGTGAATTTTTAGCGTTTAGAAACGAGACGCGTAATACTCAGAGTGAGGCTATGTCGGCGCTGTAATGTTTTCGGCCCTTCCCAGGCCCTGTTAGCAATGTATGTATAATCTGTAACCTCATTTACCTTGCGGTGTAGAGGCTGGTGCCCCGGATTCGGGATACAGAGTTGGAGAGCGCCTTTGGTGCTTGCGCAGCAACCATTGTGTGAGTTGTGTGTCTTGATGATAGTTCTTTAAATATATGGTTGACAGATGACAGAACGCACGGTTACCGGTCAGCGCGGCTAACGGCTTGGCGCTAAAGTCCCTGTGACACAAAATCTAGTGGGATAAGCTTGCCTGGTCTATAAAGCACTCTCCTCACATCCAGAACTACTTTTGAGATTAAAGTAATTAATAGTTAACTATATACTTGTCCAATACCAGTGTTTGTATTCTATTCAATACTTTTATTAGAAAGTTTTCAGTTTCCACTACTTTTTTCTGGTAGCTATTAGAGAGTTTGAGCACTTCGACGTTAAACTTCCCGTTAACGATAAAGTCACATGACTAGTAACGATAAACTTTTACGGGAGGGTATCATTTTATAGAGTTTGAGCACAACAATAACAAACGGTATTTGAACATAACCTCACAATTTGGCAAATATTAAAAGGTTGTAGTATACTTCCTCAGTTTGTTATAAATTGAATTTGTTCCGGTTTTTCTTGATTTTGTAACTTTTTCGACGTTCATGTTAATTGTTCAAATTTTTGAGAGTTCCTGTAAATTTCCTAAATACCTATATTGTAATATTAAGTATTTGTAATTAGATAAATAAATAGTGACTCGCAGTGCAGTTTTAATTTGATTTGCCTCCTCTTGAGCTTATTAAAAAATTATAATTGTTTAATTAAGCTTTATGTACTGCAATTATAAAGATATAATCCATTTAGGAAACACCCGTGACATTTACAGTGTCAAATGCAAAATTTTGAGTGTACTTAATAAGTACTAAGTAGGTACCTACTATTTAAACGATAGAAAAAATGTAAAAAGAGGTTCTTAAATGTGATTGAGTAAGATCCATTTTAAGGCAAATTTTCATATTTTTCCATATTTGGAAACTGAAGTAATGACGTCATCCAATTTGTTTTTCCGGGAAACGTACCCATATTTAAAAAGAGCAAATTTTTCTGAACACATTTTGTAAAGAAAAAAAATTGCTATCTTCTTCCGTTAAAAAATTATAAGCAAATTTATAAAAAAAAGTATTATCAAAAATTCGCAATCGTCATGATTTAAACAAGTAGTCTTTGGAAACAAATAGCAAAGTCGCATCAGTCAATAATTAAAAATCATTAATTACTATTATTAATTAGTATCCTTTATCTAATAGACGTGTCTGTCTGGGACGCCGTTTCGTCTGTCTGGGAAGCTGTTTCAGCAGCCAAACCGTAAGAGATAGAGAAAAAAGTTATTAAAGTTATATGTTTGGAATGGTCATGTCAGGTCAGGAACCGAATTTCAGTCACGTGACACTTCCGGTTTTCGAGAAATCACAAAAAAGGCCGTTTTTCAAATAGAACGCGTATTTAATAAAAACTGTTTCAGCAGCCAAACGGAGCTGCGACCCTCTGCGCCTTCAAACCTCGATCGGTTAGGCAACCACTTTGACACCTTCCAGGTCTGGGTACAGTTTTTATTTATACGCGTTCTATTTGAAAAACGGTCTTTTTTGTTTTTTTAAATGAGACATTTGTCTCACTGGACTGCTAGTGAATTATTAATTTAACATTAAAAAACACAGAATATGTTACTACTATTACCACACAAAGAAACAAAGTATGTAGGCAATCACTACAACAAATTTTCAATGTAACCACCTGCTACTTCTAAACACTTTTCCAATCTCCGCCTTACTTCTCTCACTGAAGCCTTACATTTCTCTAGATAGTTTTTTAAACTTTATTAACTAGTTCAACATATTGCATGTTATACATAGTTTTTATATAAAAGTATTATTTTTTACAATAGATATGTTACCGGAAATGTATGTAATCCGTCATTATATAGAATTCCTAGGAAATGTATATAATGCCTAAAATCGTCAGGAAATGTGTGAAATAAATTTTATTATACACATTTCCTAGGAATTTTATACATTTCCTAACCTGGAATCGGAAATGTGTTTTATTAGGGATGCCATGTCGGTAGGTTAGGTTAGGTTAGGTTAGGTTAGTAGCACTAACAAATCGTCACACTGCTAAGGAAAATCTCAGTTCATCTGTGTTTTATTTTTCATTCATTCACAAATTCTACAGTATAATGTTGATTTTCATACATTTCCTAGTACCATTTTAGGAATTGCATACATTTCCTAGGAAATGTATGTATTAAAGAACCTTTCATTAATTATTTTACACATATCCTAAATTGGCTCGGCATTATATACATTTCCTAGGAATTGTATACAATTCCTAGGTTTCATACATTTCCTGTAACAGATACATAACTAAATATAAGTTTTAACTATGAATGGTTGCTATTCATCGGATGATAATAGGACATCCTGAGGAAGTCTCTTTTTTAGGCGAGTATTTTGTTTTTGTCCGAATTTATAGTACACCGCGCTTGAGCACTCTGGGAGTTTTAAGAAAAACTTTGATACATTGTTTAATAAATTTTTCTATAGCGGGAATTTCTAACTCACAGTGTAGCTACCGATTTCCTACAACCCAGGGGAGTTTGCTGCTATCCGATCTAGATCGTTCATCGCAAGCATTTGTGAAGTTTATAATCGTGATAACCATTTTCTTTCAACATTTTTCGTACCAAACTATATTTTAAATTCAACTCAAAATACTGCAAAACAGTGGCAACAGTATTGTCAGAATTGACCCTTTTAACAATTTTTCTTTCCTTTCGAGAAGAAAATGCCTCGTTATTTGCACATAAATTGCGTTCCAATCTTGCAAATATTTTTAAGCTTGGAAGAACACGTTCGGGGTATCTCTGGGCGTATAACTGAACTGCTCTTCTAGAGTTCTTTTGAGATTCCCCATAAACTAAAAACATGTCAACTTTTTCGTTGTGCGTGAACATTTTTCAAATGCAAATGACAACAGAACAATATTTGTCAACCATTAGTTTAATTATTGACAGATGCGACTTTGCTATTTGTTTCCAAAGGCTACTTGTTTAAATCGTGACATTGCGAATTTTTGATACTTTTTTTTACAAATTTGCTTATAATTTTTTAACGGAAGAAGATAGCAAATTTTTTTCTTCACAAAATGTATTCAGAAAAATTAGCTCTTTTTAAATATGCCAAAATGTTTTCGGGAAAAACAAATTCGATGACGTCATTACTTCAGTTTCCAAATATGGAAAAATATGCAATTATGGCTTAAAATGGACCTTACTCCATCACATTTAAGAACCTCTTTTCAGATTTTTTCTATCGTTCTTCCTTTTCTTATAATAGAGCTGAGACATCGAGTTTCGCTCACCCTGTACGTAACGATCAGTAGCGTCAAAATTGTAAGTAAGGTTATGACAAATTATCTGTTATTTTGATCAACTTAAAATGAATCGTAGTTTTAGTGAAACAAAGTAAAAACATAATTTGTTAATAACTTTAGTAAGTAATCTTGTATTATATATGCAACGAAATTAATCAAAATGTACTTCAATAATTCAAATGTCAAAGTGAAGGTCAAGAAGACTGTACTAATGCGATGTAACTTCTTATGATGGCTGTGCATAGAAGCGGCCCCAATGCCGGGGATAGCCGTCGTGGCGCTGTCGAGAGCGTGTAATTAAGGTTACTAAATCATAAAGATACCGCCAACTGTGCAATAGCTATTTGCGCTCCAAGTAGAGGTAAGTGAATTTTTCTGTGTGAGGTCGTTTTTTGTGGACCGAAGCGGAGCTGAGGTCCATAATACGACCGAAGACAGAAAAGAAACTTACCTACGCGTTGTGCATTACGTTTTTCTCACTACCAAGAAGCTAAAGTTTTAATTTAATTAAATCCTTTAAGCAGCGAAGCCGAGCATCTGTCGCCGTGGGCTACGGTGTGACAGCTGCTGTCGCCGTGTGGTATTAGCTCGGGTGATTCTGTATGTTCTTTTTCGTAATTTTTTTTAAATAAAAACCGGCCTACGATCTAAGTCTAAAAATTAGCAAACTTTTAAGCCATCATACAACTCAATCGGTCCAGTATCTTCGGAGGAGATAGAGAACAAACATAGAAAGATAATGGTAATGGTAATTTTTTATGGAGTCACTCTAATTCAATTATTAAATACAGTAGGCGTGTGTCAGTGATAGCGTTGTCAGTTTATTTCTTTGTCAGCTACGTTTATTGTAAAATGAGTTATTCAGAAGAATTTGAAAATTACGTTGAAATTGAAAATAGTGCCAATGCTGCTCAAGCATCCTTGCTGCCGGAGAAATCGAGAGAACGGTATGTGCGATCATATAATACTTTCAAAGAGCGGTGTATTTCCAAGACAGTAAAAGAGGTAAACGAAACTGTATTTCTGGCTTATTTTAATGAGAGAGCGTCTATATTAAAGTCTCCAAACAGTTTATGGAGTGAATATTCCATGTTAAAGTTAACAATGTGCGTTCATGATAACATCGACGTGACGAAATTCAAGCAGGTAGTATTTGAATGACTACTTTTTCTAAATGAAAGTATTGTACATATATTTGCAGGTCATATCATTTCTTAAGAGAAAAAATGATGGTTATATTACGAAAAAAGCCAAAATTTTTACTAAGGAAGAGTTGGAAAGGTTTCTCAGTGATGCTCCTGACGATACATTTTTGATGATGAAAGTCGCAATGATATTGGGAGCATGCCGAACAGACAGTACAACTTGAATTTTCATGATGTTGAAATAAAACCTGACGTGGCAATTATCAATATTCTACAATCGACAAAATAAAATCCCCCGAAGATTTGTAGTCACTGGTAGTAACGATAGCAATAATTGGTTGAAGATTCTTGAAAAATATATAAAATTACGGCCCAAAAATACTCAAGAACGTAGATTTTTTATGCGTTACAATAATGGTAAATGCGTACGACAAGTAGTAGGGAAGCATACTTTAGCTGATATACCATTTAAAATTGCAAAATTCTTGAATTTAGATGTTAAAAATTACACGGGTCATAGTTTTAGAAGAACCTCTGCTACTTTGTTAGCTAATACCGGATCAGACGTTCTTGCTTTGAAAAGACATGGAGGATGGAAATCCTCCACTGTAGCAAAGGGATATGTGGGAGATTCTTTAAATCACAAATTAGAAACGGCCAAAAGGATATCATATGGAAATGTCGAAAATTCTGCTGAAAATATTGTAGATAATGCAGCAAGCATCAACGAAATTGATATTGTAAATAATGCATTTTCTATTTCTAACAATGTTGAAAATAATGATATTAAACATGTAAATACCCTCCCCCAATTAACGTTACAAATTGTTCAAATTGTACTATTAGCATTAATATTAATAAATAGATACATTTTCTTCAAATATTCATTTCTTAATACTCGAAAATATGTACAGAAACGTCCATCTGCGGAAAGTGACCTTCTACGGAAAATCGTTTTTTCTGTTCTTAGATACGGTTCGTTTGTATTGATTTTATCTGTTGCTAAGGTCGCTGTATATTAGACTTTCCATTATTTTCCGTTTTTTAACAATGTAATGTCACTTTACCCATTTGGTAGTGAGAAATAGTATATTACATACCGAGGTGGGAAGTGTTCCATTACTGTCGAGAGATTAGGTAGTTTACCGAGACGCGTAGCGTCGAGGTTAACTTTATCTCGAGACAGGGATGAAACTTTCCACCGTGGTATGTATACTATTTTATTTGCAATCAGCTAATTTTAAAAATAACTACAATTGAATTCTGAATAATAGATATCTTGATGTAGCTAATATTTTTGTTACCATGAAAACAACCCACTCAATGTTTTGTTACCATGGAAACACCCCACTCTTCAGGTATGTAATATTTTTCGGGGTATGTAATAATTTCCTGGCTAGTTTCAAGTAATCATCTAGTTCCCAGCTGTTGTCATGTCATGAAATTGACACATTACAATGTGATTGCGAATAATAGTATATTACATACCGAGGTGGGAAGTGTTTCATTACTGTCGAGAGATTAGGTAGTTTACCGAGACGCGTAGCGTCGAGGTTAACTTTATCTCGAGACAGGGATGAAACTTTCCACCTCGGTATGTATACTATTTTATTTGCAATAATCTAATTTTAAAAATAACTACAATTGAATTCTGAATAATACATATCTTGATGTAGCTAATATTTTTGTTACCATGAAAACAACCCACTCAATGTTTTGTTACCATGGAAACGCCCCACTCTTCAGGTATGTAATATTTTTCGGGGTATGTAATAATTTCCTGGCTAGTTTCAAGTAATCATCTAGTTCCCAGCTGTTGTCATGTCATGAAATTGACACATTACAATGTGATTGCGAATAAACATATATCTTTTGTCTCTTTTAATTTTTAGCGACCTTACGTGTAATATCTTTGATCATTTTCGTTCGTTTTCGCTGCCGTTCGAGAGTTGGAAGCGAGCTAAATTAACCTGTAATCGCGGTTAAAAGTCAGTTTACGGTTGTTAATCAAATGGAGTGTATTTCAAGTGTGTTATTAATTGTTAAAACATGGTCCGAATTTCCATTTACACTCAGCAAATATTTGACATTGACAGTTCACGAGTTTTGTGAATGGATAATATTACACGACGACCGCCATATTAGTCAACTTTTAGCGGTCCGCTTCGACACGCCAGTTATTTCTCCTTAATACAGTCTTCTTGCTGGAAGTAAAAACCAAAACTTAAGATTTAAATTGAACGCCAACATAAAATGCAAAAATTACTAACACCCTACTAGCGATTTTCATATTAACCAACAGATAGTGACTTTCACACCACGGGAGTTTCCTGAATGGATTATATGTTGCCTTCTATATTTCATTTATTGGCAACTTATTAAACTTTTGCGCCGGTTAGTTATTGAGACTCCAGTATCTGCAGGGTTAGGTTATTACACAGTATACATTTTACCATTGTATAGCAAATGCTCGATTTTAACGAATGACAGATCACCTCAAATATTGACTCTAAACAAAGCTTGTTCGAAAACTCCAGCGTATTTTGACCACAAATAAACCAACAATTAATCAGTTCACCTCACGTAAATTACAATAATGCAATTCAAATAATCAAGTTGTTTGGCCAACCTGTAATTTGTAATTTTTCAAGTGAAATGGGACGCCAAGCTGCTTTTGTTTCTTGCTTGTTCGCGAAATACATTTCTGGTTTCTGCAAAAACGGTCACGCCAACCTCGTAATTTCTTCCTGGAACGCTTTCAGCGGCGGCTGCCTGTCTCTGGACCGCGAAACAAAGGCTTCCCCAGGTCCTGCATTTACTGTGCACTTCTCATAGCTCTCAGCAGCCTTGTTCAATCGGGCTCGAAAGTTGTCCTCGCACCGACCCACGGTTGAACAGGAAGCTAAGCTTATAGATACCTGCCCTCTGGCTATATTTTAGCTACTGCTGCCTTCTTATAAACCACAAACAAGGGCTCTTCTAGACGCTGCACTCTGCTTTCTGGTTCTCGTAGCTCCAAAACTTGCCAAAACTTAAGCTTCAAAGACAATCACAAATAGGTGAATAAATAAAACTCAACAACTGGCATAAATAATATACCTACTTTTTTCTTCAAACGTCAAATAATTAGGTCATAATTTGACTGAGCTAACTGCGGAGAAATGCAACTTCTCCGCCGGCGGCAGTTTTATTTTTCCTTTTCCCGCCATGGAGGGAAAAGTGTTGCTATGAAAACGTTAAAATAATAACACACCAAACAAACAAACAAACACAACAACAATGAAACATATAAATTTAAACGTCATTTTTATTTGTCAAACTAATATTAAACGTGCAATTTGTCAATGTTGCATTTTGAAAATTAAAACCATGCTGTACTGCAGAAGTCTGTGCAGACGAAGTTAAATTTTCTGTAATCAAATAAGATGTTGATGGTTCAATCAAATTTGTCTTGCTGACACTAGGTGTTATCACTTCATTCAATATTTTACTTGCATTCTCATTTTTATTTCGCAGTGACTCCTCTATATATCCTTCTGCTACACTACTTGACTTCCAACCCCCGTGACGCTTTAGCGATTCAATATTACCTCCTCCATCAATTAATAGTGTAGCAGAAGTACGTCTTAAACAATGGCCTGTGTATTCCATTGAATTACTTAATTTTAAAAAAGTTGCAACTTTTCTAGGAACACTGCTTATACTATGTATTCCCATTACACTTCTATAGCATTTTCCACTTTGATATTTTAAAAAGAATCTAACTTCTGGCATGTCTTTTGGTCTTAACGCTGCATAATTTCGATACATTTTGAGGTAATTTTCTCCAATTATTGTGAACGATCGAACTTTTCTATAGTCTTACTGTCAGGAATTTTAATCAAAATAACATTCCCCATGTCCTCTATGTCTGTAGTTTTCATTTTTAACATTTCGTCACATCTGCAGGCTCCAGTTACTCCAATTAATAAAACAATCTAAGGAAATTACATATTTAAACCACAAAATTAAAGTTACCTAAAACGTAAGTATTACCTTTAATCCTAAATACAAATCATCTTCCGCTTCAAATAAAGAAGTTTCAAACTGCTCCTTCGAAAAAATTCTAGATTTTTTTGCAGAGTACCCTTCGTTTGCTTTTTTCAAGAACGCGCGTAACTTTAAATATTTATTTATATCCATTCCATGTTTAATTATTAGTTGCGATTTGATCATGGAATATCGCGACCACATGGTCGATGATTTCCATTTTTTCTCCTTAGCCATTGTGTTGAAATATGCTAGAAGCACATTTTCTTCAAATTTAGTTACATTCTTTGAATTGCACCACTCTTTAAAATGATCGTACGCGGCACAATATTTCTCGCCTGATTTTGTGGGTCCAAGAGATAAGACGGCTTCATTTGCCCCAGTCTCAATTTCTACCGACAAGCTCGATAGCATTTCAAAAACTGGCCGGTGACAACTGACAGCAACACTAAACAATTTATATCTGCCAAAAGGTTTTTTGTATAACAATCGAAACTACTCGCATTTATTAATCACGGCTACTGAAACATTTATTGTATGCATAAATTAAACAAAACAAAAACACAAAAAACAGCTTTATAATACGCAGTTTAAAACGTTTGAAGAAAAAATAGCATATTTTATGTGGAGGAGAAGTGACTTTTCATGGCTTGCCTTCTATTACCCGCCTCACTACCGTTCGGCGGGTAAACTAAGGCGCGCCATGAAAAGTCATATTTCTCCTCCGTACAAAATAATATACTATTATCAACGAAATTAATTAAAAAGGGGGAGCTAAAACTAGACACAAGCTTTCGGCTTACCTTCACCAATAAACAGCAACAATTGATACTCTAGGATAGCAACATATTATACAATTATTTTTAAGTTTTTACAATCTTTGATCCTTAACTTCTAAATGTTTTCTTAAATGTCATTCAGGAACACTCTAACCGTACTTTGGTTGCATTTTTTAACTTTTAGTTAAATAAACACTGATTCAGAAGCTATTAGCCCTCTCTTGTAGTCTTCTTTAATTCTCAGGTTGCTTTTCTAATGCTCTTTGTATCATTGTAACTCCTTACACTGCTTAATAACTCTTTAGCTGCGTTATCGATTGTTGGCATTATGATATGAATACAAAACGCTGCATAAAACTTCTGTAACGCTTCGAAACACCTTTGTGCTACTACTTACTAGCGAATTCGTTATCATGTCTTGACGTTATAGAATTAATCTGTCAGTCATCACAAATTAGCTACATCTGCCATACCGAGCGCAAATATTGAAAATAAGCTGAACCCCGACGATACTATTTTATTCAATTACTAACCTTTGTTAAATTACAGTTATTGCTAATCATGTCTTATGTAATTATCACTGTTTACTAGTGACAATGTTGCCATAAATATAATACCAATTCTGGGCCTATTTGAATCTTTTCTTAGTCTTTGTACGTTAGCAATGCAACCAGAATTGCTGTAAGCGTCATACCATTACAATATGTGCAGTTCAAATGTGCTTATATTTAGTTAACTAATCGCATCCCATCTTATTAGCACCAATATTTAAATTAATGTATTGTTCTTTCAACACATTTTTTTGCATAAAGTAGTTACAAATGTACAGAGAGGACAAAATATTATTTTCTATGGAAATACTCTGGTTTAACTACTCGTTAAACTAAATAGTTAAACTACACAGTAGTTATTTTTATCGAGTAGTTGGTAGTTAGTAAATAACTTAGAAAGCTCGTACTGTCTTATGACATCACCAAACGTTACAGATTTTGACCATGTTAATTTGTGTACTAATGCTTCACCATCAAGAACGTCATATGTTCATGTGTGCTAGCTTATTGCGTTTGATTGATAATGATGCTATCTAGTGTTCTTGCTAAAGCAGATATTTCAGTTTTTCTCATTAGGTGTGTACTATGAGCAAATAATGAAGTTGGTAAGGTGGATAGCTCGTAATTGAAGTTTTCCTTTGCATCTTGCGAGACATCCAAGAAGAGACAAAAGAGCATCCTCTGCATCAAAAGATGTAAATCAATAGAATGAGTATCGTCAGCAATAATAATAGTATTTTTCAATACTTTGGTCACTGCTTGGTAAAATTTCAACATAGTTACATTTTTTAAAAACTTGATGGTAAGTGTATCTTAAGTGTTTCTTCCAAGAACTTCAGTCTTATCTGCCATCTGTGGTTCCTACCATATGTAATTGCGCTGAAAATATTCCACACATCACAAGAATAAGTATTAAATGGATTGTAGGATATCAAAAATTCCCATATTTTCTTCATATTCTGAAAATCCCTCGTCAGATATGTCAGTACTTTGTTCACTACTGCTTAGGTAAAGTTAGGTTAGGTTAGGTTATGTTAGGTAAGGTTACGTTAGGTTAGGTTAGGTTAGGTTAGGTAAGGTTAGGTTAGGTAAGGTTAGGTAAGGTTAGGTTAGGTTAGGTTAGGTAAGGTTAGGTAAGGTAAGGTAAGGATTTATTGTTTGAGAATAATCGATGACCATGCGTTTCTTATGGTTTTCGCTTTTCGTGACGAGCACTTCTGCCCTCCAAGGCGAGTTGCTTTCTTCTATAACTCCCTCAGAGAGAAGTTTTTCTATTTCTGCTCCGATAAACCGTGCATCTTCTTCTGAATGTCGTCTGGATTTCGTCGCTATGAACTTGCAGTCGGAAGATAAATTACCAAAAAGTGATGTAGGGTCGACTTTTGCTACAGCTAAACTGCATATTGACAACGGGGGTCTTGATCCACCAAATTTAACTTCAATTTTAGAATGTTGAGACAACAAGTCATGTCAAATAATGGCATCGGAGCATAAATCTGGTAATACTTGTATTTTGACGTTGTCATAAAGGTTATCCTTAAGTTTAATAGAAACGAGGCAATGACCAGTTATTTGTGAACATAAAGAAGTTGTAGCCATTGAAATTTTACCACAGCTTGGGAAAAGAGTTATATTCTGCTCTTTGACGAATTGTTCACTTAGATAGGAATCCGAACTTCCGGTGTCCATCAAAGCATCAGCTGGAGTATTATTTATAAAAATTTTAGTTAATGATTTTGCCAAGGATTGAGGTGCTGCAGCTGTTAATCCAGATATAGGAGCAACTGACGCAGTAGTCGACTTATTTCTCAGTTTTTTATTTTGACAGACTTTAGAAAAGTGTCCTTGCCTGGAACAAGCTCTGCAAATTGCTTCTCTAGCAGGACACATGCTTCGTGGGTGTCGATTATTTCCACAAAAATAGCATTTACCATTCGTGGCAGTAGCAGCAGCAGATGCAGCAAGAGATGAGGTACGTAATATCTCTTGATCATCTTCGGGTTTAATTTCTTGTGACGAACAAGTCATATATTCGGGTGAAGAATAAGCTAGTGATTGTTTCTGAGCGGTTTCCAGTGCCCTTGCTTGACTAACAGCATTCTCTAAGTTTAAAGTATTATTTTCCAACAAACGCTGGCGAATTTGAGGGGAATTTAGTCCATTGATGAAAGCGTCTCGTATAAAATTATCTCTATGCTCTTCAGTGCTCACAGCTTGAAAATTGCAGTCTTTAGCGAGGCTTATTAAATTATTTAAAAACTGATCTATTGTCTGACCTGGTTGTTGAGTTCTTGTTGAAAGACAATGGCGAGCAAATATTTCATTTTTAGGTTTGACGTATATGTCAGTTAAAATTTTGATCGCCTTCTTGTAGGAATCGCAGTTTGTTATAAATTCGTAGGTTGAATGGCTTAGGTAATTTATTAGTAGTTTCAGTTTATCCTCTTCTCTAACTTTCTCGATGGATGCAACAAAATTTTCAAATGTCGTCAGAAGCGTGCTGGCCCGCCGGGCTACCGGGCATTTCCCGGTGGGCCCTGAGTTGTGGGGCCCTGGGACTATTCGTATGTTTTTAAAAAAATATAACTTATCAAAATGAAGATCATTTTCGTTTGACCACATTAACAATGTCGTGATGGTGCAAATTATAGTCAGTATAAAGAACAGATTTGTGGATCATGGATCATTTTATAGTGATTTAGAATGCTTGGATTGTCGTAGATTTCTTGAAATTAGTCAAAGTATGCCGATAAGCTCCTTCAACAGAATTTGTGAAGTTATTCCAGCAAAAAAAAATTGAAGGAAAAGTGAATGATGTTTGCTAAACTGTGACATCAGTTATCAAAGAGAAATGTTGAAAACGTTTATAAGACATCTAAAGCTAAAGACAATGATCATTCGTACATAATCTGACCTTATTGACTCGTCTTCTTTATTGACCTCGCTCACAATACTTGCTCGGCAATGAAATAAACTCATGAAATTATGTACTTGTTATATAGCTATTATCCAACACCTACTCATACTAAGAATATTACTATTGTTTTTTGCAAATAAAGGAAGTTCATCATTAGTCAGCCACTAATAAGAAAAACTAGAAAAGCCACGAAGATATAATTATTATAGCTACATACGAACTAATCCAAGGCTTGTTTGTAACTTTTAAATCTTATTAATAGCTTATCAAATGTCATGTTAGCATAAAAAATATTAAATAGATTTACGAGAGGTGTTAGGTAAAACGTTGTATTGCACTACCCCAGCGGGCGTCGAGATTAAACCTCTTCTTTCGTGACTTATATGCTACATTCAACACTTATACAATAAATAGCTACTAGTTTTTAATACATTTTACTTATCATGTTTTTAGTTTTGTTACCATATTACCCTGCCTAATGCTACGTTACCAATTACTATTTTGACGATTCAATTCACCTGCCATATGTGAAAAAGTACAGAATTTGAAGTTTCTTAACTATTGAAAAAAATACCAGCGGAGATATCCACATACAAGAAAGAAAAGATATATCTTCCTAAAAGGTATTTAAGTGACAATTCAGTTTACCTGTCATCTGTCAAAAGTGGACCAATGAAAACTTTAGATTTTGCATTTCATGGCCAATGTCACTGTAGTGACTATTGTACTAGTACCAAATTGTAGCAAATATTGTACTAGTACTCAAGTGACTATTTTGAACAAATTAAAATATTTATTGAAGATGTTTATACAATTTGTTTTTTAACATGTGTAACGAAATGTTGAGATTTTTTAATTTGAAAAATGGGGTTGGTTCACTGAATAGTCCTAAAGATATTATTCGTAGTCAAAGTTTTTTAGGTGGTATCACTCATATCCATTGCTTCTGCAACATTTGTATCCAAACGCAATAGACCTTCGTGATACCTACTACCCCAACAATAATCCACATAACTTTCAGTACTTATAGTATTATATATGACTATGTTAAACAAACGTAGTTTCTATTTAAAAAAATCAATTTTAGTTTTCTGTTACTATAGAAATTGCATGATTTGATGCTAGAATTGCTGAAAACTATTTGAAAAAATAGTTTGATTCATTGAATAGTACTTCGAATACCATTTTAGTCAAAGTTATTTTTATAGTCGACATAACTTGGCTACTCATGATATTATAAGTGAATATATTTCTCAACTTACCGTTCGGTTGTTTTAGATCATATGACCTCGAAAAAATTAAAATTTTCAGCACGGTATTTTTTAGGGGCCTTTTCTAAAATTTAAATGCCCGGGCCCTCTGTAGAGTCCCAGCACGCGCCTGAATGTCGTCAACCAATGAATCCATTCTTGGGAAGCCTTAGCGGTGTTTGGATCTGTATCGAATCTTTCAGGTCGTAAAAACTTGTCCATGATGCAAAATTTTTTTTTTAGTCGAATAAATTGTAGTAAGAAAACCTTCGGAATTAAGGCTCTATTCGACTAAAAACTACAGTATACAAGTTGTGTCAAGCTGACAATAAACAACTGACAAAAGGAACAGCAATCTAAATTCTAACATACCACATACCGCAAGCGCGGCGGGGTCGTCGGCCCAATGGGGAAGTGGTCAAGTTTAAAATTCGCTTTTAAAGGAGGAGTTCGAATTCTCACGAGACGCGTTATACTCTAAGTGAAACTATGTCGGCGCCGTAATGTTTTCGGGCGTTCCGAGGCCCTACTAGCAATATATGTGTATTATATATATGGAGGTAAGTAACAACCTAACCTCATTTTTAGGGCATTTCTTGTAACTTTTAATTTTATATTTAGAATGCCACTAAGACGCTGTGTACCAACCACAACAGTACCTTAAAAGAACATCGTATGCAAACGCTAACAACATTTTCTTTTCAAATAAACAGGATCCGAAAGAAAGCATGGCTTCGTGCAACAGCACGAGAACGTTGGACCCTAACAAAAAGTTCTGTCGTGTGTGAAATACATTTTAATGGAAAATGCATTTGAAAACGGTAGAAATGAGAGTGGGGAAATGCAGAACTGTTGATGCATTACCCTCAATTAGCGTATTTCCAAATTTACCAACATATTGTTGTCGAAAGCGCCTCAAGAAAGGACAAATCCTGAATGTAGAAGAAGACAAATATTGGAAAGACATGCACAAACAGTGAAAGTGTTTTTAAGTGATGACACCAGCAGTTTTTTGAAGTTTATGGAACAATTTGCGTCACACAAATTTAGATGTTACCAAGCAGATAAGTTTATTATGTTCAAATAAGATTATTTACAGCTGTAGCACCATATTTTTGCATATATGTTGTACTCTCAATCAGCAGTGGTGTATAGAAACTTTAAAATAATTACAGAAATGTTCTCTTATACATATGTTACATAGGTTAGGTTGTTTTATTTTTATAAATATACTGTTACATGTTTGTATTACTTGACTATGTAAATAAATGTCACCATTACAGAAGCTATCTTGAGTTGAGTAAAATTTGATAAAGAGTAAAACTGTGCTCTTTAAAGCAAAATTATTTCAAATTGGAGTATTGTAATTTAGGACCACCAACTACCAGAGATGCAATGTTGCCAAGTCTAACAGCACGGCTTGTAAGTGTAGGAGTCAGTGGCGGTGTACAACAAGCTTGAGTTTTATTACCCTTGTTTTTTAACATCTACTCAGAACAGATATTTAATGAGGCTCTTCGTGATATAAATGAAGGTATTTCAGTCAACGGAGAATTATTGAACAACATCAGGTATGCGGACGATACAGTCTTTTTCACGGACAGCCTCCACGGACTACAAGTTCTTATGATAAAAATTGCAACAACCAGTCAACAGTATGGATCAGAACTAAATGTAAAGAAAGCCAAATATATGGCCATAAGCAAGAACACAATACTGCCAGAGCCCTTGATTGTAAACAATCAAACAATTGAGAGAGTAACTTCAATAACATACCTGTGGGATCATTCCATAGAAATCAAATGCAGAATCGAAAAAGCCAGGGCAAAGTTTAGGAGAATGCACAACGTATTTAAGAACCACCAGCTAAACATAAACACAAAAATCAGGCTATTAAGGTGTTACGTGTTTTCTGTCTTGTTATATGGGGTCGAATCCTGGATGCTGATGGAAGCAACAACGAAAAAACTAGAAGTGTTCAGGATGTGGCTGTATAGACGTTTACTAAGAATTTCCTGGGTTGATCATGTCACAAACACAGAAGTTCTACGAAGACTGAAAAAAAACAACGGAAATTTCTAACACCATCAAAATTAGAAAAATGCAGGATCTAGGGCACATTATGAGAAACGTACAACGTTATGGTGTACTCCAGTTGGTACTACAAGGTAAAGTACTTAGAAAGAGAGGACCTGGTCGAAGACGCATTTCATGGCTTAAGAACCTAACATCTTGGTTCTCCATGACTACAACAAGTCTTTTTCGGGCAGCAGTACGTAAGATCAAGATTGCCATGCTAAAGAAGAAGAAGACTTATGGTAGTTCATTTGCTTCGGTGGGTATATATCAAGTTATGGCAAACTTCAATTTGATCATGGCATGCTGCAAATGACTTTTTTTTAAACACACATTATAGAGACAGCAATATGTAGCAAAAAAATTAAGCAAATTATTTCCTTTCTAAAGCTCATTTTAACAACTTCAATAAACTAAAAATTGTTTTTTAGCTTTATTACCTGAAATTGCCCAAAAGTTTAACAGTTAACGAAATGACATCCACATTTTTTTAAGTTACTTTATTAAGAAATGTAATATCAACTTATGATCGAATAATGTACTTTTATTGCAAGTATCACTTGAAAATTTTCCCGAAGCTAAAACCTTCCCCGCTTGGGTATCCATGCACCTAGTTACTATACAATATCAAAATGTACGCATTAACATAATAAAGGACATAAAAACACCAACAGACTGTTACAAATAAGTTATGGTAGATAATACTGCGACAATAAAATAAGAAAATCAACTTAACGCGTTTAAAATAAATTACCAAATATACACCTTAGATACTGCTATACACTTATTTAAGCACATTTTATACATCTTAAAATCGAAATTTACCTCAACGGATACGTAGTTTTGAGTGCTTCTAACGCTGTAAGAGTTTGAAATATTTATTATACAATTTGGATGTTGTTTGTACAGAAGAATGGAAATGGCTACACTACTTAAAATAAAATTCCAGCGTTTTGCAAATCTGGAACACTTAGCCACTACAGTTACCTAGAATGTATGGCACAATTTAATGATTTTATAGTAGCATACGTACATCAAACTACTTAAAGTATTATTGTTATTTGTTCACGGACATTTACAGAGATATACACGTTGTTACTTATTAAAAATTAATTTTCTACGTTCTAACCTAGTGAAAAGAATATTAACAGAAGAGTTCATTTTATACATGATAGTTTATCGCAATTAGTTCGTAATATCTCTTAAATTAAGAATGCGATTACTGAAAATAAAGTTCAAATGTAAATGCTACAGTGGAATGGATGTTTAAGTTATAGATATTAGAGGCAAGATTAAACAATTATCCAATTTTGTACTTCAATAATTTAAAAGTTGTTTAAAATTGAAACAATATACTTATTCATTACCTAAAACTCACACAAATCCTTCCCTGCTTGCTCTTTGATACAAATAAATCTATGCGATATAGTATAACATATCTTAATACAATATTTTAAACATTTTTAGCAATAAATTATAAGGACGGCTCTATTATGTTGCCTAAATACTTTTACCTTTAGTGTTATTTGGGCAAATTATTTTGGTACTTTCATTAGAAACTTCAGTTTTCTAATTCATATGCAATTTGTTACACTTAGCCCTTTAACTAACAATTATTATATCAAATATTATATAATAAAGTTCTCATGGAAATTTTCGCATAAATATGAGTATTAGCAAAAGTTGAGATTTACAAAATAATTTATCATATTTCTTCACATTAAAAATTATTAGTAAAAAATAGGAATTGAGTAGTAAGAACGACAATAGTAGTTAAAGACATATAGAACTTTGTAAGTGAGATGAATACTAACCTAGCTATATCTGCCCTACAATATTTGCATTATGGTACAATCTAATATTAACTTCGAATTCTATAAAGCTTTGGAAAATTTTTAAGTGTCAGTATTGAGGTATACTACAACCTGCATCAGTGTCTCAGTTTACAAAATAGTTCTAACGTTGTGCAACTGAAATATTTATTATAATTTATAGTTATCAGTGCAGTTTCGATGCAATATTTTCCAAACAAATCTGGTGACTTTAGATCAGTTCAGGTTGGCACTACATTCGAATTTGAGGATTATTGAGCTGTATTCGTTCATATTTCATTGGCTTGTAATATCGTAATTTCATTGGTTGAAAATATCTGTTACTTTAATGGGATTTTAAAATCATGGTAACGGTAATTCTGAAGGGCACAACACTTGCATATTTACAATTCTATGAAAAGAATTATTAGATATATTTTTACAAAGTTATTCTCCTACGTTTCTCTGTACGTATGATTTCATCACTTTTTAATCATTAAAGTTACCAGAACCTTTGTAAATATCTTTTTTTCGTTATAAATAATACATTTTAAAATTGCTATAGAGGCAGCAGTTTTATTTAAAATTAGTTGGCAAGAAATTGGTATTGAAACAAATGAAAGTTATGCCTTAATATTGAAACAAATTGAAGGTAGAGTTGGAGAAAACTTAAAAGTGACAGTTTGGCAATTTTAAATTCCAAGAAACAGCATATAATCATAATCATAATGTGACTATGGTGACGATCCCGTGCTGTCCTGATGAGACAAAACAAATCCTTCCTATCACCAGCCTCCTTGTATAATTCATCTGAGGATATACATTATTATTGCAATACTGTAGAACCAAATAAAACGTAATTATGCTTTAATATTGAAACAAATTAAGGGTAGCTATGCCCAAGTATTAAAACAAATGAATACTAAAATGTATATTTTCCCCAATGTATATTTTCCCCCCTGCTTCACTTTACACTCAGCTTTTTCTTCTGCAGTCATTTGTTTCCAATTTATAGCCAATTAACTTTCCATATAAATTATTATATTCTAATTCTTTTCATAAAAAACCAACTATAAATGTTGCCTCACCTTGTAACACATGATTTTACAGAGTAAAAACTAACTTCTATTGCAGAGTAAAATCAAAACAGCCTGTCATTCACCAACTGCTCGCAAACGCAAACCACATCTGATGTACTGAAATAAATAACCTATTTACACTACTTCAAATCTAAATCTGGGCTATCGATTCTAAAGTGCTTGATTTGCCCGTGTTCGACTAGTGGTGTAGGCAGTTCATCGTTATCAATCCTAATCCTAATTTTGTTTCCCTCGGGAAAAGAGGTGGGCGGTGACTTATGTACATCTCCGTTCTGGGGACTCGCGACTGGGGTGTCGAGGGGTGAGTAGGGAACGTATATTCTGAGCACGTCGGGGCTGGGGTTGTGAGGGGTGGCCCTCGGCGTGGAGTGCGAGCTCAGGGGCTGTTTCTGGATGCTGCTCGACTGCACTATCCCCGAGCCCACGGAACTAGCACCGCCGACGGAGTTCTCCGAGATATTGCTATGCGTGTCCAGGCTATTCTCGTGCGCCTGGGAGCGAGTGATTGTGGAAAAGACGGACAAATCTGCGGTTGACGTCACACTGGTGTCGGCCAGTGAGCGGCGGGACCCCGTGTGCTGGCAGTCCAGCAACGAGCTGGCATCATCGATCGAAGGATCGAAGGAGAACTTTGAGCCTGAAATTATGTAGATATCAGTATGTGTTGATGTCACTACTCTTGGATGTTTTTATAAGCTAACCTTTAATGGTGTCATTTATTACAAATAAGATTGCTATGCTTACTGCAACTGATTATAATCTCTGGCACCATTACAGAAACCCAAAAATTCCCTTTCACGTTGTGGTATGCTGTATTCTGTTATCCATTTCATAGAATCTAGTAAGGTTTGAGTTGTAATATGAAACTTTTACATTTTGAACAAGACCCGGTACATATTTTATATCGCAGGATCGAAAAAAAAAATAGAGGACAACATATACTCTTAGTGCATCAATCTTCTGGTATAAAAGATCAAAGACAAATAATATAAGAGTAGTATCACAGAATAAACACCTAATGGACTCAGACACTCGCGGCGGCGCCTTTGATGTTCGAGTAGCTGATTTCAGCAATGGCATTGAAAGAGAGTAGATCAAGAATAATATGTTGGTGGCACTGTAAATCTATGTCAAATTCAAGGTTAGCAGGTTAGGTTTTGCGTCAGTCTGTGTCAAAACTGACGGAAAACCTAACCTGCTAACCTTGAATTTGACATAGACTTACAGTGCCACCAACATATTATTCTTGATTTACTCTCTTTCAATATGGCCGCCATTGCTGAAATCAGGTACTCGAACATCAAAGGCGCCGCCGCGAATGTCGCTTCCGAGTCCGTTAGGTGTTTACTCTGTGGTAGTATGCACTGAGAGATTTCAAACCAAACATAGGGAAAAACTAACAATCGGGTTGCTAAGAACAATATGGTCACCTAGAGACCCTTAAGCGTCTCGCTGGTTGATTTGAAAAATGCAACTGTTTTGCTTGTGTGTGGGTTTTATATGTCTGGCATGAAAAACTCTCACTGTATATTATTTGTCATTGTAAAAGATCCTTTTTTGTCTTTGTTCAGCGGTATAAAAATAGTATGGACTTAAGCAAGGTAATTACACTTTTAAAATAGAAGATTGTATTTCATAATCACATCGAATATCCATGAGGTAAGAGAGTAACAATAAAATTAATTTACATTATTTTAAGAACACAAACGTAGTTATCAATGCACATTGACATAAAACTACAACCTATCAAAAGTATAGCATTATTTTATGGCAATTTGGAAACATTAAACATTCAGATTAGATATGATACACAGTAACTCTACTATGTGCAAAAACAAAATAAATGATGCTTTAATTTTGACGCGAAATTATACGGAGAGATCTAAAATGACTGGCGTGGTCATAACCATGAATCCAAGTACAAGACTGTTTCTATTCGTTATGTTATTTGAAATAGTGGAGCTTCCTCTATTGAGGCCATCACGGTTAAATTTACTCCTGACCAATTTATCATGTTGCAGGGGATTTGTCTCCTGTAGTCTGTATTACTTATCGCTCATACCTTGTCTTGGTTCGTAGCTCATACTATTACGTTACCTGATTTGACAAGTTTATCATTCTTTCTCGGATTGGACAATGTAATTTTAGCTAGGTTATTGTTGTCTTAGGTTATTTTTAGTTAAGTTAGGTTCAGGAAAGTCCTCTTCAGGAAAAGGAAGTGTTATTATGTTATTTTCAGTTTTAAGAGCACCGTGGTGAAACGTGCCTTGAAGCTGCCGTGGATGAATTTACTCCTGACTTCTTTATCGTGTTCGAGAGGATTCGTCTTTTGTAGTCTGCATGGCTTATTCTTCACACCTTGTCTTAGTTCGTAGCTCATGGGTTCCCTGTTGTGGTAATTATGCAATTCCTAATGAGTTGACAAACCTTTACATCACCTGCTGTGACTAACGTTACCGGATTTGACAAGTTTATCATACATTCTCGGATTAGAAAAAGTAGTTTTAGCAAGGTTATTCTTAATTTTAGGTTAGTTTTAGTTAGATTAGTATCGGAGAAATCCTCTTCACGAAAGGGGGGTGTTATGTTATTTCACGTTTTTAGAATAACGTGGTGGAAGGTCTTTTGAAGCCGCCATGGTTGATTTACTCCTGACTGTTTTATTATGTTGAAGATTCGTCTCTTGTAGTCTGCATTGCTTATTCTTCACACCTTGTCTTAGGTCGTAGCTCATGAGTTCCCTGTTATGGTAATTATGCAATGCATAGATCTTCAGTAGTTACCTAATGAGTTGACAAACCTTTACATCACCTGATTTGACTAACGTTACCGAATTTGATAAGTTTATCATACATTATTGGATTAGAAAAAGTAGTTTTAGCAATGTTATTCTTAATTTTAAGTTCGTTTTAGTTAGGTTAGCATCGGGGAAATCCTCTTCACGAAAGGGGGGTGTTATGTTATTTCACGTTTTTAGAGTACCGTGGTGGAAGTTCTTTTGAGGCCACCATGGTTGTATTTACTCCTGACTGTTTTATTATGCTGGGGAATTTGTCTCTTGTAGTCTGCATTGCTTATTTTTCACACCCTATGCTTGGTTTGCAGCTCACCAGTTTCCTGTTGTGGAAATTATGCCATGCATAAATTGTGTAAACCGCAACACAGCCTCTACAATAGTTTCATGTTGCGTTCACGAACTTTTATGTTACCTGATTTGACCAACGTTCCCGAATTTCACAAGTTTATTATACGTTCTCGGATTGGACAAACTAATTTTAGCTACGTTAGTCTTAATTTTAGGTTAGTTTTAGTAAGGTTAGCATAGGGAAAATCCTCTTCACGAAAGAGGGCTGTTATGTTATTTCAAGTTTTAAGAATACTGTGGTGGAAGTTTTTCGAGGTCGCCATGGTTAAATTACTCCTGAATGTTTTATTATGTTGGGGGATTTGTCTCTTGTAGTTTGCATTGCTTCTTTTTCACACCCTATGCTTGGTTTGTAACTCACCAGTTTCCGGTTATGGAAATTATGCAATGCACGGATTGTGTGAACCGTAACACACCTTCTACAGTAGTTTCCTATTGCGTTCACAAACTTTTATGTTACCTGATTTGACCAACGTTCCCGAATTTGACAAGTTTATTATACGTTCTCGGATTGGAAAAAATAATTTAGCTATATTAGTCTTAATTTTAGGTTAGTTTTAGGTTTTAAGAACACCGTGGTGGAACTTCTTCTTTTGAGGCCACCGTGGTTGAATTACTCTTGACAACTTTACTGTGTTGCGGGAGGATTCACCTCTTTTAGTCTGCATTGCTTATTTTGCACAAGTATCCTTGGTTTGTAGTTCATCCGTTTCCTATTATGTTTACGAACTCTTACGTTACCTGATTTGACTAACGTTGCTGAATTTGATAAGTTTGTCATACATTCTCAGATAAGACAAAGTAGTTTTAGCTAGGTTAGTAATAGTTTTAGGTTAGTTTTAGTTACATTAAGTTAGGAAAGTCCTCTTCATGAAAAGAGGGTGTTATGCTATTTTAAGTTTTAAGAACACCTTGGTGGAACTTTTTTTGAGGCCGCTATGTCTCCTAAATCTGTGCACCTCACGCTCCAAGTGTCTTCTGTTCTCCATTGAGGCTACCCTTTGTGGCTGTCTGCTAGTTCTGCATTCCTCCACAGCTTTTGCTTTTGTAAATTATTTCTGCATCTCCGCCAAAGTTACGCCTGGTTTACATTATGAAAGTGATTGCCGTATATTTTGTTTGATTTGTGTCACTAATTTATTACCGTCCTTAGTAACGTGATTCCACTCTGATATTTCGGGTTATTGTTGCCTATTTACGGTTTAAATTTATTTACCGCTGTATTTAAGTTATTAGTAAACTCATTCAGAGAATTTGAATATCTTATTGGCTCTTGTTTACATATATAAAGTAAATTAAATTTAAACCACCCTTTGTCTCAACTATTAAGCTAGCTGGAACAATCAATTTTTACCGGTTGTTCTATATTGCGGGGTAATTATTGTTGGCCTTATTTAATGATTACTTTAATTACTGTTTTGTTCTGTAACATCATAACTATATTAGTGTGACAAAGATGTAAGTCAGCGGCAAAACTCTAGACGTGGATCATTATCTCTTGGCTGCAGTGCTTGCACACATGTATATAGTTCCTCACGATGTAGTGTCTGCCAGACACAGTTTTGAGAAAGATGTAGTTGTGTGATCATCAAGAGCTGCATTTATCATATTTTCTTCGTTATCAACATTGTGTCCAGCATGAACACCACCATTATTATCTAGTTGTTGTCCCCGTCTCTCTTTGAAATGTATGACTAAATACTCGTATAGAAGACTGGCATCTATTTTGATATCTACGTTGGTATGTCATAGTCGTACGGCGAGCATTGCCATTGCAATATCCATAAATAAAAAAGATATCTACATTTTCAGCTGAACTAAAATCTTCCATTTTGGAAAAATTTACTTGATTCAAGCCCTTTCTACCTTTCGATGCAAGTGCAAAAAATAAACTAATTAAAAATGACACAATTATCAATATTGTAAACAATTGTGCTATTTTATTTAATCGCTGTCAACTTGATATTAGAAATTTATTGATATTGTGAATTTACTACGATATTAATAAAACTGATCTCTTGTAGTTAGGTAACTAAATGGAATATGACCTGTGTTCATATGACATTTTCTACCCAAAATGACCTCCCAACAAATTGTTGAAGTTTGGTCCGCCCGTTATAAATCACCCTGTATAGATATTTATGCATTAAGGGATGGAGACATGACTGTTTTTTCCCTGAGGCTGACATAGTCCTCTGGCCCGAGGTCTGTAAGTCAACTGAAGGCTTTTGTTCTTTTTCCCTATTCTTTCTTTTTCTTTGCTACTATTCATATGGCTGCCTGAATCATCTGCTCTTCTTTTGTTAGGATTTCTATATTATTTTTATTTGTTCCTAGTTTCGCTTTATTCTTTATAATTTCGCGTTTTTCTGCAAAAGAGGCTATTTCTGCTACTATTACTTGTTTTTCCCCTTGTTTTCCAATTGAGAACGTCTTCCTTACTTTTACGTTTACTTGCAGTTTTTCTTGTATAAAATGTTTTATGTCCGAGGCTGGTTTGTTGGCGTTTTCTAATTCCAATCCTTTTATGATAATGTTATTTCTCTTAATATCCTTCTCCTGTCTTTCTATCTTGGCCTTAAGGTCCTGGACTTCTTGTTGCAGTTGTGTTTTTTCCACTCTACTTCTTTCTCGATTAAATCTTCTTTGATTTTCTGTATCTCCTCTCCATACTTTTTAATTTCCTCATTAATCTCCCGTATCTTTTTTTTTGTGTCTCGGACCTCTTTTTATTTCTTTCATATCTTTTTCCATACTTTCCAATTTGCTGAGTATTATCAGTGTACAAAAATCTACAGTGCCTATATACAAGACAGTGTGGTCATTGCGTGGTCGGCGGCTATTTTCAGGCTAATTTGAGCTTAGAGATATACAGTGCCTTGAGAAATGATCGAACATTTTTGAATGGTCATCATTTTAGCGCTAGTTATTTTAACTATTTGATGTTGGCTATACGTGCAGTGTTAAAGCGTTGACGTTGAAATTTTTAATTGGCGATCGTTCGTTGTGCTTTAAGGTGTTGTATGAAGTTTACAGCCGGTTTCAATTATTGTTCTGTGGTTTCAGTGTACTATTCTTTTGTAAAAATCACTTCTCTAATTAATGCATTTGAATTTGGTAAAAGTATACACACTAGAGCATATTCATTTCGTTATCGACAAAACAAAACCTTTCAAATCTGACAATTCTAAATTGTCACATTTAAATACTGTGCAGCATATCAGTTCGTTTGAGCAATAGATGATAAAATTTCACCGGCTTCCGATGCTAATAAATTATTTGACACTGACAATTTAGAATTGTCAGATTTGAAAAGTTTTGTTTTTATAGGAGAGTACCGCCATTCTTTGATCCAAGAAAATGCCGCCATCGCCGCCACGTTTACTCCCATCAGCAATAACTGATTGAGTTATGACTAAAATTTTACTTGAAATTGGCAAGACTGTCAAATTCGAAGTTAGTAGGTTATGTTTTGCGTCACTTTGTGTCAAAATTGACGGAAAACCTAACCTGCTAACCTCGAATTTGACATAGACTTACAGTCTTGCCAATTTTAAGTAAAGTTTTGGATTTCCAATAAATGGCACCTTGACGGAATTGTGTTACAAACCTCAAAGTGATGCATATGTCAGAGGATTAAACATGGCGGACGTGGCGGTACTCTCTTATATATACTGGCTCTGATTGGTAGAACTTTGTTCTACCATCTGGTAGTCAAGCTTAGAAATACCCCCTACGTCACCGTCTCAGGCATTCTAGACAGATTTCAACATTAGACATGAGTGTCTCTACTTGTTTGATTTATGTCATCATCATCAACTTGAGCGTTCATTACTTCATTTCTGGATATATGCCTCTCCTGCTTTATGCCATTCTTGGCGGTTATGGGTTTTCTGTGTCTATTGTTTTCCAGGATGTTTTTGTATATCATCTCTTCACCTGGATCGTGGTCTGCCTGGGCTACGTTTCCCTATTCTCGGCCTCCACTCCGTGACCTTCTTTGTCCATCTTTCATCTTCCTTTGGGTGACTTGAAATTTATGTCTTGTTTCAGTGAGTGGCCATGTCTCCGATGCATAAGTGAATATCGGGAGTATGCATTTGATTGGAAATTCTGGTCTTTAGGTGTTGTGGGAAACTTGATCTGAAGCTCTGTCTTAGCTTCCCGTATGTAGTCCCCCCTTGCTGGATCCGTCTTTCTACCTCTTTCACTTCACCTGAGAGTGATACTCGTTGTCCCAGATATACTGGGTGATTTATAACGGGCGGACCAAACTTCAACAGTTTGTTGAGGTCATTTTGAGTAGAAAATGTCATATGAACATAGGTCGTATTCCATTTAGTTACCTAACTACAAGAGATCAAAGTTTTATAATGTCGCACTACATTCATAAGCTTAATATCAAGTAGACAGGGACTAAACCAACAAAATAGATTAAATTTGAATAAAAATACTAATTTCTTACAACAAATGCTCAAAATGTACCCCTTGAGCTTGAAACGGGTCAATTCGTGCCACCTATATTTATTCAAATTATATCTGTTCATTATATGCTAATTAGCAACAAAGCTTAACAGTAGGTGTTCTGGTGTTCATTTATGTAACTTCACACTATAGAGTAATAATTAAGGTATACGCTGTCAATGACTATAAGTGCGTTGTGCTACGAGTTCGTGAAACAATGCGCCGACAAGGCAGTTTTCGCGCGGGATTAATCGGCCAATAAGTGAATCAACGCTGAACGCCTGCAAGAAGCATCATTCGCGCCGAAGTCGGCAAGGTCGGCGGATCAAAAATTCGCTCACAAGTGTTTGAAGCAGACGGATCAAAGGGTCCGCTCCCAATAGACGGCGCCCATCGTAAGCTAGTTGCTGGTGCTTACAAATTTGCAACGCGAGCTAACAATAGCCCTAACACAGTGCATCCCAAAGGGGAATCTAGCGTCCGAGGATCAAGATATACTGTTGGGACGACACCCCAGACTACGTCCGTGGTTATTATTGAAACGACCTAGAAGGAGCGCCTTTCGGGAATAAAGCTATAACACTTGGGAGCCCTAAAAAGCCAGGTTAGTTAATAGCCGTAATCACCGTGCAAGCGAAATATTATTGCACCAGCTGGAGCCCTTACCCTTGTGGTTGATAGCGCGAAGAATCACCTGCTGATCGAGCGGCGCGGTTACGTCATCTCAAAGTGACCGCACTATTTTCGAAGGCCGGTATCCTGTTACGAGCCTATTCAAGAAGAGACAGCGTCGCGATGAGTTTATTAGTGCACGTCATTTGGCTTTGCGCCGCTTAATGAACTTCTACGTATCTATTTGGAATATTCGCATATATGTAGCGTGTTAACGCCGTATTCTGCATGTACTTATGTATTTTCTTGTGTGTGTATTTGTTTGCAGATTATATGCCTTATTGTGAACTGTTGAGCTTTTTCTGGTCATTCATATGTACCTCAGGTGTCCACGAGCTGGCCTTAAACAATATTAGCTTGGCCTCAAATTATATTAGCTTTCCCTTGGCTGCACTGGGAATGAAAAAGGAGGGTCTCATAGATACCGACTGAATTAGCTAGCGAACCCAGGGCAAATTAAAGTAATAATTCAGTAAGTGTAGGTAGGTAAAAGAGGCCGCGCTTCAAGCGCGAATACAACCCTGGCACCGTCGAATCATCGAATCGTATACACGAAAAATTACATGATTATCATTACGAACTTCATTTGATGCATTGTTAATTCTTTCAAGCAATTGTCCACGAGAGTTTATTTCAGCACTGTACACCACCTGCTTTAAGTGTTCCCAAAGATAATAATTCAAAGAATTTAAAAATTGGGGAATCTTGGCGGTCAAGCAATGGGACCTCTACGTCCAAACTTTGATCTCTTGTAGTTAGGCAACTAAATGGAATATGACCTATGTTCATATGACATATTCTACTCAAAATGACCTCCCCAACAAACTGTTGAAGGTTGGTCCGCCCGTTATAAATCACTCTGTATATATTCCTCGACGATTTCTATGTTTTCACCACCTTCAATTTCAATTGGGGTTATGTCTTCTCTGTTTGATATTACTTTAGTTTTGTTGATGTTCATTTTCAGTCCTATAGTACCGGCAGCTTCTCTTAGATCTTTAGTCATTTTCTTTAAATCTTCCATGTTATTAGATATAAACACAACGTCGTCTGCGAATCTCAGATTATTCAGTCGCTCTCCGTTTATATTAATGCCGAGGTTGTCCCAATTTAGTAGCTTGAAACTGTCTACCAGACAATTGGTGAACAATTTGGGGGAGATGGTGTCCCCTTGTCGTATTCCTCGTTTGACTTCTATGGGCTTGGTCTCATCAAACGTCTGGATCGTTATAGTAGCTTCTTGGTAGAGTGTCTATTGGTGTTATATATTGGTGATCAATCCTGCATGTTTTCAAGGAGTTAATGAGTGTCCATTTTTCAACTGTGTCGAAGGTTTTCTCGAAATCGATGAGGGTCAAGTATAGGGACTGGTTGTATTCATACGTTTTTTCTATTAATTGTCAAACAGTGTGTATGTGGTCGATGGTGCTGCAGCCATGTATAAAGCCAGCTTGTTCTGGTGGTTGGAACATCTCGAGTCGATTTGATATTCTGTTATTAATAATTTTAGTAAGTAGTTTGCATAGGTGTGAAAGCAGTGATATGGGTCTGTAGTTTCTAAAATCTTGTTTATTTGCTTTCTTGAATATTAATACTACTTTAGAATTCGTCCACTCTTTGGGGACGTTTCCTGTTTCTAAGCATTGGTTGAATAGGTGTTCCAGATGATTCACTTTATTTGTTCCTCCCCATTTAATTAATTCTATAACCAGTTGGTCTGGGCCGGGTGCTTTGTTGTGTTTCATCCCTTTCAACGCCGTCTTTATTTCCTACTTCCATATAGGTGGTATATCTTCTGTGTAGGTAGTGCTTTGTGAGTTTCGCTCTTTTGTCTCGTGTGATAGTGGTCTGTGCCGTCTTTGAGAAGTTTGTTAAGAGTTTTGCCATTTGATCTATCAAGTTTATAATTTCGGTTTTCTCCTCTGTTAACTTCTTCCTGAATACTTTAGGCCCCTTGTTTTGTTCGATATTTTTCACTATTTCTTCATTATAAGTATTGTGCTACGTCTCTTCTCACTCTTCTTCTAATTTCTTTGCTTGCTTCTTTTAGTTCGGCTTTACTTAAGGTGTTTCTTTTGCTATTCTTTTTGTCAATAAGTTGCTTTGTAGCTTCCGTTATTTTTGATTGATGTTATTTTATGTTATTTTTGTAACTGTTTCCATGATATTTTGTTGCAATCTGTTGTTAATTTCGTCAATGTTTGTGTTTCCTATTATGTTTATTGTACCAAGTTTGATTTAGCTCTTTTTCATATTCGTCTCCGACTGTATATGTCCTCTCGGTATCTATTCGTTTTGTTCTTTTTTTCGTTAATTATTGTCTCTCTTTCAGGAAGCTTATTTCTATTCTTGCTCTTACTAATCTATGATCGCTGCTGTCGATGCGATTTAGTACCGAAACATCTTTTACAATGCACTTCTTATTTGATATTACATAGTCTTTCATTGTATGTCTTTCCATCAGGACTTTTATCAGGAATTTTAGATTTTCTTTCTTATGGAAAAATGTATTCATGGCCTGTTGAAAACTCAATTTCGAATTTTTAGGGTGAATCCAATATTTCCTTTATTGTAAAAGGAAGTAAAAAGTGGTTTAAACACATGGAAGTGGCTTGTTAAAGACGACATATTTTTTATAATTTTAAAGACATTATCTACAAAATTAAATTCTCATAGAGGATTTAAAATCCCTGAAAATCTAAAGTATAGTTGCTATGGTTTCAATCTGTAACTAATTTGCAATAAATTGTTATTTAATGGCTTTTTATAGCTACTTTATTATCTGTCAGGTACTGGGTATCAAAAGTGTCTGATGTTGGGGGTAATTAAAACTATAGGTGTCAGTTATGGATGTTATTGCACCTTAAACACATTTT
The DNA here is from genome assembly GCA_940337035.1 of Agriotes lineatus. Lineage (NCBI taxonomy): Eukaryota > Metazoa > Arthropoda > Insecta > Coleoptera > Elateridae > Agriotes > Agriotes lineatus. The sequence continues at coordinate 16,004,828 of OW679199.1, read as the reverse complement.
ATTTTTGCTAAAAAGGTTTTACTATTTCTTTTGTATCAGTAGTACAAAAGAAAATAGAAGAAATTTAAGGATGAGTTTATTATTTACACTTACATGATAGTGTGACCACAAGGCGCTATTTATGCGATTTTCCCTCATAAAATGTCAGGTATTGATGCCCTTACCTTACAAGATTGGTTCTTGGGGTTTCCAAATAAATATACATGCATAAAACTAACCACAAATATGAATTATATTACTTCATGTCATGCTAGATATTTTTTCTACCGTTAACTTTCCGACACCCTGTATACCAAGGGATTCAGCATTTATTTTGCGTATTCAATTTAAAAATGTTATATACATCACACTATCAGTTTCAGCAAGAATTAGCAAGAATTAGCAAACCAAACGACGTTTTTAAAATTATAATCTACTTTGAAAAAGGAATTGTAGCACCTGTCCTGTTGTCGCACCAATTTTTCAAATAGCTAATAACTCCAAACAGCAAATAATAAGGTAGGCCAGCTTTATTGCAGCATTAAACATTAGCACAGAAACGAAACAAACAAAAAACATACAAAACTAATTACAAGATCACATGCACTATTTTCTAGGAACAAGTGGTACGGGTGAGGGGGCACTGTAACGGTTTTCTTGTGTATCGATTGTGATTAAAATATAATAATTTCATTTTAGTTCCTTTGGCATCGGATGGGGGAATTTGTTTACCACAATGTCTATTTGCAATTTTCCTTTTTCGACCTGCATAATACTCAGTATGATACGGGTCATTTTCTATGTATTTTTCAGGAATGGTGTGACTATCTTCGGGGTAATCACAGGAAAAACTGGGAAAGGGACTACTGGGGAGACCTACAATGTAACACATAAATTAACATGCAGAACCATTCACCTACCAATGCAAGCGGAAGTTTCTATCCATAGCAGACTATTCAAATGCTGATTTCTGGCAAAACTAGAATAAAGAGCTAATTTACAAAATACACAAAACTCGAGTAAAAATTATTGCAATTTCAATAGGACTAATGTGTTTGTGTACCTGACTTAAATCATCTCTTTTTCTTTAGAAATATTCAGTTTTTACATTGTTTAAGAATTTTTATAGTTTAAACTTCTCTCAGTTTTCATTACTTTAAGTATCGATCTGTGAAATCAGGGCATTATTAATTATATAAAAAAAATTTCACAGTAGAAAATATATTCTCTTTATTTTCTCAATGTGAAAATAATTTTGTAAGTTATTTTATGAGCACTGAGCACTATATTGTAATGATAGCTCTACTTAGAAAGGCTATAGTAGTAATATAATATATAATAACTAGGGCAAATCACCACAATTACATAAAAAGTTTTAATCAAGAATTCTTGTGTTGTGTCAATCTCAGAGCTTATTAAAATTATGTTATAATTAATATTAGCAAAATAAATGGTTTATTGCTCTTTCTATATTATTCATTTGCAATCAAATAAAATAAAGCTCCGGTCTAGCATGAGAGCAACTCTAGTCGAAGGGGTAGGTTCAACAACCGGTATAACATCTACCGTTGAGTATACCTTATTAACATGTATGGCAAATACCCGACCTTGCATCTGACAGTTTAACCTCGAATATTGACAACTCAAAATCGAAATAGTACGTTCGTACAAAAATGGCGTAATTTGAATGCGAAACACCAAAAAAATGGTAAAATTACATCGGGTAAATACAATGCAAATAATTATGATGTAATATCCGGCTAACCTGGTTTTGTTTCAGTGATGTAAAAGGATGTGCGATGTGCAACTGTTTAATTTCCTATGAATCTGCTCCATATTTGCTTTTCTAAGGGACGCCACGTCGATTATAAAACCCTGGGTGAATCTACGTAGCTGGAATCACGTTCAACCTCTCGTGCAATGTTTATTCTTGATGAAACCCACAGCTAGTAGGCCTTCTCCAATTGCTTCCCTGTGATATTTACCTTGCAAGGGCAGCTTCGTAGGCTGGATTACAAAATCAAACGGGGCCACGACAATTATAAACTTGGTGACGGCTTCCTGCTCCAAATCTCTGAATGTAGGGCTCAATATGCAGCACACACAATTCTTGTGCCCGATGCTTCCAACTATTCGAAAACTTGCCGGAAAAACTGGCCTCGCTGTAGAACGCACCTGGTCAATTCTTGCAGATCTCCTGCCTCTTCACTGGGATACTCTAGCACGAAGAAACCTCACACAACTACACACCACTTTTCGATTTCAACAGAAAACTTTTTAATATGAAAATTTACATAAAACTGTGAGCACCTCTTGCACACAGCACAAGTTTACAAGGCTTGTTTAGTCCATCATAACAATTGAATATCTCGTTTCCTAGCAACTAAGTTTTACAATTGTTTTATGAAATACGTTTTGGTACAATTAGTTTACTAAAAAATAAACTGTATTTTTCTTGGAAATTGTCTATTGTCGCACTTTAAACTTTAAATCTCTGCTTTTTTACAATTAGTTTTAAAATGCACTGTTTCACAAGTTTATAATTAGCACTTCACTATTGTTTTTATCAAGCTTTCAGTAGCCTTATCATTGCTCTTTGCAATCAATTCTTCGCTTTGCATCGCTTCTTTACCCGTCAGATGCATTACCGTTTGTTGGTGATATAATTTTTAATACTAACGCTCATATACTTTTTGTAACGCCAGAAACCAGCTCTGTATCATATTAAATTCACATTCTTGTATTGACGTTACCAGATCAAATCTGTCATTCACCTAAGTTAAGAAGCGTTTGCCATTACAAACATCACTTACTGAATAAAATGTTAAACGTAACCCTTTTGATTCTGCTTTATCTAATGCTAACCTTTCTCAATAAAATTATAATTACTGCTACTCATATAATGTGCATTTATTACTGTAAAATACTGACTTTGTCTTGCAATAAACAAAATATCAATTCTGTGCTCATTTGAATAATTCCTTCATTTTCGTGTTAGTTAAGTACCTAACCAGAATTGCTGTGGGCATTAAACCATTGTAATATAAATAACTTCCCAAATAAAACCTGTAAAATTATTTGAAAAACTAAGGGCGTTGAGATAGTTTTAAAAACAAAGAATGGAATATTACGATTTTTAATTATAGAAATTACAATTCCAACAACGTTTTTATCTGCAATTTTATGTATTACACAAATTCCTTGCATCTAACCAATGTATTTTTTTAGAGACTCTTGTTAGATAATCATGCTGTCTGCACTTATAAAATTCCAATTTCACAAAATACTTACCTTTGATAAAAGTAGGGTATGAGGTTTATTTACTAGTTTGGTTAGTTGTTTAATTTACCAGAAATGTAAATGTAGCACATGAAGGAGTAGCCCTTTTAGAAAGTGCTGTACCAACAAATGTTGAATGCTTGGGCAGAATTTAAGAGAATTGTTTTAAGTTTAGCTGAGAAGAACTTTGGGATCCAGAAAAAAACAAAATGTATGGTAAAACAGAGAAATAAAGGCACGGTTTCAACAAAGAAAAGACTTTGGAAAAAATATTTATCAGCTAGGATAGAAGCAAATTATGCAAAATACGAGGTGAGCGCCAAAATTTCCCGGCCTGACTATGAAAGAAACTGCGTAGACTCACAATTACATTTTATTTTTCAGTATAGTCCCCCATGACATCAATGCACTTAATACATCGTTTCAGCAACAATTCAATACCTCTGAAAACATGTCTTCGATTTGTCTTCAAAATGTGCCCAAACTGCAGCCTTCACCTCTTAGTCGTCACTGAAATAATGCCAGTAAAGGTCCTTTTTCAAATTTCCAAATTGGGTAATAGTCACTGGGGGGCCATATCTGAATAATATGGAGAGCGATCTCTCCATCGGCATAACCTAAAGTTTTTAGTGACTCAATGATCTCTTTAATGTACAAACTAACTTTTAAAATCAAACCCGGAGAAAGATCAATACCACATACATTATATTTTATGTATTTATGACTTACTATATTTTTTCTTACGTGCGCAATTTTCCACAGTAGGTTGCAAATAAATTCCTATTTAATTATTGACTGCAAATCCGCAAATGTGGAATGCCAACTCTAATTATAAATTAAAAAATTATAGAACCACGTAAATACGGATATACGGATGTGGCACCAAGTGCGAATTCCTCACACATCTGAAAGTCAGAACATGAAACATACGAACTCATTATTTAAAACAGCGGTTCTCAACCTGTGGTTTGCGGACCCCCATCGGTTCAAAAAACCACTTTGAGGGGTTCATGAATGACCTTTAGTAAAAACAAATATCCTGGGAGGTGGATCCCTACCAAGCACGTCCATAAGTGGCGTATAGGGGAATGACCTGAGTGTATGATCGTATGTGAAGCAAAGGTCAGTGCTGATGATATGGACGCTCGCCAGGTGTAAAGCTGTAACTGGTAGCGACCTAAAATGGTGCCACTGACCAATCCACCCTGCCCAACTGTCACGTCGTGGTTAAAGGACTACACAGGGTTAAAACGATGTCGGAAAATGCCTAGCACTTTCATTATACCATGCATTTTCCTGCTGATATGGCCATTTCTCACGGGCAAGACTTACCCGCCCGGACCAAGAAGAGTAAACCTCATTAAAAATCCCATACTCCCGGAATGAGGAAAGGTGGAAGGGGTCCGGATGGATAGTTCTGAGGCAACCCTAAGCTCTTCCACAACAATCCAAGGTGGAACAGCTTACACTGAGGGATGCATGGCCAAGGGGTTGCTTGGTCTCTAGTAAGCGGACTCTGGATACTAGGGGACCATCAATTTACCCTTACCACGGTACTGCGGGGCTTTGCCGGGGCAAACCAATTTTCCCTAGCTACTCGTGGGAACTGTATGGAAAGACCAGAGATAAATGAGGGTGAAAACCCTCCAACTACATTAAGGGACGAAAGTCCCCACACACAAATGGAGATAGAGGTGATTTCTAACGCCTCCTCCAATACTAGCAATACCTCAACACCAAAAAAGGACAATGCCCAACAGCTTGAAAAGACTGTTTCAAAGCTCCAGTTGAAGGACAGACAGCAGCTGAGTGGAGACGAAAGAAAAACATATAAATGGCTGCTTAAGCAAGGGCACAACCAAGAAGAGGCCCGAGTGAATGCAAAGGAGCCATTTAAAAATCCAGGAAAGAGGTTAAAGAGGATCTGATCGTCAGATTCCACTTCTGAAATGGCTGGAAAGAAGAAGGCAGCAGGGGAGAGCGCACCTTCAAGCGGGACAACTGTTCCGCAGGTGGCAGCGACTTCCTTGGGTGCCGGAAGCTTCAAGCAGGCCTTAGAATCTAAAACAGTGGATATCATACACCAAAAATACCCAGAGGTTAACCTCACCAAAGAGGAGATGAAGGCCATCCAAGAGGCCATACTTCAAACTATTACTGACCTAGGTGAAGGCTCAACGAAGCCTAAATTCGTAGGCAACAAAGACATCGCGGAGTGGCTGAAGCAACTGGTCAACACCAACTTACAGCCTTGGGAGGGGGCTCATCTGAAGGCCGTTGATGAAACGGACTTACCAAAGGCAGTCATTATGAATGCCTACTTTCCTAACAGTCAGAGTGATAACACTGACAGAATCCTAAAGCTGATCAAAGACCAAAACAAAGACCTAAATACAGTACTATGAAGGGTCCTCAACAGGAAGGAGGAAGGGAAGGCCACAATCATCACCTCTTCAGTGGACCAAACTTCCTTCGAAACACTTAAGAAGTCTTGCTTTAAGATAAGCTACAAATTTGGAGAAGTGGCAATTAGAATCAAAGGGCTGACACCAACGAAGCCCAAGGACAACCACCCTCCAAAAAGTTCTGAAAGGTCGAAGGAGAAGAGCGTGGCATCTTCATCTAAGCCTAGCGGAGAAGAAAAAGGGAAGAGGCCGAAAGGGACTCAAAAACCCATTAGAAAGGGGGCGAAAGCCCAAGAGGAGTCGAAGGATAAGAGCCCTCCCGAGACTCCTCAAGGCCCAAACCCCCTAAATAAGAGAGTCCGATGGAAGCAATCACCTTCTTGCAAGTGAATCTTCAGCACCGCAAAACCTCCTCAGATGTGCTGAAGTACACATTCACAAAAAACACCATAGACTGTGTGCTAATCCAAGAGCCATACGTTTACAGAGGCCTAGTCCGCAGACTAGCAACACCAGCAGGTAAGCTAATTTACTGTAAGAGTATTGATACACCTAGGGCAGCACTGTTCGTTAGGCCCACAGTAAAATGCTTTTTACTAACACAATTTCTTTGCAGAGATCTGGTTGCAGTTACAGCAGTGGTACCGACAACCAGGGGTAGATAAGAGGTAGTAATTGCCTCGGCCTACTTCTCTGGGGACTCGGAAGAAGTGCCACTTCGCAACCTCATTCAATACTGCAAACAACAGAACAAACACCTTATCCAAGGTTGCGATTCAAATTCGCACCATGTTAAGCCATTTTGCAGCCTTCAGCAATCAAGTTGATTATTTAAGCTTTCAGTACAGCCTGCCTGTATTTCAAATCTGATGCCAGCATTTTTAATTTCTCATCACAAATACTCACAAAAAACACCTCTTTTCTTTCCCATTTGAGTTCGAACACCCTGTATATGGGCGTAGCGGTCTCGTTTCTGCCATTTTAGGCCACCCTTTATCAAAACACGTGCGCATTTAGCGCGGGTAAAACCAGTTCCGGCTGCCTAAGACTTCGCCTCGCGATTGGCTGTCGAGAGTCACCTGATGACGCGCTTGCTTCCCGCGAGTTTTTTTTCGAACGGTCGCTTTGGGGATTTAACACCGAGACGTCGAGCGAACAAGTCGCCGTTCTTGCGGGGGCATCGGCATTCCTTTCGTGCTGTTACAGCAAGTTGGTTGTGAAACTGCGTTTGCCTTTCGTGAGTCGAGTTCCAACAGGGCCGTTGAGAGGAACACAAGTCGCGCGACTGTGCTTGGTGTGGTGTGTACCGTTGTTGCGTGGGTATGATGGGCATTCCGAGCGCCCAGTTCTGTTTCTTCAAGTAAGGGGCTGTTCCCCTTAACCCGACAACTCGGGGATTCATTCCTGCAGGACGTTTGGGCCCCCCTTTTGTTCCCGGTCTAAGGTGAGAGACGCATTCCAATCGACGCCATTGTAAGGCGGAATTCTGCCTATTACCCTCACGTACCGCCCCCGCTTCTACCTATGTGCCACAGGCGGACACAGGCCACCAGCTGACCGCACGCCACCCTCAAGGGCCTTCAACGAAACAAGGTATCTGTGCAAACAACTGTATAACCTATTATCTGTCATTCATGCGAATCGAGTTTGTTTTTGTGAGTGTGCGTTGGCGTTTTTATGCATTCGCGGCCATTACTGTGGACTGAGGCCAGGCTGCCTTTGCGACGCTGTATTTGCTGTCATTTATTCAAATATTTCATGTGTGCTGGCCCCGTGCCTTGCTAATTAAACATTTAACTAATTTATCGCATACCTTTGCGACGCTGTATTTGCTGTCATTTATTCAAACATTTCATGTGTGCTGGCCCTGTGCCTGGCTAATTAAACACTTAACTAATTTATCGCATACCTTTGCGACGTTGTGCTTGCTGTCATTTATTCCAAACATTTCATGTGTGTTGGCCCCGGGCATTTTAAATTAAACATTTATCTAGTTTGGCTCATACCTTTGCGACGCTGTACTTGCTGTCATTTAAAGTGCCTTGGTCGCCTTCGCTCATGATTGATACGCTTGTTGTGAAGTAATGTACCTCGATGGCACTTACTTGTAATTGATCTTTTATATTTAAATTAACGGGCCAACACCGGCCGGTTACATGTGTGTGTATTAACCAGATTTCTTTTGCTGTATGTGTATTAGTATTAGCGCGTCCTCCAGCTGGGGCCATAACTTAAGGCCTAGAATAATTTCGGCGGCGTGATCGTTGCCCGCTTGTCAAGTCAACCAATAGACGAATATCTGATTAAGGGACTTATTATTGTGTTCGACCTGTGCATGCTCTTCTCAGATTAAGCCTCCCAGTGTGAAGATCGATGTACGACGGAGCTTGAGCGTTGGGGCGTGCAGGTAGGTCTGGTGACGTCGCCGCCGTGACCACAAGTACCCGAAATCGTAATTTAAGTATTTTCTGTGCCGAAATTGTAGCCCGAGCTTGACAGCTCCCGAGTACCTTCCTGACGGAGTACCCTGTGTACTTCTCATCCCGTCTAACCGCCCAGGCCCGGTTATTCGGGTACACCCCTAAGACAGGCTTGGTGGCGCCCTATTTAGTTTTATTGTTATTCACCGCCCCTCTGGCCGTTGCCCTTAGGTGATCTCGTGAAGGACCCTCCCTTGCTCCACTGATGCTCCGCCGGCATTATCTTGTTGTGGCATGGGCAGCGGTCTAGGTGAATCTTCTGTACCGATTTTGTAGAATACCGCCCGCGCCGGCCGTTTAGTTGTTGTATGTGCCGGTGCGGTGTCGTAAAGACCGTTTAAGACCGTAACAACCACACAGCATGGGGTAGCACGGATACAAACCAAAGAGGTGCGTACCTTTATGAATTTTTGTCTCTCTACTCAGCACAACTATAAAAAAACTGGCATGTTTCCAGTGAAACCTCTGTATCTGATCATAGACATGTCAAATTCGACTTAAAGGTTACGGGCAAACAAAACGAAAAAGTAAGAATCCCAAAACTAACAGACTGGTGCATCTATAAGGGGCACATCAGCTCTGAAGGAAATGAACTTAACATCGATACTGTAAAGGATCTGGAAACAGCCTCAACACATCTACATAACCATATACACAAAGTGTATGAAGCAAGCTGCCCCATTAAAAGCCGAAGGGTCACACGTAAGGTACCCTGGTGGAACATGGAGCTAGATACATTATGCTCTGAAACAAGAAGGCTATTGAATAAAGCCAAAAATCAGAACTGCCAAGAGGCATGGGACCAATACAGAGAGGCTCTCACAAAATATAATTTAAAAGTTAGGTTGAAAAGAAGGACATGGCGTAGCTTCTGTGAAGGGATAGAAGATACCCCCACAGCAGAACGCCTACAAAAAGTCCTTGCAAAAGACCATACTAACAACATTGGTCATCTGCAAAAGGCAGATGGACTCTTTACTGAGAGCATCAGAGAAACGTTGGAGCTACTACTAAGCTCCCATTTCCCTAGCTCTCACACTCATACCGAATGAACCAGTTCCAGAGGTAGTGGAAACAACACGTCCACACTCAAGAACTGAAAGTCTGGCCAACAAAATATTCATGCCAAATAAGGTTAAATGGGCAATTCTCGCCTTTAAACCGTACAAAGCCCCCGGCAGAGATGGCTTCTTCCCAGCCTTACTACAGAAATGTAGAGGACTTGCTGCCCACAATATGTAAATTATATAAGGCCAAAATGTGGAGAAAGGTAAATGTGGTCTTTATATCCAAGGGAAGAGGACGTTCCAACATCCATCGCAAGGCGTATAGACCCATAAGCCTCACATCATTCTTGTTAAAAGGAATGGAGAAGGTGCTTGAACAGTACCTAAGAAGTGAAGTTCTCCCAAACCGACCACTTCACTCCAACCAGCATGCCTATCAAAAGGCAAAATCGACTGTAACAGCTCTTCACAGTCTTGTTTATGGGCTGGAGAAGACGTTCATGGCAAAAGAAATATTTCTCTGTGCCTTCGCAGATATTGGGGGTGCCTTTGATAACACCTCCGATTATCAAATGGATTAAAGCTACCTTAACGGCCACTAGAGGTTGCCCTCAAGGAGGAGTATTATCGCCTCTATTGTGGTCAATGGTGGTGGACGATCTCCTCTACCTACTCACACAACACGGCTTCGAAATACAAGAGTATGCAGATGACCTAGTAGTAGTAGTACGTGGTAAATTTGACACAGTGGTGTCACACCGTATGTAGATGGCTCTTGATACCATCCAGAGTTGGTGTCAAGAACAAAGCCTAAGCATAAGTCCATACAAAACGGTCATTGTTTTCTCCAAACGAAGGAAGCTAAATTTAAAAGCTCCCACGTTAGAAGGATCGACCATTAACATCAGCAATGATTTAACACGTTGACTGCTCATGATGCGGATCCGCATTATTTAGTGGAGTAGATCTGGGTTTGGAAACGAACTCTCTCGTTTTGAAAATTTTTGTTTGTGATTACATAGAGTCGGGGTCCCTCTTTCAGATGATCACTATGGGAAGACTACCGGAGGTGCGAAGGGGGGAAAATTACCGTTCAAAGATATAGGGAAACGGGTTTTTCGCGAATAACTCGCTGAGTTTCATCCCGATCGGAACAGTTTATAGGAGATGAAATAAAGGACTCGCAAATACAAACAAAATAAACTTTGGTTGGTCGAAATCGGTCCAGCGGTTCGCGAGATAACGCGTTTTGAAGGTCGAAAAACTGCGCCCGGAATTTCGCCGCGGCGGGAACCTTCCGAGGGCCGTGTTCACATTTTTCGCAGAGAAGATATTGACCTAGTGACTTTATATTTTTTTTCCTGTTAGGTAATCACAATCAAAATAGTTTGTCCAAATTTCAAGTCGCTAGGTCAATTAGGAGGGGAGGGGGAGAGAAAACAATAAAAAAACTTTGATCGGGGCGAACTTTTTTATTTATTGGCCGATCCGGGTAATCCAAACTGAAAAATCTTCGTTAATTGTTTTGCTACAAGATGAGTCGGGGGCGACCAAGATTTTCGCGAAAATGGGGAAATGGCTGGCAATTTTCCGATTTTGAAAACTTTATTTCTTCATTTTCGCGATGAAGGAGTGGAGTAGGAGACAATTTTTTTCTGTCACTGGATTGAATTTTTTTTCCCCTTGAAAATGAGCTCCCTAAGAATCCGGTAGGGCAATTATTAAGGGAGGGAGAGAGGTGGACGCGTTTTGCTCTGTAGAAGGGCAAGGGATAGGGCTAGCGACTTTGGACAGGGCTCATTCTCAAGGGTAATCAATTTCCTTTCATGGTTTTTTTATCGCGAAGCGCTATCTTAATCAGGGGCTGCACGCACGCGTGATATGTTTATCAGGAGTTCCCGCTCACCGGTACACACAGACGAGATGAGCGTGAATATGGATTTGTAAGAGAGTAGAACGAGGAGAGGGAGCGCTAGGCTCTGCCGCCGGCATCTCGCGCTCGCCGTGATAAACATATCACGCGCGCGTGCAGCCCCTGATCAAGGTAACGCTTCGCGATAAAAAAACATGAAAGGGAATTTATTAACCTTGAGAATGAGCCCTGCCCAAAGTCGCTAGCCCTATCCCTTGCCCTTCTATAGGGCAAAACGCGTTCACCTCTCTTCCTCCCTGAATAATTGTCTTACCGGATTCTTACAGGACTTATTTTTAAGGGAAAAAAAAATGCAATCTGGTGTCAGAAAAAAATTGTTTCCTACTCCACTCCTACATCGCGAAAATGAAGAAATAAGGTTTTTTAAATCGGAAAATTGCCCGCCATTTCCCTATTTTCGCGAAAATCTTGATCACCCCCAACTCATCTTGTAGCGAAAAAATTAACAAAGATTTTCCAGTTTGGATGACCCGGATCGGCCAATAAACAAAAAAGTTCGCCCCGATCAAAGTTTTTTTATTGTTTTCCGTCCCCCTCCCTTCCTAATTGACCTAGTGACTTGAAATTTGGACAAACTATTTTGATTGTGATTACCTAACAGGGGAAAAAATATAAAGTCGCTAGGTCAATATCTTTCCTGCGAAAAATGCGAACACGGCCCGCGGAGGGTTCCCGTCGTGGCGAAATTCCGGGCGCAGTTTTTCGACCTTCAAAACGCAATATCTCGCGAACCGCTGGACCTATTTCGACCAACCAAAGTTCATTTTGTTTGTATTTGCGAGCCCTTTATTTCATCTCATATAAACTGTTCCGATCGGGATAAAACTCAGCGAGTTATTCGCGAAAATCCCGCTTCCCCATATCTTTGAACGGCAATTTTCCCCCCCTTCACACCTCCGGTAGTCTTCCCATAGTGATCATCTGAAAGAGGGACCCCGACTCTATAAAATCACAAACAAAAATTTTCGAACAGAGAGAGTTCGTTTTTCGGGTTTTTTTTTCACCAGATCTACTCCACTATATTGCGAGTGTTTACCATGTGCTCACGACGCAGATCCGCGTCGCTCGATTAATATCATAATGAGCGGATCCGCGTTGTCAGCACATCGTATAACGCCGATCAGCTGTGGATCCGTGTCATGAGCAGTCAACGTGTTAAAGTGATCATCCCGGAACGGGAAGTATGGTCCTCAGGAGGACCCTCCTTTAAAGGAGGATCTCTCCAATGGTACACAGATGGTTCAAAGATGGAAGGAGGGGGGACCGGTGCAGGTATCTGTGGACCCGGGTGCCGAATCTCCGAACCCCTAGGGGTAACCACCATCTTCCAAGCAGAGGTTTATGCTATAAACCTCTGCACCAAAATAAACCTGCGAAATGGGTATATATATATACTATTGGTATTCTCACAGACAGCCAGGCAGCAATAAAGGCCCTAGCAGCCTACACGTGCGAGTCCAAGCTTGTCTGGAAGTGCCTGAATAATCTCAAGCAACTGGCAAACAAAAACCACGTCATGTTATGGTGGGTGCCAGGGCGTGACGGTCTACCAGGCAACGAAAAGGCTAATGAACTCGCTAGACGAGGTGCAATGACGCCATTTACCGGACCTGAACCCTGTTGTGGAATACAGAAAAGCCACATAAAACATGTGCAAAGCAGTTCATAACTGTTTCGTAAAATAAAGCAAAAATTGCGTTGTCTCTCAGTAAGGTGGAATTAAAAACCATTACTGGCCTTCTAACATGCCACACATCATTAAACACAATCTTTTGACGATTGGTAAGACTGAGGACCAAACCTGCCGCTTATGCAATGATGCAGTGGAAACGGCAGAACATATTTTATGTGCATGTAACGCTGCCTGTCGACGTAGGCACAAAATAAAGGACTCAAAACCCAGAGATACGAGGGTGTATCAAATATAAACGGGACTGATTTATTTTTAATTTTTCGCGGGGTTCGTGACCTTGAACGAATTGACGCGCAGATAGCCCGTACCGTCTGGGAGGTGGGAGAACCGGCCGCGATTCGCCCTCCGCCCGCGTCCCTTTAGTATGAAACTTTGAATAAATAGATTATTCAAAGGTATGAAAAGAAACCATGAGCGAGAAAGACGTGCATATCTCCGTGGAGCAACGTATTATCATCAAGTTTTTGGCCAAGGAGGAGGTGAATCCAACTGAAATTTTGCGCCGATTATAGGCACAGTTCGGGGACAACACCCTGTCAAGAACCCGCGTGTTTGCGTGGTACAGAGAATTTTCTGGTGGGCGTGAAAAGGTCCAGAACGAGAGCCATGCCCGCCGCTCAAGGACGAGTGTGACCGAAGCCAACATTGAGGCAGTGCGAAATCTCATGGAGGGAAATCGGCGCATAAATCTCTCGGAAATTGTTGAGGAACAGAACATCAGTTACGGGAGTGTCTACCAGATTGTGACAGATGCCTTGGAAATGCGCAAAGTGTCCGCTAGATGGGTTCCCCGTCTGTTATCGGGGGATCACAAGCAACATCGATTGGAGCTTTCGCAGCGACTTCATACGGCCAATACCACAAGGCAAAAATTGGATGCATTCGGCTGGGAGACGCTGGGACATCCGCCATACAGTCCCGACTTATCCCCTTGTGACTTCCATCTTTTTGGATCCCTCAAAGAAGCGCTTGGAGGCCAACGTTTTGACAACAACGATGCGGTAGAAGCATTTGTGCTCCAATGGATACAAGAACGTCCGAAGAGTTTCTACGATGATGGAATAAAAAAAACTCCCAATCCGATGGGAAAAATGTATTGCTAGGGCGGGAGACTATGTAGAAAAATAATATATTTGTCTAAGCTTGATTAAATAAAGTTAGAATTTTGTAGAAAACAAATCCCATTTATATTTGATACACCCTCGTATGTTGAGGTTTATTAATAGCTTACAACTTCTCTAAATAAAAGTAAGGGCTAAGAAGTTACAAAAGAACCGATAGGGTCGCAGTGACGGAAGGCATTTAAAGGCCAAACCCCTCTACCACTATTATTATTATTAAAAACAAAGATTTTTTTAGTGACCGAAAATGAACCATGAAAAATATTAATTAATTATCCGTAAGGCAATATACTCTTGTATTCTCTCCTTTTTACTACTGTCGATCAGAAATCCCTTTTCTACAGATTTTGATAATCTCATAGGTTTGACAGTGACTGAAGAAAATGATCTGGTTGAAATATCATACTCTCTCCTGCATTTTTGGTGCAAAATATCAAATGATTACACCGAGGTAGCACAGAAAGATATCAAATTCCCGATGGTGTTCTCGACAATGTATTTACGTGAAAGCGGATATTCACACCCTCCTCCTAATTCCATTATCCTTTGGAAGGATATGGTGGCATCATGTCAAGTCATTTGTTGCTGCAGCCTATGTTGCCCTGTCTTGGGCCTGGTGTGATGCCTCAGCGAATGAATATCCTGTGTGTGTTTTTATCTGGTCAGTCCATCGTGAGGGAAATCGACCTCTGGATCTTTTGCCTTCGACATTTCCCTGTACAATCAGTCTTTCGATTCAACCTTTCGTTCTTGCTATATGCCCAAAATAGCGTAGAATATTACGATTTATGGATGTCAACAATCTTACGTTTATTTTTAGCTCTTGAAGAATAGAATCGTTTGTTCTGTGGGCCGTCCACGGTATTCGGAGCATCCTCCTATACACCCACATCTCAAAGGCATTTATTCGATTTGCGTCTGTTTTTTTAATTGTCCACGTTACTGAAGCGTACGTTGCAATTGGAAAAATTAACGATATAATTTTGTGTTTCTTGTTACGCCTGTGTCTTGTTAGATGATTCGACGTCACTAAGCCATTTTTGCTGTCAGTCCAACTATAGGTTGTCCTTAACGAAGTTAGTTAAAAATATTCTGCCCGAATTCTTACTGATTACGGCCCTGTATAGTTACATTCAAATTCGTATTAGCAAGCATTCTTCGTTCAGTGCACAAAGTGCGTATTTGTTTCGACAATCGGACGTTAACGCCTAAATAAATCAAATTCTTTATCTTAAGCAATTATGAGGCTAGGCCTTGAAGCCTTAGGTCTTCTTTCAGTCAACTTAACGCCCAAAGTTCTTGAAAATTGGTCGCGTAATTCGACACCCTGGGATTCAATGAGACAACAAGAAATTCCTTCTCGAATGTTCAAAGCCCCTCGCGCTTAAAGCATACGCAGTAAGCTTCTTTGTTTCGCAACTCTTGGAGAAATAGTGCAAGGTTGCATTCTTGCCCACGCTCTGCGTCAAGTTTCGGGACCATTGAAATAAGGTTTGATAAGCCCTTGGTTAACCGCACATATAAAAATGATGGTTTCGGGGTTCGAAATTTTCTTCCGTTGGGTTCCTCACGCGAAGCCCGATTTGAAATTAATTAATTAGTGGCAAGCTTCCGACCAAGAACGTTGTGAAACAACGCTCGCCCCGGCGCCTCGGCCGGGGCCGCGCTGTTTTTGTGAGTGCCCTGTAGCAAGTTTCGCTGTCATCGGGGAACCTTTTATTAAATCTGCGTGTTGATTTTTCTGAACCTTAAGTCAGTGAAGCTCGAACCTTTGAAGCGAACATTTTTTCTGTGGGTGTTAAAAGTGCGCGCGGCGGGCGGTTGAAGTAAAGTAATTTACTCGGCGTTGATACGAATGGCAGATTCGTCTCCTATAGCTTGCTTCCCAGGGGAAGATACTTGCATTACTTGCACATTCGATTAGAGACGACATCTTTAAGGCTTAAATAACTTTTCCCTGTTAAGTGTGGAAAACCATTGCTTTATGCAAATTTGTGTATCAACGCCGGGCTTACTGTAATTAGACGGGAGCTCGCCGCGCGATATTGTCGTATTGTCTGCTGTCATTTCTCTCACAACCGTTGAGGGGTTCCGGCCCACCCTTGTCTACCTTTGGGGTTCTGAACGAGTTCCCGCATCATTCTATACTGTGGGGACCTGCCCTGTCTCTCTCCCGCCTCTGCAAGCGACTCCTGTGGGCGAACTTCCAACACCTCTCCGACGACATGTTTTGGTAGCTACAAGGTAAATTATTTGTATTTTGTTGCGCCCAACTGAAGTGATCGGGAAGTGTCGAAAGAAGCGACGCGTTCGGCGTTATATTAACTAAGGAACATTGCGTACGACCATTTTATTTGATCATTTTGTACAGGGGCTTGACTCCTGTCTTGTTTTTCTTTTGTGTACTAATGCTTACTATTTAAATGTAACGTAGATGCTAAGGTAATTTTTTTGGGGTCCCCGATATCTCATGTAGGATTTACCTTTTGTATACCATTTAAATTGACCTCCGGGTGATTATCTTCAATGTGAATATTTGTGTAAATTTAATGTTTTCAAATAATAAAATTGTTATAGTCAGTTTATCCTTTTAGTGAATTCTGAACTTTTTTTTTGTTTATGTCTTAAACCAAGTTAACAGGGCAAAGGCCTGATGTATTTGAATTGTAAAGCTGAAAGCATGTCCCTTTGATAAGTGAACCCTAAGATTTGGAGGCCAGTGTCAGTTATTTTTGTGCCAATTTAGGAGGGTGACCATCTCAGGTAAGACATTTGCTTCACGGTCACCCTGTGCTTACACCAGCCGCTTGGAGGAAGCTTGGGGAGCGTCGAGGAGCAGGCAGTTTGCAGCTAACCCAGTACACCGTGGGTAAAGCTCTGTGGCATTTCTCGTTTTGGGCCACGAGGGCTGTTAAGTTCATCAAAACGAGTGGCGTCCTTAGGCAATTATTTTGAGCAAAGCATAGGGTAAGTGCTGTCGGTTTTAACTGAGCTTTAGAACCACGCGTTCTCGACTAAGCTAGACCGAGGGTAACTGGAGCGCCGTCATCTGCTCCGACACATCAAGATCTGTGTTCTTTTTAGTAAAGCCGGAAAACCCTGTACTTTTCCCCGATTTTTGACAGTGCTTGTGATCGCTGTCGATTTGAGCAATTAAAACTGTAACAGTCTTTCCATATTTTTATTAATTTTGTTGTAGCAGATCTAGCCATTGCAAGTCGTCTACATATTTCACTTTCACAACCTCCCTCGTTTGTTATCATAGAGCCTAAATAGTTGAATTGAATGACCACTTCATATCCAGCTACTTGCCTTTCATCGGTTTGATTCTTCCTGGGTCTATCTATTATCATCATCTTTGTTTTCTTGGTATTCAATTTGAGCCCGTACTGTTCACTAGTAACTTCAAGTTTGTTCATTACGGTTCCCAGTTCTTCTTTGGACGCGGCTATAATCAACGTGCCATCCGCATACCTCAGATTGTTAATCTTTCTTCCTCCAATTGTCACACCTCCCTGCCATTCATGTAATACTTCGCGTATAATATATTCACTATAAGCATTGAAAAGTACCGGTGACAATATACAACCTTGTCGCAGTCCTAAGGCTGTTTTGAACTTTTCAGATTGGATGCTGCAGACTCTTACCGTAGCCTATTTTCCTGGTACAGATTTTTTAGCAACCATATTAAATGACTCGGCACTCCCATTCCTTTCAAGACCTTCCATAGTTTTATCCAACTGACGCAGTCGAAGGCTTTAGAGTAGTCGACAAAGCATAAGTAAGTCTCCAGATTGAATTCACGCGATTTCTCTATTATTAGGATTTGTTCTCGGGTTCCTTTTCCTGGGACAAAACCCGCCTGCTCCTCAGAAATCTGGGGTAAAAGGAAAGGTTTCAGTCGTTCGTTGAGAATTGTGAGAAGAATTTTACTGGAGTGGGAGATTAAGCAAAGTGTTCTATAATTTTCACATTCTGTTGGTGATCCTTTCTTATATATTGGTACGAATATCGAGGTACGCCAATCAGTTGGCCATACTCCGGTATTCCATATTTCTTCAACTAGTTTTTGTATTAATTCAATTCCCTCGTCTCCACTACTTTTAATTGTTTCAGCTGGTATCTCATCTTCCACTACAAATTTTCCTATTTTTAATTTGTTTATGGCCGCTTCAACTAGTGTTAGTTTTGAATTTTCTTCTTTCTTCTACCAGATTAAGAGTTTCATCTGTCATCCAATGCTTTTGCTTTTTTGCTGTTACCTTAGGATTTGTTGATTCCATAGCGTCTGTTATCCATTTTTTTGTGGTCTTCCACGTCTCTTCTGGATTTTCTGTGGTTTGGGTTACTTTGTTGTTTATCAGTTTCTGTCTGTATTTTTCTGGTTTCTCAGGTATCATTCTTGGTCTTTGATGCACATTTGATTTTACAGTAGATTGCAGTTTAATTTGTACCGATGCTCTAAGGAGTTTGTGATCAATACTGCAATTTGCACTTGGCCTTGTTTGTTTCTCCTTACTAGTATATAATCTATTTGATTCTTATATCTTCCATCTGGGGACGTCCATGTCGACAATCTTCGAGGATGGTTCTTGAACATTGTGTTTGTGATGGCGATGTCGTTGTCTATAGCGAACTGCAGGAGTCGTTCCCCTCTGTTGTTCTGTTCACCTAATCCATAAGCGCCCGCAATTCCTTTAAGGTGTTCTTCAATTGCTATCTTTCCTATCTTCGCATTCCAATCACCTATTACCATCAGTGGTTCTTTTGCCGGTATCTTTGTTATTATCTTTTGAATTTCTCGGTAGATCTCTTCCACTTGGTCATTTGGCCCGGTTGAAGTAGGCATGTATACCTGAATGATATGCAATTTATTTGGGTTTGCGGAAAAGGTGATCTTTAGCAAACGGTCGTTTACTGGTAGGTACTCGCAGACACTATTAGCCAGTTTTTTCGACACTAGCATGGCGACACCTTTTTGTCCTGTTTTTTCCGCGCCCGACGTATAGACCATGTATTTCTGATGTACTCTGATTGAATAGCTCTTTCTCCAATATGTATAATTTTCCGGTTTCCAACAGTCCTTTCACATTCCATGTTGCTATGTGATGTTTGTTTCGTAGTGGTAAGCTGTTTAATCTTCTTCTAGTCGCACATTTCGCAGAAGTTGCCTGGTTGCCTACACTCATCACACCCACTTTACTTAAAAAATAAATAACGAAATTCATTAAAAAAAAGTCGAGTTAGACTTCAATTGGTAGTGAATATTGAATTTAACATCAATAAACTTCCGAGAAGCAGTATCAACCTTCCCATTAAGTCAAAAGTAGTGTAGATATTAGGGATGTCGGCAGGTACCTGGGTACCCGGGCCGACCCGGGTATATTTTCAGAACCTGGTACCTGTCTAGTAAATTATGTAATTTCCAAAAAATCTGCTTTTTTCTGAGAAGATGATAAAAACTTAAAAACAACAGGAATAAGCTTTAGAAAAACGTAACCATGCAGTAATAACAAGAATGGGATGGGGTGTTAATTTGTTAATATATTTCGGGTACCCGAGAGTAAACAGGTATAGTTTTCGGATGCCCGGGTTTGATTTTAGACCGGGTACAACATCCCTAGAAGATATGTTAATGTGGTTTAAGCTTTTGGGATACCCTTTATCAGTAGCTACACATAATGAGTACGCGATATTTCAAACATCTGGCAAGGGATCCACAAGCAAACAAGGGCAGGAACCACCGCTTTAAAAACAATTGCCTCTCAAATCAATAGAAAATGTGGAAGACCCTTTGACAACCTTTTCCTGGAATTCAACAGGTATTCCTTAGGGTTTTCTAATTTTGGTTTCTATCCTAAAAGGAGAGGGCCAAAAGAAGTTTGACATTATGAACATTATTTTGTAGTACTAAGGAGAGTATAACTTACCATTGTCGTAAACCTACAAAGTTGAAAATGGACACTTATCAAAATTAATTTTAAAGAGAAATCATCACTTACTGAACACAGGACAGATGCCTGGCAATGTTGAATGTCGCGCACAAATAGAATTCAGAGT